>CM053603.1:10208900-10265228 GCA_028646535.1 Procyon lotor
AAAATAAATTGATTCCCCCAACGATTGTATAACTCAACTAGCATCTTGACCAATTCTATGTGGTTGGGATGATGAACTCGTTCCCTAAAAGCCAGAGCATACCCCACTCTGTAGGGTTAACAGACCCCACTTTCTTTTTTTTTTTTTTTAAAGATTTTATTTATTTGACAGAGAGAAACACAGTGGGAGAGGGAACACAAGCAGAGGGAATGGTAGGGGGAGAAGCAGGCCTGAGCAGAGAGCCTGATGCGGGGCTCGATCCCAGGACCCTGGGATCATGACCTGAGCCGAAGGCAGACGCTTAACGACTGAGCCACCCAGGCGCCCCCAGACCCCACTTTCTTTATGATTGGATTGGATGGTGCACTTGGGGATGCCCTTATCTCTCTCTTTTTTTTAATGATTTTATTATTTATTTATTTGACAGAGAGATAGAGATCACAAGTAGGCGGAGAGGCAGGCTCCCTGCCAATCAGGGAGCCGGATATGGAACTCCATCCCAGGACCCTGGGATCATGACCCGAGCCAAAGGCCGCCGCTTAACCAACTGAGCCACCCAGGCGCCCCGCCCTTATCTCTTGATAAGTCTTCTCCCACTTGCCAGTGATTCCTTATAATTAGGATATTGTTAACACTGGACCTCAAACAAAGAGGGCTTCTTGATGGCGTCATCCTCATAGTTATATTTATCCTAGAAGTCACCACTATGGAGATATGATTGCAAACAAAGGCTTTAGCCAAACATAAAACAATCCTCCTGGTAAGAGGAGCCTCAAAGCTCACTATGGGGCAGTCCCTGACTGGAAGGACTTCATATCAGGTTCAGAATGTCTTAGAGACCAGAGGCCACCAATGGACCATGGAGGACGGCTTATTAAATTCCAGCCTGTGCTTATAGATATGCCTGAACCTATCGTCCTTCTATAGAACGAAACTGTTTAGAGGTTATTGATCTTATTCATGCTAATCAACCAGATTTAAAAGATTTCCCTATCAAAAAATGCAGACGAAAGTTGGCTTGCTGATGTCAATAGTTTCATGGAAAGGGGAATAAGACAAGCTAGTACTCACTCATGCTTGGCAATTGCCAAAGCCTTAGAAGAGTAGTACTTGTACTGACTCCGAATATGCTTTCTTAGTCCTACATGCCCACGGAGCAATTTCGAAGGAAAGAGGATTATTATCAAGCTGTAACTCCCCAATCAAATACGGGCCTGAAATTATTACTCTTCTTGAGGCCATACACCTAGCACAGGAGGTAGCTATAATTCACCTCAAAGGACATCAAAGAATAGGACCTTGGAATCTAAAGGAAACAATTCGGTAGACCGTTCAGCCAAGAAGGCAGCACACAATAAATAAGTGGAAGTCTTTTACCAGTCTCAACGCCAATAAAGTCCTTAAGTCCAGCCTATTCAGACCAAGAAATGCACAGGGCTGGCTTGTTAACAATGAGGGGAAAATCTTTATACCCAAAAATAAGCAATGGAAGGTAATATAGGGTTTACACCAGGCTCCTGATTAGTGTAAAATGGAGGCGGCAAAAACTTCGCTAAGAGAAACTGTGCCTAGATTTGGACTCCCTTGGTCCCTACGAAGTGACAATAGGCCGTCTTTTATTACACAATTTCAAAAGCTGTCCCTCCAAGACTGAATAGCCTTTGATATTTTGACTGCAGTTAAAAGAGGCCCAGAATTAGATGACCGTCTCCTAATGGGACCCAATGGCTACGCGGCTCTCACTTGTGTTCATGGCTTCCCCCAGGCTGGACAGGCCACTGTACTCGGGTTTTGCCTGGATGCGCAGACGCATTCTTAAAACCATTACCAACCTAGCCAACCTTCCAAATTCAAAGCAACGGTGGATACGTTCTGTGTTTCATTGGTACAACCACCTAACATTCATTTTTGTTCCCTCTTTGGGACCAGAGGGTGTTGTTTAGCCCATGGAAGCTCTTAAGAAGTCATGGTCAGGGGCACCTGGGTAGCTCAGTCGTTGGGTGTCTGCCTTCGGTTCAGGTCATGATCCCGGGGTCCTGGGATCGAGCCCCACATCGGGCTCCCTGCTCAGCGGGAAGCCTGCTTCTCCCGCTACCATTCCCTCTGCTTGTGTTCCCTCCCTCGCTATGTTTCTCTGTCAAATAAATAAAATCTTAAAAAAAAAAAAAAAGTCATGGTCAAAGCCCTATGACACTCAAAATAGCATTTCTCTACCACATACTGAAGTAACACAAACGTGTAAGGCCGTTTCACATAACAGCATGGCATTAGATGTTTTTAAGTGCGGCCTGCGGTGGAACTTGTACTAGCATAAAAACAGAATGCTGTATGTACGTTCCAGATTACCCCAAAGTATTTCTGGGTTTCTGACATGAATTCTCAAATTGGCACTTTAAACGATCCCTCTCTTTCCTTTAATGATTGGTTAAACTTCTGGACTGGAAGACGATTTTTGTCAACTACAAAAGGACTCTTATTTGGACTTTTCTTTTTGTTACAATGATCATGTTTTGCTGTTTTCTCCCATGTCTCTCCACTTGGTGTCAAGACACCCTCGCTGCCATGACTTCAAGCCAACAGATGATCTTTTCCATTCAGGGAGATTCACCTATGTGGTCTCCCTTGGATTCAGAGCCTCTGCCTTTTGTAATTCCTGTATCTACATAAGCCCCAACCTACCAATGTTGACCCACAGGTCAGGACACCTCTATGTCCCTATTTAGCAGGAAGAAGTTGCAGAAGATGAGACCCTCCACCCTCAGCAACCTTAAAGATTTAAGGGTCAAAACTGTTCAGGGGGGAATGATGTGGGAAACAAAGGCAGAAGAAAAATTATTAAATTTCCTTACTATCTCTAGCCCATTGACAAGTATTGAAACAGGCAGAGCGACATTCCTCTAGGGACTCAACTGTCTCAATGTTAATACTTGGCTAAGGGCAACAGGCAATCCTAGCCCCGACCCCCCGACCCCCATCCTGTAAGTCTACTTTAACATAAAAAAATTCCTGTAGAAATTTCCTTTATCTTTAACCTCCCCCCAAGATACATGGTGGCAATCATCCCCCAAGTATATGGCCCACCAATGTACATTGGAAGGATCTCATGACTAAGGTTTTATTAGATGGTAATAAATGACCTTTTCCCAACAAGAGCTAGCCCCCTAAAGGTCCAGGGAACCTTGCTTCCAGAATTCCTTAGAGACTTAGGCTATCCCTAATCCCTTCCCAACTGGAAAGGATATAATGGGCCACTCCTCGAGACCCCAGTGCAGCCCTTTCTGCCCACGGGTCCTGTCCCCATGCTTTAATAAAATCACCTTTTTGCACCAAAGATAACTCAAGAGCTCCTTCTTGGCCATCCTTCTGTCCTACATCAGGGAACCACCAGGTCGACCAGAGCGGACAGAGATGCAGCCCTAGAAGTTGGGCAACGGGTTTTGGGCGCGAGTGCTCCCGAAGCGGGTGGGGCATCGGGCCATTTAACGAGTGGGACGGAGGACCCTGGAGGCCTCCCAGACAAAGGGGGCGGTCAGGGAGGCGGTGGCCGGCCGGGCCTCCAGGCGCCCAGAGGCTGGAGGTGGAGCTGGGGCAGAGGGGAGGAGGGGGCGGTGCCGGGGCCCCACAGGCACGTGCCGCACCCTCCCTGGGACCCGCGCCCACCCACCACCGTCAGTGCCGGCCTCACCTGGGCCGCCCGTCACGCCGCAGACGGGGCGGCCTCCCGGAGGGTCGGGGTAGGCCCCAGACCCATAGCCTGGAGTCCACCGCAGGAGCGGAGGAGCGTCCGGGTGCGCTGGGCGCGGGCAGCAGAGAGAGCACGGCAGGCGGGGCCCCGCCCCTGCCCCTGCCTGGGCGCGGCGCCCCGCCCCCTCCACCTAGGGGAACCCCGCCCCGTCTCCGCCACCTGGGGGAGCCCCGCCTCCGCAGCCGGGGTAAGGACAGGGTCTCCCGGAACCGCAGCCCCCCCCATTTCCTCCCGGCCTCCCGGTCGCCCCTCTCCACTTCCGGCGCGGGACCCCCGCCCCCGTCCTCGCCCACCTTACACGCACGCAGTTTCGAGCCTTCCGGGGGCTGAGTCACTCGCTGCACCAGAATTCCCGCCGTGACCTCGGGCAGCCTGGGCACAGCTCCGGGTGGTCTCAGGGTCCGCGCCCCCGCCCGGCCCCACCCCGCCCGCTCTCTGGCGTCCAATCCGTCGCCGAGTTCCAAGCCACGCCCTGATCCGACTGGGCTCCCACCGCGGGGACCCCCGCCCCGCCTCCGCTTCTCCAGCACCGAGATGCCCCACGCAGCGGCCTCCGGTGCCCCTCGGACGTCTCCGGCCCCAGCAGACCCTCGGGCCGCACTTAAGTTTCTTGAAATCCCGCCCCTGCGCCCTCCGCCCCTGGCCCCGCTGCCCCCTGCCCTGCCCCGGCTTGTGGCGGCCCCGGGCTCCCACGGCCCAGAGCACACAGCCCCATTGTCCCGGTTATCTGCACTTGGTTATATTTGTTTGATTATGCAGGACCGGATCGGGGACGTGGAGCTCCGGGAGGGCCGGGCGGGTGTGACTCACCCTGGTGCCCGGCCCAGCCAGTACTGCTTGTAGGTGCTCCAAGGATGTTTGGGAAAGAAAGGGGGCCTTGGTTCCTCTGGTGGGTAAAACAGGGCCAAAGGATGCGGCCCTCACCTATCTCTCCCATCAGCCTGTCCTGGCAAAGAAAGACACTCAAGTGTATAAGGGACACAGTTTATTCCCAAGCCATCAGACCCTGGGTACCACCAGGATGTTGAGTCTGGGCTGCCTACACCCTCCAAGAGCTGGTCACCTGAGGTCAGCTAAGGAAGTCGGCAGAAGTGGGGGATTGGCCACAACCAAAGTAGCAAAAGGCAGCCCTGTTCCCGAGGTCAGAGCTAGGGTGCACAGCAAGGATCCCATGACTTGTATTGACCCTGAGTACTGACCCTGACTCACCTCTGAACCTGAGTGGCCCTGATGGGCAGTGACCTGTGTTTAGTCGGGGGGGATCGTGGTATATTGCCCCAACAAGAGGCAGGTCCCCCCAGCCCCCACAACACTGAACACCTTCTCAGTCCTTTCCTCCTCAGTCAGAATGCTGGGATGGTCAGAGATGGTCCTCCACTTCCTCAGGTTGGGGGTCTGGGCAGCAGGTGGCCTTGGGCACAGCTTCATTGTGTAGCTTGGACAGGAGCCGGGCTGTCTCCTGGGTGATCTCAAAATGCTTGGGCAGCGGGGTGCGCCGCAGAGGGCTGCCCTCAGGCGAGGAGGAGGCGATGGGGCCAGGTCCCCGCCTCCGCAAACTCCCTCGGGTCACTGATGTGACAGGGGTCTCTTCGCTCAATTTGGAAGCTACCTGGGCCAAGCTGGACAGCTGGTGGGTGACAGGCCGCACACCGCCCCGGGGATATTTCACTGGCTGACGGCTGAAGTGGCCACGGGATTGTGTCCCCAGGAGTGAGTCCTCTGGACCTTGGCTGGACACTGTGGGTTGGCATGGTCATTGCTGAGCACCCCTAAGTCCTCTGGCTATCTCCTGGGAGTCGTCTCTCAGCCAAGCCACCCCAGGAAAGGAGGCCCCTACAACTCCTGGGCCACCCCCCAACATACTTACGTTCCCCTTCCTCCTCTCTGGTGTCCTCAGCCACGTCTCTCTGGTCACTCTGTGGAGTTGGAATCTGTAGGAACAAACCCAAGACCAAAGCCCCAAAAATAAAAGCCCAGTTCTTCGAGACTCTTGGAAAGCTGAGGGTTTGTTCCTGCTCATGTAAAAGGTCTTTGGCAGCTTTGGTATCTGGGGAGACGATGCCCTTACCAGTAATACTTTTTGTCCCCTTATGAAGAGCAGTGTTATTAATCTCAACTATGGGCTCCATGTAGAACTCCCTTGCTCAGCAGAGAGCCAGCCCAGGGAGTGACTTAGCCATGTGCGTCTGAGGACCAGGTGACCTACCTGTCTCCATCCTTCTCTGCCCAGCAACCCTGCACCTGCCTTTTAATTTATCTGTACATCCTTCAGTTGATCCTTTAGCTAAATGCTAACAGCAGCTGGAGTTCTTTCTACATGTCCTGAGCACTTTCTAAGCCAATGGCTCAGAGACCCAGCGCTCACTGAGAGCCCCTTTGCCAGTCTGGGCCGCTGTGGGGGCCGGAGGTGCAGGCTCTCGGGAATGGTGTGTGTAGCAGGGTCTGAGGGACAGGAAAGCCACCAGCAGGAGTCTCATCTGTAAATGGTTTTCACTAACAGTATCTACCTCTCAGGGCTGTGGTGGTAACAGGAAGCCTATAACATGCCCATATGTAGTAGGTACACGGTGTGTGGCATTCCACAGTCCCCTCTTTGGCCTCACTTTCTACCACCTTCTCCTCACTAATTCATTACAGCCTGGGGGCTGCACCCTAACCACACTAGGCATGCTCTCACCTCAGGGCCTTTGCACTGGCTATTCCCTTCGGAACCCCCTTCCCCAGATCTCCGTCTGGCTCAATCCTCCCCCACATCTATCCAGTCTTTGCTCAAATGCACTTATTCCATGAGACCTGCCCACAGCATCCTATTTACTGCTATATACTGCCTTCCACCTCTCCTTGCCCCCTGCCCCCTGCATGTCTCTTACCTTACACTACCCTTTCTTTTCTTCTCCATAGTACCTGTCACCTTGCAAGGTCTTATGAACTGACTTTATACCGTATTTCTTATTTGTTGTTGGTTTCTTTCCCGCTAGAATGCAATCACCAAAAGGATGGGGTCTCTGAATAATTTACTCACTGACATGTTTGCAATGCCTACGACAACAAGAAATACTGTGTTGCAGGAATAAATGATCACCTGTGTTAGGAAGTCGGCAGAGTTACCTCCATTATTACCTTCAATGTCGCCCACCACTCTATTCCTCACTTTTAGGGAGAGAGGGAATGAATGAAAAAAGTTTAAAGGCAAAGGAAGGAAGGAAGACGGGAGAGTGAGAGAATTAAATAGAGAGAAGCCCCTCCCCATGTGTGTGGACCCACAGGGTTCCTACCTCAGGAGGTGTGGCCTCAGGATGCTTCTCCAAGGTACCGTCGGGCTCAGGGTCTGGGTTGGGGTCTGACGCTAGGATTGGGGGCAGGGAATCTGGAGCAAGGGAGGAGGGTGGTGGCTGGGGGTTATTGTTTAGGAGGGTCCCAGGGGCTGGACTGGGGTCTTGGGGCGCAGGCTCAGTGGCCACAGGGAGGTCGTCCATCCCAAAGATTTGCTCGTAGTTTACAATGAGGAACTCAACGAGCTGGGCCTGGTGCCCAGAGTCTAGTAGGCAGGTGACGGGGCCGGCACCGGCTGCCCCTGGACCGTCCGGTGGCCGCAGCAGCGTTGGCCCAAACACGATGCCCAGGTTGTTGGCAGACATCTTATTTTCCTCAAACTGTGCAGCCACCCTGGGGACGGTATGAGGAGAAAGATCAGGGCAAGGAATGCGCGGTCACTGGCCGTCGGGTAGGGGCTGTAGGCCAGGCTCATGGCAACCCGCCCCAGTCATGGGAGAGTGGTCCCAGTCATTGTTTGAGACCAGCAGCTACCTGCCTGGCAGTGGAGATCGGGGTTGGCACCCAAAGTCTAGAGTCATGTATTAAAATTCAGAGCTCGGAAAACACATGCAAAGATCATTAGTCAGTGTCGGGTCAGTCCCAGAGGTCAGTAGTCACGTCCACGGACGGGGTCACAGATCTGTGCCTCGGCTCAGAAGTCACATTTCAAGGTCGGGGACAGTGCACACCTGAACAGATGGGCCACCAGGTGCCGCAAGGTGCTGTAGTTAGAATCAGGCAGCTGCACCAAGAGGGTCTTCAGCGAGCAGATAACCTCAGGGCTGGGGCTGGGGGTCCCAGGGTCGTGCCCCGGGTCTGCATGCAGGGTCTTAGCCAGAGAGATGAAGGCGTCGTAGAGGTGGAAGGGGACCACGGGGTCAGTGAGCTGGGGGTGGAATGGCGGGAGGGACATGGGTGTGGGTGGGCTGCAGAGGGTCCTCAGCCTGAGCCCGCCCGGCCCCTGGACCCCCGATCCGCTGAGTACCCACCTCCTGGAGGAATTTCTTGAGAACGCTCGAGACATCGTGAGGCGAGTTTCCTGACATGTCCACCAACACTCGACCGTTCTCCAAAGCCTGGCACAGCCGCTCCACACGGACACGGGACCCACTGACCCGGTAAATACCCTGCAGGGCAGGGGCAGGAGAGACATCCCGCTTACCAACCAGCCGTCAGGAGCGCCAGGTCACTACTGGGGGTGGGCAAGAGTCAAGGCAGCACCTGCACACCCAGGGCACGCTGTTCTATCTCGGTCGTGCACTTGGTGATCACAAAGGGCACCTCCTCCGGGAAGTCCCTGGGCAGCTGCAGGAAGTCGACCCCAAAGAGGGAGGTCCGGGCTGGGAGCCGCCTGTGTCCACAGATGATCAGCAGAGTCTCCAGGCAGCGCTTGTGGCAGGTCAGAAAGCACTGAGGGGAAGGTCACAGGGTCAGTGAGGTCATCAGGGGTCAGCGGGGGAAGAGAGGTCACAGGGATCCTCTGGGGGACAGAGGAGATTCATAGAACATCATTATTAGATCAGGGCATGTCCCAAGGGCAGAAAGGTCATAGGGATTTCAGGTTGGGGAGGTGCCTGGGGTCAGGGAGGTCACTGGGGTCAGAAGAGGTCATTGTTTGATGGGCCCAGGCCACACCTCCTCGCACTCGGTCCCGCTGACCATGAAGGCTTCACACTCGCGGCACTTGGCTGGGCCCCGGAGCCGCCGGAGCCGGTGGGTCTGGGCCGCACTGGACAGCGTCCACTTCCTGAAGGGGCTTCCTAGGCCGTTCTCTAGGCCATCTACCAGGTCTGCGGGGACACAGGGTCAGGGGTGCCTGGTCCACCCCCCGCCCCCTACCCCCCCACACCTGCTTCCAGCCTTACCAGGGTCTCGCTCCTCAAAATCATCTGAGGACTCGGTGCCCGTGGATGAGACCTTCACCAACCGCCTTGTGCCAGACCCTGGAGCCAAAGGGTCACAGAGGTCGGGGGTCACAGGGTCGTGGGGAAGCTCCAGGGCTAAGGAGATATTCCTGGTTTTTAGGGTTTCCAGAACCACCCACAGATACCCTTGGGGAAAGGGTTAGAGGTCAGGAGGGAAGTCAGGTCAGAGGTTGGGGGCTGGAGAACAGGTCAGCAATCTGGGGGGTGGTTCAGAAGCTGGCTCAAGAGAACGGATCAGAGGATGATGAAAATATGTCAGGGATGCAGGTAGGTCAAAGGTCAAGTGAATGGTTAGAGATGGAGGGTCAGAGCCGGGGGACCGGGGACTGGAGGAGGGTAGAGATTGGGAACGGGTTCGGGCCAGCTCCTGGCCTCACCTGGGCTGGAAGTGGGAGAGTCCAGGGACCGAGACTCGCTGCCACCACCCACACTGTCCGCGTCGCCGCCTGGAGTCCGGCCTGGAGTTCCTAGGAGGGAACCCATCAATTAGGATGGGCCCCTGCCCCGGCACCACTCGTGCCTCCCTCTTGCTGTGCTCACCCTGCCAGCCTGTGCCTGTGTCCTCCCAGGGGCCCGCCTCCAAGGCACTTTCATCCAGCCGTGGTGGGGGGGGGCAGGAGAGCTTCTTTCTTGTGTCCAGGGGAGAGCTGAAAGGAGAGGTTTGAGGGCCCTGGTGACCTGGAAACCGCCCAGGGGTGACATCACCTGTGCACTGCGTCGTCTAGGAGGACCCAACTCCAAGCACCGGCGTCTGCAAGCCTTAACACCAGTGAGCACCCAGTTCAGTGACCCTAAAGTTCGGACTCTCCCGGAACCAGCATATCCACCCCCACAAGCGCCTTGGGTACTAAACCCAAGAACTGAGGCTTTGAGATTTCTGACCCACAAGTATTCAGCCTGGTGGAGCCAACAGCCTGCAACTGTCTCCGGGGGCTCATTCCTGACCCTGCTCCCCCGGGGGTGGGGTGGGGTGGGGAGACCCACCTGTGTGCAGTGGGCATGAACTCCTGGAAGGAGAAGGCAGGCGGAGGGGGTGGTGGGGCCTCGGGCTGCAGCACCCTCACGAACTCTTGGTAGCGCTGGCCGGGCTCGAAGGGCTCGCAGCATTCGGCCAGGGCTGCGAAGGCGCGGGGGCCACGCTCCGCCTGCGCCCCTCGGAGCCCGAACAGTCCCAGGGTCACCTGCGGAGCAGGGGCAGGCGAGGGGGGGTAGGACACGGGACACGCCAACTGCAGTCAGATGTGGGCGGAGCCTGGCCTTTAGAGACACCGTAAGGCCAGGGTTTGGGGGCGGGGCGAGCAACTGGGGGCGTGGTCAGAGCCTGGCCTGGAGGAGGGGGAAGGGGGAGACAGAAACCCATGGGGGTGGCGCCAAGGCTGACAAGCGATCAGGGACTGAGGGTGGAAACTGGCCGTCTAGGAAGAAGGAGTCCTAGGCTCTGGGGACGGGTTAGGGGCAGAGGGCCTTCAACTGGGGCCAAAGGAGAACGTGGGGCGAGAGTGGGAAAGGGTCTCACCCGCCTCAGCACTTCGTCCCCCTGCAGCACCAGCTTTCGCACGTGCGACACGATCCGCTGCTTGGCAGCCTCCAGGTCTTGCTGCCTCGCGTTGGCCTCGCGGACGCAGGTCTGGTACAGCGCCATGGCCTCCTGCACCTGGGGAAACCAGGGCCAGGGCACAGGTGGGCCAGAGTGTGGGGTAGGGTGAGCTAAAGTGTTGGCGGGGCCAGGGGCCGGGTCCCCACCTTGGCCTGGGCCTCCTCTCGAGATCGCCGCCGCCGCTCCTGCTGTTTGCTGGGCCCCGGAGAAGCCTGGGGTGCCGGGTCCTCGGGGGACGCCTGGGAGCGAACCCACAAGTCCTCGCTGCGCTGTGCGTACTGGAGCTGGGCCCTCCGCAGCGCCTGCACTGCGTCATTCTGGGGCCGTGGGGGGCGGGGGCAGGGACAGAAGGGGACAGATCAGCGCCTCTTCCTCTCCTCTGCCAGCCCAGCGGGCGCACACGCAGCCACCCGCCCGCCCACCCTGCCAGGTCTCACCATGCGCTTCTGCTCTTTTGTCCACTGATCCTTGAACTCCTTCCGCCACTTCTCAATCTCAGTTCGTTTGGCCGCCAGGGGCTGGCAAGGAGGACAGATGGGGCCTGGGGCTGCCTCAGGGCCACAACCAGTCTTTCCGCTCTCCTCTACCACGTGTCTTTCATTCTCTGGACCCTCTCCGGGGTCTGCACTCTACCCGCCCCCCCCCACTGGCTCTCCACCTCATCCTTTCTAAAGCCCAGACCCAGATATGCTAAAGCTCTCTTCCTGGGAACACTCCTTGCCTTGCCCCCCCCTCCGCTCCCACCCCCCAACCCCTGCAAACAAACAGAAGCAGTTTTGCAATTGCACAGGAAGCCTGGTTTGAATCTCTGCTGGGTAACCTTGGGCAAGTTCCTCAGCATCCCTGGGCCTCAGCTTCCTCATCAGCAAAATGGCACTGATGCTAACTAAGTGCCTTCCTCCTGGGGAGGTGTGAATGGAATGGTGCAGGCAGCAGGGCCCCCTCACCTGGTAGTAATCTCTTTTCTGCTGGGCCACCGTTTCCATGGCCAGGGCTCCCAGACTGAGGTCGTGTTCCAGAAACAGGGTGTAGATGTATTGCAGTGGCATGTGGTTCTGGGGGGGAGGGGTGGGGGGAGGGTTGGTGTTGGAGGATGCTGAGGATCTAGGGGGTCAGGGCTGGGGTTCTGGAGGGCTTGGACCCTGGCGGGGGTGGGGGGGTTCTGGTCACGGCTACCTGCTGGTGGATTGACACCTTGCCAGCCTCAGCGATCTTCATGATGCTTTTGGCAAACTCTAGCTCTGGGGGGGAAAGACAGCAGGGGTCTGAGTTGGGCAGGGGGTGGGCACTGACAGGGGCCTGGGGCCAGGCAGAAGGGGCCCTCACCAAGGCTAGCTCTCTTCTCGGTCCAGGCCAGCAGCTCCTTGGCATAGCGGCTCCAGGTCTTGGCGTAGTCCAGGGCTGCATCCACGCCCCCCGTGGTCCTAATGAGCCGCAAGTCCAGCTCCTCCCCTAGGGCAGGAGGGTGGACTTCTGACCTCTGAACCCTGACCTTCTGCGACCGCTTCCCCTGAGCCCCAGGACCGACCAGACCAGTGACCCCTATTCTACACCCTATGGCTCCCCAAAACACCCCTTTATGATCTTGTCCAGTTGCAATTTTATACTGCTTCTCCATCCAGCCTGGGGCTCCCTGAGGGCCGGGGCTCAGCTCTGTCGTGTGTACTGCCGTCTCCCTGGGGCGTGGAACAGGCAGGGGGTGACGACCAGCTGAAGGAAGGACTCCTTTGTGCCCCCACTCCCCCTGCCTCAAAGCCCCCTACCTGTAAGGGGCGTAGGACCCTCCGCGGAGGGGCGACTCCAAAGGCTGGTTTCACTGGTCTGAAGGGGAGGGAGACAGCATTCAGGAGCAAGCAGGACAGGGGCTTCAACCCCCTAGAGCCCCTCCCCCTGGAGACCCCCTCCTCCCTGCCTCCTCGGTCCCACCTTCACCTCAGTGGCTGTGGGGGTCTTGTCAGACTCCAGGTCTCCTGAGAGCACGGGGTCTCCAGGCAGCATCTCAAGGGTCCTGGGAGGTAAGGGCGTCAGGATGCCACCCTCCGCCCAGTCAGAATTGCTTTGGGGTGTTGGGGGCCCCCCGGGGCAGCGTGAGTGATGGTCCTGGATAGCACCTCTGGGACACCTCTTGTATCTGGGAGGTCTGAGTGGTTCTGGGGGGGGACCAGATGAGTTTTTTGGTTTTTTGGTTTTTTTAAATGGGACTTAAGAGAGTTTGAAAGGTCCCAGGTGAATCTGGGGTCCACAGAGTGGGATTATAAGGATCTCAAATGTTTTAAGTGGTCACAAGGATATATGGGGCGTCCTATGGCCATTTTGGGGATTTCCAGTGGATTTGGGGGGCCAAATTTTGGGATTTTTCAGGTGTTTTGGAAGGACCCATCTTAGACTTCTCAGGTTATTAGTTAAGTGGATCCAGATGTTATAGGTTCCTAATGAGGCACCTAAATGGTTAGGGATTTGGAGGTGGCCCAGGCTCAGACTCACACGTTCCCCAGGGAGATCTCGAGGTTATCCAGGCTCCGGAAGATGTCACTGTACCTCTTCCTGCTCTCTGGAGCCGGGGGTAGCCCTGGGGGAGGGGAGTGTCGTACATGGGCCAATCAAAGCCTCCCTCCACCCACGGAGGCCCCAACACCATGGCCCTTAGCCAGCTGTTTGGAGGTTGGGAAGAGAGAGACAGAGAGTGTTCTGGACCTGTGGAGAGTGCGGGATGGGGGTGTCAGAGTCAGGACTGAGGCAGTGTGGCCTGAGGTGAAGCCAACTCAGGGCAGGCAGATGGGCTCAGGCACAACCCAACACTGAGACAGCTGCTCGGAGGAACAGAGACACCCACACACACACATGGGCCCAGAAGCAAAGCGACCAAACAGATGCCCCAGATGCAGCCACACTGTCCCTGGGGAGAGAGCCAGCTTGACAATGGAACCACATGGACCTCAGGCCAGACAGATGGAAATACACGTGGGAGAGACCGGCACTGAGTCTGTGACACAAACACATACGGGCAGACTGAAACCAGAGGAACATAAAGACAGAATGACACTAGACCTGCACAGCGGAGACACAAAGACAGCCGGAAATACAAGTCAGACCCTGCCACACTTCTGCCACAGCCTCCCTTCTGGGGGGCCCAGATCAGCAATGCCCCCTCCCCTCACTATGGAGGAGCCGAGTGGGGATTCTGTCGCGTCGCCCTCTCCATCAGCGGTCGTGACACCCTGCCCCCATCACAAATATCAGAAGCAGAAGCGGCCACTTCCCCTTCCTGGGCCCCCTCCCCCAGGCATCCGGGGTGAAGACTCCAAAGGGGGAGGGGGTCAGGGAATGATGTTCTTGGCCCCTCTCGGCTTGGGGGTCCCCACAGTGGCGGATGCCCCCGTCCCTCCCATTTGGGACTCCTTTCCCCGATCTCTGGACGGAAAAAGGACAGGCGAGACCATTCAATTTAGAAAGTGGGGTACGGTTGGGGGAGGTCCCGCTCGGATCCCATATCCCGGACCGCCTACCCGGCTCTGCTGTGTCCATGGCCCGGCCCGAATATCTCTCTCGGAGGGGACAGGGACTGGGATGGGATCTCCCGCCGGCGGGGCCCTGCCCCGATTTCCTGCCGCGGCCGCCGCCGCCGCCCGGGTTCCGCGTAGCCCCGCCCAGCGGAGGCTACGCCCCGCGACAGAACACACCCCTGGTCAGCAGAAGCCCCGCCCCCGGCTAGACCTCCGCCGATTGGCCACGCCCCTGAGGCCCGGAAGCGGGTACCGCGCGCTCTGCCCGAAACGCGGGAGATGCTGTAGGGCCAGGGATACCAGTGCGACCATCCCAGACCTGGACATCCCCTGGCTCCATCCCCGTCAGATCTTTGCGCGGTCCCAGAGCCCCAGCACACTCACTGTCCGGGACGCCTGTCCCTGAATCTTCTACCCTCCGCGACCCAGCGAATTCCGTGCCCAGAGGCTTCTTGTATTCTGAACCCATACGGGTTCCACTGGGCCCATGGTGCCCCCTGGTGGAGAGGCCTGATGGCAGGCCTTATTCCGGTGGGATCTTAAGTTCCCGCAATGCTCTAGGACTGGAGACCCCTGGTTTGGGGCAGCCCCAGGGACCTTGGAAGCTGGATCAGACTCTTGAAGTCCTCCCTACAGTACAGCCAGAAGTGCCCCTAGCACCTCTCAGGATTGGGGGTCACAGATCTCCACCCTGAGCACCTCAAGAATCATTCCCAGCAAACAAATCCAAAGTCCCGAGTTCTTGCCTCTCAGGTGGCTCAATTGTCTCAGGAATTCTAAGTGATCACAACAGTCCCTCTGCTGGGTGGGTTCTAGCACCCCTACACTTTCATATTAGGGCCCATGTGATGCTCACAGGCATTCACAGATGGTCCCTGCCCTTTCCCTGCTTTGGAACCCAGGGCTTTCCTTGGGCTATGGGTCGCACTCCTGATGGGGAAGCGGGACAGGGACAGACTGCTGAGGATGACCAAGGGATGAAGATGGGAAAGGGTGGTGAGCCCTTCACGGGTAATCAGCAGGGAGGCAGAGTTTGTCTTCAAGCCTGGGCCTGGCTATTAGGCCCGAGATTCTCACACGCAGCTTGTCAAAGTTATAAAAATCCACCATACCCCTAGTGGAACTTCTAGTTTGAAATAAAGACAGATTCACTGGGCGCCTGGTTAATGTCAGTTAAGCATCTGCCTTCGGTTCAAATTATGAGCTGGTGTCCTGGGATCGAGCCCCATTTCAGGCTCCCTGCAGGGAGCCTGTTTCTCCCTCTCCCTCTGCCACTCCTACCCCTACCGTTATCTCTAAATGAATGAATGAATGAATGCAGGTTTATAGCTTGGCTTTCTATAAGTCCTTAGCTGTTGAGAAGGCAGGAAATCTCCCTGGGTCATGACTCTGCTGTCAGGCTGCCTACTCCACAATTCCTGAGTTGCAATGAGCACGTGCCCTCTGAAAGGAAGGACGGTGTCGGTACAAGGGTGGAGGCAGGCTGCAAAGCTGGGCTGATGGGAGAGGATGAATGGCGCCCGCGGGGCAAGTATGCCTGGAGTTAGCATCTGCAACTGCAATGATTTGAACTTCCTCACATCTAACACACTGTGAGAGGAAGGAATGTTATTTCACATATTACTGAAGAGAAGAAAATGCCACTGATCCTAAAACTTTCCACCAGTGCCTGAGAGACCAGAACATGAAGCTGAGAGACCACAGAAATAGGGAGATGCTTGTCAAATTACAAAATATGCACAACTCAGGGCGCCTGGGTGGCTCAGTGGGTTAAGCCTCTGCCTTCGGCTCAGGTCATGATCTCAGGGTCCTGGGATCGAGCCCCGCATCAGGCTCTCTGCTCGGCAGGGAGCCTGCTTCCCCCTCTCTCTCTGCCTGCCTCTCTGCCTACTTGTGATCTCTCTATGTTAAATAAATAAATATTTTTAAAAAAATGTGTTGTTAAAAAAAAAAAATATGCACAATTCTCTGGGGTTGGAGCTCAACCCACCCAAGCACTGAATATCTGGGTTGCAGAGGTTGTCGTTCACAACCTCCTGGCTCCCGGGGAGGGGGCCAGGACCCTGCTCAGTGACCGTACAGCCCAACCACAACCCCTCTGGTGGTGCACACACAAGTGGAGGCAGGGCTTAAAATGGTGGATGCGGCTTTATTTACCAAAGGGGCCGGCCCCCGGGCTGGTTCTGCCAGCCTGGCCTTCAGGTGGCTGTGGGGCGGTCCCAGCTCAGCTCTGTCCTGGTGGCAAGGCCGGGCCCGCCTCACCACGGGGGCAGTGTTCCCTCTTGGGGCTCCTGCCCGGCGGCACCGACGTGGGCAGCAGGTGCCAGCACTGCCATCTCAGGAAGGCACTTTCAGCTTCGGGGTCCCCAGGAAGAACTGCAGGACACGGTCGGCCAGGAACGCCAGGCAGAAGTCCAGGAGCAGGACCTGGGCGATGACCAGCTTGAACTGCGGGGGTAAGAAGCACTGGTGAGCTGGGTGCCTGGGGACAGGCCCGGGCTGAGTCCTGGGGCCACACCCACGGGGCCACTCACCTCCACGGGGATGTCCACGAGGCCAAACTGACTGTTGAAGTCAGGCGAGGAGCCAAGGAGCAGGCCCACGATGGCCAGGAGTGACACGGCCAGGCTCCACACTAGGGGCCTGTTCTCCGGCAGGCTCTCCATGAACGGTGGGCCCTGCAGGGACAGAAAAATGGACAGTCACGTGCTATAGGCACCCAAAAGTGGGCAGGGTGAACTCAGGCAGGGCGGGGCCTCACTTTGTAGTTGATGGCAAAGGTGGCCATCTGCATGGCCATAGCCATGATGTACACGGTGCTGTTGACCAGGCTTGGCTCAAACTCCTTGTACAGGTCCACAAACTGCTCCTGCCTGCAGTGACACAGAGGGGAGGGGCCAATCTATGACGTGCACCATCCCCGCACAGAGCCCGGGCTCGGCCTGGCCAACCCCAGTGGTCAGACCAAGTCAGCACGCGCATCTTCCTGTACCCGCCACGGTGGGGACACCACCACCCCTAGGAGTGCCCCGCCCCACCCCAAGCCCCGGGATGGGCCAGCACTCACTTCTCAGGGCTCCGGGCCTGGGCCTCGCGGTACAGGTAGACAAGACTCAGGAAGTGCACACAGAACTGGAGCACGACCGTGAGGACAGTGTACAGGTTGAAGATGTTGGGCAGGGGCCGCTCTCGGGAGAGAGTCTTGAGGGGCTGTAGTGGTAGGGTGGGGGGGTCAGGGTCCAGGCTCACCCTGGGCCCACCTGTCCCCCTCCCCCAGCCTCCTAGCAGGACTCCTGTGGGAGCAGTCACCAAATCCTGGAGGTTATGAGTCAGCACCAGACCCCAGGGTCCCGCTGGTTCCCCAGCCCCTTAGCTGAGATGCCGCCGCACCATCACTCAAGGCCTACACTCCACAGGATGCTTAAAACCCACCCCTTCCCCTGTTCTAGAACAAACCAAAGCCCTCCCTGGGACCCAGCGGGTGCTCGTGGTTGACACAACGCACCCCCAACCTCCTCCAGCCACTGGGTGCTCCTTGCATCAGCCCACACCCATCTATGCCCTTTCTGCATCCTTCCTGGAAGTTTCCCTCGCTCTTTGTGCATCACATAGGCTCCCCTGAACAATCCTGAGGCTTTCCCCGCAGCCTGTGACCCGCTTTGTATCTTTCACTGACACTAATTGCTTTCTAAGTGGTCTTGATAATCACTTCCCCGTCTGTCCTCTCTTTGCCTGTGGGCTCTGTGTAGCCCACTTGAGGCCCCAGCTGGCAGACAGTGCTGGGGCCCAAGTCGTGCCATTCTGGGGAGCCTCAGTGTGCGCCTGCCGTGTCCCCTGATCCCCATCTGCAATGTGGGGATTACAATTCCCATCCTGAGGGCTGCTGGGAAGACCAACGGATCACACGTGGTGATACCTTGAACAGTCCACCCGAGCTGGCCCAAAGAGGCAGAGGGTGCTCCTGGGCTGGGGAGGGCGACCCTGCATTGCCTGTGGCTCAGCTCACCTTGGAGCGGGAGATGAAGAGGAAGCAGCCGGCCAGCAGCAGCCCCTGCAGCGTGGCCTGGAAGTCACTGAACTTGACGCCCTCCAGGTAGAGAACACTCTGGCTATAGGCCAGGATGAGGGCATTGAGTGCCAGGATCTTGAACATCTGCAGCGTGGTCACCAGTGTGCAGCGGCCCTGCTTGATCACGTGGCAGACTGTAGCAGGGGCATGGGAGGGGAGGAAGGTGTGGGCGTGGGGGCCCATCAGGATGGGGCCAGGGGGAGGGACTGGGGTAGGGGGACTCACTGCACTGGATGGAGGAGAGCTTGGAGGTGAAAGGGGCAGCGATGCTGGCATCCCCCAGCTTCACAATGGGCGTGTTCTCATCCTCGAGTTCCCGCAGCACCTGGCTCAGGCGATCCTGCGGGGTAAGCAGCAGGGGTGAGGCCTGGCCACCAAAGGGGGCCGGTGTCCCCGACCTCCTGTGACTCACCCGCTGCGAGGCCAGCTGCTCCTCGGGGGGCGGGAGCCCTGACCTCTGCTTGGCCGCCCTGGAGGAGCCCCGGACCCCACTGCTGCTGAGGACAGGGCTGTCCCGGGGCCGTCGGCGCCGCTCAACAACTCGCTCGGGGGCATTGGCCAGGAGTGCCACACCTGGGGGGAGGCACGTGACTGTGTGTCTGGAGCCAAAGGGAGCCTGTCACCCCAGGCCTGCTGGCCCTGTGCCGAGCAAGGTGTCTGCTCACAGGAGCCCAACCTCCCCATCACAGCTGATCTCCCCACGAAGGGCCTCAGAGAGCATGTCTTACTTTCTACATCTGGAAAGCAAAACCCAAATACATCCAACTGATTTCCAGGGGCGCCTGGGTGGCTCAGTCAGTTAAGCATCTGCTTTCAGCTCAGGTCATGATCTCAGGGTCCTGAGATGGAGCCCCACGTCGGGCTCCCCATTCAGCAGGGTGTCTGCTTCTCTCTCTCCCCCTCTGCCTGCCGCTCCCCCTGCTTGTGCGCTCTCTCTCTCTCTCAGATAAACAAAAACAATCTTTAAAGAGCTGCTTTCCATGGTCTATTACCAAGGATCACAACTCTACTACATAATAATCAATTAATAAAGCAATTAAGGATTTGGAAAGTGTTATATGTACATCAGTTTTTTGTTGTTTTTTTTTTAAGATTTTATTTGACAGAGAGAAACACAGCGAGAGAGGGAACACAAGCAGAGGGAATGGTGGCGGGAGAAGCAGACTTCCTGCTGAGCAAGGAGCCTGATGCGGGGTTCGATCCCAGGACCCTGGGATCATGACCTGAGCTGAAGGCAGACACTTAACGACTGAGCCACCCAGGCACCCCAGATTTTTTTTTTTAAAGGTTTTATTTATTTGACAGCGAGAAACACAGCGAGAAAGGGAACACAAGCAGAGGGAACGGTAGCGGGAGAAGCAGGCTTCCTGCTGAGCAGGGACCCCGATGCAGGGCTCGATCCCAGGACCCTGGGATCACGACCTGAGCCGAAGGCAGACGCTTAACGACTGAGCCACCCAGGCGCCACCAGATTTTTTTTTTTTTTTTAAGAGGAAAAGTGTGTGTATGTGTGCCCTCAAGAGCGTGAATGGGGTGGGGGTGAAGGGTATGGGGAGGGGAGGGGCAGAGGGAGAGAGAATCTCAAGCAGGCTCCATGCCAAGCCCGGAGCCTGACGTGGGGCTTGATCTCACAATCTTGAGACCATGATCTGAGCCACAGTCAAGAGCTGGATGCTTAACTGACTGAACCACCCAGGTGCCCCGTCAGCTTGGTCTGTAAACGCCGACCTGCTAACCGCATTCTGTGGACAGAAACCCAAGGCTAGGAATGGCTGGCAAATGCCTCAGCTTCTCTCTGTGCACCCCCACTTGTCCCAGCTCTCCGCCTCTGGCCTCAGCCCCTGCATGGTCCCCACAGGGTGCTGGGAGGCCCGAACAAAAGGAGCTGTCTCCCGCCTGGAGCCTCCCCAGCTCCCGATGCTCCCAGAAGCCCAGGTGCCCGCCACGCCCCCACCCCTGCACCACTCCTCAGATACCGGTGTCCCCTCCAGGCCCACGGCTCCTCAGATCCCCAATCCCACTGGCATCTGCCCCGTCCCCTCACTGCCTCCTCAAAGAACTCGCTCGGTGACATGTCTGCGACCCCAAGCCCACACGGGCAGAGCAGCGATGGAAGGGACAGTCCATCAGCTCGAGGGACTCACCCACGTCGGCGTGCTTCAGGGCACCCACGTCATTGGTGCCGTCGCCGCACATGAGGGTCACGTAGCCCAGCTCCTTCAGGCTCGTGATGACAAACTCCTACAAGCACAGAGACGGGCTGAGTGAGGGTTGTGCACTGCCCGCAGGGCCCTGCCTGCCCACCACCCCCCCGCCTCCTCCCTACACACCTTCTGCTTGGGGGCCACACGGGCGAACACCTGCACGTGAGGGATGAGGCGAAGCAGCTGCTGGGGGTCCTCGGCCTGCAAGTGGGCCAGGCCATCGCCCGTGAGGCACAGCGCATGCTCCAGGGCCAGCGCCTTCGGGGAGCCCTTGGCCAGGGGCAGCACGACACTGCCATCGATGGAGCGCCACTCGCAGGGTCGGCCTACAGGGCCAGAGCCCAGGGTCAGAGAGAGGTGTTCATCAACTCCCTCTCAGGTGGACCCCACATAAGCCGTCCCACTTTCATCTCTCTGAAGCACCTTCTTGGCCCTCACCCCTCTTAATCCCTAGTAATCACTGTCCACACCTGCACCCTAGACCCCAGGGACCCCACAGATGTTCACAGAACCCTCTGATACAAAGGATTCGAGAACCCAGAGCCTGGGCCACTGACCTGAGACCACGTGATGGTCAGATTCAAACCCAGACAGCCCAACCTCCAGAGCAAAGTCCCCTTGACCCTGGGGCCTGCCTGAAACCCCACTCCTGCAGGGCCAGGGCCCCCTGAGTCACTTCCTTGGGTTAGACCCCACTTGCCAACCACTTCCTCTTTCTAGATGTCTGGCCCAAGCACAGACGCTGAACTTATACAAACAGGGGTAAGGGAGGCCTTCCGGCACTGTGTGGCTCATCTGGGCAGTCTGGGCTAGGAAGGAAACCAAGCTCCATCTGGCTTTTACTGGGGCTGTTTTGCTAGAGCAGCTTCAGCTGCCAATCGGTAGTCCTGCTAGTCACCTCGGGGCCACCTGCCTATGGTCCCCAGGCTCCATAAGACCCTAGTGCCTGGAGCTGAGACCAAGATGAGAGAGATCTGGGACCGACAGCGCAGACGAGGAGAAGGGCTGGGAAACTCCAGAAGCCAGCACGCTCCTCCGACCCGCAGCCTGGTGTGGATCCCCAGCTTGGCACCATCCCTCAGCGCGTGACAGACTCCACGCTCCGCCAGTTGGAGGTGCTGGGGCTGGCTTTGCCCCTGAGTTGGCTCTACTCTGGGCCACCACTTGTAGCCAACCTGGTTACTCAGGAGTGACCAGAGGCCGTGAGCTCTGGAGTCGGGACATCTGGGTTCAAATCCTTAGTCACAGGGTCACTTGAGTGACTGAGGTGAGTTTACTTCTATTTCCCTGTCTGCAAAGTGGGGGCCCCAACAGCAGACCTGTTCCGTTTCCTCCACTGTGGTACAGGGATGATAAGGCCTCCCATATGGGCAGAGAGACCAACGCAGTAACACGTACCAAGCCCTCTGCCTGGGGTCTGGCCATGCCGAGCACGGGCACCAGCATCCCTGTGCTTAGGAGGGGAGCCCTCGCCTTCCACCAGCAGCCTGCCAGGCCCACAGCAGGCACGAGGATAGGAAATACAGCCTGGTCTGATGACAACCAAGCGCCTTGGTCATCAGTCATCACTGATCCCTGAGCCAGTGATGGCCCACACGCTGCTAGACATGTGGGCGCAGAGCCCCTTGGATGCTAATGGACAAGGCGTGGCCGTGTTCCATAGGCCAAGGTCACAGGTTCCGGATGACACTGGGTGTTCTCACTCAGGCCTGAAATGCCGGTGGGCCACCAGATAGGACCTGTTCTTGGGTTCTGGCTCACCCCAGCCTACGGCCCCACAGTAGCTCACCTTTCTCTGTGGAAGGCTGCAGGATGAGCGTCTGTGCCTTCTCGATGAAGTGCAGCTCCTGGGCCACGTGGCAGGCAGTGAGTGGGTTGTCACCAGTGATCATGACCACCTGAGGAGAGGACAGAGGATCCGTGGGGCAGGGCCCAGCAAGTCAGAGCTCCAGCCTGGACACCTGGTGGCCGAGGCCCCTCTGAAGAAGGCCACAGAAGGAAGTGTTGGCCCCGATGCAGAATGGGCTTCCAGGGGCCACAATCCACTCCCACCTGGTGCCGTTTTATGCAACCGATACATGTATGCGTGACTGAGAACACCCACAGCCTTTATCTGCAATACAGACTAAGAACCAGCCGTTGGCGTGGACCCTCTCAGCTTGGCAGCTGCCCCAGGCAGAGGAGGAGAGATGCTCCGGCTTTCTCACGGAGAGCCCAGGGACGGGGAAATGGGCTGTGATGGCTGAGGACCAGGTGGGGGCTATTCGTGTCACCACCTCTGAGACTGCTCACTCACCTCCCACGGCCTAAACTGCATCCTGAGTCCCAGACTAGAAAACAGAAACCACAGGACAGGTGGATGGGGCCTGTCCGGGAGTTGCCTCTACATCCCCTGTCCCAGCCCGACTCCTCTCTGGGATGGGGTGCAGTGTGGAAACTGCCCTCACCTCCTAGGGATGCTGGGGGCCAAGGAAGCAACTTGAGAAGGGTGGGCACAGGCCAGGTCCCAAAGCACCCTCAGATGCGGGACAGCAGCAGCACTGGAGCCATGAGGGAGCTCGGCCAAACTCCAAGAAAGACATCCTTGCTACTGAGACCTGCCCCACTGAGGGGACACTGTCCTCTGCTGTCATATCATCCTCTCTGGAAGAAGGAGCCAAGACCCACCCACCTGTCCACCCACCCTCGGGGCCCAGGGGGCAGGGGTCCAGCAGCTGTACCCGGTGTGACGCATTTTGGATCTCGCGGATCACAGCCTTAGAGTCAGCCTTGAGCGGGCAAGAGACCACGATGAAACCGACGAACTTGAGGTTGCACTCCAGGGCCTCCCGTTTGATCTCTCGCGCCTGTGTAAGGACACAGGGGTACCCTCGAGACCCATTTCTGCACTGCGGTCAGGTGGGGGCGGGGGAGGTCAGGGACAGGCCCATCCTTGCAGGAGGAACATCTGAGGGTTAGGTGAGAAGTAGGGAGGACACCAGGGACCCCGGACCCACAGGGCCTCAGCAGTGCTGCGCGGTCCCCCCGCGATGGGGCCACTATTCGTTGCCTATAGCAGGGCACGAGCCCATGTGACTCGGCTTCTGAGACAGTGAAGTCAAACCCTCTTTTGTTATTCACTGAGCACAAGCTCACCCTGAAGCTCATACCAGAAACTGCAAACTCTTCCCCTCACAGAGCTTGCCTTCTACCGGAAGAGAGGTATAATAAAGTCACAGAAATCAAAACGCTAACTGCCACGCGAAACGAAAGCAGGAGGGTGAGGCCGACAGGCTCAGGGAGTGGCACCGGGCAGGCTGGTTCTGAGGGCAGGGCACCGAGCCACAACCTGGTGTACATTCTGAAAGGATTTCTCCGCCGGCAGGTAGAAGTGGCCTGGATGAGAGGTAAGGTGGAAGCAGAAAGAGCAGTACTGACAGCAGAGGTGGGAGGAGGGCCAATAACCGACGGGACGTGGGGCGTGACAGAGCTGGAGGCGCCCCACGACCATGTGGTGATGGGGTGGTTGGGCAGGGCAGGGGCAGAACCGGGCTGGAGACAAGAATCCAAGGTGCCTCCTGATGATCCCTGGGGAGGTGTGAGGACCCAAGGGCGCGGGGTAAGAGGCTGGATGGAGGTGGGGCCTGGCTGTGCCCTATGGGGAGGGGCCTCGGGAGCCAGGATGGGATGGGGTCCCGTAAGGGGCAGGGCACGCAGCAAAGGAGGGACTCGGGGCGGAGTGCCACTCAGGGCCCGCCAAGGTAAAGGCCCAGAAGGACGACGACAGAATCCTGCCTGCTTGTGGTGAGGCTGCAGGGAACAGAAGGTGGTACGGACAAGGGGCCGGCAGGTGGGGAGCCTGGGCCCTTACCTGCTGGTGGGTGAGGTGCCCCAGCTCCTTGTACCCCAGCGCCAGGACTCGGGCTCCTTCCCGGGAAATCTCCGTGTGGATGTGGTGGTAGTCAGGTGGGCACTGGGCGAACTGCAGGGAACGCAGGGGACGTCACCGACCGCCCCGCGCCCCCCTTCCCCCGGGGCCGGGGCTGGCTCACCATGGAGTGCAGGGTTTCGGGGGCCCCCTTCACAGCCGCGATGTAGCAGAGATCAGTGGAGCCTAGCTTCTCATAGGAGGCGAGCACGGACATTCGCTTTAGGGCACTGGCAAAATGAAAGCGCTGGTGAATTTTCAGCCCCTGAGTTTTAATACTTCGGGGGAATACTTTCTCATCTGGAAACAAATAAGTACGAATCCTGAGGGCCTTCGCTCCAAAGAGGCAGCCAAGCCCCCGCCTCCCCCTTCCGCCCCTCTCTTCCCCCCCCAGACCCAGACCCCTGCAGGGAGGTGAGAGGGGCTCCTCGCTCTAAGAAGGGTCAGAACTGGGAGACCTATACCCAAAAGACCCTGCCCGTGGCTTCTGGCAGGGTGGGCCCGGTTACACTCCCAAGAGGAGGACTGTCTTGGGTCAGAGGTGAGACTGTGCCCACCCACCTGAGGGGCCATCAGAGCTGTGGGCCTGCCTGCCCCTGATTTGGACACACGGGTGTCTCTGAGGGGTGCAGTCTGCCTGCCGGGGGCGTTACGGCTGGCCGTTCATCCCAGCTGGGCCCGAAGCTCCAAGCCCTCACCTTTGGTCAGCGTCCAGTCCACGGCTGTCAGCATAGCCTTCTCGAGTGGGTCACCCACGAGGGTGCCATCGTCCAGCTGCATGAGGGAGTGGCATGAGGCCAGAGCACGGTGCGTTTCTACGGGGATGTTGGACACAGGCGTGACCTCCTTCCCATCTCTGTAAAGAGAGGAAAACAGCTGGTTATGAAGCGGGGCGACCCCTGAGAATTGCTAGCCAGGATGAGGGACAGGCCCCCACTCTGTGCCAGTCATTGCAGGGGCTGAGAGATGCTCGGCCTTGGTCCTGGCGACACCTGTGCCCATCTCCCCGATGCTCCTAGAGATCATATGGCTGCCTGGGGTGGAGCCGAGCCACCACGCTGCTGCCACATTGAGGAACATAAGGAAGCCCCTCCACCCTCTACCCGTCCGACTTCTGTGCACATGGTGGGGGCTCCAACCAGGTGTTCTCTGTCCCTCGAGCTCTCGGAAAGCCGCCTGCTGGGCAAGAGGCCCAGGCCACCCGTACTCACCTGAGCCCAGCCACCCCACGGACGACCAGGCTGTCGCTAGTCAGGGTCCCCGTCTTGTCAAAGCAGCACACTTCCACCTTGCCAGCGAATGGGATCCGGAAGGGCTCTGTGCAGTACATGTCTGGGAGGTGGGGAGCCAGGGTCAGGGGTCGTGCCGGGGCCCAGCCCACTCAGCGCCCCAGCCCCATCCCAGGCACTCACACAGCTTGGCCAGGGCGATGAGGGAGGTGTTGACAGCCAGAGACAACTCGATGGGCAGCTCAGGGGGCACGACCGAGGTGAGGATCAGCGTGCATTCCAGAAACAGCTTGTAGCGGTTCCGGCTGGGGTCCTTGGTGCCTGCAGAGACAGGGCCTGCCAGCCTGGGGGCTATGGGGGCGGGGCCCAGCAGCCGGGGGAGGGTTCCCAGCCCATACCTTCAATCCACACGTAGGCGGCCGCTGCGATGGCGAAGACCAGGAGGAAGAGGATGAAAATGAAGGTCTCCAGGTTGTTTGCAGTCACCCTCTTGACTCCGAAGAGGATGGTGCGCAGCAGCTTGCCCTAGAGGACCAGAGGGTTAGAGGCCTTTCCTGGCAGGGCGTGGCCTCCCGCACCCCAGAGCACCAGGGCCAGATTCTCCCTCTGCTGACAGGGGGGTGCCTGCCCTGGGCCCACCCACGAGTCCTGCAGCCACGACACAGGGGACCACACCGCTAGGTCGGGGGCTGCCGCTCACTCAGCTAAGGGCTACAGAGACCAGCGGCCAGAAATTGGGGGTCACAGAAAGAAGTGGCTGAGACGGGGGACTGAGTCTTCCAGAAAGAGGTCTGGCCAATCACCTCTACGAGGCAACCCTCATGACACTCGAGTGAAGAGTTTACGGGTGTGACTGTTCACGACCCCAGTGTGTACGGCAGCGGCCCATGTCCTGCGTATTCTCTGCACCAGAACCCCAGCGGAGGACAGCGAGCCTGGTGCAGGGCTCGAGTCTGCACCCTGGCCCCAAGCCCACACCTGGTGTCAGAGTAAGTGTGTGGCAGAGACGTTCTGGGGTCCAAAAGAGCCACTGTCTCAAATGTCTGCCACCCGCTCTGGGGCCTACCCTCCCCAGAGCCAGACAAGGGTCCACACCTGGGATGTGTTGAATCCGGTCCTGAGAACATAGGCCACACACCCGTTGTCGACTGCTGCGGGGACAAGCAAGACCAGCATCACTGTGTGTGTTCATCCCTACTCCCTCACAGCCAAGCAGATGTGGTGGCTGGGGAGGGGGGGTGGCGGAGCCTGGACGCCCCAGACCCCCCAAGGCACCTACGCTTCAGGCCCGTGGTGGCCTTCTGTGGGGGGATGTGCTGCACCACCTTGGTGCCCCCGAAGATGACGTGGAGCCGGGAGTCGGCCTGGAGGTCCAGCACCCGGTCAGGGTCAAGGTCTTCGATGGGCTCCTGAGAAGGAAGGAGGGGATGGTGAGGGTGCTCTCGCCGCAGCCCCCTTCCCTGGCTCCGGTCTCCCAAGAACCACTCTGAGCCTCACAGGGCTCCCGGCCTAACGCGTCACATCTGACCGGGCGACCTGCCCTGTCTTTCCTCCACCTGCACGTGTGGGGCCCACACCTCGTGATCTGGCGATTGGCCTCACTGAGAATCCGCAAGCTTCTGGCTTCCCTCAGCCCACCTCAGTACGACGTCTCCGGTCCCTGCCCTGGACAAGCCCTGACAATCTCAGCCTCTCTCAGCTCCTTCCCTCTCATCGCCCAGCGCCCCTTCATCCAGGGGGCGAGACCACCAGGAAACCTGGCGGCTCCCCTCAGTGACTGCATCTCCTCTGCCTGTTCTAGCCTCCCAGGCCAGGGCTCCGTCCCTCCTCCATCTGCGCCGGGGTGAGACGGCAGCCTGGCCGCGAACCCTCTGCCTGCCCCACCGACGGGCTGGTGCCACACCCGAGCCGACCTCGGCCCCCGCAGCCCACCCAGCACCTTCATCTGTGGCACGGACTCCCCTGTGAGCATGGCCTCGTCCACGATGCAGCGGCCCCGCAGCAGCAGCACGTCACACGGCACTAGGTTCTCCTGCGGGGAGCGGCCTGCGGGTAGAGGCAGGAGCGCCGGTGTGAGGAACTGACAGGAAGGGCTCCCACCAGGACAGACCAGAAGCGCGCCTCACCGACGGAGACGATGTCTCCGGGGACAATCTCATCGCTGGCGATGGGCCTCCATTTCCGGCTGCGGTAGACCTGCGCGGAGGTGAGCGGCCGTCAGCTCTGGGTCCCCTAACGGGGGCGACGCAGGTGCCTCCCTTGAGCTGACCTCACCCTGCCCCCGCTCCGGACCCACCGCAAGACTGACAGGGGCCTCTCCCCACCCCCATCTCCCCACCGGCCACACCTGGATCAGGTGGGGCTTGTTGCCCATCTTCCGGATCTCTGACATGTTGCGCATCTGCTGCTGTACCAGGGAGGCCTCGAAGGCCACCAGCATGGAGAGCGTGAAGACGCTGTAGTACCAGTACTCGTCCAGACACCAGAGCCCCACGCAAAACACCTGCAGGACACAGCCTCCGTGTCCACACCCCCGCCCGGCCATCCACGGGAGCACACGGAGACACCTGTGGAGGCCGGGAAGGCACACCAAGGGCCGCTCCACCCGGGGGGTCAAACCCAGGAGGACACAGAGAATTTCGGGGCTGGAGATGGAGGACTGCTTGGGCCATGAAAGCCCCAAGGAATGGGAGGGGGTGAAAGAGGGTCCAAGCTGCTGCTTTACCTGGAACACAAAGAAGGGTGCTGTGGCTCTCTCTTTGAACAACTCCGAGAAGTCGGGCACCACCATCTCAGCCCTACAAGAGACCAGACCCCACATCCTGTTCAGGTTTGAGGCCTCGGAGGCCCCCACCCTGACACCGCAGGGCACCGCAGGCCTCCCCAGGCAACGAGAAGCCAGAAGGGACATTCCACTCGACTACGGCTCTCCTTGTCCCTGAGGCACTGCGGCAAGCACGCTAACTGCTGCCAGCCCTCCTCCGCAGAACCCAGGTAAAGCCTCTGAAACAGCGACAGGTTGTTCAGGCAGCCGCCCACCCAAGCAGGGCTAGTGTAAGGCAGAACCTGTCATCAGGCTGGGTAAGCGGGCAGGCAGAGGAGCACCTGCCATGGGACGGGAGCCCTAAAGCTGCCACAGAAAAGGCCCAGCAGCTGGGCACTGCGGAGTCTTCTGTGGCCTGAGCCCCACCCCAAGTCGGAGCAGGGAGGTCTGGAGCTGAAATTTCCCAAAAACTCCCTTAATAAAAGCCCCAGGAGGGGCGCCTGGGTGGCTCAGTGGGTTAAAGCCTCTGCCTTCGGCTCAGGTCATGGTCTCAGGGTCCTGGGAACGAGCCCCGCATCAGGCTCTCTGCTCAGCAGGGAGCCTGCTTCCCCCTCCCTCTCTGACTGCCTCTCTGCCTACTTGTGATCTCTCTGTCTCTGTCAAATTAATAAATAAAATCTTTTAAAATAACAATAAAATAAAAAAATAAAAGCCTCAGGATTTGAGTAGGGCCTAAGGGTGTATTCTGTGGCACTGTGTGTGGTGGCCCAGCCTGACCAGGGGACCAGCCAGGTCAACTAGGGCCACCCTCGCCCTACCCTTGGAGGACGCGTCCCAGATACAGGGTGTGAGAAAAAGCAACCACTGTGATGAAAACGAACAACAACCAGGCTCCACTGTGTATTATTCAGGTGACTTTGCAGGAGCCGGGAAGGTGTGAAAGGGGACATCCCAGGCCCCCACCAAGGCTGACCTCAGGCAGGGAGGATAGGTAAACACTTCTTATAAATCTTCCCGTGACGTTGCTACTTGTGATGATATGGCTGTAATTTTTAAAAAGCAACTGAGTTGGGGAAGAATTCCCTAAAAGTTCTTAAGGTTTTCAGGTCGAGAACGATTATCACAGTGGCAGGGCCAGGGGCTCTGAAGATGAACAAGGGGGTCGGAAGCCCCCCTCCCGCTCATGTGTGGGCCCTGGTGGTTTCACGGATTAAAGGGAGGAAGCGTGTAAAGGACATCTGCCATCACGCCTGGTACCAAGGAGACCAAGGTCACCAGCAACAGCGACCACTGACAACTCCCTGTATGACTCTTCCCAAAGTGCCAGGATGAGTATGAGGAGCACGGTGACATTACACGTAAAAGAAAAATTTAAAACCAAAAAAATCCTACAATAATTACACAACGAGGATCAACAGTCCTCTCTCTGGGGCCTCAGGCTAGGCTCCCATGAAGAGCTGCATGCGCTCCTGCCGGAGAGTCTACCAGGGTCCCTGTCAGCAGGCAAGTCCAGGGGAGACAAGGCTAGAGCGTGTTTCTCAAAAGGTGGCCGCCATCTTCACCTGGGATGCACTTTGGCCCCCCCACCCATTTCCCAGGCACCGGGACTCAGGAGCATAGCAGGGCAGAAACGAGAAAGGAGCCATTGGCTCGGCCAAGCGTCCACGCCATGACCATGGGCAGAGCACCAGCCCTGTCACCATGCACGGGCACACTGGGACTCACTTGTTGCTCCCAAACTTCTTCTCAGCCGCGCGGATCTCCGAGTCCTCCTGGAACCCTCTATTGCTCTGGTAGTACGAGAAGGCATTTCCCACGGGAAAGGCCACAGGGAGGAAGCGCTTCTTCTCCAGGGCATCATAGGAATACTTGATCTTCTGGAATTCGAAGGACAGCACCTCTTGTCCGTCTTCGCCCTGTGGGAGCAGGCGTTGTCTGTGGCAGAAGGCCCGCACCTGGGGGTGTCCGTCAGTGCCTGCGAGTCCCACCCAAGCCCCGTGCCGGGCAGCCCGGCAGCTGGTCCCTACCTCATCCCGGTGCAGGGCCACGAGCTCGGTGGAGCCGTTGTTGGGGGTCGGCACCACCTTCACGAAGGTTGCTTTGCTGGGGTCGTACTCCTACGAGAGGCAAAGTGCTGCTGCTGAGCCCTTCTTAACCCCCCAGCTCCACACCCCGCCCCCACCAGGGTAGTCTGCAAGGCTCCAGGCTCCGGGTGCTGGCTTGTCCACTCCGCAGTCTGTCGCTGAGGCAAAGACACCACCTCATGGCACCTCTGGCCTTCTACCATAAAATCGGAGTGATGGACAGCACCCAGTGGCTGGGGCCCTGCCGAATTCAAACAGGAAGGCTGTCCCCTGTGCGACCTGCACTCTCAAACCACGTGGGCCAAGCCTTGTCACAGCCCACTGGCCTGCTGCTGCTCTGAGTCCCCTCCCTTAACTATTCATTTCATGCCCTGAAGTGACTGGCACTTCATGAGGGACTCTCAGCAAGAGCCGTTTTCTATGCCTGGAACATGGGGTCACACAGCTCCAGGCCTTGGCTCAAATGTCACCTTCTCGGGAGATAGCCCCTGGAGGAGGCTCCACACAAAGGGCCCTCACAATGTTCCTCTCCTCTGCCCGGGTTTTCCTCTTTTTAGCAGCGGCAGCTGAGCGCGAGCTCTACCTCTCTCACCGACACCATGAAGGCAGGGGCCTTTGTCTGTTTTGTTCACTGCTGTTTTCCTCAGCACCTAAGACGTGGAGGCGCCGGATGAGGCTCAAGCCTCGGCTGCCCCCATCTTACTGCTGCTGCGCTGGCCGCCAGCCCCTGTGGTGGGTGTGTTGGTGACAGGAGGTGCCAAACGGTGACCTTTAGGAGAAAGGACCTGCCCCTTGGGGAGACCATGGGCCTCTAGGCAGGCAGAAAAGAACGACAGAGACACCGTGGGGGAAAAAAAAGTGCGAAGTGCTACATGGGGCCACCGCCATACCAAGCGCTTGGCAGTTTCTCGTTTCTTCTCACAATGGTAGGCGAGTGGGTGTTACGGTTCTCACTTTACACAAGGGGAAAGTGAAACCGAAAGAGAAACACCAGTCTTGAGATCTCTGATGCAAACCCAGATCTGCCCATCCTCACTCCTTGCCCTCCATCCCCGGAGAGGAAGTTAACACACTTTTTAGCTGTAGGTCAAAAGGCAGCTGGAAGTTTGGGGCAGTGTCACGCTCCCTGCAACTTCCCTGAATTTTCCGGTCCCTCAAGTCTTTCATTGTGCTGACCTGACGCTACCCGTAAGTTGAGCCCCTCCCCTAGAATAAGGCTTGTTGGGAAAACCATTCTCTCAGTAGAGAAAGGATTCAGTCCATGTTTGGAGTCAAAGACAGAGGGCTTCAGTGTCTTTCTGCAAACCTTCAGGCTCTTCCCTTTCCCTCTTCTTTCAGCAACGCAGGCCTGGGATCAAAGGCGAGGCTGGCGGGTGCCCCTATATGGCCCCAAACATGCCAGTGTCATCTGAGGCAGGCCAGAGGACAGTGGTGCACTCACCAACAGTAACTGCTGACCCAGGGCAGCTCTCCCTATCCAGATCTTGGGGGTTAAGGGTCAGAAGTGCTACCGGACTGTTGTACCCCAGCAGAAGTCCTCATTGTCACCACCGTCATCTCAGAGGCAGCTATAAAGAGGCTCCAAGCAGGTGTCATTTGCTGACAAATCGCTCCTGCTATTCTTAAATGCTGCAATCCAAGTGCATTTCAACCTAATTTTGGTCCTAGTATGCAAGGGCCTCTAAGCACTGGACAACAAGAGTTCTCAAACCAAGCTCCACAGAAAGGGAAACCCACCCCGCAGGTCTAGCCTCACACTTGGAAAACCAAGATGAGAGACAGGAAGACAGACCATTTCTAGAAAAAAACAACCTAGTACTTGCTAGTATGGTAGCTAGCTAGCATTAACAAGCCAAATCAAAGAGCGACTATGCCAGAGCCTACACTGAGCTTTTTATAGGTATTACCCTATCGAATCTAAATGACCACACCAGGGAGGGATTCCAAGGGACGGATTCCAAGGAAGGGAAGTAACATGCGCCAGGGTCGCACAGCAAGTCAGTAGCGGGGCCAGGATTTAGCCACCCAGAGGGCACCGATGGGGACGCGGGCCCAGCAAACGGGAAGCCCGGGGTGGGGTGGGGACCGACACGACACAGTCACATCGTGACTGTAACCCGCCGCAAGGCCCGACCCACGCGAGGGTCGGGCTCGTGCCCACGCACTTACCGGGGTGCAGGTGAGCGCGCAGTGCGCGTGCACGGACCAATGCCCCGAGAGGACGGTGAGCGCGTGCGCGAGGCAGATGGTGGCGAGCACGAGCAGCGCAGCTTCAGGGATTTGCACCCAGCTGCTACCCCAGCCCCAGCAGCCGGCAGCCGCGGCGCCTACCCAGGCCGGGTAGAGCAGTCCCGCGAACGGCAGCACCGTGAGGCGCCGCAGCAGCGCCAGCCGCCGGTACGGCCACACGGCTGCGACCAGCTCGTCGCCGCCCGCTATGAGCGCCGGACCAGCGGCGAGGAGGGTGCGCGGCTGCGGCCCGGGCTTGGGCTGCCCGCCGGGCCGTGCCCCGCAAGGCCGGGCCCCGCAAGGCACCGCATTGCCCACCACCGCCGCCGCAGCCGCCGCCATCTTTCCCAGCGCCGCGCTCGCTTCCGGGCAGAGGCACCGCCTCACTTCCTAAGTTTTACTTCCGGTGATCCCCGGGCGCCGCCATGGTAGCCGGGGGGTAGGAAGAGCCGGACAATGTTAGGAGTTGGGGGTCAGAAGTTGTTACTCAGGGCGCCGCCATGACAGGCTGAAGCCGGAAGGAGAGGTAGGGCGCGGCCATGACAGAGTCTTGAAAGGGCTAAAGCTGCCTGCCCGCCCTGCCACGCCGGACTGAGACCGGAAAAGACGAGGCCAGGCGGGCTGGGCGCCACCTTGACACCTGAACCGGAAGAGGGGAGCCCTTGTCCGGGACTACCCCGGCACTAACCAGTTTGGATCGCCAGGGGCGGAGCCTGAACACTGCGGAGGCGGGACCAACTATAGAAGCGCTGGGGTTTTGGGGGCGAGGCTTGGACAGGCCGAAGGGGCGGGGTTTGTCATGGGGGCGGGATTTGTTAGGAGCAGGGGTCTCAGGATGGTTTCCACGCAGGAGAGGCCCCTCCCTCGGGGTCCTAGGCAGGGCTGTTGCTTACAGAGCCAACAAAGAACACAGCCAAGGCTGAGAAGAACGGTCTTCTAGTAATGATTACACACACACAAAGTCATTATTTTAACATAAAAATATGAAAAAAGGGTGTTAATTTGAAATTACATATATTCTGTAATATTTACTTTTCTGTTATATAAATGCTAGTGTTTGAACAAAACCACAATAGGAATCATTAACAGTGGCAATCAGTAGTATTGAGTCGTACTGCTAATAGAAAACATTGCTTGAGAAAAATGTATAGCAACACTTTTATGGTTCTTTGTCCTGATATAGCAAACTGAACGACTCTTTAAACTCTTTATCGGATGTTTATATCTTGTAGGTTAATTGTAGCATATTCTTGATACATACGTGTAAGACTTTGTAAAGGGAGAGCGTAATGCAGTAGGACTTAGTCAATATTCTATATTTAATAAAAGTCACGATGTTTCTTTCTGTCCCATTACACAGGATATTTTTACTCTTTTATTTTTATTTTTTATTTTTTTTTAAAGATTTTATTTATTTGACAGAGAGAAACACAGCGAGAGAGGGAACACAAGCAGAGGGAATGGTAGCGGGAGAAGCAGGCTTCCTGCAGAGCAGAGAGCCCGATGCGGGGCTCGATCCCAGGCCCCTGGGATCTGACCTGGGCCGAAGGCAGCCGCTTAACGACTGAGCCACCCAGGCGCCCCTTTTTACTCTTTTAATAAAGTTTTCTTTTCCAGTAATACTTGAATGGACTGCAATCTTTAGGATAACCTTTTGTTTTATATCGTGATAAAACTCAAAGGCGATATTTTTTTTTTGCTCAAAAAAATGAGTCTTTTTTTTTTTTTTTCCTGTATGAATATTTAGGAACAGTTGCTTCATCCCTCTCTGAGCTCCTATGGCCTCTTTGAAGATCATCATAGTATTTTGGAGAAACAGCATGTAAATTTCTGTAAATTTGTTTTATTAGAGCAGTTTTAGGATCAGGCAAAATTGAGAGAAGGGTACAGCGATTTCCTATACATCCCCTGCGACCGTACATATACAGCAGCCTGATTATCAACATCTCTCACAATTGTTACTAATAAACCCATTGGCTGTAGTTCACCTTAGGGTTCACTCTTGGTATTGTACATTTTATGGGTTTGGACGAATATAGAATGAAGGTAGCCATCATTATAGTATCATACAGAATAGTTTCACTGCCCTACAAGTCCCCTGTGATCTGCCTATTCATTCCTCCTCCCCTCAACTCCTGGGAAACCCTGATCTTTTTAGTGTCTCCACAGTTTTGCCTTTTCTAGAGTATCATATAATTGGAATCATACAGTATGTATCCTTTTTAGATTGACTTCTTTCACTTAGTGATATGAATTTATGGTTCCTCCATATCCTTTTATGGCTTGAAATCTCATTTCTTTTTAATGCTGCATAATCATTATCTAGATGTGCACCAGTTTATCCATTCATGTACATCTTGGTTCTTCCGAGTTTTGAATTATGAATAAAGCTGCTATAAACATCTCTGTGAAGATATTTATTGTTTATTATATGACATATATGATATGTTTATTAATGACTACATGGTGACTTCTAATTTTCAGCTTTGCTGAGAAATAGGCCTGTATCATTGTGTAAATTTAAGGTGTATATTGTGATTATTTGGCACATGTATATATTTGACATGCTTACCACAAAATAGTTAGTGAACATCCCTTTAACTCACCATTTTTTTTTTCCATTTTTTGTTGTTGTAGTTATGGCAAGAACATTAAAGCTCTACTCTCATAGCAACTTTCAAGTATATAATATTGTTAATTATAGTCACTATACTGTACATTAGGTACCCAGAAGTTATTTGTCTTGTAACTGAAAGCTTGTGCTCTGACCAACGTATTTCCACCACTCAGCCCTTGGCAACCCCATTCTACTCTTTCCAGTTCATGTTTTTAGATTCCACACATCAGTGAAATCATAAAGTAGTTGTCTTTATCTGCCTGACTTATTTCACCTAGCATAATGCCCTCGAGGTCTAAAGGTCCGTCCATGTTGCCACAAAAGGCAGGATTTCCTTCTTCTTTATGACTCATGTTCTGATACATATGTATCTAATACATACATACATATATATATATGAATAATCTCACATTTTAGTTAGTTGTATGTATCACATTTTCTTTATCCATTTATTTGTTGATGGATACATCATTTCTTGATAGAAAAAACTTAGGTTGTTTCCATGTCTTGGCTATTGTAAATAATGCGGCAATTAACATAGGTGTAGCTATTTCTTTGAGAGAGTGATTTCATTTCCTTTGGATATATACCCAGAAATGGGATTGCTGATTGTTCTATTTTCAATTTTTTTTGAGGACCCTTAATACAATTTTCCATAGTGGGTGTATCAATTCACATTCCACCTACAGTGTACAGGGATTCCATTTTCTCCACACTCTTGCCAGCATTTGTTATCTTATGTCTTTTTTATAATAGTTACTCAAACAGGTGTGAGGTGATATCTCAGTATGGTTTTGATTTGCACTTCCCTGATGACTAGGGATGTTGAGCATCTGTTGGCCATCTGTACGTCCTCTTTGGTAAAATGTCCATTCAAGTTTTCTGCCCATTTTCTAATTGGATATATTTGCTATTGAGTTGTAGGAGTTCCTTATATATATTGGATATTAACACTATATATATATATATATATATATACACACACACACACACACACATAAACACACACATGCATATATACATATATATATGGTTTGCAAATATTTCCTCCCATTTCATGGATTGCCTTTTCATTTCATTTCTTTTGCTGTGCATTTTGGTTTGGTATAGTTGCCCTTGTTAATTTTTGCTTTTGTTGATTGTGTCATATCCAAAAAATATGGTGTCATATCCAAAAAAATCATGGCCTAGATCGTTGAGGAAATTATTTCCTATGTATTCCTCTGGAATCTTTATGGTTTTAGGTCTTGTTAAGTCCTTAATCCATTTTGAGTTAATTTTTGTGAATGGTTTAAGACAGGGGTCCAACTTTTCCAAGGGGATATCCAGCTGGTCCCAGCACCATTTATTGAAGAGACTATCTTTTCCCTCTTGACTATTCTTGGCTGCCTTGACAAATATTAGCTGACTGTACATGTGGGGGTTTATTTCTGAGGTGTTTCTGATCAATTGGTCATTTTTTTTTTTAAGATCTTAGTTATTTGGTGAGGCGGGGGAGAGGGAAAGGGAGAAGCAGACTGCCTGCTGAGCAGGGTCCAAGGTGGGGCTTGATCCCAGGACCCAGAGATCATGACATGAGCTGAAGGCAGATGCTTAACCAACTGAACCACTCAGGTGCTCCTCCATTGGTCTATTCATTTGCTTTTATGCCAGTATCATACTGTTTTGATTACTATCACTTTGTAATATAGTTTGAAATCAGAAAGTGTGATGCCTTCTGCTTAGGCCTCTTTTAGAATTGCTTTGGCTATCCAAGGACTTTTGCAGTTCCACACTACTTTTAAGATCGTTTTTCTATTTCTGTGGAAAATGGCATTGCAATTTTGATAGATTTTGCACTGAATCTCTAGATGGCTTTGGGAAGTATAGACATTTTAACAGTATTAACTTTTCGGATCCATGAACATGGGAGATCTTTCTACTTTTCTATGACTTCAATTTCATAAATCTAGTTTTCAATGCATAGAGCTTTCACTTCCTTGGTTACATTAATTCCCAGGTATTTTAGTGTTATTATTGCTATTGTAGATGTTGTCTTTATTTCTATTTCAGATAGCTCATTGTTGGTGTATAGGAATGCAAGTGGATTTAGATTTAGTATGCTGATATTGTATTTTAAAATTTTCTTGAATTTGCTTCAGTTTTTTTTATAGTCTTTAGGATTTTCTTTTTTTATGTAAAAGATCATATCATCAACAAACACAATTTTACTTATTCCTTTCTGATTTGGATGCCTTGTTTCTTTTTCTTGGCTGAGTAGGACTTCTAGTACTATGTTGAAAAGGAGTGGTGAGAGTGAGCATTCTTATTCCTAATTTTAAAAGGAAAGCTTTCAAACTTTCATCATTGAGTACGATGTTGGCTGTATATTTTGATATGTATAGCCTTTATTATGTTGAGGTGTGTTCCTTCTATATCCAACTAGAGGGTTTTCTATCATGCAAAAATGTTGAATTTTGCCAAATGCTTTTTCCGCATTTGTTGAGATAATCACATGATTTTTGTCTTTCCTCCTATTAATGTGGTGTATCATATTTATCAATTTGTATGTGTTGAACCATCCTTGCATCCCAGGGAAAAATCCCATTTGATCATGGCGTAAGATCTTTTTAAGGTGGCTGTTCAGGGGCGCCTGGGCGGCTCAGTGGGTTAAAGCCTCTGCCTTCAGCTCAGGTCATGATGTCAGAGTCCTGGGATCGAGCCCCGCATCGGGCTCTCTGCTCGGCGGGGAGCCTGCTTCCCCCTCTCTCTCTGCCTGCCTCTCTGCCTACTTGTGATCTCTCTCTGTCTGTCAAATAAACAAATAAAATCTTTAAAAAAAAAAAAAAAAAGGTGGCTGTTCAGTTTGGTTTGCTAATATTTTGCTGAAATTTTTGCATCTATATTCATCAGAGATATTGGCCTATGTTTGTGTACATATATATTTGGTAGGTGGCAAAACAACACTCCAGGCATTTCTTAGGTTGCATTTTTTATTGTTTAAGTCAATACACAGTACTATGTCATATTTGAAAAATTCCACGTTTCTGTGATCAGTTAATATTTATTGAAAAAAACATAAAGATTAACAATATTTATTCATCCTACCTAACTGGAGTTCCTTGAGTAATAAATTTTTAAATAATTTTAAATGAACATATAAAATTAACAGATTTTCACTTCAATATTTTCAATAATTCCTGTTCTTTTTTTTAAAGATTTTATTTATTTGTTTGTTTGTTTATTTATTTATATGATCTCTACACATAATATGGGGCTGAAATCTACAACCCTGAGATCTAGAATTCCATGCTCCACTGACTGAGCCAGCTTGGTACCCCTCCCCCTTCTCTTTTCTTTTTTTTTTTTTTTTTAATATTTTATAGAGGGAACACAAGTAGGGGGAGTGAGAGAGGAAGAGCAGGCTTCCTGCTAAGCAGGGAGCCCGATGTGGGGCTCGATCCCAGGACCCTGCAGACGCTTAACAACTGAGCCACCCAGTCGCCTGTCCCCTCTCTTTTCAATTTCAAATAGCCATAACAAATTTTTGCTGAGCAAAATAAACTTCAGTTTAGCCCAAGTGAAATAATATAGGATAAGCAGTGTGAATTAATGAGTGTTTACTGTGTTCAGTATAATTCTAGAGTATGAGAGTATAAGAGATCTTAGTTTAATGTGCTAGATTCTTCCAGGTTAGCTAAGGGGACAGGACGAGAAAGAACACCAAGGGCCCTACCCAGGCTATGTGGGGCCTAAAAGGAAAGCCATTCACAGAGGGGCCTCGTACAGCTGTCTGACAGCAGCTCGCCCCTCCCCACCAACTCTCACTTTAGGGTACTGTAATCCCCAACAATGAAGGTGAGCACCCAGGATACTGGGCCACAGAGCAGTGAGAAAGATGATTCTGACCTCCCGTCCGTCTGGGAATGAACCAGCACTCAGACAAGCCTAGAAGCAGCCCCTCTGCTCAGATGCCTGATGGATGGTCCAACCTGGGACACTGACTGACCCGCAGGTAGAGTGTCTGGGCTGCTTCGTGCCCGCTCGGGTAGAATGGTGGTTGTGTTTAGTCTCAGGATAATATACTTTTTATGAAATGAAATTAAAGTAGTTGTCATCCTAGTAGATTTGTAAGATAGGAACAGATTTTCCTAAAGGAATATTCACTTTTACTGTGGTCATCTATCTTCTTAAACATAATAATGCCAACTGTCATTCAAGTCTGGTAAGTGACTCCATAGCTTACTAACACCTAAAACACTGGGCAACTTAAGGCCATCATCAGGCAGTTGTTTTACATCAACCGGGTGAAGTGAGGCGTACAGGTTTCTGGTAAATCTAAGACTCCTGATATGGAAACATCAGGAAATGTATATATCTGCATTTCCTTACTGTGATTTTGGCCCTAGAAACCACATGACTTGGTTTTGGTTATAGAAAGTGTCACGTAGAAGGCACAGAATACACTCATCTTGAACCTGATGGAGAGCCAAGAAATAGCCCATGCATGTATGGTCAACTGACCTTTGACAAGGGAACCAAGAATACACAATGAGGAAAGGATAGTCTCTTTACTGGACTATTAAAAACTAGGTATCCACATGCAAAAGGAGGAAATTGAACCATTATGTTACATCATACAAAAATTAACTTGAGATTGATTAAAGACTTTAGTATAAGACATGAAACTTTATAAAACTCCTAGAAGACGACATAGGGAGGAAGTTCCTTGACATTCATTGGTCTTGGCAATAAACTTTTTGGATCTGACATGAAAAGCACAGGCAAGAAAGGCAAAATAAGCCAAGGGGAACTGCAGAATAAGCCTATCTCATTTTTTAAAAGATTATCCCCCCAAATAAAGATATATAAGTATATATACATATATATGCGTGTGTAAATATAAATATATATATATACATATATATATATATATATATATATATATATATACACATATGGTTTTATTTATTTATTTGTCAGAGAGAGAGAGAGAGAGAGAACACAAGCAGGGGGAGCAGCAGGCAGAGGGAGAGGGAGAAATAGGTTCCCTGCTCATCAGGGGCTTGATCCCAGGACCCTAGGATAATGACCTGGGCTGAAGGCAGATGGGTAACTGTCTGAGCCACCCAGGCGCCCTAAAAATACCTTTGATAAATCTAGGCTGAGAAGGTATCTATTGATCCCTGGGAGTTTTGAAAAACCTGCCATAGTTTACTTCTGCAGAAATGGTCAAGCACTCCATCTGCCCCTCCCAGGACTTGGGAGATTTCCACCAAATGCCAAACTGATCCACCAATCCTGACTGCTTATACTAACAAATGTGGGTTTTTGTTTTTGTTTTGTTTTTTTAATACGTTTTAATGACCAGTTATAAACATTAACGGAAAGGTATTTTTTCTTGCAGGAGATGTTAAATATTTAAAAGATTACATGAAATACTGCTCCTGATATCTGTTAGTAATACTGCTGTCATCACCTACAAAACCTCAACATAATAATAAAAAATCAGATAAAGATAAAAGGACCATTGTGAAAATAAATAAAATTAAAAGTTGACACTAAATATGGGGCATCTGGCTGGCTCCATTGGAAGAGCATGTGACTCCTGATCTCAGGGTCTTTAGTTCCCACCCCATGTTGGGTACAGAGATTACTTAAATAAATAAATAAAAACTTTTTAAAATCTAAAAAAAAACCCAACACTAATCAAAATTCCAGCATAGGTCTGAAAATGGAAATTGAAAATCTGATTCTAAAATGCATATGAGATGTAAAGGGCCAAGAAGAGCCAAGTTGTTAAAGAAGAACTAAATAAGGAAGACAATTGTATAAATTCAAAAAACTTAATAAAAAGATATAAAAGCTAAGATAGTGATATTGAAACAAGACTACAAAATAGAACAATGGAAAAGATCACAGTCCCAAAACAGACCAACACATATGGAGACATGTGAGCTATGACTAAAGTACTGTAGATTACTGATAAAAATGCATTTAAAATATTAATGGTGCTAGGTTAATTGGATAGCCATACGGAAAGGCAAATCAATCTATCTATCTATCTATCTATCTATCTATCTATCTATCTATCTATCTGATAGAGAGAGATAAAGAGAGTATGCAAGTGGGGTGGTGGGGAGAGGAACAGAGGGAGAGAGCTCCATGCCCAGTGCGGAGTCTGACATGGGGCTCAACCTCAAAACCTTGAGATCATGACCTGAGCTGAAATCAAGAGTTGGACGCTTAATCAACTGAGCCAACCCGGTGCCCCAAAAGGCAAATCTTTTTTTTTTTTTTTAAGATTTTATTTATTTATTTGACAGAGAGGAGAAAGATCACAAGTAGGCAGAGAGGCAGGCAGAGAGAGGGGGAAGCAGGCTCCCTGCTGAGCAGAGAGCCCGATGCGGGGCTCGATCCCAGGACAATGAGATCATGACCTGAGCCGAAGGCGTAGGTTTTAACCCACTGAGCCACCCAGGCGCCCCTAAAAAGGCAAATCTTAAAATTATCACATACCATTCACAAAAATCAATTTCAAGAGAAATGTACATTTAAGCATGAATGTTAAAAAATAATCTTTTCAATAATCTCCCATACTCGTAATGGGAATACTTTAATAAGGTATTCTTATGATCAGGAGTTAGGGAAAGATTTCTTTTAAAAAAATTCTTTCTCTTTTTTATTTTTTAAAGTCATCTCTACACCCAATGTGGGGCTTGAACTCACGACCTTGAGATCAAGAGTCACATGGTCTTCCAACAGAGCCAGCCAGGTACCCCTAATTAGGGAAAGATTTCTCAAACAGATCACAGAAAGCAATAGCTATGAAGGAAGAGCTTAATAAATTGAACTACATTCAAATTAAGAATATGTGCCTATCAAAAGACACCATGAAGAGAGGGAAGAGGAAAGGCAAGAGAACAGATATATATAACACATATAACTGGTAAAGGGCTCACATTCAGAGTATGTAAATAACTCCTATAAGTCAACAGGAAAAAGACACTCTAATAGAAAAATGGGTGGAAGACCTGAACGTGTAATTCACAAAAAAAGATACCAAAGTGAGTTCAACTTCCTTAATGATCATGTATATTTGAAATAAACTCACAATGAGACCCTACTCCACATCCTCCAGAATACCTAAGATTAAAAAGAGTGCCAGTGCCAAGGGTTTGTGAGGATGTGGTGCCATGAGAACTCATTTGCTGTAGGAGGGAGTGCACCGTGTTTGACATCGTATACTAGATCTAACAGTGAACATAGCTTACGACCAGGTATCTCACTCCTGAGGTAACAGAAAAGCATGTGTGTCAAGAGACATGTATAAAAATACGCGTAGAGTCATTATTTGGCATAGAAAAAAAAAATAGAAAAATATTTCAATGAAATATCTGCTTTCAACTTGGAAGCTGTCATTCCTGTCCTCACACTAAGAAAAAAGCTAAACAAACTGAAAATCAACTATTTTTTTTTTTTTAGATCCATAAGGAAACTGAGATCGCAGGGCAAACTACTAACCCCCCAAACCAGAGAGAAGTGAATACAATCAGCTTACCAGGATCAGAAGCAGCTGTTAGAGACAGCAGTAGGGTAAGAAACTTACCCTGTAATTGACAAATTAGCATGCCAGAGGCTCTCTGTGCACAAGCTTGAGTGTTAAAAATTAAAGGGCTGAAAAAAAAAAAAAAAAAAAAATTAAAGGGCTGTTGCCCTCTCCTCTGTGGCCAGGGGTGGCCCGGGCAATTCTGCCCCTGGCCACATACACGATAACAATAAAAACCAAACTCTTAACAGCCAAAAAAAAAAAAAAATTAAAGGGGTGGGCCCACACTTTCATGAGCTTACTTCTAGGACCCCCCTCGGATTCTCCTTGAAGATCAGAGAAAAACTGCCTGCTTCCCTCAGGGGAAGGGGAAACGTAACCATTTTGAAATATGCCCAGAGTATTCTGTTCCCCTTAACAAAAACCCTGCCCTCAAGAAAACTATTTTACCAAGGTTTAACCATTCTGGGTTTTACCAGACCCTCCAGACAGGGGGAAGGGGAAATAACCAACTCCAGTCCCCTCTAGCCGCCTTCCAGTCTCACCTAAGCAGAGGGTGGGGAGAAACAGTGGTAAAGGTCTCAGCCTGAGGCATTGGCTCCCTAACAGTTAACTGCCTTATCCTAAGACTAGAAGCCATTTCCTCTCCTTCTACACCTCGCTGCTGCCACATTGTTATGTATAGCTCTAGAACAATCAGAGACGATTACAATGGAGAGAACTGCGAGCCTCAGACTTTATTTCAGAAGTCTCTAAGAAAACCCAAGACAATAGTGGGGGGGAGGGGGGAATCAAAGGACACCAGAGGAAATTTTAGCCTCTAACACCTAAGCTTCAGCAGATGATAAATATAACTTAACTTCTACACAAATAAATGTAGAACCTCACCCTAAAGGCATATTTCCCTCAGGTCTTTTACCCGGTACATCATGTTCAGCTTTCAACAAAAACTGCAAGGCATCCTAAAAGGTAAAAACCTATCGCTTGAAGACACAGAGCAAGCATCAAAACCAGGCTCAATATGGCAGAAATTTTAGGACTATCAGACGAGGTACTTAAAATCACTATGATCACTATTCTAAGGGAAAAAGTGGACAACATCGGAGAGCAGGTGGGTAATGTAAGAGAGAGATGGAAACTCTAAGAATCAGAAGGAAGTGCTGGAAATCAAACACACTAAAAGAAATAAATAATGCCTTTGATGGGCTCCTCAGTAGGCTGGACACAGTTGAGAAAAGAATCAGTGAGCTTGAAGATACATCACTAGAAGCTCTCCAGATTGGAAAGCAAAGAGAAAACAGAATGAAACAGAATATCTAAGAACTGTAGGATAATTTTAAAAGTGTTATCATACTCGTAATGGGAATACACAAGGACAAGAAAGAATATATGAGGTAATAATGGGTGAGAATTTTCCAAAATTAATGGCAGACACCAAACTACAACCAGGAAGCTCAAAGAATAGTAAGCGGACAAATACCCCCAAAAATCTACACTTAGGCATATCATATTCAAACTGCAGAAAAATCAAAGACACAGAGAAGATCTTGAATTGTAAGAAGGTAGGTGGGAGAAATACATCTTACTTATAGAGAAACAAAAATAAGATTTTCGCTAGACTTCTCTGCAGAAACCCACCCACCTAGAATTCTGTGTCCAGCAAAATATCCTTCAAAAAAAAAAAGAAATGAAGGAAAAATACTTTCTCACACAAACAAACATTGAGGGATTATGTCACCAATAGATCTGCCTGTCAAGAAATGTTAAAAGAGGTTTTTCGGAGAGAAGGAAAATGATACAGGTAAGAAACTCAGATATACATGAAGAAAGGAAGAGCATTAGAGAAGGAATAATGGACTTCTCCCATCCCTAACATTTTGATGCCAAGCCCATACCTGGATCCCCAGGCCCACGCTGAAGGATATGGACATGGAGCATGATGGCTCTGTGAGCTTAAAAAAAAATAAAGAAAATTACTTGCTTTCATGACCCACAGCTGCAACCACTACATTTTAAAGTTACTGTAATGGACATAGCAAGTTCTCTGGCTCATGGAAGGGAGAAATCTACTCCAAAGAGTCAGGCAAAATTTGGAAATAGGAAATAAAAATATGATGAAAGCTATCTTCCCTTCAGCTTTACAGAAGTTGATAATGTACCTTTTTGTGTCTTATGCAACAGAATATTTCCCTACAGTGTTAAAGAAAAAACAATTTGGAAGAAAAAAGAAGAGTTGGAGCGGGACAGTTGTAGTTAAAGCAGTAAGAGCAGGTTTTATTCAGAAGGTACTGTAATAGGGGAAAAGAGGTCTCAGTCTAGAACTGGGCCCCATCTCCAGGACAGCACAAAATGGGGATTTATAGCCAATGAGTAGGTTCAGGGTCAGGGGATGGAAAATTGCTTAGAGGAAACCTCAGGAATAGAAAGCTTCTAGTCAAACAGACCTGATGTGATTCTTGCTGAAGGCAGGCCAGGGCGGTCAGATGCTGTACAAGGGAAAACCCACCATCTTTTCACCCATGAGTCTTTCTCCTACGAGTCTCTCTTATTACTCACGAAACACACTTCTGGTCACCAAATGTGTGGTTCTTTTCCCTGCATGAAGCAATTCCCCATGACACCAGCTGGGGTGTCCTACAATTCAACTCAATTCTGACACTATTGTCCAGAGAGAGCATCAGATTCCACAGGTTAAGGGTTCAGTCCCACAAAGCAGCTTCCCCCGCCTCAACTTGAGACGAGAATCCAAGTTCAGGTTATCACTTGTGCTTCTGACTAATTGGCTCTAGAGGGGATGTTCTGACAACCCCTTCCTTAGGTCCAATTAATTTGCTAGAGTGGCTCACAGAGCTCAGGAAACACTTCCACCCACCATTTGATTAAAGGATGCGATAAAAGATACATGAATAGTAGGAGGAAGAGAAGCACTGGGTGAGGTCTGGGAGGGTCCCGACACAGGAGCTTCTGTCCCCAAGGAGTTGGGGTGCATCCTCCTCCCAATGTGGTTGGGTTCATCCATGTGGAAACTCTCTGAATCCCATACTATTGGGATTTTTATGGAGGCTTCCTCATGTAGATCAATAACTCCATTTCCAGCCCCTTTCCCCTCCTCCCTTGAGGACTCAGGGAGTGGGAGTAAGAGGGACAGCGGTGTGGCACTGCATATCCCAAGCTCTAATCATGGCTTGGTCTTTCTGATGACAGTCTCTGTCCAGGAGTCATCCAGGAGCCCATCCAGTTAGATGGGCTCTAGAACATGACATTCCTACCAAGAATAAGACATTCCTACCACCCAGGAAATTCCAAGGGATTTAGGAGCCCGGTGTCAGGAGCTGGGGTTGAAGATGAAATATTAGAGATGCTCCTAGTGCTCTGAACACTTGGGAAATTATAAGGGTTTCAGGAGTGTGTGCCCGGAACCGGGGGCTGGGGGAGTGGGGAGGTGAGGGCAGAGACCAATATACACATTCTATTTTCTCACAGATACCAAAGGGGGAGATGAAGAATCTTATCAGATATTGAGGGCGGGGAGTTCTCTCTAAACTGACTTGGCAAGATTCTTGCTCCAACTGGGTGGTGCGGCATAGCCAAGGACAGACTATAAGGTCCAGGCCCAGAGGAGAATGACTGAAGTTTAATCAAGGAGAGTCTTCGTCAATAGCTATTGTGAAGCCACTTAAATTGTGGTATTCTTTTGACACTGGTCAGCCAGAGTTTCAAGAAAAAGGAACTGAATTCTTTTAAGTATGGACATCATGGCTTTTTTTTAAACACCAAAAATCATTAGGGATTTCCAAACTAGACATGAAAGGCCACCAGAGCATCGTACAGGTTTTAATTTTTAGTAAGGCAAATACCAATTACTATAAGCCACAAAAGCAAAAAGGCCTTTGGGGGTGTTCCCCTCCCTCTTTATTAAGAGTAAAGGGTTCCTGAGACCCAAATGAGAAAGCCATTGTGAATTATCCCCAACCTTAACGGTCCATTTCCTGACTTCAAGAAGAGCCATCAAGAGAAAATCCTAAGTACCTCTCCGTATAAGCCCTAGGCCAGGCTTACGTTTTTCTTCGTTCTTTTAGGCCAGGGAGCAGGTGTTTGGTGAGCTGAGGGACTTTTGACCACAGTTAGCTTTTTCCCTCTTTGTTGTCTTTCTCTTTTGGTTCTTTTTTTCCCCTCATCTTTATGTAGTTCGCTAGTACTGTTTAGAGGGTGTTTCTAGTTAGCATTGCTAGCGGTAAGTGGCTGAGTCGAGGGACCTCGCCGCCATCCTGGCGACTGGGAGGCCCACACTGACAACTACCAGCTCCTCAAGACCTTCAGCCAGGGCAGCTCTGACGAAGTGAGGCTGGCTCTGACCAGACCAACCTGAGTGGGACAGAGGGGTCCATGAAGGTCATTAACAAGAGTCAGCAGAGCTCCTCCGGCCTCCACAGGCCATTCCTTGAAGTCCAGAGCACAAAGGCCCTGAATCACGACCCTTGAGTCATGGCAGCACGCGAGGTGACTGACACCATGGAAGCACGCTACCTGGTCACAGAGAACGCTGTAGGCCCTCGATCCCCCACCCCCACCCCACTGGACCATGCCCGTGTGAGAGGAGCAGCCCCAGGGGCAGATTCTGCCAGATAGTGTCCGCTGTGTCGTACCATCACCAGGAGGGTATCGTCCACAGGGACCTAAAGCCAGAGAACCTGCTTTTGGAAGCTGACCTGAACATCAAGGTTGCAGACTTTGGCTTCAGCAATGAGTTCACTGTCAGCCATGAGCTGAACACCTTCTGTGGTAGTCCCCTTTATGCCAAAAGTATGACAGACTCGTGGTGGCCGTGCGGAGCCTGGAGCCATCCTCTATACGATGACTGTCCGGCGACCAGCAGGTCCCTGCCTTTATAGCAAGTCGGGGAGCTGCGGGAGCGGGTACTGAGCAGAATAGGCCACATTTCCCTTTATGCGTCTGTGGAGTGTGAAAACCTACTAGAGAAATTCCTGACTCTCAAGTCTCAGTGAGAGAGGCGCTTTAGAGGAAACCACGAAGGACCCATGGATGAACATGGTCCATGAAGAGGAACTAAAGCCTTACATTGAGTCACTCCCTAACTACAAGGACCCCTGGCAGAACTGCGGTGACGTTACCCCTGGACTCCGGGTGAGACCAGATCCAGGATCTCTTGGAGGGCTGGACCGGACGCGAACACGTGAGGGCCAACTACTTGATCCTAGGCTGCAAGAGCCCCAAGGGGGAGGGGTGGACCACTGCCGTGAAGCCACTACCTTCAGCAGATCCTACCGACAGCTGCTGTCTTTCCCCATCCTGCACGCTTCGGCTTAGGGTCTCTGCCAACGCAACAAAATGCGGTTTTGGGGATCCTGTCATTCCCACCTTTGTGGTGTTCTGTAACTCAGAAAGTTGGCAGCACCCGGCCTGGAGACAAGACCGCCCCATTCCCCAGCACAGTATGCAACTCGACCTGGGGGCCACCCCTCCACCCACAGCATCAGCAGCAGTGGTAGAACCCCACGCGGAACCAGCTGCCCTCAGGGTTTATCCTACAATGGAAACTCCCTCCATGCTGGCTGGCCCGCTGGTGGGACCCCAGCCTCTCCCTCTGCGTGACAGGGGGTTGTTGGGAGTTTTTTCAACTCCCTACTCAGACAGATACCCGTGCTTCAGGCCGCCCAGAAAGAACTGGTGTGTGGCCCTTAATACACAGTGAAGCCAGCGAAAGCTCACATGGTGGCCAGGCGAGGCAGGGATGTAACCAGAGACTGCTTTTAAAGAGGGAGCCAGAAGATCCTGAGTTCCGCAGAGCCCAGCGACAGGTGTGGGAGCCAAGCCAAGGCTGAGGCGACAGCTGCGGGGATGGGAGTGGTGCAAGCAGCTTACGGTGTGGGTGTGGGCGCCGGGAAGCCAGGCCTGCGTGCAAGGGAGGAGAGCAGGTGCGGACTGCCAAGGTGCCAGGGATGCATTTCAGGGGAGTACCTGCACTTCCACAGCATTCAAAGGCATTGAATCCAAAATGCTGGTGAGCTTAAAGGATGGCTGGGAGCCACCCGGGAGATAAGAGGAAGGGCTGGCCCTTTGTCCCAACTTCAGAGACTGGACTGTTGTCCTGGGGCACTTCTTCCCTCCGGCTCTTCTGTCTCCTCCTCCATGTTTGTCAGGGAGGGGAGATACTGCTGTAGAAATAAACATAATAAAAAAATTTAATAGGGAAACATTTAACAGCTATTTTCTGACTCGCTTTTAAAGCTGGATTGTGGGAGGCGATTATTAATTCGACTGGTTCTCATTCCTGTCTGTCTTAGAGGACACAGGGTTGTCACTCCCTTGTGCAGGTTTCATAGTAGTGAGATTAACACCAACAAATAACAATAGCATTTACCAGTGGCCACTGACTTTCTAGACCATTTCAATTCCTTTTAGGTACAAGTGCCCGTTGAACAGACTAGGAAATTAATGTTGAGTGGGGTTAGGCACTTTGTACAATCACGGAGCTGGTGAGAGGCAAAGCTTGTGTTGGGAGCTTGTGCTTTGAATCCGGGTTCTATGGCCTCTCATGGCTCAGGCCTGGGGCCTCCACAGTCTGGGTTTTGACATCCTTTTGAGGTTGTTACACTGGGTCTCTGAATTCACAGATAATCAATAATACAAGAGATGAGACAACTAGGCACTTGTGCAGTAATCTTCAGAACTCTGGGTGAATCAACCTGTCTGCAGTCTCCTAAGTCTTTCTCTGCATAAGCTGGGCACAGTTCTGAGTACTAACTCTACCTCAAAAATGGAAGGAAGAGAGACAAAGCTGTCCAGAGTGCTGGAAAACACTAAAGTTCTCTGGAGCCCTGTTTAGCTGCAGGGACAGTGCTTTGTAGGTCCTTTAGCACACAAGTGGGCACCCCTGGTCTTAGAGCCTGAGATAGATCTAAACAGATCTAGGGCGGTGCCATGCAGGGTGGCCTTCGTTGTCTTCTGCCTCATGTCGGATCTTATGAGCTAGAGAGCAAATGTGGGGTAATGGCTTCCAGATGAACTCTTGTCTATTTAAAATTCACTTACTAGGCTCAAGAGCCCCTTTCTCTATCCCAATCCTTCTTAGTCAGGTATAGGTTCATTAGAACTTGCCTGAGGATACCCACTCACCCCTGAACTGCTGGGTCACACCTCTGCCCAGGGGATCTGCCACAGTGTGCTCTGGGCCTCTGTCCTCTCAGGTACTGGGAACAGACATCTCATTTAGGGTGAGATTTGAGCTTTTTCCAGAGTCACACTGCTTGGTGAGTTTTGGAAGGGTCCTTGATTGACAATTCTTTTTTGGCATATCCTTTAGGTTGAGGTGCAACCCTTTCTTGATTATCATAGGGCTTGGCAAGGAACAGTAACAGTGCTCCACAAATAGCATTTTTCCTTTTTCCTACAGAGGAGTTACAAAGAAAGAATTGCAGGGAAATTTTGGAAGCGAGGGAGAGACAATTAGGTACAGCTGGGATGAGGATCAGGAATTTATTTTTTTAAGATTTTATTTATTTATTTGACAGAGAGATAGAGCCAGAGAGCACGAGTGGAGGGGATGGCATAGGGAGAGGGAGAAGCAGGCTCCCCATTGAGCAGGGAACCCAATAGGATCAGGAATGTTTTGTGGATGAGGCAGATTTGAAGCTGATGACCTGGGGCCCTGAGTCCTCATATGAGGCGGGTCACGGATTCTTCTGAGGGCTGTCATTTCTTTTCCATGGCAGCTGCTGGTGCCAGTTTCCAGGCTGCCCTGCTGTTAGAGAGCAGTTTTGAGTTTGTATACAACACAGATCCATTGGTGGCGGTTGCCTGGAGACCTGGCTGGAAAGGATTCTGAAATCAAGGTCAGGCTCAGCAGGAGAGAGTCCTACTTATCAGGTACCTCTAATAGTTACTGTTCCTGGAAACTTCACTGTGCCTTCCCTGTGGCTCCGCCTTGTAATGAGATGATGTTAAATGACTCCAGGGCAGAGTTAGGAGGATAAACATAACCTGGTTAGTACAGGAGCTTCTGGGTGGGAGAGCCCCCTGATCACCACTGCATATATCTACAAATATATGCTATATTTGCAAGAGCGTGTTATTTATAGGCACTGTAATTGTGTTTTTTAGATTTGCACCCTGATCCCGGCGCTAATTTATTTAAAAGAATATTTAAACATTTTCAAAGAGTTGAGCACCTTTAAATTCCTTATTTCTGTTATTTCTAATTTTATTGCATTAGGGCCCGGAAATGTAAGGTATTAAAATTTTTGTCCTTTTATATTTACTAAAAATATCTTTTTGTTTTCAAAATATAATGAGAGGTATTTCTATTTCTTTGTAAGTTGTCTTGGTTTGTTAAAAAAAATTCACTTTAAAAAAAAATTCACTTTGCTATTGGTTACTACATTCTTTGGGGTAGATACATACAGATCTGTTATATTTTCATTGTATTGCATATTATTGTGCTGGTTTTGTGTTTTTGTTTTTTAATATTTTATTTATTTATTTGACAGAGAGAGAGAGAGAGATCACAAGTAGAGAGGCAGGCAGAGAGAGAGGAAGCAGTCTTCCTACTGAGCAGAGAGCCCGATGCGGGGCTCGATCCCAGGACCTTGGGATCATGACCTGAGCCGAAGGCAGAGGCTTTAACCCACTGAGCCACCCAGGCACCCCATTTTTGTGTTTTTTTAATAACTGAAACCTTCATTCTCTCTTAAGACTTTTCCTTCCGTGCCCCCCTGCTCTTGATTCTATGATTTAATATTTCTCAGTTAAGATTGTTTTCAGCTCTAGATACCCGAAAATCGGACACACAATAGTGTGAACAAGCAAGGATAAGAGATGAAGCCAAAAGAGTAGCCAGGGGCCAGGTTATCTGGTTATCTAAGCATTTATTTTATTTTATTTTCTCACCCGCCCAAGCTTTTATTTTGTTTTAACAAGAAGCCAGTGGGAAGGTTTAATGGGGGTGGGAGGGATATGGGGTTAATATCTACCATGTCTTTCATGTTTTCTATGGATCACTCTGGATGCTGACTGGAGAATGAACTGTAGGAGAGTAAAAGGGGAAGCAGGGAGCTGGGCTGGAAGGCAGTCTTTCAGGGGCTGAAAATGGTGTAGAAATGGAGACAGCGAGGAGAAGCTGCAATCAGGATGTGTGGTAACAGAACTTGCTGGAAGGCTGCATGTTAGATGAGAAGGGAAAAAGACCCAATGATGACTCCTGAGTGCTCCTCTCAGAAAAGAGGACCCGGGCCTGGGGGTGCTCAGCAGATAGATGGTATTTAAAGCTGGGAGCCTCTGTAGGTTCACTCTGAGAAGAGAGGGCCCATAGGAGAGAGAAGGGGCTAAAGATCCGGGAGAACGGGCGGAGGAGGAGGAGCAATAAGAGGAAGACAGAGTAAGGCGGGAGTGAATCTGGAGGGAGGCCAATCCAGAGAGAAGTGTTTTAAGACAGAAGAAGTGTTCGATCGTGTTTCAAATGCAGCTGAAAGACTGAGAGAACAACTTAATCTTGAATTTAGCACAATGGCAATCATTGGTGACCCCTCTGAAAGCCATTTCAGTGAAGTGGTGTGGAGGGCACCTGGACTGGACTGGGTTTAGGTGAGAAGCTGAGGAGAGGCAGCTTGAATGGAGCAGAGAAAAACAGGAAATGGAGAGGACCCCAGGGTCAAAGGAGGTCTGTGTTTATTTTTTTATTTTTTTTTTTAATTTTTTTGAGGTCTGTGTTTAATACACAACATTAGGGCACGTTTGTATGCTGAGGTTGGCAAGGGATCACTACTAATGCAGGACTGCAGAACTCTGGGGTCAGAATCTGAAAGGACTTCTCAGCCCCAACTTCACTAAATTATAACTTTAATCTTTAAAATCAATGGGATTCAATGGGATTTTTGCCATCTGTTTCATGACAGAATATATCCCCAATTGTTTTCCTGGAAGAAGGTTTTATTTTTTTTTTAAAGATTTTATTTCTTTATTTGAGAGAGAGAATGAGAGAGAGAGCATGAGTGGGGGAGGGCCAGAGGGAGGAGCAGACTCCCCACTGAGCAGGGAGCCCGACATGGGACTTGATCCCCCAGGATTCCAGGATCATGACCTGAGCCTAAGGCAGTCGCTTAACCAACTGAGCCACCCAGGCGCCCCGAAGGTTTTAATTTTTTTTTTTTTAAAGATTTTATTTATTTGACAGAGAGAAACACAGCGAGACAGGGAACACAAGCAGAGGGAATGGTAGCGGGAGAAGCAGGCTTCCTGCCGAGCAGGGAGCCCGATGTGGGGCCCGATCCCAGGACCCTGGGATCATGAGCTGAGCCGAAGGCAGACACTTAACAACTGAGCCACCCAGGCGCCCCAAGGTTTTAATTTTTAATACCCAAATTGTATAGCAGTTATTTCTCTCTCAACATTTTTAGCATGATATATATTGAGTCTTCAAAAAATACATTTTAAACAAAGAAAAGTTTCATGTTGCTTTCAAATACAATCAGCAGACCATCAATCACACTAGTCACTTTTGCAAATCTTTGGAGTGTCGGCAAGATGTACAATATCTGATGCTGTTGGTCTACAAAAGCCCACTGCTACTGCACAAAAAGCAACTGTACACTAATGACCGTATTTCTTATTTATCAAAACTTTATTTATTTATTAACTATGATGTGGAGAACAAGGGCAAAAGAAATATACAGAAAAATTAAATTTCCTTACGACTTACAGCCCACTGACAAGTCCCTGAGACAGGCAGAGTGACCTTCCTCTAGGAACTCAACTCAGTACCTTGCTATAAGCAAAAGACAATCTTAGCCTAACATTAGCCCGACCTCCAGGATCTTGTAAGTCTTCTTTTAACATATAAAAATTCCTTTGAAAAAAAAAAATTCCTTTGGAAATTTCCTGTATCTCTACTACCCCCTACCCCACCAAGATATATGATTGCAATCATGTTTGCAATCAACACAGTTGCATATGTTTGCAACCATATGCAATCAGCATATGGTCCACTGATAATACATCTCATGAGTCTCATGAATAAGGTTTTTGTTCTGTTTTGTTTTTATGACTTAGGTTTCACTAGACAGTAGTGAATGCCCTTTTTCTTAACAACAGCTAACCCCTGGCTTCCAAAATCCTTAAAGACTTAAGCTCTTAACTCCCTCCCAACTTCAAAACCAGCTCCTCCTCACCAGGGCAGTTCTGCTCAAGTATCCTGTTCCCTGTGCTTTAATAGAACCATCCTTTTTGCACCAAAGATGCCTCAAGAATTCTTTGGCTGTTCACTCTGAACCCCAACATTTTGACATCAAGTAAACTCTACCCCAACATGGGGTTCGAACTTACAACCCAGAGATCAAGAATTGCAAGCTCTTGTGACTGAGTCAGCCAGATACCAAAAAACTGGCAGGTTTGGGGTTTTTTTTTATGGACTTGCTATGCCTTATAATTTTTTCTATTTAAAATAATGGGAAGTAAGGTCTCCTTAGAATTTCTTCTCAGAAAAAAAAAATTAAAAATAAAAAAAAAAAAGAATTTCTTCTCAGAGAAAGTTCTGACATTTCAGGCATAGACTATTAACAATCACTAATGGCATATGCCTTCCCAGCTTCCTCTTAGTTTTACGTTTTTAATTACTTACCTTGGAAATTACTTAACTTCATTTCTTCCAAAACTGGCAGTAGGATTTGATGCTCCAGAAAGTCGTACCATGGATATTTTGCTTTTCTTTGCATCCTCCCTGCACAGAATTGGAGCTTTGCATGAGTTTGAGACGTGTGTAGTGATGGAGTAATTGTAGTCAGAAAAACTAAATGGAAAAATGACTTAAGAAAATTATCATTGTAACCCTCAGCAGCAACAAACTGTTATTTTGTGGTTCTGAAGGGATATTTTAAAAGGGATATTTAAAGGAGCTCCAGGGGCGCCTGGGTGGTTCAGTGGGTTAAAGCCTCTGCCTTTGCTCGGGTCGTGGTCTCGGGGTCCTGGGATGGAGGCCCACATCGGGCTCATTGCTCAGCGAGGAGCCTGATCCCACCCCCCCCCCCGCCCCCTCCCCCGCCTGCCTCTCTGCCTACTTGTGGTCTCTCTCTGTCAAATAAATTAAATAAAATAAAAATCTTAAAAAATAAATAAAAAATAAAGGAGTTTCAAAGGAACTGGACAGTAGGGCACAAGCTCTCGTACTACCTTCCTTCACAAACTTCCCTGATCTTTTGAGGACCAAAGGGAGCCGGTGGTCCTGCTGGCTTGTGTGAATGAGGCCAAGAGGGCCACGAAAGGTCAACTAGCCTGAGCGGAGTGGCCTGGACGTGGTCCCCCAAGGGGATTAGGTCACTGACCTGTCCACCTGACTTTCCCAGCTGTACCATGCAGCACTGGGCCTGTCCACCGTCCTGTTTCTCCTTTTCCCAACACCGCATCGGGCGGTCCCTCTAAGAGGACTGACGAGGTATGGGCTGTTCAGTCAGCCCAGAGGTACAAGGGCCACTCTGGGCAGCCACACCATCAAGGGTCCATGGGAACGATTATGGCAGCCCCGACTGACAGAAGTGACGGCGGGAAAGGTGGCTTGGAACAGGCAAGTTCTAGGTTTCCAGGTACCGGTATTTCCATCGTAGCCGGTGAGTTTACGTTTCAAATACCGGCTTAGGAGCTTCCACGCGGGTTCCACGGACCCTAACCAACCGCCAGGTCCGCGCGAGGCGCTAAGCCCCACCACCACCCCGGGCGACCTCAACGTGCACCACCCGGCGGCACCACGCATGCCCGAGGGGGCGTGGCTTGGAGGGCGGGGCGAGTAGAGGAGGGAGCGAGGAGGTGAGAAGGGCGGGGCGTGCTGAGCATTGGATCGTACCCATGGCCAACCCCCTTCAGACTGTCCAGTGTGCCGGCCTGCGAGAAATCCAGCTTCGGCTACAAGTGGCTCCATCGGCAATTCGTGAAGATGCTCTGTCACGATTACAGCGCTAGTTAGGCTGTCCGTTGGGCCGCGCTGTTTCTCTGGGGGCGGGGCTTGGGGGGAGCTCCGCGCTCCTCTGGGCGTGGCGGGACCGTCCCTGGTGCGCCGAGGGGCGGGATGGAAGGAGAGGCCTCTGTCCGGGCATTCTGGGAGTTGTAGTCTTTCAGTAGCTCCCAGCCGGCTGCTTTCAGAGTTGCAGGACTACAACTCCCAGGATGTGCTGGGCGCCCGGTGCTCGGTTCACTGTCTTCTGCTTAGATTTTGTGGCTCTGGCTCTTTCTTTACCCCATTCCCATTCCTGTCTGCTGCACTGATTGCTTTGTTGTTGTCTCCTAGGATCCATTTGGTTGTTTCTGTATCTTGCAGTGTTTTTAGGGAGTCTACCCTCACTACATAAGTCACAGTACAGTAAGAACGATAGCTTCATAGTTGTAGCTCTCTTGTTTGTCTTCTCCAATGGAGATGAGGAGAATCTCAGTTACGTGCAGTTCTTCTCATTCTCATACAAATAGGGCCACTTACCAAGCTGGGTATTATCCTTTTTATCTATTTTGAAATACATTTTTAAAGTAATATAGACACTGACGGGCATTTTTACAGAACTGACATCTCTATGAAGTAGATCTATGATCCCCATTTTATAGGTGTGGAAACAGGCTC
>CM053603.1:10275338-10315506 GCA_028646535.1 Procyon lotor
CTATTTTCTCTTTGGATATTTGAAAACTAAATGTATCATCTTTCTCCCCAAAGCAGTGTTCCCATTCTCTCTAAAGGTTGCTGTCATCACTCAAGCCCCAAACCAGCAAATTATCTGGACTTCTCCCTTTCCCTCACACCTCTCTCCAATATTCATCCAATCCTGCGGAGTCTGTCTCTTAGTTGGTCCAGTCTACTTACTGGACTGCTTAAACAACCTCCCAGGGGGGTCTTCCAGCCTTCACCTTGCCTCCCCACCTTTCTCCATTCATACACAATTTCCCTCTCTGCTATGGGGAGAAGGATGTGTTTTTTTGTAAACAGCAGATATGCTCTTGTCACTTTTTTCCCCAAACCTTTTCATATTCCTTTTGTGGCTTTCTACTCACTTTAAAATGGTTCACAGGGTTGTATTTGATCTGGCTTTTGCTTGCCTAGAGGCTTCATGTCTTATTTTTGGTGCTTAATACTTTGTGTTACTGGATCTCTTTTGTTTTTCCAAAGTACTGAGCTTGTTTCCTTTTGTATATTGTTTCATATCTCTGGTATATTCTTTTCTCTCTTCACCTATTTCATTCCTATTTACCTCTTTTTCAGGGAGACTTTCTTGCTGAGACTACATCAGGTCCCCTCTGCTCTACATTCCCACATCCCATATTTCCACTTCTATAGTTTCCATAATTGTAACTACACTTTAATGTCTTTGTCCAGCTGTAATGTAAGTTCTAGGCAGGTGGGGGCATGTCTGACTTTTTGTTCATTGTCTAACTCTGATTATACTGAAACCCCACTCTACTTCATGGTTTTCTGTAGGATTGTATGGTGGGTTCTTTTTATGCTTAGAGGTTGGGGGGGCAGAGGGAGAGGAAGACAGAAAATCTTAAGCAGCCTCCACACTGGGCTCGATGTGGGGCTCCATCCCACAACCCTGAGATCACGACCTGTATTGAAATCACGTTGGGTGTTTAACCCACTGAGCTATCCAGGAGCCTCCCAGATAGGATCCTCCTAAACATTTAAAACTCAACACAGAGGCACAGACTTTGATGAGAAGCCCAGAGTACCAGCCTTATTACGTATGTGCTTCAGCAGACTCATGCCTTTCTTAGAAGCCTTCTGAGCTCTTGATTATGGTAAAATCATCTTTCTGTCTTCCTTTTTCCTTGAAATAATGCTGCTGATTCTACTTCTCAATTCAGGGTTATATGGAGAGACATTTTTGGATGAACAGTTTGATTTAACATTCCAAACTTCTGAAACTCTGTACCATTTTTTGTAACTTTCTTGTAAGTCAAAAATTATTTCACAATATAAGTGCTTCTGTTTTTTGTTTTTTTTTTTAAGTAGGTTCCACACCTAGCGTGGAGCCCAATGTGGGGCTTGAACTCATGACCCTGAGATCAAGACCTGAGCTGAGATCAAGAGGTGGATGCTTAACCAACTGAGCCACCCAGGCACCCCTTTTTTTCTTTTTTAAACTGCAGCCTATACTCTTAATGTTGAGCTGTGCTTGAAGAAAAACTGTTTAATTGATCTGACACCTAGAAGAATGGGCAGTCAGTGTATCTCTTAAGTTGTACAAATAGAGTTCCCTAACTGTCAAGCTCCTTGGCATATAGTGGAGATGGGTGGATCAAACTTAATGAATTAGCCTTGCTATGAGGCCATTTCCCCATGCAACTTTTTTTTTTTAAAGATTTTATTTATGTATTTGAGAGAGAGAGTATGTGCATGCATACAGGGGAGGGGCAGAGGAAGACAGAGAGGGAGTAAGAAACCTTACTCCACTGAGCGTGGAGCCCAATGTGGGGCTTAATCCCAGGACCCCAGGATCATGACTTGAGCCAAAACCAAGAGTCAGATGCTTAATCAACTGAGCCACCCAGGCATCCCTCCCTATGCAACTTTTGATTATGTTAATTGACCTTTCATATAGGTTGTTGTAGAAAACCATGAATAATTCTATCTAATTCATAGGTATCTTTATCATTATAAGTAGCATTCTGATTTATTCATCCAGCACTTGAGTGTTTGCTAATGTTTCAGTCTGGCTATCACTTTTTACACAGCTGACAAGTGGAATTTCTGAAGCTAGAAGGCTGGAAGCCAACCACGCAGTCACATTGCTATCTGAACAGATTTTGTGTATTAGATAGTATCCCTAGCTAATAGTATCTCATTTTCCTGTTTACTGGGACAGTGATATCCCCTTCCCCACCTTTTTTTCCCCTATGAGCAGGGCTCCCAGTTTTCCAACTCTGAAGTGTTTTCCAATCAAAACAGAAGATTTGTCGATGTTGAATATGCAAGGAGCTGAAGAGAGAGAGCCTGGTATAGTGGTTTGTCCAGGTGAGTGGGTAAGGGAAAACCAGTGGGAGAAACAGCAGGGCTCTGGAAATTTTACAAGAGAAACTGAGTGAAGCTCAGGAAATAAAATTATCCTCTCTTTTAGGGATGTTTGGGGGCAGATGTGGGTGCGCATCTCCAGGGGCCAACTTTTCCTCAGTATCCATTTTGTCTCATTTCCAGCATTTGCTTTTAAATTCATTCTCCCACCATCCATTCTGAATACAAACCATCTATGTGTTCTTTTGACCTAATCTTAGCTTTCCGTTCTTTGTTATTTTCCCTTTATTTCTGTTGTCTCTGGTTCTCTGGCTTCCTAAATGTCTGTAGGTGCCCATTCCATGGGGTTCCTCATTAATGGAGAACCCTACCCTCATTAATGATCTCTTCCAGCACTTGTAATTGAGTTACTTGCTCCCTGGCTTTTATTGGCTCTTGTTTATATGCCATTATTGAGATATGTTAGAATTAGGCCCCTGTAACCTCAGGGGCTTCCATTCTGTTCTGCACAAGAAATACTTCCTCTCATGTTTTCTTTCAGGTTTGATGGACAAGTCTGTTCCAGAGGTGGATGTCTCTGAAATTGATTCACCAGGGATAGTAGCAAAGCGATTACCAGAAGATGCAAACCACGATTCTATATTTGAAAAAAAATGCACATGTGAAAGCATGAAGGAAAACCCTTCTGGAGGGGTTCCCGGACCATGCCTTTTCCAGGAAGGAGGTTTTGGGGAAATAACTTTTATCCACAAGGAAGCATCTCCTGAAACAATTAGCCAAGAATATAATTTTGAGAGAAGGTTGCTCTTGACCTCCAGCTTTGTTACACATCTCAGGGTTTCTACAGAAGAGAGCCTACATCAGTGGGAGACAAGTAGCATACACACTAATGAGATTTCAGACCAAAGTAAATGTCCAACGCTTTCAACACAGAAAAAGTCTTGGGAATGTAACAAATGTGGAAAAACTTTTACTCAGAGCTCATCACTTACCCAACATCAGAGGACTCATACTGGTGAGAGACCCTATGCATGTGAGGAATGTGGGAAAGCCTTTAGTCGCAGTTCCTTCCTTGTTCAGCATCAAAGAATTCACACTGGAGTAAAACCATATGGATGTGAGCAGTGTGGGAAAACATTCCGATGTCGATCATTTCTTACTCAGCATCAGAGAATCCATACTGGAGAGAAACCTTATAAATGTAATGAATGTGGGAATTCCTTCCGCAATCATTCACATCTCACTGAACATCAGAGAATTCACACTGGAGAGAAACCTTACAAATGTAGTAGATGTGAGAAGGCATTCAATCAGAACACACACCTCATTCATCATCAGAGGATTCACACTGGTGAGAAACCTTATTTATGCAATGAATGTGGCTCTTCTTTTCGGAAACACTCAAATCTCACACAACATCAGAGAATTCACACGGGGGAAAAACCCCATAAATGTGATGAATGTGGGAAAACTTTCCAAACAAAGGCAAACCTCTCTCAGCATCAGAGAATTCATACTGGAGAGAAACCCTATAAATGTAAGGATTGTGGCAAAGCATTTTGTCAGAGCCCATCCCTTATTAAACACCAGAGAATTCATACTGGAGAAAAACCCTATAAATGTAAGGAATGTGGCAAAGCTTTTACTCAGAGTACCCCACTCACTAAGCATCAGAGAATTCATACAGGGGAGAGACCCTACAAATGCAGTGAATGTGGTAAAGCCTTCATTCAGAGCATTTGCCTCATTCGGCATCAGAGAAGTCACACTGGAGAAAAACCCTATAAGTGCAATGAATGTGGGAAGGGCTTTAATCAGAATACCTGCCTCACTCAGCATATGAGAATTCATACTGGAGAGAAACCCTATAAATGTAAAGAATGTGGGAAGGCCTTTGCTCATAGCTCATCTCTTACTGAACATCACAGAACTCACACTGGTGAGAAGCTCTATAAATGTAGTGAATGTGAGAAAACTTTCCGCAAGTATGCACACCTCAGTGAGCATTACAGGATTCACACTGGTGAGAAGCCTTATGAATGCATTGAATGTGGAAAATTCTTCAGACACAGTTCAGTCCTTTTCAGACATCAGAAACTTCACAATGGTGAATAACCCTGGCATTCAGGTTATGATAGTTTCTTGAGAAAGAGTGACTAGGAATCTGGCCGGGGGCAGTGGGGCAGGTAGAGGTCCTGGAGGGAAGGATGAAGGAACACCGACTATTACACTCAGAAGAGTATTTCCACTTACGGAGGCGGGAGCTTGCATAATGCAGAGCCTACTCCAGCTCGGCGTCTGGGAATACAATGTAGAAAGGAAGTTCTTGCTTTTCGGATAAATCCTTGCTACCTGCTACTCCTTCCCCTTGTGACTCTCATGCCTTGAGGTGCCATTTGTTAAGTTAGCACTTGTGTTTCCCTTATAGCACTCCTGCCCCACTTTCCCAACTTATGACGTGTGTTCTCTGGCCAGTAGGCTGAGGTGTGTTACCAGATATTCAGTGTGAATGCGGAAGCAGTTCTGAGGTAGTGCTAAGTAGCCTTCTGATATCTGAGGCTGCTCTGTTAGAAGGAGTCTCATGTAGGGGCATTGGAAATAAGAGAAAACGAAGAATCCTTATTCATTCATTTTTTTTTTTTTAAAGATTTTATTTATTTGACAGCGAGAAACACAGCAAGAGAGGGAACACAAGCAGAGGGAATGGTAGCGGGAGAAGCAGGCTTCCCGCCGAGCAGGGAGCCCGATGTGGGGCTCGATCCCAGGACCCTGGGATCATGACCTGAGCCGAAGGCAGACGCTTAACGACTGAGTCACCCAGGCGCCCCTTATTCATTCATTCTTTCAACAAATAAGGGGATATGTGGCAAGAACTGGGCTGATGTCCATAGATAGTTCATGAAGAAGGCTTTTATCAGTGTAAGAGAGATCTTTCCTGATCCTTTCAAGCTGGAAGGCAGTTTGGGGCCAAAAAGGATGTAGGAGGTCAAGAGAGACTTACCTTGAATGATGCCAGTTTGTGGGAAGAGGGTCAGATCTTCTCAGAGGGCCAGGAGGAGGAAGGGCCAACCTTTGTCCCAGAGGAACACTCACCCGGGAGGAAGATGGTTTTCACTAGACCGCTGGTGCTGGGGCCCGGAGCGGGAAGCCTGTGTTTGACTAACCAGGTTACCTACATATCCCAGCCCTGGACTAAAGTGTACACCTGTCTAAGTTTGCCTGGGCCACTGGCTTGTAGGGGCCAGGGAAGAGAGACCCACCAGGCTTAACTATGTCCAAACAACTGTTAATTGACGTTTAGGGAGAAGAAACCATTAGTGAAGAAAGAAGTATAGACTTCTAAGTTGGCCAGAGTTGGAGCTGCTGGACTAGTCCCTAAGAGAGTGTTGGTCACTGTTAGGGGGTAGGGAGGCTAGGTTTCATGTACTTATGCCATTGGTGGCTGTAAACAGATTTGTTAGATTTCAGATATTCCTATTTTTATTGGAACTATCTTATTCTTGGATATTTCCCCTTCCCTGCAGGTTAGGAGTATCTTGGGAAACACTTTCATGGAACAAATTTCAAAAGTGTTCTAGAGAGAACTACCTCTTTTTCAACTCCCTGAGTACTGAGATAGTACAGTTTACCACTATGATGGTGTTCTATTCTTTTAAGAGATAGGGCATTGTTTTCCCTTTATTTCCTTACTCCCTTTCATGTTCTTTATTGCTATCAGAGCTTGAGCTCTGAGAGATTAGGTGAGGATTGCCTTTGGGTGCTACTTGGACTATGCCCTGAAACTTATATAGATTTTAAAATGACTGTTAAAAAAAACGAAGTCAGTTGATTCTGGAATGGTTGGTTATTTAGATTTCAGCATTAGTTTTTGTCCAGAATAGCTATCTTGTAAGCAGTGGTTTGAGCTATTAATTACAATTAATAGGAACATGGCAGAAACATCACTCTCTTCCTCTGCTGCTGTGAAGATTCTATTCTCAAAACCTTCCACAGGGAGTTCATAATTGAATAACTTAATACCCTATGGACAAGAATAACCCTGTTAAAATTTTATGTTCATGAAAAATTATAGTACTCAAAGGAAATATTGCTGTATTTATATGTTCTAAGTGAAACTAACACTATAGAATTCATTGCTGGCACATAGAAGTGTTCAATAAATATTTGTTGAATTAATATATTTTAATCAACCTGTGCCCACCAGAAACTGTAGCAACTTCCTGATATGTTGGTATTTAGAGTAATATTTATATAGTACTGTCTTTAGAGTTCTTGAGATTAGAGAGTTGGGAGAATTTTCTTACAGAAGAAATGGGAACTCTAGCGATGAAAGATATCTCCAAGGTCTTGTCAGAAAGATTTTCAAAAAATCCAAAAATGTTTTAATCCTCAGGTTAAGAGTCTGATACCATTTTCACTTCCTGGGAAAACAGGAAGGAAGGCAGTTTGTCATCTTGGTACTGTCCTCATCCCGTAGTCTCACACTTGCAAATATTTGCTCCCAGTTTTCTCTCAGTTGCTGGACAGCCAAGTGCCCAGTCACTCCGGCCCCAAATCTTGGAGCTGCTCTTGGTCAGTCCTTTACTCAGTCTTCATATTCAAGCAACCACTGTATCCAGCTTACATCTCCTAAGTCTGGAAGCCTTCTCCACTGCTACTGCTTTAGTCAACTTCCCAGTTTACTTCCTAGACCATCTTCCTATTTTCCCAGTCAGTCTTCCAGTTGCCTGCCCCATGAGGCTATCTTCCACATTTCTTCTGGACAGTCTTTGCAAGGCACAACTGGCAGGTCTATTATCTCAGAATATCTGAGCCCCTTAGAAGGCATCTAAGGTTCCTCCACACGCACAAAAAATAAAAAAAAGTGAATAAATAGAGCTCTTCTACTGGCCCATGCCTACACCATCACTGTAGCTGCCTTCCCTGCATTGCACACTGTTCCATAGTGCAAATTCCTGTGATTCTGTATCATTGCTGGACTCAACTTTGGTACCTTTTGCACAGACTGTTCCTGTTGCCTCGATTGCCTGCCTGCCTTCTGCTTGCCTGCAAAGCTCCCATGAGTCACTTAGGAATACGCTCAGGCAACATCTCCTCTGAAGCTGTCTCTGACCTCACATGATTTTTATTTCTGTATTTTGTTACCTTCATTTTATTTCTGTTCCACTGTAATGGCTAGTTTCCAAATCTTTCTCTTCCCACTGAACTGTAACCTCTGTCAAAGCAGAGGCCCTGTGATATTTATTCGTCTTTGTATCCACGGTCCTTGGCACGTCACATTTGCTCAGTAAATACTTGTTGAGCTCAACTAAAGTATCGAGTCAGACATTTCTCCGTGCCTTGCCTGCAGGTTGTGGCTTCAGGTCCACAGCTGCCGGCAGAAAGGAGGTATGATGAGGGTATGAGCGTGTCCACGAAGTGTCGACCGGGTTCAAGTATTCTGAATCTTTCCTCAAGATACAGATCGTGTGGTTATATTAAGCAGAGGGTCCTTTAAGAAAAAGTAATATTTTGTGGCGACGACAAACAAGCCCTTGTTGCATTAAAAATTAGCCATTGAAATGTCCCATCACAGTTTAACAAAGTACTTTCAGATGTCAGGGTCAACAGGAGGAGCCAAATGATTGCCGCTGTAGAAGCAGAACTGCCAGCTGGAATACCCCCGAAATATGGAGCAGGAGCTGAATGCGGATGCTGGTCTAGCAGGAGAGCTATTGAGTTTGGCAGTCCCAATGTGGACGCACTACCCGAGCTCATGGTTTTCCTTGGCTCCAGATGATAAAGAACAGGAATGTGTTGCTTATTCTCAGTGTGCTGAAATTTAATTTGTGGCTTTCACAAGGGCATAGGATGAGGCCACATCAGATCCTCAAAACAACAGTAGAGAAAACCGGTGGTTGTACTTGCCCAAGGTCACACAGCTAGTAAGTGACATGTGAACCTTAAACTCCCACGTCCTTTCTCACGTTCCCTTCAGAGTTGTCTTTATTGGTCATTGGTTCCATGATTCCTCTTCAGTTGTGTTTATATTATAGAGTGGACCGCATAGGACTGTGATCTTACTCTGCTTGTGAGGATGGATGGAGCTCATTTTAAGATTTTATTTTTAAGTAATTTCTACACTCAACATGGGGTTTGAACTCACAACCCCCAAATCAAGAGTCCCATGCTCTACCGACTGAGCCAGCTAGGCATCCCTGGGAGCTCATTTTAGATCAAAAAGCTTTTTTGCTCTCAGACCTTCCAGTGTGTGAGCATGAGAAATAAATTGGTTTTGCATTTTCATTTCACCTTTCTGCCTACCTAATGCAGAAGTCTAGCTTTGACTCTGAGTGGCCTCACTTTCACTCCCCCTTAGCTACTGGCCACTGCAAGGCTAAGGTCACTTTAGTTTTGTGAAATGTTTTTGGTGTCCACTCTTCCCTCCACCCCCTAGCCTCCCCACCCATTTTCCACCTCACTGAAAGAAGCTCTGCCCAAATTGTGTTAAGCCCCAGATTCATATTTCTAGTAAATTGCTCTGCGTAGGATACCTTACTCTAAAGTTAGTTCTTGCACAGCAGAGCCTGCTGATTTAGATTTTTTGAAGCTTAAAAGTTAGGGATAAAACGATTAGGCCTATGCTCTCTGGCCTGTGAGATTTTGGGGGTGGTGGGGCAGGGGGGGTGCTGGCAGGAAGAACTTGCTATAGGATTCCAAAGAAGTGCTGAGATTGTGACTCTTGGTAAAAAGCAAAGTGAGCTCAACATTATTGTTCCCTGGCATGTCAGCTGACAGTTCTGCAAAGGGTCCTTTTTTAGCTGAACTGGGTTAATGATGGCCTTAGTCTGGGGCATCTCCGCTGCTAATTTCAGCCTCCTAAAAGGACTTCATTTTGGTAAACCAGCCAGTCTGGAAGTTTAAGCAGATAACTTCTCTGCTGGATCTCATTCATTTTTTCAAGTGTTTACTGAGGGCCCCTTAAGGATTGTACACTAGGGATATGGTAAGCAGACAACCCTATTTCCCAGAGCTCGCCCATCAGTAAGAATGCCTGTAAGTGGATCAGGTACCCTGCTACCCATGCCTTCATCCCGGGAATACACTGTCAAGAGGAGACTGTATGTACAGTTATTCCCTGAGCGAGTCTCAGCAAGATCTGAAGTTTTGCTGCAGTGGGCACGAGGGCCTTGAGGGCTGGCAAGGTCCCTTGAAACCAAGGCAGAACAAAGAGGACTGGAGCTGGAATTTGCGGAGCATGATAGGACAAACATTTACTGAACTTTTTTTAAATGCTGGAACGTCTTAGTAATTACACACATTAATCTCATTTAATCTTCACGATAACCTTCTGAAATACAATTATTTATTTATGTTCTGTAAGTCAGGAAACAGGTACAGAGAAATAACTTGCCCAAGTTTACACGCTGATAATCTGGGACTTAAGCTGAAAACAGAGCTCTTATGTTCTCGGGGCCAGCTGTTGAACAAAGAACCTAAAGCAGAGGGTGTTTGGGGTTCCGGTGAAGAGGCCAGTCTTCGGGCAGGTGAGAATGTAAGGAAGGTTGAAGCCGGCTTTGCGAAACTGTTGGGAAGATCTCCAAAAGGCAGTGACGTGGAAGAGTTTTAGGAAGGTAACTGTGGCCAGGTTGCAGAATGAATAGTAAGAGCGACTTGTGGTCGGCCACCAGTCACCAGCTCGGTTTCCTCACTCTGGGAAGGATCGCGGTGAGGTGGGTTTGCGGGCTGTTTCTGCAGCGGCGTCTCCGGCGTCGGGCTGAACGAACCCCCAGCTCTGGGCCGGGGAGGAAGCACCGAGATGAAGCCGACCCCGCCTTTCTAGAGGGGAGACCACGGTGTTTCGGACCGCGGCGCGGGCTGCTGACGTCACGCCGGCGCGGCGGGGGCGGCTCCGAGCTGCCCCGGGGCTCCCGACGCCCGAGTGCCGCCAGGTGTAGCGCAAGGCGCGCAGGGAGCACTCTGTGTGTCGGATCGCCGTGCTGGACCGCGACGGGCTGGTCGCAGTGCCTCCCTCGGAGCAGAGGCGGGCCCGCCGCTGCGCCTCTTCCCGGCGCGCGGGCACCTTTGGAGCGAGGGGTCGGAGCCACTTGGCCCTGAAGAGGGAAGGGAGAAGCTTGTTGGAGAGCCCTGTTCTGGGAGTCGGGAGACCTGGGTTCCATTTGTATGTACTTAAGGGAGGAAGCGAAATTCTGATTGCTTCATTCGTCTGATTTCCAGAAACCAATGCTATTCCTTGCTTTGCCACTTGACAAAGTTGCGTGAGTTGAATGACTATATGTGAGAGTTAATTTCCTTTAAGCTCTTATTGTCTAATAGCAACAGAATAGGTATTGTATGAAGATGTAGACTCAGTATTGTAACAGCAGATACTATTTATTGAAGGCATTTTAAAAAATACTTCCCATGTATTATTCATACATCATCACAACCCTACGAAATAGTTACCATCTACTCCATATAACATTTGAAAAACGACCTTAGAAAGGTTAGGTAACTTACCCAAGATCACTTGGCTAATCAATCTAGAACAGGGATTCAAATCGGAGTCCTGGCCCCAGAGCCCATGCCATACTTCAAGTTTAGTGGAGGAAGACAACATATAATCAGAGCATCAAAACAATGGGAAGTGCTACAGTAGAGCCACGGAAACTTCTTTGAGAATATAAAGGGCCTTGCAAGTCAAGAATTATCCACATATGGGATGTGTAGTGTTTCACATTTGAGCTGAATATTAAAGTTGAGTAGAAGTTTGAAAAGTTTCATTCAAAAGAATGAAAAACGGGGTGCTAGTGGATTGGGATGGATTAGACTTGGTTACCAGCCTTTTACTAGTGTTATTTCCTTTCTGTTCATAGGGAGTTCTTAAAAGCTTTCCTCATAGGAGGGGTCCTTAACATCTTCCAAAAAACTCTCCCTGTCCTTTCTTGGAGATTCTGCTAAACATAGATGTGGTCTTATTTTCCTGAAATCCCTCTGCCTCTGGTTGTGGTAAGATAACTCTAGGGGAGTTTACTTGATGTTGACTCAGCCTATTCTCAGAAGAGCTGACCTCACTATTTGACGGGTAGTGCCTGTGCAGTTAGTATTTTTCTATTAAATGATTAACCATCCTCAATCAAAGATGGACTGGACTTGGGGTTTTTGCTCTTTTCCCATGTGTTTTTAGAATCAAAGGATCCCAGAATGTTGGTACTAGTTTTCCACTTCCATTTCACAGACAGAAAAACAAATCACAGATAAGACCAAGTGACTAGCTTTAGGTCATTAAACATGTTCAGAGCCCAGACTCGAATCCAGACTTCTCAACCCTGGCCAATGTTTGTTCTAATGCCCTCTAACGTAGCCCCCGTTTTTGACTTTTGAAGTCAATGGCTTTTCCAGTAGGTTTTGGGGGGTGGGCTTTGGCTCCAACTTTATCTCTTGTGGAGGAAATTTTATGCTAGGATAGTCCTTAGGAGCACCTGTCCACATTCTTTGTGCATTGTCAGGTCTCTTGGAAAACAACCTACTTACTGACTTTTGTCATTGGTGATACTTTTTTTTTTTCAGATTTACTTATTTGAGGGTGCATGTGGGAGGGGCAGAGGGAGAGGGATTGAGAGTCTTAAGCAGACTCCATGCTGAGCATGGAGCCCGATGCGGGGTTTGATCTCACCACTCTGAGATCACAACCACTTATCCAACTGTGCCAGCTAGGCGCCCCATGGGTGATACTCTTTTAAGAGAATAATGATAGTCTTCATTCAGACTTAAAATAGTTATTTGGTTAGGGATTGGCTATTCCCGAGATCCTCTGAATTCAGAATAGGAAGGAAGTAGGCTGACAATTTATGGGTGCTTTTTTCTCCTCCCTCCATGCCTCAGATTCCTGCCCTTCTTCAAGAGAAGGCCCCAGGAGACAAACCAGTGTCGATTGTGTTCCTCACAGCTTATCTCTGGGTAAGTGAAATCTAACTAGAGAGCCCAGGATGGGTTATTACAGGGGTGCTCATTCCGAAGTGGTGGAGGACCTATTGTGGGACCTACCAGTGACCACTACATGTAAACCCTGCAGACTGAAAACACAGAACCAGCAGAAATGGCCCCATCTTATTAAAATCAGAGTGAGTGCGGCCGATTGTGGAAGCAGGCAATGGAGTAACTGGTTATAGGACAGATCGGAGAACGTACTAATTTTATATCACATGTACCAAAATTGTAGCAAGAATAGCGGCCCCCTGTGCAGTTATCTGGTAGCTGCTCACTGAACTGCTAACTGTAATGCCTTAATGGTGTAGCAGTCAGATGTGGGAAACCTAGTAGGAAATTACTGGAAGACTCATCACAAAGGTGATTTAAATGTTTCCTCAGAGAATATGCACGGGCTCCTGGCTCTGTTTGGAACAAGAGCCTAAGTAATAGCAACTTCCATTGTTACTGGGCATCAGAAGGCAATATGGAGCCTGGGGATCTGCTAAATTCAGTAAGAATAGTACTGTATGAACTGGATTCCTAGGCTATGGGAACTCTATGAATAGATGTGACCATTTATGGCCTGAAGAATTCAGTGTAGTTTAATATGTACACATAATATATGTACATGGGCATCTGTGTATGTGTACGTGCATCGAGAGATGCCTAGAAGAAAAGATTGTCAAAAAACCAACTGTATTTTCACTAGGTGGTAGAATTTCAAGTAATTTCCTTTGTGGGCTTTTTTTAGAATGAGTATGCATTTTTTGTATGGTAAAAACAAAAACCAATTTTGAGACAATAAAAATGAAATAAAAACATGGTTAGGGTTCTGTTTTTATGTTTAGCTATTTAAACCCCTGGCATTAATTTTTGTATACACTATATTACACTGGAAGTTTATACAGAAGATAAAGATAATATGTTCCAGAAAAATATTCAACGTATTTAACAACCAGTGTGGTACAGTACTGCCCAATCGGATCAGTTTCTGACTGTAAACAATTTGTACAGAGATACCAATGTGTACCAACTAACTCTTAGCCAGAGTAGATCTGTATGTACCAACAAGAAATGATCTTGAAGACACATTCTTTAGTGGGGGAAAAAAAAAAGCAAATAGCACAACATAACCTATCAAATAATTTTATTTATGTAGAGAGAATCAAATGGTCCATGTGTAAAAATATGTAGAAAAAAACTGAATGAATATACTCCAAACTTAATGATAATCTCTGGGAGGGAAACGGCCTTTGTTTGGTTATGGGTGGGATGGTGAGAAAAAATGACTAATTTATCCTTTGTCCTGTATTATCTAAATATTAGAAAGTGAGGACATATTCATGTGTAACTTACATTGAAAAACTAAAACTAAAAGGAGCCTTAGAGAACAGAATGTGTCAATGTCTCCAGCACCATCCAGGGAAGATGTTGGTGACATGCGGCACCTGAATATCTGTTCTCAGATTCTGTGTGCCCTTATTCAGAGCATCAGGGTTTCAGAGTCTGATGCCATTAAGATCATCTAAGAATTTCTCTTTCTCCAGTTCTAAGGAGTATCCTGATGACAGTGATTTGGTTCCCATACAGGTTTTTTTTTTTTTTTTTTATAGCAGAGAGAATGTGTCAACCAGCTGGACATTTGAGCATATAAATTTTCCATTGTAGATCCGTAAAGTGACTGTTTTCTGCATCATTTTGTGAACATGATTAGTGTACATCAGATTCTGAGGCACTTCATTAGTGTCAAAGGTGAAGGCCAGATTCTGGGAATCTCTTCCTCAAGGACCACCCCACCCTATTTTCCCTCTAAACAAAACAGCGATATCTTACTTTCTTTCAGGAAGCAGGGCTCTAGTTTTCAGACCGAAAGATCTTCCAGTTGGACATAGTGGGAGAGCTACAGATGCCGTTTTGGAGAGAGAGGTCCAAAGACACACCTATCAAGGCGAGTGAATAGGAAGGATTTGTGAATAGGAAGGATTTGTGTGATAGACCTAGTAAAAGTTACAGCCTGGATAACCTTTTTTAAAAAATTATTTATTTTTTAGAGAGAGAGAGACAGGGGAAAGGGGCAGAGGGAGAGGGAGAATCTGGAGCGGACTCCCCACTGAGTGTGGAGCCTGATCCCAAGACCCTGAGCCAAAACCAAGAATCAGACACTTAACCCACCCAAGCACCTCAACTTTGAAATCTTAAAGAGAAAACTCTAATTGTCACTAGACAATGATGTAAATTTGTACTTTCTCAAACAGCATGAGCAAGAAATTGCTTACAGACAACCTAAGGAAATATAATTACTTTTCATCTGTTTTTTGAGTAGAGACTGTAGGTAGGTAGTAGTTTTCCCTAACCCTAATTTACCCAAGATTTACTTATCCCTTTCACATTCTACTATTTATCACTCTGGATGATCCTAAATTACCTGGATTCATTTTTTGTATTTAAGTATTCCAGAATCAGTCATAATAGGGAATTCTATAATTTCCTAACATCTGTCACTGCTTAATCTCTTCTCCTTATTATCTAATCTTTCTCCAGGTCACTGTGATCTATCTCAATTATTGAGAAGATTCCACAATGCAGGTCCCCTGTTCTGCAAAGAGGACATTTTTCTTTTTTTTCAGACAAGATGAAGCCTGATGCAACAGCGTTAAATGACTTGTGGAAGACGTGCAGGGTCAGAAAACCTGGTCGTCCAGGGTTTGCGTTTGGAGAAAGTGAAAACACATGCTGAAGAAGGGAAGGAGGGGTATCCTGTAGGAATGCCCGAGGGGAAAATAAACACACACATAAACACCCAGAGCTTTCCCAGGATAGTGTTACTGTAACCATAATCATCTTTGAGAAAGTTCCTTCTAAGTGTCATGAACTTGAGAGACAGTTTCCTCTAAACCTGCACCTCCGGACAGACATTCCTTTTGTTGTAAGCAGGATGAGTTCCAGCCAGATTTCACTGCAAATGAACCCTCAGAGACTTAACATACAGAAGAAACCTTCAAAGTGCAGTGAATGTGGGAAATTCTTTACTCAGAGATCATCTCTCACCCAGCATCAGAGGATTCACACAGGAGAGAAGCCCTATGTATGTAGTGAATGTGGAACTTGTTTCCGTAAACAGTCAAATCTTACTCAACATTTGAGGATTCACACAGGAGAGAAACCTTATAAATGTAACGAATGTGAGAAAGCCTTTCAAACGAAAGCAATCCTTGTCCAGCATCTGAGAATTCATACTGGAGAGAAACCCTATAAATGCACCGAATGTGGCAAAGCCTTTTGTCAGAGTCCATCCCTTATCAAACACCTGCGAACTCATACTGGAGAGAAACCCTATAAATGCACCGAATGTGGCAAAGCCTTTAGTCAAAGCATTTGCCTTACCCGTCACCAGAGGAGTCACTCTGGAGATAAACCTTATAAGTGTAATGAATGTGGGAAAGCCTTTAATCAGAGTGCATGCCTCATGCAGCATCAGAGAATTCATTCAGGAGAGAAGCCTTATACATGCACTGAATGTGGAAAAGCCTTCGCTCAAAACTCCTCCCTCGTTGAACATGCGAGAACTCACACCGGAGAGAAACTTTACAAGTGTAGTGAGTGTGAAAAAACTTTCCGCAAACAAGCACACCTTAGTGAACATTACAGAATTCATACTGGAGAAAAACCTTATGAATGTGTTGAGTGTGGGAAATCCTTCAGGCACAGCTCGGCACTTGTTCGACATCAGAGGCTTCATGGAGAATAAAATTGGGATATGACCAGTGTGGAAAAAATTCATGGAAAATAAAACTTGGGATATAACCAGTGTGGAAAGATTTGTATGAAAATGCCATTCCTACCCCTTAGGAGTTTAAGGCTTAGTCTTCAGCTGGGATGAATGTTCTGTGTGTTGAGCAAGACACAGTGTGTCCTGAAAGTTAAGAAAATAGCCTCAGAACTAGACAGTCTTGGGTTTGAGGACTTCTCTGCCACTTAATGGGTGGAAGACCGGATCCTCTCTGAGCCTGTTTTCCCCATCCTTCTCAGGAGAATAATGAGGATACTTACTAGGGTTGTCTTGAAAATAAAATGAGTTGTAGGTAATAAATAACTGCCATTAATTGGTTTTGAGTTACAGATGTTCCCAATGGACATAAATCTGGCTACTGAAAACAAGCAAAGTTCAGCATTAGTTTTTGGTTCTCAACGTGTTTTTTAAAAACTTTTTTTTTTAAGATTTTATTCATTTGATAGAAACACAGCGAGAGAGGGAACACAAGCAGAGGGAATGGTAGCGGGAGAAGCAGGCTCCCTGCCGTGCAGAGAGCCTGATGAGGGGTTCGATCCCAGGACCCTGGGATCACGACCTGAGCCGAAGGTAGATGCCCAACGACTGAGCCACCCAGTCACCCCAAAAACTTTTTTTTTTAAAGAACATTCTTGAAATTGGGCTATGATTTCATGCTTACTCTACAGAAAATTCTTTAAACTATGTCGATTTAAATAGAATACAATTTAAGACCAGTTTATCCTTGAGAAAATTCAGATTTAATCAGAGAAAAAAGAAATTATTGGGATTTGGGTGGACATTGTGAAGTGTACTTCTGGGTACCCTGAAGAGCTTTTTTATATTTCAGTACCTCCACTGTTGGATCTTAGGTCACTTCAAGCTCTAGACCTCTCTTTTCCATGAAAAGAGAAGCCTTGCTGACACTAAAAAACTTGTGTTGCAGGACTTTTGTGTGTTTGCGGTAGGGAGAGGGAGGTTGGTGAGGAGAAGTTATATGAGAATAAAGGGGTGGAGATAGAAGAGAACATAAGCATGTTGATTAGTATGTGGCTGTACTTGTTTGAAATTTGTGAAACTAAATAAAGAAAATGTCACTTAAAATAGAGTTGGGAGGCCAGAAAGGGGAGCCCACACATATTATACCTTGCAGCCCTTTGCAGAACCAACAGAAAGAGCCAAACCTTGCATTCATAACAAGAAGCCTACTTTACTAACCCCCAGCAGGAAGAAGGAAGATTATCTCCTTGCCTGGCAACAGCCTAGCCAATGAGACCGTCACAACTCAGCCAAGAAAAGCCATTACCTTTCAAAGTCCCAGTGTACTCCAGTGGACATTTTGTTTATAACAACTCCTCCAATTCCCCCTTTCCTCTGTAGAAGAGCAGTCCCCTCCTTTGTTCTCCTGACTTGCCTACAGTTTTGTAGTAGCTTGTATGTCCTGAATTGTAATTGCCTACTATTCTCAAATAAACCCATCATGCTGGTAAAATAATTGACTTTTACTTTTGAGGTTGACAAATTCTAGAAGCACCACATTAAGGGGGCCTCTTAAGGGAACAGGAGGGCAGGAGACATTGAATTCTCAGGTGTCAGCAAGCGGTACTACTGACCAACAACTTTTGGTTTATTCTCATGTATCAAGAAGTCCCGAGGTTGGCAGTCCGTGGCTGGTGCAGCAGCTCCTCAAAGCATGCTATGAGGATCCAAATGCCTTGAGTCTTTCTGCTATACCAGCCAGAGAAAGGGTCTGCCTTCCTCAGGCCAAAAAATGGCTCCAGTACTTCTGGGTTTCATGTATGTGCTCTTGGATGTAGCAGGATGTAAGGAGAAGGACAAAGATTCATGCGTGCCAGATCTGCTTTCTCGTATCAAACACCTGGTAGCTTCATTAAGCAGACTTCTACTTGCATCTCTCTTTCTTATAGTGTTATTAACTACAGTCTCCATGTTATACATTAGATCTTCTCTTCTATCATGATCACTCGTGTTGTTAGATGCTCACTCATACAAGATCCACTTTTAACTCTAAAATTGCCAGAGCTGCGATATGGCTACCTTTAGCAGGAGCTGGGCAAGTATTCTTACCTAGGCACATTATCATCTCCAAAGTGGGCTTCTGCTAAGGAAGAAGATGCAAGAGGCGATCTGTTTAATGACAAAATCCTCTGTAGCAATTAAGTTTCTGAGTTTTACTGATCTGGGAAAATGCTCAGAATATAATGTCATGTGAGAAGCAGGACAGAAAACATACACGATATAATCTCAATTTTGTTTAAAAATATAATTTACATACATACATACCCCACACGCGGGAGTTCCAAAATGTTAATAGTAGTTGATATCTACAGAGTTAGCCTCATGTCAAAGGGGTATTGATAGACAAAATTTTTATATTAATTTTTTCCTGAATTTTCTACAATGAATTTGTATTTTCTTTAAGTAGAAAAAAAGTAACACTTTAAAAAACACCCCATATACTCTTACGGAAGACGTAAGTCCAAAATATTTACACTTACTCAGTTTCATCTTCATTGTCAAAAGAAAGGAGGCAACTGTTTTTGATTTGCTTTTGTGAGCTCTTTTTAACTGAGTCCTGCTTATTTATTTCATCTTGATTTGCCTTCTTCTTTTTTGAGCTTGCTGTTAGACCTGAATATTTTTCATCCGAGGAACGCTTGACTGGTTTTCGATACATGATTCTTCCATCAACTACAGCTGGTTCTTCATCTGCAGCAGAAACAAAGTTAAAGGACTTTCATTAATCATAGACTCCAATGGCAAGAAGATCTCAGATGATATTTAAGGATGTCTTGAATCAGTTCAGTCCCATCTTCTCCACTGTTTCTAGCTACACCCACAAGACATGCAGTCTTTTTTTTTTTTTTTTTTTAAGATTTTATTTAATTTGACAGGGAGGAGAGAGATCACAAGTAAGCAGAGAGGCAGGCAGAGAGAGAGGAGGAAGCAGGCTCCCTGCCGAGCAGAGAGGCTGATGTGGGGCTCGATCCCAGGACCCCGAGACCCTGACTGGAGCCAAAGGCAGAGGCTTTAACCCACTGAGCCACCCAGGGCGCCCCAACATGCAGTCCTATAATAAAAATTCATTTCCTGAAGTATTCCATCATATTGCCAGTCCCCAATTAATTATAATCAGGCTGTATTTTTACGTATTCTGAAAAGTCATTGTTTGGAACTCCCAGCATTTTTCCTTAAAGCAATGTAATAAGTATTTAGGAAAAATGAAAACTCTAACATGTAGCATATCTCACTTCAGGCACTGATTAAATACACCTCTGTTGGCTAATGTGTAGACCTAACCATCTATTAAAAAACAAAACAGGGTATTTTAATTTAAATTTGCACTTAATCCTTGCAACAACCCAGTAAGGTAGGTACCATTTTAAGTCCCCATTTCACTGATGAGGTAGCTGACATTGGGAGGTGGAATAACTTTTTCAAGATCACACATCTGGTGTGTGTTAAAGCCAAAGTTTGAAACTAGGACTGTCTCCTTCAAACATACCGTACTATTTAATAAGACAATTTCATATCCCAGGCTCCACATTGTTAGAAAAACCAGATTACTTTCAGACCTACCTGCTTTGGCAGCCTTTATTTCTGCTTTAATCTTCATGACTTCTTCAACTGACAGGTCTCCCTTTTTTAATACCACCACTTGGGGTTGTTCATCTTCTTTGTCACTGTGATCACCATCTTCTTCTGGGAGCTGAGGCTGGATTCTCTAGGAGAAAACACAAACACAATATGGAGGCTGCTGACCTTGAACCAAATACAACTGTTAGCTCTGTGAGACACTGTGATGACTAAGTGACAAAGGTAACTTGAATCACTAAATATATTTGGCAAAGAATTTTCAAGTAACTCTTAACGCCTAACCTTGCCACACTAGGAAGGAGGTCTATCGGCTGGTTACCCTGTAATGCCTGCCCAAAGGGATTAATTTCCTTCTCAGCAGGACCCCAGCGTGCAGTTCCCAGTGTCAGGGGCCTTTGGTTCAGGGACTGCCAGCATTCCCAGCCTCCTCAGGACATGCCGAACCACATCTGTTCTCTCTGCTCTCATCAACTGTTTTTACTTCCATCTCTTCTCAAAGCCTGACCAAAAAAATAACTTGAAAGTAGAGAAAGCAGCAAGTAAAAGGTAGTCTTTCCCCAACCTCTGATTATCTCTCCTCCCTTCCAGTGGCTTCAGTTTGGTGGGCATCCTATCAGCTGTTTTCTAAGTGTATAAAAAACATGGATGTCGGGGCGCCCGGGTGGCCCAGTTGGTTAAGCGACTGCCTTTAGCTGAGGTCATGATCCTGGAGTTCCGGGATCAGGCCCCGCATGGGGCTCCCTGCTCAGCAGGGCGTCTGCTTCTCCCTCTGCCCTTCCCCCTCTCATGCTCTCATCCTCTTAAATAAATAAATAAAATCTTTAAAAAAAAAAAAGGGGTGCCTGGGTGGCTCAGTCATTAAGCGTCTGCCTTCGGCCCAGGTCAGATCCCAGGGGTCTGGGATCGAGTCCTGCATCGGGCTCCCTGCTCGGCAGGAAGCCTGCTTCTCCCATTACCGTTCCCTCTGCTTGTGTTCCCTTTCTCGCTGTGTTTCTCTCTGTCAAATAAATAAAAAATCTTTAGAAAAAAAAAAAAAAAGGACAGAGATTACCAACAGAAGCCAGGTAACCAGTATATACATGTAACAAGTGGTAACCTTTGGCCAGTTGATTCAGAGTTTTAAAAAAATGTCAGATGCCACAAGAACCCCTCTCCAACTTTTTTACTCAAAAAACATCTTTATATAAAACCTTGGAATTATCTATTAACATGGAATTATCTATTTTAAAGATTTTTTAAAAAAAGATTTTATTTGTCGAAGAAATAGAGACAGCGAGTGCACAAGCAGGGAGAACAGAAGGCAGAGGGAGAAGCAGGCTCCCTGGAGCAAGGAGCTCGATGCAGGGCCTGATCCCAGCACCCTGGGATCATGACGTGAGCTGAAGGCGGATCTTAACCGACTGAGCCACCCAGGCATCCCTGGAATCATCTATTTGATTAGATCACTGCCTAGTGGGGCGCCTGGCTGCTCAGTCGTTAAGTGTCTGCCTTCATCTCAGGTCATGATCCCAGGGTCCTGGGATCTAGCTCCCAGCTCGAGGGAGAAGCAGGCTCCCTGCGGAGCAGAGAGCCCAATGTGGGGCTCAATGCCAGGACCGAGATCATGACCCAAGCCGAAGGCAGAGGCTTTAACCCATGAGCCATGCAGGTGCCCCTAGACTTAAATTCTTTAGAAGCACTTTCCTAATGTTGCCTCATCTTCACTCTCACATCATGCATAGCTCATAGTGACCATGCGTCACACTGAGTTATCCTTATCTTTCTATCTGGTTCCACCAGGTGAGCTCCTTTGAGGTACTATGTGTTTTTTTTTTTTTTTTTAAGATTTTATTTATTTAACAGAGAGAAATACAGCGAGAGAGGGAACACAAGTAGCAGGAATGGTAGCGGGAGAAGCAGGCTTCCTGTGGAGCAGGGAGCCCGATGCGGGGCTCGATGCGGGGCTCGATCCCATGACCCTGGGATCATGACCTGAGCCGAAGGCAGACGCTTAGCGACTGAGCCACTCATGCGCCCCTAGGTACTATGTGTTTTATCTCTGTATCTAGAGGCACAGAGCCTGGCAAACAGCAAGGACTCAAGGAGTATTTATTGATCTACTCATGACTGACTAACAGGATGAAAACTGATGAACCACCTAAAGCCCTGGCTAGCAAATTACTCACAGGCACATTCATTCATTTTGTCTACATCCCGTGTCTGCTCAACCACTTGACACAAGTGCATTCTCTTTAATAACCTCCATGTTGGTTCACTGATTACTCATTAGTTTTGCCTATTGTTTTCCTGAAAGATTCCAATGAATGTCCACAAGCTAGTAGGTAATTAGTATTTTTCACCAATGGAATGGGAAATAAAATAATTCCTGGGGTGCCTGGCTGGCTCAGTTGGTAAAGCATGCGACTCTTGATCTTCGGGTTGTGAGTTCAAGCCCTACAGTGGGTATAGAGATTACTTAAAAAAAAAAAAAAAAAAAAAAAAATCTGGGGGAAAAAAAAAAGATTCTTGGTGTTCATTAGCTTGAGAATCATTAATTCTGATTAAAGAAACAGTGACTGTTCAAAGCCACTCCTGAATTAACTCTCAAGAAGGTGAATAAGGTAATTTAAATCAATTGTATAATCATTTCCCATGAAACTCTTCTTTTTTGTTAGCACATCACTAGAACAATGGTTACACTGCCAACCTGATTAAGAGTGCAGTTGGTTTCTCAAACACAGAAACATGGGTTATCCCTCTATGGAAAAGTCTCTTAATTCAGTCAGTCTAAATTACTGATATGAATTGGAAAGAGCCTCTACCGCAAGTTCTCCTAAAATAGCATTCCAATCTAGAATCTTCAAGGTGTTAACTATGTACACACGATCATCACAAGGAACTCAAGCAAACTATAAAAAGCTCTCATATTCTTATTGCTAAATTCATGTCTCTTTCCTCAAACCTCATCCTCTTTGTCATTATCACTGTTTTTGGTCCTGGGTTCACTCCCTGTTCATGTTATCTCTAAGCAAAAATGGCTCCTTGTTGCCTACTGAATAGGCCATGTGCCCTCCCCTCCAACAGTTCCTCAGTCACCTCCACACACAGTCCATGACTGACCACCTTTTCCCCCCCTTTTTAATATTTTATTTTTAAGCAATCTGTAACCCATTGTGGGGCTCCAACCTATAACCCTGAAATCAAGAGTCACAGGTTCCATTGACTGAGCCAGCCAGGCACCCCAGTGACTCAGTATCTTTACACCTTTGTCCATCCTTCCTCCCATCTCTACCTGCTGTCCTATCCATGCTCAAGATTCAACCTAAGTATCCCTTCCTCTGTGAAGCCTTGCCTGATAAGTACAGTCATTACAAATGGTCATCTACTACTTAGTGCCAGGTGCTGGGAAAAATACAGAAATATTAAGATACTAACTTGGAGTTTGATTTAGTGTTGGTGATACACAGGAGAGCAAGTACTTGCACTGCAAAATGATGAATACCCCAGATATGGGCAAAGTCCATACCAAAAATACCCCAGATATGGAAGAGAAACACAGAGGAAAAGTAATTGTTTGGAGGAGTTTTGAAGACGTTCACAGAAGTGAAACCTTTGAAGGCAGAGAGGAGGCGGGCAGGAAGATTTTAAAAGAATATGGTATTTTGGGGCATCTGAGTGGCTCAGTGGGTCGAGCCTCTGCCTTCAGGTCATGATCTCAGGGTCCTGGGATCGAGCCCCACATGGAACTCTCTGCTCAGCGGAGAGCCAGCTTCCCTTTCTCTCTCTGCCTACTTGTGATCTCTGTCAAATAAATAAATAAAATCTTACCAAAAAAAGAACATGGTATTTTGGAGATCCATCTCTTTGTCCTTTCAGAGCCTGGCACAATGCCTGGATTTAGCACATACTCACTGGCTTGAGTGATTTCACACAAGTCAATCTTGTTTCCTTTACTAAGCTCTAAGTGACTTGGGGAATGGGTATTAGGGAGAGTACAGACACAGAGTGCTAAATAATTCTTTATTTTGCCACACAATCCCTAAGCATAACAGTCTCTTCCCATTAAGAGAAGTAGGGCAGGTTTTGGTGTGAACCAGTTAGCCCCTAGGAGGGCTCAGAAGTTGATTCCCACCAATCCTTATCCCTAAACTGTTCAGGTGTTGCTCTTTCCTGAAGCTCCTCTTCTACTTAGATGCAGGATATTCTTAAATACGCTTTTTTTTGCAGGGGGGCGGTAAACAACAAAGCATAAAAATAGATCTGGGGCACTCTTCCAAAGACGCTCCAGACTCCAGGCCTAGGACATCAGATCATTTGATCTAGTGGCCTCAGTTTCTTTATCTGGAAAACAGGACTAAGCTATCACTCATCCTGCTAACTATAGGTTTGGGATAAGCAAATAAGACAAGAGGAAAGTGATCCTTCTTAACCATCTACCAAGGACGAAGCGCTTTACCGGCGTCAAGTCATTTTCAAGAACCCAACAGCGCTACGATAAACGACAAAGTGCTTCTTGGGCATACGAAGCTATAGTTGTTTGAAGAGGGACCAGCCTGGGGACAGAGGCGCATCCAGATTCTGGGCTGGGCGCCGGTTGAGAGGAGGGATCGGTCAGTGACTGGCCTCCACGCCAAGGCAGAAGCCGGAAGTAGCAGGGCAGCTCGCGTTTCTGAGGTAACGCGACTGGCCTAGGCTCACCTTGGTTTCCACGGTAGGCCCTTCCCTGTAGCCGACCCGTTCCTTGAAGCGGGCCAGGAACGACGGTTCGGCAGGCCGCACGTACGAAACCTGGTTCCGCTTGCTCATAGCTGCTCCCGGGAAAAACAGGTTCCCGGGGTCGCCTGGTGATGGTACATTGGCGACGGCGCCTGCTCGTGACGTCACATCGTCCCCGCCCACTGGCCAGAGGCCGGGCAACATGGCGGCCTCCGTGCTGGCGTCAACGTCCGACCCGAGCGCCAAATTCAAATTTGCGGCCATCTTGAGCGGGTGGAATCCCGGCGCGTCGCGCGGCTGGAGGTGAGGGTATCCGTGGCGTTGGTCTTGGGATTCAGGAGTGAGGGCGCCATGGCGCCCGGCTGCAAAAGTAAGTAAGGAACCCCCCGGGCTTCGTGACCCCGTCCCCGCCCCCAAATACAGTAGTGAAGGACGGCAGTCCCCGCGCGGGGTTCCCGGCTGGGCGTGAAGAGCAGGAGCGGACTGAGCGGTGCGGGGAGTTTGGGACCTCTGTGTCCCTCAGACAGACAATACACACTGCTGGAACAGCTAGCGGTCTTCCCTTCCGTCTGTGTATGGGGCCAGCGCCACGAGCCAGGCACAGTTCTAGACGATTGGGCTGAACGGTGAGCGAGAGAGCCCTCCTGCCAAGGTTGGCGCCCGGCGACCTGCTGTTTTCTTCCTTCCCGTTCTCGGTTCGTCTCTGCCCTATTCCCGTGTCCCGACTGGGGATGCCTCTACACACCCTTGCCTGGGGTTCTCAGCTCCTTCTGGCTCTCACCACCTTCTGCGTATTTCCACAGTCCTGACTATCCTGAAGGGGAGAACTTAACTCCTGTTCCAAGCACATCTTTCTCTTCTGGAGGGCGTGATGTAGAATCTCTTTAGATAAGCCTAGGATGATCACAAATGCCTATTGTCTTCCAAAGGGGACCTGTCGGTTTCTGACTGTTTTCTTGGAGAGGAGCACTGCCAGTTTTCGCTTTTGATAAACCCTCCAATTTTCACTAATTTCTTGGTCCTTTGCCGTTCTTGTGAACGTGCCCCGTCTCTTACATTGCCTAAACTTTTAAGGAGGCTTGTTTTTTAAAGCTGATTTTGAGCTAATTCGATGAATCTGGGTGAATGGTACCATTTGGTAAGAGGAGAGGCCTATGTTAGAAGATTAGAGAAACTGAATTTTGGGGCTCCGAGGAGACTTTCAACAACGATAATGCTTTAGGCTGTCAGTTGTAATTGTGTTCTGATGTCTTTGTTGTTTGTTAACTTTCTAGATCAATCACACCGTTCACTGCCTACTCACTGTGCTCTCCTTTCTGTCTAAAATGTTTCTCTTCTGTCGCCATTTTCCCTAAGCAGGGAATAGGTGCGTACAGTTTTTTACATTTTTGGACTGAAGTGTTCACTGGGCTTCCTGCACAACCACAGTATTTGTTCTGTAAATCTGGGGGCAAACAAAATTGACACCTGTGATATAATTAGAGCATCTGCTTACATAATGGAAAGTGACGTTTGTATATCACTGTCTATTAAAGGACTCAGTCCTGTCTGTGTTCATCACTTTCTAGAAGTGATGAGAACAAGGGTATTGATAACTCCCCTGTGTGAAAATGATCATTTCCATGGGGAACTCTTCTATTCTTGCAGTCTGTAAGCAATGTTGAGGTTGATGGCATCCCAGATAAGTGCTGCTTGCTTTCCCAGTGGTCCAGAGATCTGGAGCCTGCATTGCGGAACTCACCTGGTGCTGGCTACAACTTTGACTTTTGTGCCGATGAAGGTTATTTCTTGTGACACCATTGGCACCGTGGGTTGCTGACTGTGAAATCAGAGAAATGAGAATGTAAAGTACAATCCCAATGAAATTGAGTTTAAGTTTCTCTTTCTGAACTTAATCATATTTGGCTAAATGATCCATAGGTATTTATCTAGACTGCAGAGTAAGGCATCTTATGGTGGTTTTTTTTTTTTTAAAGATTTTATTTATTTGACAGAGAGAAACACAGCGAGAGAGGGAACACAAGCAGAGGGAATGGTAGCAGGAGAAGGTAGTGGGAGAAGCAGGCTCCCTGCCGAGCAGAGAGCCCGATGTGGGGCTCCATCCCAGGACCTTGGGATCATGACCTGAGCCGAAGGCAGACGCTTAACAACTGAGCCACCCAGGCGCCCCTGTTTTTTTTTTTTTTTTAACAGCAGGAAGACTCTTTTAAAAAAATTACTGTTTTGCTGAGGATTAATAGACAGCCAAGGACACAAATCTTAAGACTACTATGCGATGAATTTTTACATATGAATACACACCCCTATCACTGCCACCTAGAGCAAGAAATAGAATGATTTCTATGCCCCAGAAAGTTCCCTGGGATCCTTCCTAGTTAACAACTATACTGATTTCCATTACCATCGGCTAGTTTTGCCTATTCTTGAACTTCATGTAAATGGTACAGTATTTATTCTTTTTGTTCTGGCTTTTTACTGACCGTTGCATCTGAGCACTGTTTATATGTCGTCTATTTTTTTTTTTTCAATATGTCATCTGTAGCAGGTAATTCTTTTACATTGCTCTTTAGTGTTCCATCCTGTTAGAATGTCATACTTTATTTTTTTGATGTACATTTGGGTTTCTAGATGGATTATTAGGAATAAAGCTGCTGTAAATATTCCTCAGCATATTTTAAGGTAGATGCATCGAAGACCTCAGAGCTAAAAGGATTTTATAGTGAAGGATCCTTGTTGTGTCAACCTTTGACGGCAGCCACGTGATGGATTTTTATATTCTGCTTATCCTTTGCTTAAGGTGCAGTGTACTGAGTTGGTTAAGAGTGTGAGCTCTGGATCCTGAATGCCTGGGTTCAAATGGCAGCATTTCTCAGTGACAGTGTTGCCTCAGAATTCAATTAGGCTTAATGCCAGAACTATCTACCTCTGTAATTTTTGGTTTCATTTTATCTTACTATTGGCTTACTAACTTGGCTTTTTTCTTTTCTTTGGTGAACTTTCATTTTGGAGTAATTTTAGGTTTACAGAAAAGTTGTAACACATGTTCATCCAGTATCTTCTCAACTTGACTAGACCCCCAGGCGCTGTATGGACTCTCCTCCCTGCGCTTCAGACTTGAAACTCTAGGCAGTTGAGCTGGGGTAACTGAAGGGCTTACTGCTTTTGTTTCCCTCTCCTAGGGTCACTTTATGTGCTGTCTGTTGTCTAGTGTCTGAAACTTGTGTATTTTTCCCCCCGTTTCCTAGTTACTTAAGACAGGGCAGTAAATCCATTCTCTTGTTAACTCCATCATGGCCCAAGTAGAAGTCTGGGTCTATTTGTGGTTCATCTTTAAACCTAGAGTGTGAGGGGCGCCTGGGTGGCTCAGTCGTTAGGCGGCTGCCTTCGGCTCGGGTCATGATCCCAGGGTCCTGGGATCGAGCCCCGCATCGGGCTCCCTGCTCAACAGGAAGCCTGCTTCTCCCGCTACCATTCCCTCTGCTTGTGTTCCCTCTCTCGCTGTGTTTCTCTCTGTCAAATAAATAAAATCTTTAAAAAAAAAAAAACAAAAAACCTAGAGTGTGGCCTTTCAGCTTCCCATTTGAAAGCATGAGCGTTTATTAGGGCCCTGAACTCCAAATTTTGTTCCTCTAATCTGTGAATCTGTTCAAAACTCTGCTCAAAATCTCAGCCTCTTAGCTGCAGCTTGTAGAATCAGTAATCTCCTTGAAGGAAAGAGCAGCCTCAGGTGCTGTGCCCACACCTCTGGACTTCTGTCCTCTCTCTTGGATTTTGGCTCTGTATTTGCTGATCACCTTAGCAGGTCTCCAGTGCCTCCCGGTAGATGTTTTCTGTACTTTTTTTTGCTTTTCAGGTTGCTTTTAGGAGGATTGGTCTGTAGCAAACTCGTCCTTTAGTTCTGGACTGTTCGAGTAAGGAAAGCCTTACTGCAGTAAATTCAGTTTTATTCCAGGACAGAAAAAAATCTGTATCTGAGGAAGCATAAAAAGTAGAAACAAGTTTAAAATCAGTCTAATGGCATGAAAAGGGCCCAAACTACAATTTAGGATAGTGTCATCCCCCCCTCCACTACACTCCTGCATAGCACCTTAAATCCTGATTTTATTTCTCATGTTAACATGTATGGGTGGCTTGAACCTTTCAATTTTAAATGGTAAAAAAAAAACCAAACACGTAAAAATGTGTCTTCTGCTGTCATTTTGAGGAGTCATGGTTGTTGTAGATGATAACTGTCAGTCTGTTTGGTCTACTCTAACAAAAATAACGAACTGGTGGCTTTTAAACAGTGGACATTTATTTCTCAAAGTTCCGGAGTCTGGGAGGTCAAAGATCGTGGTGTCTGCATATCTGGTGTCTGGCGAGGGCCCACTTCCTCACTGAGGCTCTCTTTTAGCTATAATCTCACATGGTGCAAGGGAAGAGCCACCTAGGGTGTCTTTATAAGGATACCAGTTCAGTCATGAGGGCCCTGACTTTAAGACCTAATCACTTTCCAGGGGCCCCCACCTCCCAATACCACACCCTGGGATTTAGGATATCACCATATGAATTTTGGCGAGATACAAACATTCATACCATAGCAGTGATAAAGAAATGACTTATTCATCATTTGTATAGAATTAAAGGTTGACTGCTTTTAGTGTGGTACAATGCCTTTTTTTGTTTAATTTTTAAAGATTTTTCATTTATTTATGAGAGAGAGAGCAAGCAAGCACGAGCTGGGGGAAAGGGCAGAGGCAGAGGGAGAATCAGACTCCCCGCTGAGCAGGGAGCCTGATCTGGGGCTCTATCCCAGGGCCCTGAGATCACGATCTGAGCCAAAGGCAGACGCTTGACCATCTGAGCCACCCAGGTGTCCCATAGTGTGGTATACTGCCTTTAGATAGCTGAGGTGTAAAAGTCTGTTTTTGAACTTCCCCCTACAACCTCCAAAACTATGTGAGTACTTGTCTGACTCAAGCTTTTGTATTTCTTGCTTACTTTTTTTCTTTTCTTGCTTACCTTTTGTATTTCTTGCTTACCGCTGTCAGCATATGTGACCTCTGCTCACATCATCTGTTCTAATCTCTGATTTCCTCTTTCCCCAGCTCTTCATAAGGATCAGACTTGAACTTTAGCCTTCCTTTCGTATTCTGGCATTCTCAATTTGTTTTTGTTTCTGCTAAAGGTACAGAAGGACTGTTTCTTTGTTGCCAACTCTTGTAGAAACTGTGAAGGGCAGGTGGGGAATTGGGCAATCTGGTCTATTTCCCACTTCAGGGACGTTCATTTGCATGAGGGTATAGCTGGAAAGGGTAGTTTCCAGAGCAGGTGGTCTGTGATGAAAATTTACTTTGAGCTTCTGTGCTATGAAATGAAGAATAGAAATAAACAATAGAAAGAATGGATATTAAGTTTGTTGTTTTTTTTTTTACTGATGTAATATTAATTCATTCAAAGATATTTACTGAGTGTTCACTGTGTGTCAGGCACTGCTCTAGACATGCTTTACAGTTAATTTGGGAGAGAAAGAGAATAAACTAATATATATTATGATGGCAGTAAGTGCTTTGAGGGAAAACAGGGCCAAGGAAAGGAGTTAGGGTGACAGGTGCGTGAGTGTGGAGATAAGCTGGTGTTTCCCATAATGTGAGGTCATGGAATGCCTTATTGAGAAGACAGTACTTAAGTAAATACCCGAAGAAGTGTTCCAGGCAGAAGCGTGCCTGATGCCTTTACAGCACGCATAAAGGACCCAAAGTGTGACTCATTCTAGAAATAACGAGAAATCTAGTTTGGTTGTAGTGGAACAAGGAGTGTGATAGGAAGTTACTCCACACTCCAAGGGGTTGTGGAGGTGGTCATGGGGGGAGGCAGGGGCACTAGATCATGTAGGTTCCTGTAGGCTGTTTTAAGAACTTTGCCTTTTACTCGGATTGAGACCGACAACCACTGCAGAGTTTTGTACAGATACTATGATACCCACATACCCTTGTTTATTTTAATAAAATTTTAAATTTTGCTATAATTTAAAGTTACAGAAAAATTATGAGAGTAGTACAAAGAATTCAGGCATAATACCGTTTACCCATATTAGCCACATTTTGCCACATCTGCTTTATCATTCTCTCTCCCTCCTCCCTCACCCTCCCTGTATACATACTGTTTTTTATGAGCCATTTGAGAGTAAAATGGATACTAATTTTTCTTTTTTTTCTTTTTTCCCCTCCCTTTACCCCACTGCCTAAAAAAAGGGGGGTGGGGAAGACTAATTAGACTAAAGTAAAATGGATACCTTTACTATGAAATATTTCAGTGAGCTAGAAGTTGATCTCTGGGTTCTTTTTTTTTTTTTTTAAGATTTTATTTATTTATTTGACAGAGAGGACAGAGATCACAAGTAGACAAAGGGGCAGGCAGAGAGAAGGGGAAGCAGGCTTCCTGCTGAGTAGAGAGCCCGATCCGGGGCTCGATCCCAGGACCCCGAGATCATGACCTGAGCCAAAGGCAGAGGCTTTAACCCACTGAGCCACCCAGGTGCCCCTCTGGGTTCTTTTTTTTTTTTTAACAATTATTCTGCCTTCTAAGTTGAGATTAGGTGGGAGTCTGGGGCATGAGGGAATGAGAAAGAGAAGCAGGGAAACTGTTGTAATAACTCAAATGAGGGATGTTGCTGGCTTGATTCCATAGCAGTATTTGACCAGAAGTTACAGAATTCTGTATGTATTTTGAAGATAGAGCCAAAGATTGGCTAACAGGTTGGATATGAAGTGTGAGAAAGAGAGGGGTCAGGAATGACTCCCAAGGTTTTTGGCCTGAGCAACTAGAAAGATGGAGTTTTTGGGGTGTTTGGATTGCATAGTCAGTTAAGCATCCAACTCTTGGTTTCAGCTCAGGTTGTGATCTCAGAGTCCTGAAGTTGGGCCCTACGTCAGGCTCTATGCTCAGGAGTCTTAGACTTACTCTCCCTCTCCCTCAGTCCTTCCCCATTGTGTGCTCTCTCTCTCTCTCTTTCTCACTCTCGCAAAAAAAATAAATCTTAAAAGAAAGAAGGAAAGAAAGCAAGATGGAGTTGTTATTGAGACGGAGGCGCATGTTTGGGCTGGAGGTAGGGTGATCAGGAGTTCAGTTTGAGACGTGTTAAATTTGAGATATTGCCCATTGGGCATCTAACTGGAGATGTCAAGCAGGCAGTTAGATGTGAGAGTCTGGTGCTTAGGAAAGTGGTCTAGAGCTGGTACTCATCAACATGTATTTAGCATTTAAAACATGACTTTGGGTGTCTCCACCAATGGAGTGGATGCAGAGAGAATAGAAGGAAAATCAAGCCTGGGCCCTGGAAGTCCCGCTGTCCCGAGGTCAGGGAGCTGAGGAGACTGAGGAGTGTCAGCAACAGAAGACTGGGCCAGATAAGAATGAGATTTTTATAGTACAATTTTAGGGGCGCCTGGGTGGCTCAGTCGTTAAGCGTCTGCCTTCGGCTCAGGTCATGATCCCAGGGTCCTGGGATCGAGCCCTGCATCGGGCTCCCTGCTCAGCAGGAAGCCTGCTTCTCCCGCTACCATTCCCTCTGCTTGTGTTCCCTCTCTCGCTGTGTTTCTCACTGTCAAATAAATAAAATCTTAAAAAAAAAAAAAAAGTACAATTTTAAATGCCTGTAATAACTTCTTGTCTTTTTTTCCTAGCTGAGCTACGCAGTGTGACAAATTGTCAGTCTAACCAAGCAAGGTAAGGAAAAAATATCTCGTTGATGAGACCAAAAGCATTAGGGATGTAGTATTCCTAAAACAACCATTTAGCATAGTAAGGGGTACTTGTTTCAGAATTAAGCTTGGTCTTCAGCCACCTAGAAATCTGGAAACACCGCACTTCCTCCCTAACCCTCCCCCCATCGTCTCAACCTTCTGGCTAAAAGATGGAATCGGTAACATAATTCTCCCTTGGGGTGACTTATTTTATTACTGCTACTAAGTGGGAAATCAGAGACAAGGGCAGTGCTTGGAGCTCCATGGAATCAACTCTCTTTGAGTTGATTTCACGTAAAAGCTTATGAAGATGAATATTGTGAAGCAATTCAGTAAAGGGTGTGAGTCATGTGAGACTCTTTTAGAAGAGGTAAATGTAAGTGGGTAGATTGGGGCTTTGTTGGGGAAAGTCAGTATGGAAACATTAGGGGCAATATGAGACTCATATCCTTTCTAGTTTTCCCAGTATATGTGCTGCCGAAGCGAGCACAGTTTTCCCAGTAAACTTAGGTTGGCACATTTCTTGTCTTCAGTAACGAAGGTGACGCCATCAAAGTTTTTGTGCGAATTCGTCCACCTACAGAAGGTTCTGGATCAGCTGATGGAGAGCAAAACTTATGCTTATCTGTGCTCTCCTCTACCACTCTCCGGCTTCACTCCAACCCTGAGCCCAAGACCTTCACATTTGATCATGTCGCAGACATGCACACCACTCAGGTAATGATAGTTTTGGAAACTTAACTTTCCATTTGGACAAGATTCTGTTAGGTTTTCATTTCTGGTCTCTTTAGTTTGATAGATTTCAGATAAGGACACTCAAACATGTAAATATTTTAGATTTAATATATTTTAAAATATTTTAAATTTAATTGGATTATTTTTCTTCTTTCATCAAACTTTGTACCAGAGTGACAGGCCTCCCGTGATGGAGGGTAGTGGAAGTGTATTTTTCAGGGCCACTTGGATGATTGATAAGTCTGGTTGAACTTCCTAGTTTAGGGAGAGGATCTTAATTGTAGCTGCTATAACAGAATATCAAAAGCCGGGATAAACAGTGAACATTTATTTCTCACTGTTCTGGAGGTTGAGAATTCTAAGATCCAGGCCAGGAGATCCAGTGGTAAGGACATGCTTCGTGGCTTGTAGATAGCTTCCTTCTCACTATGGAGAGAGAGAGAAAGCAAATTCTCTTGTGTCTCTTAGAAGGGCACGCCTCCCATCACAAGGGCTCTACCCTCGTGACCTAATTATCTTCCAAAAGCCCCATCTCCACATACCATCACACTGAGGATTAGGGTTTCAACATAGGAATTTTGGGGAGGACACAAATATTCAGTTCTTAGTAGAGAGTGACAGATTAAGATTACTATGATGTTAGTAACTTTTTCTAATTAAGGACAATTTATTTAAGATCTAGTCAGCACTATCCATTAGAACTTTCTGTAACAAGACAAATGTTCTATATCTGTGCTGTCCATTACAGTAGCCTCTAGCCACATATAGCTATTTGAGTTTATTAAGATTAAATAAAATCTAAAATTTAGTTTCTCAGGTGCACTAACTGCATATGGCAGTGGAGCCCTTGAAGTAGCTAGTGCATCTAAGGACCTGACTTTTACATTTTATTTAATTTTAATTAATTTGAATTTAAATAGCCACATATGGTTAATGGCTACTGTATTGGATATCACAGATCTTGATTATTCCCTTACACACATGGATGTTTTTGGTGAGACATTTAGATATTTAGATCTTTTTTTATTTAGGACATGGCTGGTCAATGGAAATATAAAGTTAGTCCCATATATAATTTAAAATATTCTAGTAGCCATGTTGACAAAAAGTAAAAAAGAAACAAGTTAATTTAATTTTAATCCTATATTTTACTTGACCCCATATATCCAAAATATCACTTCTACATGTAATCAATATAAAGCAAATTAGTAATGAAGTATTTTCCATTCTTTTTAATCATGTTCAGTCTTCCAAATCTGGTGTGTATTTTACACTTAAAATACATCTCAAGTTGGACTAGCCACGTTTCAGGTGCTCAGTAGCCACCTGTGGTTCACGGCTAGAGTATTAGACAATGCAGGTTTAGGAATTCTTGCACTATTGATAAGATTGCATCTATTTATATATAAAAATGAAATAAGAATCAGGTATTGATTATTTAGTATAAGCTGGTAAGAAAAGCACCGAAGAACATATAGGTCCCCGTATTTGATGCTAATACCAGTATAATATTTGCATGCAACTTGCTGAACAAAATTCTGTACAAACTGTAGATGTAAGCTTTAAATCTATAATTGTATATGGGATTAATGGACATATCTGTCTAATGTTTTTAATACTTTTTTTTTTCAAGATTTTATTTATTTATTTGACAGAGAGAGACAGATCACACATAGGCAGAGAGCCAGGCAGAGAGCCAGGCAGAGAGTGTGGCGGGGGAAGCAGGCTCCCTGCCAAGCAGAGAGCCCGATGCGGGGCTCCATCCCAGGACCCTGAGATCATGACCTGAGCCGAAGGCAGAGGCTTTAACCCACTGAGCCACCCAGGCGCCCCTAATGCTTAATCATCTTAGGTGTTTTAGCTTTTTTCTATAGTGATTGCAATTTTCATGTTATCACAAGTGTTGAAAAATCTAAGCACATTATTTTTATTCTGTTTTCAACTGTAGTTTAGTAAAAATGTTGTCATTTCTACAAAATGTTAAAATGTTTGGTGCTTACATTTGTAGGAGTCTGTGTTCTCAGCTGTGGCCAAGGGCATTGTGGAATCTTGCATGAGCGGTTATAATGGTACCATCTTTGCATAGTAAGTTTCTGGCTGTGTCCTTCTACAAGGGTACAATAATAAATGCTTCTTACTGTAGCTACTGTAATCAATTACCACAAACTTTAGTGACCTGAAACAATACAAATTTATTATCTTTCAATTCTGTAAGTCCGAGGTCTCACTGAGCTACAATAAAAGTGTTGGCAGGGCTGTGTTCCTTTCTGGATGCTCTAGGGGAGAATTCCATTTCCTTGCCTTTTCCAGCTTTTAGAGGCCCTTCAAACTGCTTCAGTATAGCCCCCTTTATCTTTGAAGTCAGCAACATGCAACCCTCTGACTCTTCTTCCTCAGTCACATCTCCCTCTGACTATGGCTAGGACAGTTTCCCCACTTTTATAGATTCATGCGATTGGATTGTCTCCACCAGAATAATCAAGGTGGAGGGGATTAAACTCCACCTCCCGGAGAGGAGAACATCTACTTATAGTATTTGTTGTATTATTTGGGGTTCTTCTGTGAGGAAGATTTGTCTCTTCCTCCTCCGTTTATTTAATTCTCCTTGGAGTTATAATCCAATATATTATTTTTATTACTGCTCATATCGTCGTAGCTTGGCCATTGGGAACTATTTGAGGTTGGTTTCTGTGTCCCTTTGACATGTCACATCCTTTTGCTTGAGCATTTCCTTACTTTATGATGCTACAGTTTGCTCCTGGCATCTGTATTTTCCCTGTCCTAGGCCTAGACTCAGCCACTTTGCCAAGGAGCCCTGGTTCCTTTAATTGGAGAATGGTATTTAGAAACCAAGATGTGGGCACTAGGTGTGTTTGTTGCTGCTGGAGTATCATTGCTTCTAGGTCTTCTCAGCAGACAGCGAGGTAATAAACGTATGTATACTAAGTCATGTATATAGATGAATCTGTAATTGTTTCCGTATGTGTCCATTTGTATATACATTGATCTAAACATGAGTTCATGCTTATGTCTCTGACTGATCCAAGGGTTTAGAATCCACGTGGGCTCATTCTAACCTTTTTTATCTGTAAATTCCCTTGCTGGCAGTGAGAGCCCTGGCTCCCACCTTCTGTCATCCCTTTACTTATTTGTTCAACGCCATTATACACATAAAACACTTCAAGAATTGTTACCCTGTGTCCCTAGGAGAAACAAATTTACCAAGGATAGTGTTGATGTCAGTTCTTTTCTTCTCTCTCTTTTTTTTTTTTAAAGCCTTACAATTTCCAGTCAAAACTCCCTTTTCTGAAGTTACTGAGGTCTCCTTTACTATCCACACTCACTCCAGGGCAGTTACGTCCCACCCTTGTAGTGCATTCCATCCTGTGTGCATTCCTTCCTGGGGCCTCTACATGCTGGTTGATGTGTTCGCTTGTTTTTTTAGTTTGCATACCTTAAAGTTCACCCTTTGCGATATACAGTTATAGAGGGTTTTGACAGATGCATAGGGCCATGTATTTACCACGCCAGCACTGAAGAGGACAGCGCTTCACCTTAAAAGTTTCCTGTTTGTCCCGCTTGTAGTTAGCCACTCCCCTTTCTGCCACCCCTGAAACCCAGGGTATACTAATATATTTTCCGTTCCTATAGTTCTGCCTTTTCCAGAGTGCCATGTGAATGGAATCATACAATATGTAACCTTTTGGATCTGGTCTCTTCCTCTTAGTAAAAATGCATTTAGATTCACCTGTGTTGTTGCATGCATTGGTAACTTACTCCATTTTTTTTTTTTTTTGTCAATAGTATTTTATTATATGGATGTATCATGATTTGTTTATCTATTTCCTTGTGAAGGGATATCTTAGTTGCTTCTAGTTTTTAGTGATTATGAACACATTGCTACAAATGTTTGAATATTGGTTTTTTGTGTGAACATAAGTTTTCAAATCATTTGAGTAAATCCCTAGGAATGCAATTGCCGGACCATATGGTAAGTCTATGATTAACCTTAGGAGAAACTGCCAAATTGTTTTCCAAGTGTATGTTTAAAATGAGTCATGATCCTGAATTTCTAAATGTTGGCAGCCTTAAAATATTGCTATAGATTTAATGTTGGAGTGTAAGATGGAGGGCCAGAAAACACTGTGACCTTGGCAATTATACAAGGTGAATTTTAGTATCATTTCAGATTTATTTCATAAATGGGAGTATAATTTGTAATCTTTTTTCTTATCAGTAGACTTTTATTTTTAATTTTTTTTAGGATTAAAAATTTTTTTAATTTATTTGAGAGAGAGAGGATGAGAGAGAGTGAACAGGTCAGAGCAGTCTTTCTGCTGAGCAGGGAGCCTGATGCAGGACTCAATCCTGGGACTCTAGGATCATGACTTGAGCTTAAGATAGACACTTAACCAACTGAGCCACCCAGGTGCCCAGCAGTAGACTTTTAAATTTTATTTAGAACTGGAGCCTTTTTTTTTTTTTTTTTAAGATTTTATTTATTTGACAGAAACACAGTGTGAGAGGGAACACAAGCAGAGGGAATGGTAGCGGGAGAAGCAGGCTTCCCGCTGAGCAGGGAGCCCGATGCGGGGCTTGATCCCAGGACCCTGGGATCATGACCTGAGCCGAAGGCAGACGCTTAACGACTGAGCCACCCAGGTGCCCCTAGAACTAGAGCTTTTTAATAACCTAATGAATTATATGAGACATTTGAATAGCTGCTACTTTGTGTACATGTGCCCTTGGTTCTTCTATAATTGGTTCAAGGCATAAGAAAATAGAAAAACAAATTAAAAAGTATAAATTTTAGGATCATATTGCACATAATCCTTGAAAATTCGCCTTTGCTTTTCATGCTTACTTTTCATTGTGTTTAGGAAAACTAAATGTTCTCTTGTTAGCAGTGAGACAGATACCTATTTTCTCATCCCTTTTCTCAAGAGAAAAAAGGTTTTTTTTCCCAGAATATTTTGACCGATAAAGTTCAAAAATGAATTTGAAGTTAGAGCTACAGTTGCAGAGACTATATTTAGAACTTTTATTTTTAAAGACCTTGTAGGCATACTAATTATGTTTAATTTGTGGCATATTCATTAATAACTTAATGAAAATTGCTTTTGCTAGGAGAAGGTAGAGATGACAAACACTTGGAGAGAAACGAGTGTTTCATTTATTGGTTGGGGAACATACTTTCTGGTTTACCTAAGATAGTCCCAGTTCTAGGGTAATTATTAATAGTGTCCCCTTCACTCTCAAATAGGGCATCTCAAATAACCCTTTCTCTTTTTGAGTTACTAAAAAACTTCTTTTCCTACTTCTAAAAGGAAGAGGTAAACAACTAGATCATACTGGAGTTTTTTGTTTGTTTTATCTTTTGGGGTTTTTCTTTTTTTTTTTATATATATTTATTTTTTAAAAGATTTTATTTATTTATTTGACAGAAATCACAAGTAGGCAGAGAGGCAGGCAGAGGGAGAGGGGGAAGCAGGCTCCCTACTGAGCAGAGAGCCCCATGTGAGTCTTGATCCCAGAACCCTGAGATCATGACCTGAGCTGAAGGCAGAGGCTTTAACCCACTTATCCACCCAGGTGCCCCTTTTTAAAAAATTTATTTATTTGTCAGAGAGCGTACAAACAGGAGGAGCAGCAGGCAGAGGCAGAGGGAGAAGCAGGCTCCTTGCTGAGCAAGGAGCTTGTTGTGGGACTTGATCCCAGGACCCTGAGATCATGACCTGAGCTGAAGGCAGATGCTTAACTGACTGAGCCACCCAGGTATCCCTCTTTTGGGGCATTTAAAGAAAAAAAATGAATTCTAAAAAAAATTTTTAAGATTTTTCCTTATTCATTTGACAGAGAGAGAGAGAGTACAAGTGTGGGGAGGGGTAGAGGGAGAAGAAGAAGCAGACTCCCGGCTGAGCAGGGAGCCCGATATGGGGCTCAATCCTAGGACCCTGGGATCATGACCTGAGCTGAAGGCAGATGCTTAATCAACTGAGCCACCCAGGCGCACCTCAAAAATTTTTTTATATTTGTGCTATGAATCCAAGTTAAAGACATTTGACACTCTGACATCTATCTTTAATATAAGCATTTTTAGTTTTATTTTTTGTTATTCTTGTTTTTTGGGGTAATGGAAAAGATATGACACTACATACAAAATTAGGCCTATAGCATAAGGAATTTTAAAATTGCTTTATTTTTTATTTTTATTTATTCTTTAAAGATTTTATTTATTTATTTGACAGAGAGATCACAAGTACGTAGAGAGAGAGGGGGAAGCAGGCTCCCTGCTGAGCAGAGAGCCCGATGCGGGGCTCGTTCCCAGGACCCTGAGATCATGACCTGAGCCGAAGGCAGAGGCTTTAACCCACTGAGCCACCCAGGCTCTCCAAAATTGCTTTATTTTTAAATGAATACATTTTAGTATCTCTAAAGGCAGAATTTAGGAAAGGAATTGCTAACTTATTTAGAATAGAAAAAGTTGGAAACAAAAATCCAGTTTCTGGTTAAATCAATTATTTATGCATGGAATATTCAATGTAGCTATTAAAATAATGAGGTAGATCTCTATTTACTGGCTTAGAAACCTATATGAGGTAAAATTAAAGGACAAAACAGATTACAGAGGAGTATGAAGAGCATTTCAGTGTTGTAAATAAAAGTTTACTGAAAATTCTGATGTCTGTGTTTGTATAATCCTGAAGCATTACTACACAATTAACAATGTGGTTGCTGGTGGTAGAATAGGAAAGAAAGAAAATAAATCATTCACTTCTCACCTAGTATAATTTTTTTTAAGATTTTGTTTATTTATTTGACAGAGAGATATCACAAGTAGGCAGAGAGGCAGGCAGAGAGAGAGGGGGAAGCAGGCTCCCCGCTGAGCAGAGAGCCCGATGTGGGGCTTGACCCCAGGACCCTGAGATCATGACCTGAGCCAAAGGCAGAGACTTTAACCTACTGAGCCGCCCAGACGCCCCAGTATAATTTTTTTTTATTAAAGGTTTTATCTATTTGGGAGAGACAGAGCACGAGCAAGGGAAGGGGCAGAGGGGAGAGTGAGAGGCAGACTCCTCACTGAGCATGGAACCTGACATGGGGCTCAATGCCAGAACCCTGAGACCACGACCTGAGCCAGAGTTCACTGCTTAACTGACTGAGCCACCCAGGAGGCCCCCAATTTTTTTTTTTTTTTTTTTTTTTTAAGTAAGCCCTGTGCCCAATGTGGGCCTTGAATCCACGACCCCGAGATCAAGAGTTACCTGATCTACCAACAGCCAGGCAGGTTCCTCTACCTAATATACTTTTAAAAAGGACAGGAAAGGGGC
>CM053603.1:10316006-10335234 GCA_028646535.1 Procyon lotor
AAAATAACGTATAAAACATTTATTTTTACAGTGGACAGACGGGCTCAGGGAAAACATTTACAATGATGGGTAAGTGAGTTAAAATGATCATTTCTGGGCTTAATCTACACTTTCTGATGACAGCACCTAGGCACTTAGTACATTTTGGGGGAAAGCATACTTTCTTATTTAAAAAAAAATTTTAAGACTTTATTTATTTGACAGAGAGGAAAGAGATCATTAGTAGGCAGAGAGAGGGGGAAGCAGGCTCCCTGCTGAGCAGAGAGCCCAATGTGGGGCTCGATCCCAGGACCTCAAGATCACGACCCAAGCCAAAGGCAGAGGCCCCAACCCACTGAGCCACCCAGGCGCCCTGACAACATACTTTCTGTATACGATGTTGATCTCATAAAAGTAGGGCTGTTTCCCAGGCTTCTGTTAGATTGTGAGTTCCATGATAGCAAAGTCTGTTTGCAGCTATGTTCCTGGTCAATGCTCAGCACAGATTAGGTGCTCCATAGACAGGTTTTGAATTGGGTTTGTTTTTTATTTTTATTTTTAAAGATTTTATTTATTAGAGAGAGAATGGGGGGGTTGCTCTGAGGGAGAAGCAGACTCCCTGCTAAGCAGGGAGCCTGATGGGGGACTCAATCCTGGGACTCCAGGATTATGACTAGAGCTGAAGGCAGTCATTTAACCAACTGAGCCACTCAGGCGCCCTGAATTGGGTTTAGTGACTTTTTATATGTTTATAAATCTGTACAATCATCACCCAGATCAAGATTCCTCGTCAGTAACTACACCCCCTTCTCCTGAAATATGTGTTACTTCAACTTCTCTATCAGCATAAGTTTTGCTTGTTTTTAAGCTTCTACGGATGCAGTTTTACTGTATGTACCCTTTTATGCCTGGCTTCTTCCTCATAGCATTGAGTTTCTAAGATTCACCCGTGTTGTTGCATGTCGTAGTTTATTCCATCGCCCTGTAATGTATCATTGTGCAGATATGTCACGTTTTCCATTCTAGTGCTGATAGACGTTTGGATTATTTCCAGCTTTAGACCATATGTGTAATTTGGCCGTGACTGCTTTTTCTTGTATGTGTTTTTTAAAGTTCATTTCTAGGAGTGGAATTGCTGGATCATAGTTACATGTGTATCAGCTTCAATAGATATGGTCATGATAGATATGAAAGTTCTAGGGACTCCACATTCTTGTCTGTATGTGGTGCTGTCAGTTTTTAAAATTTTAGACATTCTGAAGTATGCATAGTATTATCTCATTGTGTTTTTGTTTGCAGTTCCCTGAGGTCTGTAGAAAACTAAACACCTTTTGTAGTTTTATTGGACATTTGAACAGCCTCTCTGTAAAATGCCCATTCAAGCTTTTTTCCCATTTAGAAGATTAGCTTGTCTTTTTCCTACTCATTTGTGGGGATTTTTGTAAAATAGAGAGGTTAGTCCTTTATCTACAATATAGATAACAGATTTTTCTCTAGGTTTCTCATTTGTCTTTGCAGTTAAGGTTTTTTCCTTTGCTCAGGTTTTTTATTTTCTTGTGGTTGAATTTTTGTTACGGATTTTTTGTTGGTTTTTGTTTTTTTTTTTAATTTTATTTTAATAGTTTCTGAATTGTGAGTTGTAGTAAGAAAGAGCATTATTGAGTGAAATGAGAGGGAACCCTGAGACCCTCTGGGAGAAGTATCTTCCAGGCACTAGGCTGTGAGTTGTTCAAAGAACAGCCAGAAGCCCCTGGGGCTAGAGGGGAGTTTTCTGGAATAAGGGGCTGGTAGGGAGGGAAGTTGGAGTTGTACCCTGAGGCCAGGTCATGTAGGACAGGGCAAGGATTTAGGATTTTGTTAAGTGGGATGTGAAGTCATTGGAAGGTTTTTTTTTAAAAAAAGAGAACTACATGATCTGATGTATGATTAAAAAGATTCCTCAGACAGATGAATGGATGAGACTAGGAGGGGTAGAAGAGGAGCTAAGGCATAGAGGAGGCAGGTGATGGTGAAGGTAACTAAAGAATATGTTGATTATCTTTGTATATTAATGGGAAAATGTTATAAAATTATCTGCACACTCATTTGTCCTTTTTGATTACTTGTATTTTTCTACCTCCTGTGTGTGTGTGTGTATACATCACCTGTGTATGTGTACACACACACACACACACACACACACACACGGTACAGTTTACAAGGGCCATTTATTTAATTTTTTAAAACACTTATTTACTTTAGAGGCGCCTGTGTGGCTCAGTGGGTTAAAGCCTCTGCCTTCAGCTCAGGTCATGATCTCAGGGCCCTGGGATCGAGCCCCATGTCGGGCTCTCTGCTCAGCGGGGAGCCTGCTTCCTCCTCTGCTTACTTGTGGTCTCTCTGTCAAATAAATAAATAAAATCTTAAAAAAAAAAAAAAAGATTTATTTAGAGAGAGTGTGGGGGTGAGGGTCATGGGCAGAGGGAGGGAATCTCAAGCAGCCTCCCCATGAGTGGTGGGGCTCCATCTCAGGAGCCTGAGATCATGACCTGAGCTGAAACCAAGAGTTGGATGCTCACCTTACTGCACCACCAGGCCGCCCCTACAAGGGCCATTTAAAATATTCCAGGTTATAGCAACCAAGACAGCGTTAGTGGCTATCATGGGCCCTTCCTTCAGTCCCATTGATAGGCAAGTACTATTCAATCTCTCATACTAAAATTTAACTTTTAGAACAAAGAAGGAACTGATTATACAGTGTGTCATCTTATTTCTCCATAGATTTCCTTTCAGTATTGCCATTTTGAAGGACTGTTTATTCTATAACAGGTGAATAACTACATATGTATGTTTTTTTACATTTCTTTAGGACCGTCTGAATCTGATCATTTTTCTCATAACCTGCGAGGAGTAATCCCACGAAGTTTCGAATATTTGTTTTCCTTAATTGATCGTGAAAAAGAGAAGGTAAACTTATAAAAATAAAGTGGTTCTATGAAATTCTAGTTTCGAGCAGTTCGCTATCAATAATTAGCTCATAACACATGGAGGGTTGTAGGTGGTACTGTACAATGTGGATAGGCTAGTGTGGCATAGAAAAACCTCTCGGGGCGCCTGTGTGGCTCAGTCGTTAAGCGTCTGCCTTCGGCCCAGGTCAGATCCCAGGGGCCTGGGATCGAGCCCCGCATCGGGCTTTCTGCTCTGCAGGAAGCCTGCTTCTCCCGCTACCATTCCCTCTGCTCGTGTTCCCTCTCTTGCTGTGTTTCTCTCTGTCAAATAAATAAAATCTTAAAAAAAAAAAAAAAAAGAAAAACCTCTCAGTTCTTTTTTTTTTTTAAGATTTTATTTTTTATTTATTTGACAGAAAGAGATCACAAGTAGGCGGGGGTGGGAGAGGGGAAGCAGGCTCCCTGCTGAGCAGAGAGCCTGATGTAGGGCTCGATCCCAGGACCCTCAGATCATGACCTGAGCTGAGGCAGAGGCTTAACCCACTGAGCCACCCAGGTACCCCAAACCTCTCAGTTCTTAAGGAAAAATGAAGGATTCTGAGTTTTTAGTTCTCTAAAAATTTTTAGAGAGCCATGTATCCTCCGTGAACTCAGAATAAAAGAAAGAAAAAGATACCGCTTCTTAGGCTCTCAAATTTTACAAGAGAGAAAGTGTAAAAAAAATCTTAACTGAGGAAACCAGATCCGTTAAGGCCCATCACCTACTGCACGGAGCCTCACAGTTGACCGCAGGTATCTCTAGATCCTCAGGGTGCCCTGGAATGATGGGCCCATCCTTGCCTCTTTTGCGGCACCTTCTACCACCTGACCAGGATTTGGTTTTTCATAAGTGATGTGACCAAACTTCCTGGCGGTGTGGGCTTGTCTCTGCCATTGGCTCTCCAGGGTGGGTGCCTCTCATGATTGTGCTTCCTCAGCTTGATGAGTTCTATGTTTAGGAGCCCTTAGCATAACGTGTTCTATTCCATGTGTGCCAAGGAGGCGGATACATAACATTGGCTTACCATTTGTTCTTTGCAGAAACAATCCCTAACCTTTACAGTTAGACATGCACCCTGGGTTCCAGTGAAAGAACTTTAGCACCCCGCATTCCTGTGGTTAAAAATCCTAGAGAGAGGCTTTTGAGATAAATTATTTTCAGTGTTTTCAAGAATATAACACTTGCTGCAAGTAAAACTTCCTAAGGAAGTCCAGTATATGGTAGATAAAAATGGAATTGCTCTTCTCGTCACAAGGAAAAAAAAATTTGTAACTGTGTCCAGTGATGGATGTTAACTAGACTCACCATGGCAATTATTTCTCAACATATATAAATACTGCATTAGTATGTTGTACACCTGAAACTAATGTAATGTTGTATGTCAGTGATCCCTCAGTTTAAGAAGGTGGAATTGCCCATCTGGACTGCTCAAGTCCCACCTCCCTGTCTTACTTCTGAGTCACCTCTAGAGACTTAGGCCTCCTAGGATCACAGCTTGCTGCTGCCTGAAGATGTTAAAACTAGTTACCTGGATTTGTAACTGGCTTTTAGGTACCTTGTATTGTGTAAAGGATAACAGGTAGGAAATGTAGGCCATGTGAAGCACATGAGGGGGTGATGCTCATGAAGGATAGGGATGAACACAGGAAAAGAAAATGTCTAAACGAAGCTTCCCTTTCCAGGCTGGAGCTGGGAAGAGTTTCCTTTGTAAGTGCTCTTTTATTGAAATCTACAACGAGCAGATCTTTGACCTACTGGACTCTGCATCAGCCGGACTGTACTTAAGGGAGCACATCAAGAAGGGAGTCTTTGTTGTTGGTGCGGTGGAACAGGCGGTGACCTCAGCTGCTGAAGCCTATCAGGTACCCCGCCTTGAGTGCTTTGATCCTTAGGCAACATCTCATGCTGTGAAAAGCACCTTGATCTCAAAAAAAAGCAAGAATTGAGCTACTAAAAATAATTCTGTAAAGGTGTGACACAGAATGTTCATGAGAAGAAAAAAGAATATGACTGTCTTATAGAACTCCCCTTGGTTAAAATAGGACTTCGGGCCTCTTGATTTGGGCGCTGTTCACTCCCGTCAGGCACCCTGCAGGTCACTGGGGGTCAGTTTGTTAGTGTCGTATTTCTTCGGTGATTCTTCCTGGGAGCTGCCCCTTTGAGGAGCTTCTGGGGTTGCTGCGTTTTAAACCAGCTGGCTGTCCTCTTGCCTTTATTTTCTCCCCTTGTTTACTTGTGAGGTGTCAAAAGCCAACCTCTTTTGATCTCTTGGCTCAGGGCAAATGAACCCCTTGACAGGAATTCACGAAATATGGCATGTTTATGGGATCTGATCTGGCCATTTGATTTTAAACACTTTGTTATCGTGTGCTGTTTGATACATACGAAATACTGCCACGTGCATGGAAGTTACTAAGCTTAATGTGAAAATAAACTTGGAGGGCCTTAGGAATTCAAGACCCAGATATCGTCAGTACTATGCTGTCTACCTGTGTGCCCCTCCCTAGCTTATGTCCCTGGCTCCTCCCTAAACATAAACGCTGTGCTGAGTATCATGATCATTTCCTTCCACTTTGAAATCACCTACATATGTATTTCTGAAAATGTTGGTTTTGCCTGTTTTTGAGTTTTAGTAATTGTGTGTATTTAGCCTTCTATAACTTTTTTAAACTCAATAATGTTTATGAAATTTATCCATGTTGCATTTCACTTATCTTCACTGCTGTATAGTTCATTGTATGAATATTTGTGTGTGCATGTGTTTTGCGTGTGTGTGTGTGTGTGTGTGTGTATTATAGTTCAGTAATTTATACTTCAATCTTCAAGCAAGTTTCCCAATTCAAACTTTTTAAACTGTGACTTTCATAGTAAGCAATAGGTTTTACCTGTGACCCTGTGTGTGTGTGTGTGTGTGTGTGTGTGTTCGTGTTCGTGTGTACATATACTAAAAAAAAGTTACGTTGAGGTTTTGGTTGGAATTGCATTGCAGTTTTGGCTAAGGTCAAGTGTGAAAATTCTGTATTAAAGTTGTGCAGGCGTTTTACAAACTCTTCTTCTTCTTTTTTTTTTTTTTTAAAGATTTATTTAATTATTTGATAGATCACAAGTAGGCAGAGAGGCAGGCAGAGAGCGGGAGGGGGAAGCAGACTCCCCGCCAAGCAGAGAGCCCGATGCGGGACTCAATCCCAGGACCCTGAGATCATGACCTTAGCCAAAGGCAGAGGCTTTAACCCACTGAGCCACCCAGGCGCCCCTACAAACTCTTCTTGGTTCAGAAATTTCGGGAATTTTTTTTTTTTTTTTTTTAAAGATTTTATTTATTTGACACAGAGAAACACAGCGAGAGAGGGAACACAAGCAGAGGGAATGGTAACGGGAGAAGCAGGCTTCCCGCCGAGCAGGGAGCCCGATGCAGGGCTCGATCCCAGGATTCTGGGATCATGACCTGAGCCAAAGGCAGATGCTTAATGACTGAGCCACCCAGGCGCCTCGGGAAGGTTTTATTTCTAGAAAAGTTCAGTTTCCTCTCAGTTTTCAAATATATTGGCATAAAGCTGTTCTCAGTATTCTCATTTTTAGAATACTTTGCTGTAACTACATGTAACTACATATTGATTCTTAATTGCCATGGGATCAGAGAACATGGTTTTGTGAGATGCTTTGAAATTTATTGAGAAATGATTTATGAATGAATACAGTGACCAGTTTTGTAAGCTTGTGCATGAGAAGAATGTATATCCTTGGATACAGGGTTTTATATTTTTACTAATTTTTTTGTCTGTATAATTTGTCAGTATGAAAATGGCTGTCGTGGGGCGCCTGGGTGGCTCAGTCGTTAAGCGTCTGCCTTCGGCTCAGGTCATGATCCCAGGGTCCTGGGATTGAGCCCTGCATCGGGCTCCTTGCTCGGCGGGAAGCCTGCTTCTCCCGCTACCATTCCCTCTGCTTGTGTTCCCTCTCTCGCTGTGTTTCTCTCTGTCAAAAAAATAAAATCTTTAAAAAAAAAAAAAAAAAAGAAAATGGCTGTCGTGTCACTTGAAAGTTGTGGCAATTTTCCCTTTGCCTAGGTGCTGTCTGGAGGATGGAGAAACAGACGTGTGGCATCAACGTCAATGAATAGAGAATCTTCCCGGTCTCATGCAGTCTTTACAATTACAATAGAGTCGATGGAGAAAAGCAATGAGACTGTGAATATACGGACCTCTCTACTCAATCTGGTGGACTTAGCAGGATCTGAAAGACAAAAAGACACCCATGCAGAAGGGATGAGATTAAAGGTAAGAATGGAGTTATGATCTTCAGCCTAGCTCGTGTGTGAATTAATCTCTAGAAGTCAGTACCAAGGTGAGTGTGTGGAGGTTACAAAGGAATGAGAACATGCTCCCATTCTAAAAATGCGGAAATTTTTGTTGTGGGGTAGGGACATTAAACCTACGTGGGATAGAACACGTCTCTGGACGTATTGAATTCATGCCAGAAAGGATGACGGTACAAATGTACAAATATCAGCCGGGGTCAGAGGAAGAAGGGACTGGACTGCTTGGGGGAAGCATGGAAAAGAAGTGGTTCTTGAGTTGGGTTCTCCAAGGGGGCAGCATTTGGATTGGGAGAGAAGAACAGGGGATACATGCCTGGTGGGGGCCCATCTCAAGGGTCGTTATGGATGCAGAGGGAGTACGGCATTTGGCATTTCAGCGCGGATCAATGAATGGGTTGGACTCTAGGTTCGGGCAGGCCCAGGCCACTGAGGACCAGGACTGCCAGCCCAGGTTTGCACTCAGTTCTCCACACGCTGGGAAACACTAAGGAGTTTTGAGTGATTTCACGCAAAATCCGTTTTATAGACGCTTAGCCATCCGGCCCACTACCACCAGATTCCTGAGGGGAGGTACAGAGAGAACGGAGGGCAGCTGTGCTAGTTTATATTTCAGGGGGAGGGCAAGGACCTAGTCGTAGGCCGAGGGATTGCCAGTGGGACCCGAGGTTCTCTGAATACGTTGTGTTGCTATGTATATGTGTGTTGTGATTTGTGTTGTCGGCAACACGGGTGGGTGCCCCAGGTGAGGGTGTATGAGGGCTGGCACTGAGAGTCCGAGATGGTGAAGGACCGTCTACTTTTTTCATTGAAAGTGGGGATTTGAGCCTCCTGAGCTCTCAGTTTCAGGTGAACTTAGGCTCATGTTTCTGTTGAGACACGAAGCAAAGAGAAATGGCCAGTTTTTATAATAGCACATAGGCTGGGCCTGTTTCAAGTGCTTCGTGTGTATTAACTCATTTAATCTTCCCAGCAGCTCTGGGAAGTAGCTACTGCGATCCTTTCTATTTTGGAGAAAGGGAAGTGAAATTGTGCAAGGGCACACAGCTAGGAGGAGATCTAGAATTCAAGCAGAAGTAGCCCAGCTCACAGATAGCGCAGTCAGCACTTTTCTGATTTACTGACTGCTAAAACAGCTGCACTTGAACTCTGCGCATCTTGCTTGAGAAGATGCACTTTCTCTCTTTTTTCTGTACCCCCACCACTGCAGACTCAGTTATTGATGTATGATAACTACAATAAAAATCCAGTGTAACAGGGGCATCTGGGTGGCTCAGTCGTTACGTGTCTGCCTTTGGCCCAGGTCATGATCCTGGAGTCCTGGGATCGAGTCCTGCATCGGGCTCCCTGCTCGGCAGGAAGCCTGCTTCTCCCGCTACCATTCCCTCTGCTTGTGTTCCCTCTCTCGCTGTGTTTCTCTCTGTCAAATAAATAAAATCTTTAAAAAAAAAAAAAATCCAGTGTAATATATTCAACCCCAGCATTTTTCCCTCCCCAAACCACTTTTTAAAAGGGTCTTTTGATACTTTACAGAATTAGACTGAATAATCTCTTGTAATAATTTCATCAGTGACTTTGTGGGATGTGGAGTGGGTTATTAGTTATCACACTATTTTAATATAGCAAACATTTTGACATAAAAGGATTGAAAAATATGCCTATTAATTCACTACTCTAGCCTTTTTTTCTTTGTTCTTTTCTAGCTTTTATCCCTACCTATAGGTCAATTTAAAACTCTTAGAATCATGAGGTGGGTTTTTTTTTTTCTTCATATAATTTATGCGTTTGTGTTTGAATACGCAAGTTGCAGTGTGGGTCAAATAGGAAAAGTTAGGGGATAGTTGAGGACATCTGCTGAAAAGTCAGTTATCCTTAGTAATATTGTCCATGACTTGACTTTCTGTTCAGAATTCACTGCTAGGCATGTTTTAATTCAAAATACTAAAATGAAACCAGTGCATCTTGATTATTGTTCTTTTTCCCCTTAGGAAGCAGGTAACATAAACCGGTCATTGAGCTGCCTGGGCCAAGTGATTACTGCGCTTGTTGATGTGGGTAACGGAAAACAGAGGCACGTTTGCTACAGAGACTCCAAACTTACCTTCTTACTTCGGGTAAAGTGGACCATTGGCTTCCTGGGCCCTTTTTTGGGTTATGCTCGCTGTGGTTGACAGTCATGTAATCTCTCAGAGTTAGTGGTAAGAATATGCATTTTCTTTGCTTAACAAAGATCTTGTGGTTTCTCCCCTGAAAATGTGTACTATTCGTGCCGTTAAACAGGATTCCCTTGGAGGCAATGCCAAAACAGCCATAATCGCAAATGTTCATCCCGGATCCAGGTGTTTTGGGGAAACTCTGTCAACGCTTAATTTTGCTCAAAGAGCCAAGCTGATTAAAAATAAGGTAAACTACTGGGACGCCAGGGTGGCTCAGTGGGCTAAAGCCTCTGCTTTCAGCTCAGGTCATGATCTCAGGGTCCTGGGATCGAGTCCCACGTCAGGCTTTCTGTTCCCCGGGGAGCCTGCTTCTCCTCCCCCCACCCCCCTCGGCCTCTCTGCCTACTTGTGATCTTTCTCTGTGTCAAATAAAATCTTTAAAAAAAAAATAAGGTGAAATACTGAGTGCGATTAATTAGAAAAATACTTAAGCTTGTGATTGCTCTCATATAAAAACTAGCTTCTATTTATTTCTCTGTGAAAGCTTAATTCTAAGCAAGATTTCTGTTTCATCTTTCCTAGCTTTCTATATTGCTCAAGGAATTTGAGATCTAGAGTAGGTCTTACGGTTGGTATTGAGATTTGGCTTGATTTTTCTTAGAGGAAGACAGAGTTTTTCCTTTCTAGCTGAGTTGGAGACTAAATTTATTTACCTAAACCATTGCTGACAGAGCTGTGTGGGTGTCTGTGTGTCCTTGGTGCTGGGGCTTCACTATGAAGACAGTTTGATATTGACAAGCTTTGCCTTTTAAGTTGTCTGTACCTCCAAGGAGTCTCCATTTTTCTTACATATAAGAAGCTTCCTTGATATTTGTATACACCAGTGGTCAGAAAAGCTTTTCTGTAAAGGTAAATATTTGAGGCTTCTCGGACTGTATAGCGTCTGTGCCAGCTACTCAACTCTGCCTTGGTGGCGAGAAAGCAGCCGTCAGCGGTACGCATATGTAAGGGCATGGCTGTGTTCCAGCGCAGCTCTACTTACAAAAACAGATGGCAGACCATATTTGGCCCATGAGCAAGCTGGGATTGCTTGCTCCGGCAAGCCCCTGGAGCAGGGGTCCCCCACTTCTTTTGGGAAGGCTGGAGGCCCCTTGGGTTCTAGACAAAAGAATCACAGTGCCACGAATTGGCAGATTAATTTCCTCTTGCTTTCAAAGGAGAAGTTGGTCGTTTCTGTCCCCCAAGGAGACTCCCTGATCATCTTAGCATGTAAGAGTAAAGAGGTCTATGTTGTCTCTTCTCCTGCGTAAGTCAGAAGAGTATAGGTCTAGTTGTTGATTCATTTCATTGGATTATGACTCTGTAGTGGGGTATTCGTAAGATAAGGAGGAAAAATCACTAGGACTCCCTGACCCTGTCTCTTGGGACTTACTGGAAGTTTTTGGAGACTGGAGAATGGCAGGGATAATTAGGATTATGATGTCACTGATGTGGCCGTGATGTCAGAATGTATGGGAGTGCCTTGAAGTGAGACTGGCCATAAGCATCAGAAGCAACTAGAAATGGCTGCTGAATACATCAAACGGTAAAACCAGGAGGAGCCTTAATACTAGTTATTAGCAATGGTAAGTCCATTCTGCAGCCTACTGGTGGGAAGTGACAAGAATATCTGGGACTCATTTAAGGATGTGCTATTGAGATTTTTCCCAGTGGGCAGACTTGGCTTAAGACAAGAACACAGGGACCTTGGGACTGTGTCAGAAAGTTGTTCTCCCTCCTTAGGATATTGGGTATTTGACACCTGGGTCCCTTTGATCTAATTGGTAGTCAACTGTTAGCTCTTATTATCACCCTGTAGGTTTTATGGGCCTTTTTGAACCTCTTAGAAGTTGTCTTAAAGAGGGGCGCCTGGGTGACTCAGTCAGTTAAACATTTACCTTCGGCTCAGGTCATGATCCCAGGGTCCTGGGATCTTAGTCCCACATCTGGTTCCCGGCTCAGCGGGGAGCCTGCTTCTCCCTCTGCCTGGAGCTCCCCCTGCTGGTACACTCACACATGTGCACCCGTGCTCTCTCAAATAAATAAATAAAATCCTTAATAAAAAAAAAAGTTGTCTTTTTTTTTAAATTTAACTTTATTTATTTGACAGAGAGAGAGATCACAAGCAGGCGGGGTGGGGGGGGGGAAGCAGGCTCCCTGCCGAGCAGAGCTCAATCCCAGGACCCTGAGATCATGACCTGAGCCGAAGGCAGAGGCCTTAACCCACTGAGCCACCCAGGCGCCCCAAAAAAGAAGTTGTCTTAAAGAACTCATTCTTGAAGATAATTTCTTCAAGAGACATTTCTTTAAAATAACATTTAGTGTGGTAATAAAACAGAAATAGAGCTGTCTAACCGACTCCCCTCGGGGGTGGATTCTTTTAGAGAAGGTGGTCTCTGCTAGGCTGATGGCACTCAGGCCAGCTCTGCAGTTCATCACCCCCTTATCATGGGCCAAGACAGAGGGGAGGGGATACTCCTTCCAGAGGGGAAGAGCTGTTTGCTCTTCTCCATGGGGTGGGGCTGTCCCAAGAAGAAGGCAGTGTTAGGTGCACTCACCTAGATCCATGCGTGACCAGCCCAACAGGGTGGAGCCCTAAGTGGGAGCATCCGGGAGGGGTCGGGGGTTGGGGAGAGCCAACCTGGCTATAGCCAACCTGGCTGTAGGTATGAGGCACAGGGAAGGGAGGCTTCCTCCCCACTCTAGCACACTGTGATTCTAGGGCCCTTGTGACTGTTTGTGGGATGGAAGTGCGCTTTTGTTTCGTGTTTGTCACTTTAGATCCTAACAAATAGGAACACAAGATTGTATGACTCAAGAGTATTCTTTTACCGGTTTTTAAAAAATTCCTGAACAGGCAGTGGTAAATGAGGACACCCAAGGAAATGTGAGCCAGCTCCAAGCTGAAGTGAAGAGGCTCAAAGAACAACTGGCCCAGTTTACTTCAGGGCGGTTACTACCGGAAAGCTTTCTGACCAAAGGTGAGACGAACACAGCGTCCTCTATCCTGAGGAAGGCCACACGCGGATGTGAGTTTGAGAACCCTCTGGTGACAGGCACAATATAGTAAAGCGACCCACATTTTTGAACAAGTGTATTTGTTTTACCCACATAGGAACATGGTACAGGCGTCTCTCAGAGATACTGCAGGTTTGGTTCCAGACCGTTGTGGTAAAGCCAATGCTGCAATAAAGCCAATCAGATAAATTTTGTGGTTTCCCAGTGCATATAAAAGTTATGTTTACACTGTATTGTAGTATATTGTGTGCAGTAACATGATGTCTAAAAACACAATGTATATACCTAATTAAAAAATACTTAATTACTAAAAAAATGGTAACCATCATCTGAGCCTTCAGCAGATTGTAATCTTTCTGCTGGTGGAGGGTCTTGCTTCCATGATGATGGCTGCTGACTGATCAGGGTGGTGGCCACTGAGGTGGCTGTCGCAATTTCTTTCTTTCTTTTTTTTTTTTTTAATTTAATTTATTTGACAAAGAGGAGAGAGATCACAAGCAGGCAGAGAGGCAGGCAGAGAGAGAGGAGGAAGCAGGCTCCCTGCTGGGCAGAGAGCCCGACGCGGGGCTCGATCCCAGGACCCTGAGATCATGACCTGAGCCGAAGGCAGAGGCTTTAACCCACTGAGCCACCCAGGCGCCCCGCAATTTCTTAAAATAAGACAGCAATGAAGCTTGCTGCATCGATTGCCTCTTCCTTTCGTGAATGATTTCCCTGTAGCCTGAGATGCTGTTTGGTAGCCCTTTACCCACCGCAGAACTTCTTTCAAAGTTAGAGTTAGTCCCCTCAAACCCTGCTGCTGCTTTATCAACTGCTTATGTGATACCCTAACTCCTTTGTTGTCATTTCAACAGTCTTCACGGAATCTTCACCCAGGAGTAGATTGTAGCTCAAGGAACCATGTTCTTTGTTGATCCGTTAGAAGCAACTCCTCATCCGGCCAAGCTTCATCATGAGAGCGCAGCAACTCAGTCCCCATCCTCAGGCTCCACTTCTGAATCTAGTTCTTGGCCTTTTTTTTACACACCACATTTGCGGTTACTCCCTCCATTGAAATCTCGAATCCTCAAAGTCCTCCGTGAGGGCTGGAATCCCCTTCTTCCAAACTCCATGTTGACATTTTGACCTCTTCCCATGAATCATGATTGTTCTTAATGGCATCTAGAATGGTGAATCATTTCCGGATTTTCATTTGACTTTGCCCAATTCCATCAGAGGAATCACCATCTATGCAGCTATAGCCTTAATGAAATGCATTTCTTAAATAAGAAGACTTGAAAGTCAAAATGACTTCTTGATCCATGGGCTACAGAATGGATGTTATCTGAGCAGGCATGAAAACATGTATCTTTACATTTCCATCAGAGCTCTTGGGTGACACTTGTATTGCCAATGAGCAGTCATATTTTGAAAGTAATCGTTTCTTCTGACCTTTAACAGTGGCCTTAAAATATTCAGTAAGCCATGTCCAACAGATGTCCTAGAGACCTTGCTATAGCTTCTCTGTCACCACTTGTAAAACACAACGTACATACTTAATTAAACATTAGTTTAATTTTTGATGTTAGGGAGACGGCTTCTTTGCTTAAAACTCACGAACCAACCTCCGTTGGCTTCAGACTTTTCTTCTGCCGCTTCCTCACCTCTCTGAGTCTTGACAGAATTGAAGAGAGTCAGGGCTTTGCTCTGGCCCAGGCTTTGGCTTAAGGGAATGTTGTGGCTGGTGTGATCTTCTATCCAGTCCATTAAAAGTTCTCCGTAAGAGCAATACGGCTGTTTTGCTTCCTTATCATTCATGGGTTCACTTGAGTAGCACTTTTCATTTCCTTCAAGAACTTTTCCTTCCCATTTGCAGCCTGGCTAGCTATTTGGTACAAGAGGCCTAGCTTTCAGCCAGTCTCGGCTTTCAGCATGCCTTCCTCACTAAGCTTAATCATTTCTAGCTTTTGGTTTAAAGTGAGATATGTGCGACTTTTTTTTCACTTGAACACTTAGAGCCTATTGTAGGGTTATTAAAGGGCCCAATTTCCGTATTGTTGTGTGTCTCAGAACAGAGAGGCCTAGGAGAGGGAGAGAGATGGGAAGAGCCAGGCAGTCAGGCAGTCAGAAAACACATTTATTGATTAAGTTCACCATCTTACATTGGCATGGTTTGTGGTGCCCAAAATAATTACAGTGGTAATATCAAAGATCACTGATCACAGACAGATCCCCACAACAAATATAATAATAATACTGAAAAATGTTGAAATGTTGCAAGAATTACCAGAATGTGACACAGAGATGCAAAGTGAGCAAATACTATTGGAAAAATGGTTCCCATAGACTTGTTCAATGCAGGGTTGCCGCAGACTCTCTATTGGTAAAGGATGCGGTATCTGCAAGGCACAATAAAGCAAAGCACAATAAAACGAGGGATGCCCATACTTTGTAATCAGATATAGATACCATATGTACATGATATCGCTGTATCTGTGGATGTGATGGGAAGGAAAAGTAGAAATAATCTTGAATAATTCATTCCTCACAAGTGCTAAAAAGAGATACTAATTTCATTTAGATCCACTTCCAAGATTCAGTCATATGTAACATGTAAATGTTTACTAAACAGGATAAAAGTTTATTTTTCTTCAAAGAATCGCTAATGTGTAGATTGGATTGATTTGAAATCTGTGATCTGGGGACGACAGTCTGATTCTTTTAGATTGAGAGTGGTCAGTCAGAGGCTGTCTTAATACTTGGTCCTAAAATTTGAAAGAGAAACATTTTTTTCCATTTTCTTTTCTCTTACTGGATCAATTACAGACAAAGATGAGACTAATTACATGAAGTATTTCCAAGAGGCGATGTTGTTCTTTAAGAAATCCGAACAGGAAAAGAAGGTAGGAAACTGAGTCGGTATAAAGGGGATTCCAGATATTTTAGGCTTTGGTTCCGTGGTACCTTCCTGAGTGAAATAAAGTGCACAAGTAAATAAAGAAAAAAAAGAAAATGTGGAAAATCTAATTTTGCCCTTGAGATTAAGTGTCAAGTTAGTGTTTATTGCTTGGTTGGTGGAAATTCAGGGAGGCTGAATTACTTTTCATGCTTAACCAAATTATGAATTTCTTAAGTCTCTGGTAGAAAAAGTTACCCAGTTAGAAGACCTCACCCTCAAAAAAGAAAAATTTATTCAATCTAATAAAATGATTGTGAAATTCCGAGAGGATCAAATAATGCGCCTGGAGAAGCTCCTCAAGGAATCCCGGGGAAGTTTTCTGCCTGTGGAGCAGGATCGCTTGTTGTCGGAATTAAGGGATGAAATCCAAACTCTGCGGGAACAAGTGAGTGTATGGCATTTGCAGTATTTCTAAAAAGGAGGGAGGTTCAAGGCAAATGTAAGTTTGCCACCAAAGTCATGTGAGTTAATAGAGCAGAAAAGTGTTTTGAGTGAATTTAACTGACTTGTATGATTGCACAATTTCTTTCCCCCATTTTCCATAAGGGTAAGATGAAGGGGGAGGGGAGGAGCTGTGAGTTGCTGCATTAGCATCCCACCCAGCAAACAAGTGTCCCTTGTCCCTTGTCCTGGTGGGCAGTCGTGGTTGTCTGAATCAGCAGTCTCTTTACACTGGGGCCCTTCCAACTTCTTTTTTTCCCCCCTTGGGGCCCTTCCAACTTCTTTTTTTTTTTAAAGATTTTTATTTATTTATTTGAGAGAGAGAAAGTGAGAGGATGAGAGGAGTGAAGGTCAGAGAGAAGCAGACTCCCCACGGAGCTGGGAGCCCGATGTGGGACTCGATCCCAAGACTCCAGGATCATGACCTGGGCTGAAGGCAGCTGCTTAACCAACTGAGCCACCCAGGTGCCCCCCCTTCCAACTTCTTGTTGCTGGTTTTCCTTTTCCATGGGAAAGGTGGGTAGTTAATACAGGAACATCATTTAAAAAAAAATCAAATCTGTTTCTGGCTTTTGTATTTTTCTGAGGCTTTTTAATGCATATTCAAGCTAATATGGATATTTTTACTTTTATAATCCTTTCAACACAAAAAGCAACTTACCGTACATACTTTTCTGCTGCCCCTTTCACTTAATATGTCTTGGAGGGTGTTTCATCCCAGTCGATAGAGTATTTCCTTATTCTTTACAGTATGTTAATATCAATAGCCCTCATGGCGTAAAGATTCAGTCACAGTGTACACCCTTGAACTTCCCTCCTTATGAGCCCACACCCGGGTGAAAATTTCAAGGCACAGACCCGGATGTGGAATAATGGCGTTGCAGGCTACGCACATGCTCAGTGTGGTCACAAATGGTCTCCACAGCCCTTGTAAGCTGGCCACTGCCAGCAGCGTGTGCAGCGTTCCTAATGTTTCCCGATGGCTTGGCAGCAAGACTGGTTATTGAGGAAATGTCTGTCTGTCTGTAAGTCTGTAATTCTTCTATGTCACAGATAGAACACCACCCCAGAGTTGCAAAATATGCTATGGAAAACCATTCCCTCAGGGAGGAGAACAGAAGATTGAGATTATTAGAGCCTGTGAAAAGAGCCCAAGAAATGGATGCCCAGACCATTGCTATACTAGAAAAAGCTTTCTCTGAACTATCTGGCGCAGAGAAAAAGGACAGGGGTAAGAAATGATCATTGTCTGCATGTCTTCTAGGGGTGGGGGGTGGGGGAAAGGGCACTGTTTGAAAGGGCATTTATATTGCCTCACTGGTAGGGTCTTCATTTTGGCCTCTAGACCTGGTGTACTAATTTCTTTCTTTTAAGTTTTTAATTTTTTCTTTAAGATTTTATTTATTCATTTGATAGAGACTGAGAGAGCTCAAGCAAGGGGAGCAGCAGAGGGAGAGGGAGAAGCAGGCTTCCTGTTGAGCAGGGAGCCTGGTGCAGGGCTAGATCCCCGGACCCTGGGATCATGACCTGAGCTGAAGGCAGACGCTTCATCAGCTGAGTGCACACTCAGGTGCCCCCTGGTGTGCTAATTTCTTATATACATACTTAGGCTTTTATGTTACCAAAAGGCGTTTTCTAAACTTTTTTTTCTCATAAATCTCATAGTAGTGAGTTCTGCAGGCTGAGAGACGTAATACTTGTTATGGTTTTGTTTTGTTGCTAAAAGGTTGATTCAGATATTTCTCTAATTTTTACTAAATGAAATTTTTCCTGTTTTAACTATTTGAAATGAAAACTATTTAACTAATCAACACAGATGAATGTCAAGTGGACAATGTTTACCTGGCTGGCTCAGGTCCATACAGTGTGAAAGGCATCTGTAGGTCAGACTCCTGATCCCAGCTCGGTGCTTGTGTCCTGAAGTCGTGGGTGCCGGTTATACCCTGTTAGTTATACACTGGCCAGCACGCACTGTTAGTGCTACATTATTTCTGTCTGCTTTTGCTCTGTGAAAAGTGGTTTAGTTGGCATCATATCTTACACTTTGGGCAGCTACCGGTGTTAATGCCCTGGGACTTGGCAACAAAGTCTGTGTTTGCCCCACTCTCAGAGTGAATATTTTCTCGAGTTTTTATCAGATTCTGTCTCAGCCTTTGTTATTTCAGATGGAAATTGAGAACACTCTAATCTCATTCTATAGTCGTAGCAAAGCCTGTTTGTGTCCATTTTACATTTTCATTTTTCAAGTATTCTTCCACTCTGTTATGACTCAATAAAAGAATAAAATTTGGTTGTGGAGGGACTGATTTCAGATGCATAGTTAAGATAGGGTTTTATGTATTATTTCAGCTATTTTTCCTTACAGTGCTCTATATTTTGTTGGCCATTTTGACCTCAAATAATTCCTCGACTTACTACCTTTGAAAGATAGTAACAGTCATTTCTTGTTCCATCATCTTTTTAAAAAATTAATTTATTTTTTAAATTTTATATAATTTAAATTCAATTAACTAGCATATTAGTTTATTATAATATAATATAATATTATATTATTATTATATAACATTATATAATATAACATTAGTTTCAGAGGTGGGTTCATCTCCAGTGATTCATCAGTTGCATATAACACCCAGAACCCACCATCTTCTAAACAAAAATCATTCTCCAAACAACTTTTACATAATGTTTTCCCAAAGTGGAACTTGTCAGAACTCTCTTCAACATATCTGGTCCTAAGGAATCCCTGAAAATATTTCCTACCAGTTAGATGATCCCAAGCTCTTTCACTTTGCAGCCTTTGCTCTTTGGTTCCTTTCCTGAATAATTTATTGACTGTTCACTTAATCTGTTAGCACAAATTTCTGCAGTATTGCCCTATTGCTGTTTCACCAGCCTGATGCGCGTCATACTTCATGGTTTGCCCTTTATCGTGATGGAAGAGGTGTTGCCTCTTCCTAAGGCTTCTGTATGCCCCTACGTCCTGGGGCTGCTCAGAAACACCTTCTAGCACTCTTGAACACACTGCATTGTGTCTTCTCTCTGGCTGAGTTACAGGCTTTTTTTTTTAGGGTCCACTTTCCAATCCATCTCTCATCTTTCCTTCTTTGCTTCAAAATTGATACCTGGCAGAGAACTTAGAAAACATGTTCTGTTATTTCTGTCTTTTCAAAGACCAAGTTGTTTCCTTATTACCAGGTCAACAAGGATTTTCTCCTAAAGTTCCAAAGGAGCCGTGTTCATTAGTGAACACCGAAAAGTTGAAAGCACAACTCTTGCAAATTCAGACAGAGCTGAATAATTCAAAGCAAGAATATGAAGAATTCAAAGAACTAACGAGGTAAAGTATAAATACACATTCATGCTTACCTATCT
>CM053603.1:10335734-10370554 GCA_028646535.1 Procyon lotor
AAATTTTAATTGAAGTGTAGGTGGCGTACACTATTGTTTTAGTTTCAGGTGTCCAGCATAGTGATTCGGCAATTCTGTACATTATGCAGCTTTCCTAGTGCGTGTAGTCACCGCACAGTCATCACAGTATTATTGGCTTTAATCCCTACGTTGTACAATGCATCCCTGTGGCTTCTTTTATAACTGGGAGTCTGTACCTCTTAATACCCTTCATCCATCTCGCCTATCTCCCCCCTGCCCCCCAGCCCTCTCCCTTCTGGCAACCACCAGTTTGTTCTCTGTATTTATGAGTCTGTTTCTGGTTTGTTTTGTTTTTTAGATTGTGCATGTAAGTGAAATCAGATAGTATTTGTCTTTTTTTATTTTTTTTAAAGATTTTATTTACTTACTTGACATAGAGAAAGAAATCACAAGTAGGCACAGAGGCAGGCAGAGGGAGAGGGGGAAGCAGGTCTCTGCTGAGCAGAGAGCCCGATGCGGGGCTCGATCCCAGGACCCTGGGATCATGACCTGAGCCGAAGGCAGCCGCTTAACGACTGAGCCACCCAGGAGCCCCCCATATTTGTCTTTTTGTATCTGACTTATTTCACCTAGCATACTGCCCTCTAGATCCATCCATTTTGTCACCAGTGGCAATCTCTCTCTCTCTCTCTCTCTCTCACACACACACACACACAAATATGTTACATCTTTATGCATTCATTTTGACGGACACTTGTTGCTTACGTATCTTGGCTATTCTAAATAATGCTACAAAAGACATAAGTGTGCATGTATCTTTTCAAATTAATGTTTCCATTTTCTTTAGGTAAGTACCCAGTAGTAGAATTTTGCTGGACCAAATTATACTTCTATTTTAATTTTTTGAGGGACCTCCATACTGTTTTTCACAACGGCTGTGCCATTTATCTTCCTGCCAGTATTGCACTAAGGTTTCCTTTTCTCCACATTCTTGCCCACATTTACTGTCTCTTATCTTTCTGATACCATTCTGGCAGGTATGAGGGGATGGATATCTCATCATATTTTTGGTTTGCATTTCCCTGATGATGAGTGATGTTGAGCAGTTTTTCATGTGTCTGTTGGCCCTCTGGATCTTTTCTTTTCTTTTCTTTATTTATTTTAAGGATTTTATTTATTTATTTGACAGAGAGAGAGAGATCACGAGCAGGCAGAGAGGCAGGCAGAGGGAGAGGAGGAAGCAGGCTCCCCGCTGAGCAGAGAGCCCGATGCGGGGCTCGATCCCAGGACCCTGAGATCCTGACCTGAGCCGAAGGCAGAGGCTTTAACCCACTGAGCCACCCAGGCGCCCCAGGATGTTTTCTTTAGAAAAATGTCTATTCAGATCCTCTGCCCATTTTTAATTGGATTATTTGGAGTTTTTTTGGTGTTGAGTTGTATGAGTGTATGAGTTCTCTATATATTTTAGATATTAAACTCTTATTGGATGTATCATTTGCAGATATCTTTCCCCGTTCAGTAGGTTGCCTTTTCATTTTGTTGATGTTTTCCTTTGCTGTGCAGAAGCCTTTTACTTTGATATAGTGCTTGTTTATACCTTTTTTCCTTATTTTACACGATGGTAGCATATTATACAAAGCATTCTACAACTGGGTTTTTTTGTTTTTTGTCTTTAGAGTTTGTCCCATGACTAAAGGGGAAAAAAAGGAACTTTCCCTCCATTTTTTTTTTTTCCTGGCAGCTGCACATGAATCTGTTGTACGGATGTATTACCATTTATTTAACCTGGAAAATGCGATTTTTTTTTTTAAATAAGAATTTTTTTTCTTTGCTCTCTAAAAATGGTGGCCTTTTAAAATCTGCATTAGAAATTATTTTAAATTACTTGCAGAACATGACCAAATGTTTTCTCATCCTGTGTCTGTGGCCCCTCAATGCAGTGGAATTGGAGAGCTTGAAGCGCCGTGCGTGGCAGGCTGGTCCTACTGCTTCCATTTATAGGTCAGCAAATAAAACCGAGGTGATTAAAAGTTTTACGAAGAGCAGCATAGCAGTTCAGAGCTTTTGTTGTTGATGCTCATTCTCAATTACATAAGAGTACTTTATGAACACATTCTTCTTGTTTAAAAGAGATATATATACATAGAGACGTTTCAGTTCAAGGTCATTTTGAGCACTGCTGCCGATCTGGTTCTAATGCAGTCCTTCACCCCCCATCCCTCAGGGTCATTTGTTCTCAGTTTGGGAATATTTTTACTTAGCGATTTTTTTTTTTTAAATTTTAAGATTTCATTTATGTGTCAGAGAAAGAGAGAGCATAAGCAGGGGGAGCGGTAAGCACAGGGAGAGGGAGAAGCTGGCTCCCTGCTGAGCAAGGAGCCTGATGTGGGACTTGATCCCAGGACCCTGGATCATGACCTGAGCCGAAGGCAGACGCTTGACCAACTGAGCCACCCAGGCGTCCCTGCTTAGCAGTTTTGTACAGTATATATGCAGGGACTGGGAAAATATGGAGAGTTATTTCATAGATTGTGTTTTGGTTGAACTTTTTTTTTAAACGAAATGGAATCACCCTACATATGATACTTTGCAGTGGGCTTTTGTTAACTCTGGGATGTGCCTTGGGTCTTCCCACATTAACTAGTACATAGAGCTTTATATCATTTTAAATCTAGGCTTCCATGTTTTGGGCAACCCCTGGCTTGTTTAAGTGGTTGCCAATGCGAGTGTTCTTTGCGGGGAATCTGTGAAGGAGTGGTCGTCTTCTGATGTCTCAGCCCTGGGGTCCTGCCCGCCAGGTGTCTGTGCCATGTGCTCTCCTAGGAGGTGTGGGAGCACTCACTGCCCAGTGCCAGCTCCCGGAACCGGCCTTGTCTGCCTCTTTAATGTATGACAGTGTGATGGGTGAAAATGGTATCTTTTGAAGATTTTAATTCTCATTTTCTTTATTTCTAATGAGGTCACATATCTATGATCACTGTCCATTTGTGTACGTCCCTTTCTATGAGGAAAAAAGAGTCCATTTTCTTACTAATTGTTTGTCTTCTGATCTGTAGTTTTTAACATGTTGTTCTCTCTCTCTTTTTTTTAAAGATTTTATTTATTAGAGAGATCACAAGTAGGCAGAGAGACAGGTAGAGAGGAGGAAGCAGGCTCCCTACTGAGCAGAGAGCCCGATGTGGGGCTCGATCCCAGGACCCTGAGATCATGACCTGAGCCAAAGGCAGAGGCTTTAACCCACTGAGCCACCCAGGCGCCCCAACATGTTACTCTCTTGTGTGTCATATACTACTGCCAATGTATTCTACTATACCCCTGCCATAATGTTGCTTGTCTTTTATCTTTGTATGTGATATTTTTGTTATACAGAAGTTTTAAAATTTTGGTATAGCCAGGTTTATTCCTCTTGTACCTTTGTGACTTCTTTGATGTATTTTTTTCTGGGTACAGTATACTTCATTGATGGTACAAGGTAGGGCTCCCCAAGACCCTCTTCTTCTCAGGTGATCTGGGGTAGCAATTGGGTAGAGATTGGGAGATTCTCAGTGTGTTGGGAGATGAGATGGGGCAAGGACTCCCCAGCAGCTGAGGGCCTCTCTTCCTCTTGCTCTCCCTGGGGCTGGTGGTCTAGGGGGCTCTTACTCCTTGGAGGCCCATCTGGACCATAACGGTCTCCACCTGGTTGTTATAGCCAAATTCATTGTCATACCAGGAAATGAGCTTGACAAAGCGGTCATCGAGGACAATGCCAGCCCCAGCATTAAAGATGGTAGAGTGGGTGTCACTGTTAAAGACACAGGGCAAACCTGATCCTCAGTGGAGCCCAGGATGCCCTTGAGGGGGGCCCCTCTGATGCTTGCATCACCACCTTCTTGATGTCATTGTATTTGGCAGCTTTCTCCAGCCAGCAGGTCAGATCTGTGACTGACACTTTGGGGGTAGAGACATGGAAGGCCATGCCAGTGAGCTTCCTATTCAGCTCAGGGATGACCTTGTCTACAGCCTTGGCAGTGCCAGTAGAAACAGGGATGATGTTCTGGGCAGCCCCTCGGCCATCACGCCACAGCTTCCCAGAGGGACTGCCCACAGTCGTCTTGGTGGCAGTGATGGCATGGACTGAGGTCATGAGTTCCTCCACCATGCCACAGTTGTCATGGATGACTGGCCAGTGGGGCCAAGGAGATGGTGGTACAGGAGGCATTGCCAACAATCTTGAGGGAGCTGTCATACTTCTCATAGTTCACGCCCGTCACAAACATGGGGGCATCAGCAGAAGGGGCAGAGATGAATGACCCACCCCCATCCCTACCCTTCAAGTGAACACCAGGCTTCTCCACGGTGTTGAAGACCCCAGTGGACTCCACAACATGCTCAGCACCAACATCACCCCACTCGATGTTGGCAGGATCTTGCTCCTGGTAGATAGACATGGACTTTCCATTGAAGACAAGTTTCCGGTTCTCAGTCTTGACTGCTGTGGAATTTGCCCGTGGGTGCAATCATACTGGAACTTGTGGACCATGTAGTTGAGGTCAATGGAGGGGTCATTAATGGCGACAGTATCCACTTTGCCAGAGTTAAAAGCAGCCCTGATGACCGGGTGCCCAGTACGCTGTATTTTTACTCCAGCCTCCGTCATCATATCATTGTGTCTCAGGGACAAGGCTGGAACTGAATTAGAGATGCACACTGTCAAATGGGCAGGAACAGAGAGCCTCTTTTTTTTTTTTTTTTTTTTAAAGATTTTATTTATTTGACAGAGAGAAACACAGCGAGACAGGGAACACAAGCAGAGGGAATGGTAGCGGGAGAAGCAGGCTTCCTGCCGAGCAGGGAGCCCGATGCGGGGCTCGATCCCAGGACTCTGGGATCATGACCCGAGCCGAAGGCAGACGCTTAACGACTGAGCCACCCGGGCGCCCCTTAGGTATTTTTAAAGGCCCAGACAGTCTCAAGATCATCAATATGTTCTACTTCTTTCACTACTTTTCTAATTTTCTTTTTACATTGAGATATTTAATCTGCCTTTTTATTTATTTTTTTAAAGATTTTATTTATTTATTAGACAGTGAGAGAGGGAACAGAAGCAGGGAGAGTGGGAGAGGGAGAAACAGACTCCCCACTATGTAGGGAGCCCGATGCGGGGCTCCATCCCAAGATCCTGGGATCATGACCTGAGCTTACTGACTGAGCCACCCTGACACCCCTGCCTTTTTATTTTTCAATGGTATTACATAGGGATTCAACTTTGTTATCTATCTATCTATCTGACAGAGAGAGAGAGATCACAAGCACGCAGAGAGGCAGGCAGAGAGAGAAGGGGAAGCAGGCTCCCCGCTGAGCGGAAAGCCCTGTGGATGCGGGGCTCCATCCCAGGACCCTGAGATCATGACCTGAGCCAAAGGCAGAGGCTTAACCCACTGAGCCACCCAGGCACCCCAGGAATTTAACTTTGAATAGTCCTTGTTTTTCTCACTAATTTGAACTTTCCGCATATAAATCACTGTTTCTATGCATTTTCTTCCAGTGTCCTATTTAACTATTTGTATGCTGATCACTGTTTTAATGACTGTACCCTTATAGTGTATTTTTATGTGGGTCAGGGAAGTCTTCCTAGTTTTTTAATTGTCTTTCCTTGAACTTTTATTCTTTGTATCAAGTTTGGAATCAGCTTATTAAGTTTCAGTTTTAAAAATCTTACTAGAATTTTGCTTGAGACCACATTAAATTGCTATATTTGTTTCTACTTGGGCATTTCTCAGCCGCCTCTCAAGGATACTCTTTTGATGATTAGAATTTCAATTTTATCCTTTCTGTTCAGGCAGTTACTAAAAAAAATACGTGTGCTCTTTTGTTCACGTGTACTAATGCTGTTTCATAATCACTCTTTGCTGCAGATTATAACTACGCCAACCAAGGCTTATCAACTTTGGTCTCGACCGGTACCAAAATTAAGCCCCGAAGTGGGGAACTTTGGGCCTGCGGAGACTCAGAGTTCCACTGAGTTAGATGATGATATTTTGAACGAGCCAGTTCCACCGGAGATGAATGAACAAGCTTTCGAGGCCATTTCTGAAGAGCTTAGAATGGTGCAGGTAATGCTTGGTTTTAGAAAACAGAAGTACTTACATGTTCCCTGAAAACAGACTTCCTTTACCATTTCAACTCTGTAATTTGTAGTGTTCAAACCCATGTAATATTAAAACTGTGTTTCTAAATATGGGTGTGTGAAAGCCCCTGGCCTCGCAGTCAGCCTGCTTTTGCGCTCGTTGTTTTCTCTGCAGTATTTAGCAAGTCCCACACTACAGTCTCCTGAGACCAGTCTGCCACCAGCTTCACGTTCCAGAGCTGATAGATACGGCACCGTACTGCATCTGCTAGAGAAAATTAAAATAATGGAGAGAATCTTATAGATCAAATTTCAGGCAGTTTTTGGTATATTTGAAAGAACAGGGGAAATGTGCTTATCTCAGAATTCTGGTGACTTATTTATTTATTTTGGTGATTTTTTTTTTTTTTTTTCTTTTTTAAACATTTTTCTGTTGTCTAGTAAAAACTTAGCGTGGGCCAGGCCACCCTCAAATTCTAAAACTGCCCCTTCCAAGGCCCGGAGACCATTCTGGTGAAGTCACTCACATGCAGCCTTAGAAGTCTCATGATGGCTCTATGATTGAACCCATTTAATTTTAATCACCTTTTCCCTTTGTGTTTCAAATTCTCCACTTTGATGGACCACAAGTGTAATTCTGAGACATGAGAAGTCATTAGTGCAGTCTTTTGAAATTGTTTTCTGACTCCAAACTGGCCTTTGGTATCTTTGTCCATGCGAGGTTTTGAATTTTTTTTTTAAGATTTTTTTAAAAAATTTTATTTATTTATTTGACAGAGAGATCACAAGTAGGCAGAGAGGCAGGCAGAGAGAGAGGGGGAAGCAGGCTCCCAGCTGAGCAGAGAGCCCAATGCCGGGCTCGATCCCAGGACCCTGAGATCATGACCTGAACCGAAGGCAGAGGCTTTAACCCACTGAGCCACCCAGGCACCCCAAAGATTTTATTTATTTATTTGACAGAGATAGCCAGACAGAGAGAGAGAGGGAACATAAGCAGGGGGAGTGGGAGAGGGAGAAGCAGGCTTCCCACTGAGCAGGGAGCCCGACTCAGGGCTCGATCCCAGGACCCTGGGATCATGACCCGAGCAGAAGGCAGATGCTTAAAAACTGAGCCACCCAGGCACCCCTATTTTTTGTTCTAATGCAGAAGAAACAGTGGAATGTTTGGGAGTTCCATTAAAAAGTGTTTGTGTTGCCACAGGAACAAATGAGTGCCCTTCAGGTGAAGTTGGATGAGGAGGAGCATAAAAACGTGAAGCTTCAGCAGCACATCGACAAACTGGAACATCATTCCTTACAGTCGCAGGAGGTGAGACCAAGAGCCTGGCCCCAGAAAATATATGAAGCAATCCTCAAAGCGATAGTATTACGAGAAGAAAATGACTTCGCAGAGCCTTTATCAAAACTTATTTGAGTTGTATTCTTTATTATGTTACTTCACATACTGCTTGGAGGATGACACACACCGCTAGTCTGAATTCTAGCTCATGTCATCGATAGCGCAAGTAGGTCCCTTATTGTTCGCTCAGAACAAGGCAAGACGGACGGCCCAGATGCTTCCCTTTGTCGGTCATCTTCACTGTAATTCATGGGAACGGCCAGGTTTCTTCTGTCAGAGACCTTAAACTAGATTTTTAAAACAGACGCAGGTAATGATTTGGAGGGTATCTTAGCACGCCAGTGTTCCTTTTCCAATAACTTTATCTCTTTTGCAAAGCTTTTCTCATCAGAAAGAACTGATTGGACCAGACAGCAGCAAGCGCATCTTTCACAGTTGAATGCCCTGGAAATGCAGCTTCGAGACACTCAGACTAAGAATGACTGTAAGTTCGAACAACTGGGAGCTTTGTGATCTAAATACCGTTAACCCAATATCTTTTGACTTCTATGAGTAAATCTTGCCCCTATGTTTTTGGTGGCTTGTTTTTTGTTTGTTTTTAATTAGATGACCAGACTTGAGTCTGCATGACAGCGGTAAGTAATCGTCGTATATCATAAAGGGGAATTTGCCCTAGGATAGCTCACACGCAAGGGATTGAACTGTTGGCTGAAAGTTTTAATACTGCTTTGAAAATGAAGTGTCTTGAAATTGTAAAATGAATAATGTTTTGATAGTAACAAATTGAGCATAAATGAGATATTTGTAGATATCCGTAAAGGTGGGAGTATCACTCGATTCCCAGTTTTTTCAGTGTATTTCTATATATACAGTGTATTTCTGTATATATATCAGTGTTTGCAGCAGTTTATAATAAAGCTGACAAAAGACAGCTGTTGTGTTTCCTTCGCTCTAAAGAGTTACCTAATTTTACCTCCAGTTGGAGTTTCCTTAGAAGACCAGAAGCGTTTAACCCATTTTGGGAAGTTCTGGTATATTACCAGGAGTTTTCAGTAAATAAGATCAAGTCACTTTAAATATGTTAAGTCTCTTGATTTCTTTCCCTCATATTAACTTTTCATGCACATGCCACAGGAGAAACATACAGCAGTCAAGTGACCTGCAAATCGGGAACAGATGTCAACTCCTCCCTTTTTCATAGAAATATATAAAAAATCCTAATTGGGGGTGTGGGGAATAATCTCCGTGCTCCTAGGAACCAACCACTTGTTTAACATCTTAACTTAAAATTGGTATCTTTAATCCTTTTGTGCTGTTCGTGTGTAGATACCCATCAAATTTATTTGCCTATTTTGTTTAAAAAAAAATTTGATGTAACGAAACCCGTTGAGGATTTGTTTTGTTTGCTTTTTTAGTTTTGAAAAGTGAGGTGCATGACCTGCGAGTGGTCCTTCATTCCGCCGACAAGGAGCTGTCCTCCGTGAAGCTGGAGTATAGTTCGTTCAGAGAGCGTCAGGAGAAAGAACTGAGTAGCCTTTCCGATCGGCACGCGCACACCCAGCTGCAGCTGGATAGTGTCAGGTAGGGTGGTTCGGGGATGGCGTCCCCTTGCCTGGTCGGCTTGCCGCCCAGGCCTGCTCGCCGTGCCGGTGCTACAGACCCAGCCCAATCTAGTTAAACAAAGAGGTAAATTACTGGCCCACAACCCTGAGGAGGCCTAGAGGGGATTTTGGTTTCCAGAACAAACTAGATTGAGTCTCAAAAGGTATTGTCAGTGCACGTTCTCTCTGTCTCTGTCTCTGTCTGTCTCTCTCCCTCTCCCTCTCTCGGTCCCTGCTCTGCTTGCCTCCGTATGTTGCCCTTACTCTGTCCTGCTGTTGAGGGCCTGCCTTTACATGACACAGGGCACAGCAATGAAATCAGACAGCAATGAAATCCTCTCTCCCAGAATCCATGTATCATTTCCAGGGAAAATTGGCATTGGTCTTGCTGGAGTTAGCTGCTTACCTCTGGACCGGTCACTCTTCAAGGGCTTGGGGTGGTGTCGGCCCAGCACAGGTGATGCGCCTTTTCCAGAGGGAAAGGTACGCTCTTACTAGAAGAAGGGGCGGTACAAGGCCGACCAAATCAGTAGCTGCCACTGTTGTCCACAGTGACTCGCTAGGGCCTGGTGGGAGTCAGTGCTGGTAACCTTGAAACCAAGGGGTAGCAGATGTAAGGTGTTTGTTCTTACCATTCTTTTTCTTGCTCATTTCAACCTTTTATAAAACTGTTTTGTGTTTTTGATGCCATCTCATGGGTCCGTGGCAGTAGTTTAATAATTGACATCTGACTTGTGGTACTGTGAGCGTGAGAGTCGTGGCAAAGGTTTAAATCTGCAGTTTGTATGTGTTTTCTGCATGTATAAGGAATTAGAATAGAGGAAGAAAATTTGAGATCCACAGGCCAAGTCCATCCATTGACATGTTTTTGCTCGGTCTGCCCAGTGTGGCTTAAAAAAGTTGAGCGTAGCATTCTCAAAGTTGAGAGCTTTCTTATAAAAATCTTTTAGCATCCTCTGAAAATCCCATCCGTGCCATGTGAACAACTCCTTCCCTGTAGGACGGGCGTGGGCCGAGGCAGTGTGTCCTCCACTGCCCCGCGCTTTTCCCCCAACACCAAGGCTCCGGGCAGCAGCCATGTGTTATCTCTGGTGCACTGTCGTTTTTACTGACACGTGGCATTTGTTTTTAACATCTGAATCCCTGACTCGTGTTGGCTCTGCCATAAATTAATTTTGTGTGATTTTTTTTTTTTTAAAGGTCACTAATCTCACTGGATTTTCGTTTCTTTACGTTTATCTGTCAGTTGAACTAGATCTAAAATGTTAAGAATCCACTATATTTGAACTATGTACTTAAATTCTGTCTTAAAGATCGAGAGCATTGGGGCGCCTGGGTGGCTCAGTCGTTAAGCATCTGCCTTCGGCTCGGGTCATGGTCCCGGGGTCCTGGGATCAAGCCCTGTGTCGGGCTCCCTGCTCGGCAGGAGGTGGGAAGCCTGCTTCTCCTGCTACCATTCCCTCTGCTTGTGTTCCCTCTCTCGCTGTGTTTCTCTCTGTCAAATAAATAAAATCTTAAAAAAAAGAAAAAAATTCGAGAGCATTTCCATGCTGTTTAAATTAGATATAACTTAATTTTTCTCGGTGTCTCAGGTTTGACACTGAGTGCCTCACTCTCTGGGCTGCCTTTACTCTGTGGCTCTCCAGGTGTTGAGAAGGCCCTGGCATGAGGTAGCACGATACCGCTGTGTGTTTCTTGAATCATTTGGCTGCTTTATATATACAGTTTGTATCGTAAACACACACATCCCCCCTCCCTCCCGTCTCTTGCCCGTATGTCTTTCTTAGCGACTGATTTATACCATTTTGTAATTTGCTGCTTCTGCCCTGCTTTCGGTTAGTAAAGCAGATAGATCCCCGTCTAATGAGCTGTGTGTAAGCTGGGACACCTGTTTTGGAGGCTGCAAAGTCAGGTTCATTGTTAACAAGTTCTTGGCCGAGCTCTGGCTGTTTGGGTGCATCACAGCATGTGCAGAGAGGAACGAGGGAATGAGAACCCAGAAAGCAGGAAATAATAATCATATGATTTAAGAGATTGTTCTCTCTGAGGGAGTTTATTCTCTTGCTCAAATCAAAGCCACATGTGCCATCTTAAAATCTTCCTAGAGTTGAGAGAATATGTGTTTAATAGATAGAGGTGAGCTGTCAACTTAATGGCCAGTCCCCAGCTTACATGAGGGAGGGTTAGGTCCGGAACTCCCTCAAATGAATGCGTGATCCTAAGCCACCCATCAGTTACTCATGTCCCCTCGGGGCCACGGGAGGAGGAACGAGGGGGTAGACGGCTACAGGCTAATGCGCCCACCCTGTCTCTTCCATCCCCCTCACACTGCTCTGTGGTTCCAGAGTGTCTTATGTGTTTGTGCCCCGTGGACTTTCCACACAAGTTCACGGGGAGCTTTACATCTGTCAAGGCTTCTGTAAGTTGGGAATGGTCTGCAGCTGGGAGAACTGGAACTGCTGATAATCTGACGGGCAGAACTACATTTAATGTTTATATTTACCATTGTAAAAATGTTTTCCTGATAAAGATTAGAAAAGGAAAAGCTTCTTGAGAGCAAAGCCTGCCTACAGGATTCCTATGACAACTTACAAGAAGTAATGAAGTTTGAAATTGACCAACTTTCAAAAAACCTCCAAAACTGCAAAAAAGAAAATGAAACTCTGAAATCTGATCTGAATGTAAGTTAAGAAGGGTATTGGTTATTGGTGCTTTTGTCCTGGATGTGTGATTGTTCCCTGGAGGACAGGGCAAGCCCTGTTTTGACTGGCCTATCGTGCCTGCCAACGTAGAAGGTACTTGATGTGTTTGTTGACTATACGTTGCTAGTAACAATTACTTAAAATCTGATATGACGTTGTCTTTTAGAATTTGGTGGAGCTTTTTGAGGCAGAAAAAGAACGCAATAACAAATTATTATTACAATTTGAAGAAGATAAAGAGAACAGTTCTAAGTGAGTGTTATTTATCTTTTCCATTAGTTGACTGGAGTATCATTTATTACAACATTAACTTGAGTTTTTTTTTTTTTTTTTTTTTGCTGCTACCCTGTAATTTTTTTTTAAGCATTCTAAAACGAATATCAGATTCTTTTGTGCAAGAGGGTATATAGAGAAACTTAATAAGCTTGAAACGAATAGAGGTTGGTGGTGATTGGAACTTAGGGCCTTCTCTAAATAAATCACAGTAATTTTGTAACCGGAATGGGGAACTGATTTTTATTTCTGTCTCTACTATTCTTTTTCTAGCTCTTCTATTTCTCTTGGTCTCTTAATCTGAATGCTATTGTCTTTCTTTCCACTCTCTCTTAGTTCTTCCCCTTCGTGATCTCGGTCAATCTCTTGACCTCAGCCAACAGGGTGATCATTACTCAAATGAGAAGAAATTGCATTTTCTTATTCAACAGACACCTGTAGAGTTCTTAACATGACTCAGATTCTCCTCTAGGCCTGGAGATACGGGGATTTATACATCTAGTGGGCACACATCCTAGTTGGGAGACAGCTAACGTTTAGTCATTTGTTCATATACTAGGTGATCTCCCAATAAGCCAGGCACTATTCTGGTAAATGCCAGAACATTTATTTAGAGGTGAGACAGTAAACAAAATATCCCCATCCCCATGAGTTTTACATTCTAGCAGAGAGAGATAGGTAACAAGTGCTTATATCAGCAAGCCATAAGTGCTCTGAAGAAAAAGAAACTCATAGAGCAAAGATGGGATCTCCTTTAATTGTCAAAGAAACGGGTAGGCCTCTGACTCCTGCTGGAACTCTCCCCCAAGCCCACGTGTGTGCTGCACGGAGTTCCGTTGCAGTTCATTGAATCTCTTCTGTACCAACACACTGGTTCCTGTTTCCCTTGGAAGAAGTCATGAGTAAAAAAGATCATTCTTTTCTTCCAGAGAAATCTTAGAAGTTCTTGAAGTCGTGCGTCAGGAGAAACAGAAAGAGATGGCCAAGTGTGAGCAGCAGGTGAGTGGCCTGTGTTCTAATTCTAGCCTTTGAGGTCTGTAACATCTCTTCCTGGTGTCGGGAGAGGTGTGTCAGGAATGCGGTTTCAGCTCTCAGGTGTCACAGATGGGTAAGAAAAAGGACTTGTTTGGTTGTATCATTTTTGAACTCTTGTTTTTCTAACTCCTAAGTGGCTATAATCATACTTTGTTGGTGGTCCCCTAGAGGAAGCCCACAAAATCTCCTTTAACCCAGCTTCTTTTCAACTGTTCTCCTAGTGAGCACTGTATAGTGTGAAAAGCAGATTTCATCTCATTTTTTTTCTATATGTGTATATGGTTAACTTTGTGATTTCATTCTTTTTCTAAAAATATGTCTCTTTTCCCCACAGATGACAAAAATACAGAATCTGGAAGAGAATTTATATGCTACAGAAAAACTAATCCGTTCCCTGGAGAAGTCTAGAGATGCCGACAAGGTTGGTAGAGGCCAAAGCTGCATCCCTCTGCATTGTCTTTATAAGTGATGCTTTAACGGTCCAGACTCCTGCCCCTGGGGTGACTAGGAGCTAGCATTTTCATAGACGGTTAGGCCTTGTTCATCTTCCAAGATTGCCAGAGGAGATCTTCTATTTAAGTTAATTCTCCATGTCACTGCAAGAGCAAACTGTTCTATCCCTTCTGACGGCACAGTGTATGAAATCCATCCTTCCCCTTTTAACTAGGATACTGTTAGTAGGACCCTTTCACGTTGGCCCTGAGTCCCGTAATACAAACTGTCAAATCCCTGGTGTTGATTTTCACCAGAATAGTAAACAGAATATGTACGTCCAAGTGTAAAATTAGGTGTAAATTCATTATATACCTACCTCTAATTTATTCAGAAAAACCAAAGCAAATCCTTCAGTAAAATAGGATGAAGCCATTAAAATATAAATTTATAAGAATGTATGGTGACATATTTTGCTAAAATAAATTTGATTTCTCTTATTGTCATTAGGAAAGACAAACTATTTTGTTTTTTTAATGTCCTTAATGTCACTGGGTATGAAGATACTGTTTCTGTCCTCGTCAGGAAGTTGTAGCTGACCTCATGAACCAGGTCCAGGAGCTGAGAACAGTGGTCTGTGAGAAAACAGAAACCATAGACACTCTGAAGCAAGAACTGAAGGACATAAGTGTAAGTTCTGCCACCGACAAGATACCACACTTCACAGAGTGCTCAGGAGTTTAACAAATGCTCCACCAGAAAACAGAGTTCTACCAGAAAACAGAGTTCTGGGTCAAATCCATTCAGAGCTACTAGTTAAAGTTCTGCAGGTTTCTGCCTTTGCAGCACTTAAAGAGCCCTTTCTGTGTCCTCGTGCGCCTCTGGGAGGCAGCGTGGGCTGTGGCCCTGCCTCGATTGCCCTGCCCAGGAGGGGTGTTCTGTGGGAACCACTCAACAGGGACAGACTGACCGTGGTCTGTGGTAGTTAAGGGTATGTGGTGTTCTTTAATTGCTTCAAGAAAAAACAATGACACATTTTAAGTTCAGAGAGTTCACATATAGTGACTTTTTTCCACTGTTGGACTTTTTGACCTCCTCAAGTAACTACTTTCCCTTACGTGTATCTTAGTGGAATGTTGGTGCTTCCTCCTCATGTGGGGTCAAGGTGAAGGCTTTTGGTCCACGTTCCTCATTCCTCTGCTACAAAGGGAATTTGCTGTTCTCCACATTAGTTTGCAAAAGGCAGTGTCCTGATAAAAATGTGATAATAAGATGGGGTGCTGAGCTGGCTCAGTCAGTGGAGTATGTGACTCTTGATCTTGAGGTCGTGAGTTTGAGTCCCACGTGGGGTGTAGAGATTACCAACAAAACCAAAACAAAACCAAAAAACCTGGATGAGTTTTCACTGGTACCTATGGGACTTTTTGATGTGTTTTCACCTTTCGAGTGCTTCCTCTTCCATTCCTTCATCCAATGAGTACTGATTGAATGATTTGTGGTAACCTCATCATCACCTTGGAGCTCTGACTCCTTGTTATTTTAATCTAAAAATAAGCACAGTAGGGGCGCCTGGGTGGCTCAATCGAGCGTCTGCCTTCTGCTCAGGTGATGGTCTCAGGGTCCTGGGATCAAGCCCTGCATCCTGCTTCTGCTCTTTCTGTCTCTCAAATAAATAAAATTTTAATATATACATATGTATGTATAAATATATATATATATACATATATATATATATATATACACACACACAGTAAAGCAGATAGCTCTTGTATCATAACTTTCTTTTTGGCAGTGCAAATACAACTCTGCTTTGGCTGAAAAGGACGAGTGCAAAGTATTGATTAAGAAACAAGAAGTGGAGGTTCTGGACCTAAAGGAAGCCCTCAGACTGAGGATACTCTCTGAGGACATAGAGGTGCGTGCTAACACAACACACCCTGCCTCTGCTCTTTCCCTTCTTGAGGTCTATATGTGCGTGGGTTGGGGGGGGGAGGGTGGTTATTAATAAAGAGCTAGAGGGCTTTTTAAAGGAATAAGTCATCATTAGAGCCATTTTCCCTAGAGTTAGGTTGTTAACAGGTAACATCAAAATTGTTATATTTTATCCATTTGATTGATTTTCATTCATTTGTGGTGACACCTGGGAAGTTCCTAGAACTGACCGTCTTCCCGAAGGGGAGCAAAGCTGGGTTTACTTGGTAGGGTGGCAGCAGCAGGGAGCAGAGGAAGACTGGGTAACAGGCTAACTGCAGGCTTGCCTCTCATGCTTTAGTCAAAGCAGGTTTTATTTTTGCTGTTGGCATAAAATTAAAATTATTTATGCTGTTGGCATAAAATTATGCTGTTGGCATAAAATTAAAATTAAAATTAAAATCTTTTTTAATCTTAAACTGTCACATGGTTCAAAATTCAAATTATATAAAGCGGCATACCTTCCCTCATGTATGCTTCCAGAGATATTTTAGGCAAATCTCATATACATTTAGTTTTTCTTTTTTCACATAGATGGGAATCCACTGAGTGTATTGCTCTGTGTTGCTTTAGAAATTAGGTTTTCTTGGGGCACGTGGGTGGCTCAGTCAGTGAAGCGTCTGCCTTTAGCTCAGGTCATGATCCCCGTCCTGGGATCGAGCCCCACATTGGGCTCCTTGCTCAGTGGGGAGCCTGCTTCTCCACCTCCCTCTTCCCTGCCCCCTGCTTGTGCTCGCTCTCTGTCAAATAAATAAATAAAATCTTTAAAAAACAGAAAAAGAAAAGAAAAATAAGGTTTTCTTGCTAAACTGTGCCACTCTTGAAACAAACTCAACAAATACCTACTGAGCCCACCTACTGTACATCCTTGCCTGGCTTGACATTTGGGAGGAATGATTGAAACACTGTTACTTACTTCAAAATATGCCATCTAGCTTAAGAGTTAGATGTATTTAGACATAATCAATGACCTGGGAGCGCAGGAAGGGGAGGAAGGGGGTGTTGATGCTTGGAGAATTCCAGAGCACTTCTCAGAGGAGATAAGATTTGTATAAGACTTCGCTGGGGGAGGGCACCTTGGCAGCTGTGGGTGTTTGTGGAGCGGAGCAGCCCCAGCAAGGGCCCTGGGGCATGTCCCGCTGGAGGGGGGCGGGGCGTCTGTGTCATGGAGGGTTTCAAGGAATGGCAGCTGTATGTTTTAGGAAACCAGGGCGCTATAGACTTTAGTCCAGGCCAAAGGCAATAAGGCCCAGGCCCAGAAGTGCTGGTGGGGACATAGGGGCGAGCTAGGAGTGAGCAGTGCCTCCTAAGTCCCGCTGACAGTTGCTGGTGCCCTTAGGATGGGAGCTGTCAGATGGGCACCGAGCGCTCTAGCCGCGGTGACCGACAACCGAAGATGGCTGTGTACCCCTGAGATGGACAGAGAGAGGCCTGGGGCGAGTTAGGGAAGTACATTTTGTACACACTGGTTTTGAGCTTTGAGAACTCGTGGGGTAGTTATCCAAGGCCCATATACCCAGTAATTTGTACTCACATCCTCCTGTACTCCAGAAGGGACTTGAGGCTGCTAATGTACATACAATGCAAGTAGATTAAAACAGGCAGGTTGGGGCGCTTGAGTGGCTCGGTCGGTTTAGCGGCTGCCTTGGGTTCAGGTCATGATCCCAGGGTCCTGGGATCGAGCCCTGCATTGGGCTCCCTGCTCAGAGGGGAGCCTGCTTCTCCCTCTTCCTGTCTCCCAGCTTGTGCTCTCACTCTCTCTGTCAAATGAGTAAGTTAAGTCTTTTAAAAAAATAAAACAGGCAGGTGAAATCCGGGTCAAAGAAGGTAAGACAAGTAATAAGCTGTTGCGGGCATGGGCTGAGGAGGGAGTACTTGGGAGTCTGAGTCCTGGCTCTGTGACCCCGTGAAAGTTACATTTCCCTCTGGGCCTCATTCGTCACGTCCCTGGGGCAGAGATACCAACTGCGGCCTCGGGAGTAAGAGGAGATGAAACGGGGTCATCGTGGACAGCTCTGCGGCCACTGCCCGGCGCCTCGTGAGAGCTTGGTCCGTGGGAGCTGGCAGTGGTTTAGGAGGCTAGTTGAAAAGTTCTTACACAGGGTCAACTCTACTTTCATTAAAAAAAAGAAACTTAAAAGGAAAAGTTGGCACACAAAAGCCACAGCCTAAGGTCTTGTACGGAGTAGAAAATGGGGACTAAACCTTCAGTTGGCCACTGCCTTCACCAGAGCGCAAAGGGGAGCCCAGCTGTGTGAGTGGGGGCAGCTGCCTGATGCACGCGCAGCATGACTCACCTAAAAGCCCTTCCTTACTCCCTTTGTCTCCTTGTGTCTCTCTTTCTCTTCCCCCCCTTAAAGAAAGGGTGACTGTGATATTGAAGTATCTTAGATTCGAGTGGAACTCACCCCATAGTTCACATCCCCTTCTTACTAATGTCCCAGCTTTGTTAAAGTATTTACAACTGAGGACAAAGGGGTTCTTGCCTTAATCCATACAAGAGCTCTTACAAGTGGGGCACCTGGGGGGCTCATTTGGTTAAATGGCTGCCTTCGACTCGGGTCATGATCCTGGAGTCGTGCGATTTGAGTCCCACATCGGGCTCCCTGCTTGGCACAGGGTCTGCTTCTCCCTCTGACCTCTCCCTCTCGAAGAAATAAAGTCTTGGGGGCGGGGGGGCTCCTAGTACTCGTGAAGACTCACAAAAGGATAGACACACCCAGCGGGGGAAAGGGACATGCTCCCCCGGGAGGAATAACCCTTGCTAAAGTCAAAGAACCGCTAATTAAAAACAGCTTGCAGCTGGTAAATACTAAGATCCAAGGAAGACAGCAGAGAAGGGTGATGACCCATACCCTTCTAGTGAAGCTTAAGTTCAGCCTTTGGGGAAGTGGTCTCGTAATTCCCAGCTTTCATTTTTTAATGTATGCTTCAAGTTTGCGGTTTCAGAAATTAGCCTGAAGAAATAATCTAAATGTGAGAATATAAGGCATATAATAATGAAAAATTCAAATCAGCCAAAATATTCAGTGATGGGTGGAATTGTGGTATATTCATGAGATGACATCAAGCCTACTCCACGAAAAATGATAGGATAAAAGAGTGAATACAAGGGAAAATGTTTGTGGTACATCAGGTAGCTGTGTGTGCACATCCACCTTTTTCCTTCTTGCATTCTTATCATTTACATATGTACACATACACTGCTATTGTATGTGACATGTACATTATATATATCCTATATATGTATATTCTCTATGTTCTATTGTACATGTTAATTCATATATAGTTATATAAGTTAATATATCTATGTACATATAATATTTAGAAAGAGTGAGCAGATTCTGCTCTAACCTGAAGGGGTTGCATGCTGTGTACATAGGAAATATGTGTGCAATCCACAGGACTCCCAATTCTCCCTGCTCCTTTCCATCAAGCTATTCCCCTGAAACTCTGATGGACTATGACTATGTCTCACTGTCTGATGACTGCCCAGGCCCTCCCCCAACCGGCTGAGGGGCATTCATCTTTACAACTCTTACCTTCCAATGTATGAACAGCTAGAGTCAATTGGTCAGACAGCAGGTAAGCTAGAGACCTGTGTCTGGAGTCCTCCTAAGGGAAGAGCGATTAACTTTGAGATCCTGGGGGTGAGGGGAAAGGTTCGATGTTAGGGGAAAGGGGTAGAATGTAATCAAACCCCAGTACGGATACCTGTATGAATTTCCTGTAATGTTTCTCTTTAGACCCGTTCACTTAAATATCATCTGCTTGATTTGCTTTGGAATGGATTCCAAAAAAAAGAAAAAAAAAAAAAACTTAAAAGTTTCTTAGCCTTGTAAAATGGCACGTAGTGGTGATTTGTAAATGCTTAATGGAGTACCCAGTTGTGAGAGGACTCTTCCTTTGCGGGGATTGTCCCCTGACAGAGGGATATGCTCTGCGATGACCTGGCCCACGCCAGCGAGCAGCTGAACATGCTTACGGAAGCCTCGAAGAAGCACTCGGAGCTGCTGCAGTCCGCGCAGGAGGAGATGAGCCGGAAGGAGGCCCTGATCCAAGAACTTCAGCACGAGGTGAGATCCAGGACTTCGGTGCCTTTGCTCGGTAAACGGAAAGGGGAGGCCGGTCTGGCGCCGAGGGGGGCTGGCTGTACCGCCGGCCCCGAGCGGCTGGGCTGCTCACGTGGGTTCCGACTTGCTTGGCTGCCTCTCTGCCCGTCCCCAGCCCCCTGGCCTGCACCGGCACGTTCTGACCTCAGGGGCAAGGTTATGGCTGCCTCTTATCCTCTCGTTGGCTGTTGTTCTGTATTTTATTTTCCCCAGTTGACCCTTTGGTTACCTGTGAAGCTTCAAGTTTTATTTAAACACTGTAAAAGTCTGTGAGAGCAGGAGACAAAAGGGTCAGAGCAGCAACCAAGGCCCACAGACACGAGCGGCAGGTGCAGTGCTCATAGCTGTCGACGTTGCTGTGGTCTGGGTTGCTTTTAATGCCTTACTGCTTTCCAGATTATTACCGAAGTCCTGACAAAATAACACGAAGTCTGTATCCTCCTACCTCGGGCAGCCTGTCTGTCCTAACAGGACCATGGGCCCCGTATGATTTTCTACCGCATCATCTCCCCTCTCTCCACTTTCTTCAGCTGAACCAAAAGAAGGAGGAAGTAGAACAGAAAAAGAATGAGTATAACTTCAAAATGAGACAGCTCGAACACGTGATGGATTCTGCTGCCGAGTATCCCCAGGTAATTGTCAGAAAAAGTGTGTTGAGGGAAGAACAAAGTTTTGTGAGTGATAGCATTTTGGAAATTACGAAGGCTATAGCTTCATTTTTTTTTTTTTTTTTTATACAAAGAAATTTTCACCAACACCTTTTCTGCTTTTTACTTGATAAAAAAAGTACCAGTGTTTTATTTGTTTTACTTGGACAGGAATTAGAATAACAAGTTAAACAGCTGAGTGTTTTCTGTCTGCTTGGCATATACATTTACAATGAAATCTTTATCAAACCTCACTTAATCGAGTATTCGGATGAAATTTAATTTTATCGTAGAGCCCTAAAACACCACCTCATTTTCAAACGCATTTGGCAAAACTCCTGGAAACACAAGAACAAGAGATAGAAGATGGAAGAGCCTCCAAGATTTCTCTGCAACACCTTGTAACAAAACTAAACGAAGACAGAGAAGTCAAAAATGCTGAAATCCTCAGAATAAAGGTAACTGTATGATTTTTTTCCCATAAAACCTAATCTTTTAAAATAAATAGTATTCAAAGTAAGTAAGTAAGTAATATAGTATCTTTGTGGTTACTGATGTTACAAAATTCAAAAGGCGCAGGACCGAAGGGTACACAGAAAAGCCTTTCTCCCCCTGCTGACCCGCACTACCTAGGTGACCGTCCCTGGTGGCGGTTCCCATGTGTAACCACGACTGGAAGCACCGTTTCCCTGCCTTTTTGTTTTTTTAATTTTTAATTTTTATATATTTTTAAAGATTTTATTTATTTGATAGACAGTGAGATCACAAGTAGGCAGAGAGGCAGGCAGAGAGAGAGGGGGAAGCAGGCTCCCCACTGAGCAGAGAGCCCAATGCGGGGCTCGATCCCAGGACCCTGAGATCATGACCTGAGCCGAAGGCAGAGGCTGTAACCCACTGAGCCACCCAGGCGCCCCTGCCCGTTTGTTTTTTAATGATGGTATCACACCCAGGCTGTGCCAGCTGCTCTGATCACAGTGCTGCCTGACTCAGATCCTTGCCAGTTTCATAGCTAAGGGACACCCTCTCGCTCCAGTTTTAAATTTGTATTTTATTAGGAATAAGATGGAGCATCTTTGGGTTTTGTGTGTCTCTGACCTCTAGCCTTTGCCCATCTTTCTGTTGTTGGATTTTTCCTTAATGATTTGTAGGCATTCTTTCTATATTAGGGAGATTTGCTTTTGTCTATGATAGTTAAAATACTCTTGTTTGCCCTTCCTTTAAACTTCCTTCTGGTTTTGTTTTGGTTTGGGTTCTACCCAGGGACTTGGGGGCACGGTGATTACGTGCAGGGAGAGCGTGTTTAGAGGAGTCTTGAGGGGTGGGAGGTGTGTGGAGGAGTGCCTGGGTGGGTGGCATGGGGCTGCGGAGCCACGTGGGTAGAGCCGACGGGACGCTTTAGCCTGCGAGAAGATCGCGGTTAGCCTGCGAGGCCGTCGCTCTGTAGTGAGATTTTGTTTAGGAACAAAATTAGCTCACTGTAACCAAGTGACAGAAAGTGCACGAAGACAGCATCTCTCTTAAGCTTTGTTCCTCATGGAGGGGGATCATTCCTTGGTTTTTTATCTAGGGCAGCTCCAGTGTGCTGCTATCCCAGCAATGTGGCTGTTGCCCAGGTTGGCATGATGTTAGGACTCAGAAGAAACTGGGTCAGGTTAAACGAAATCAAACAATGGACAAGTGGAAGAAAAGGAGAAGGGACACTCCCTGCAGACAAGTATTTATTTCTTCTGGATGGTTATGCTCATGATTTTCAACTTAGAGTCACTTAAAGATTTTGAGTGACGGGCTGTTGGACACATCCGTCGGACCCTCCGTACAGCATGGTTATTTGGCAGTTCCATCCATCACGCTGTGCTCACCACAGGTGGAGCAGCTGTCACCAGACAACGGTATTAACCACGTTATCAGCTGTATTCCCTACATCAGATTTTTTAAATTAGGATTAAATAGAATCAAATAGAACATTTACTAAAGTAGGCTAGACTTTTGAACATCTTTTCTCATAAAGGGATTTTAATGAACTATGTGACATTGATAAGAGACTATATTTAACATACCCGTGGGTATGAAAATGAGTCACAGGCCCAGGCCCCCAAGAGCTTGTCACAGTCTCCTTATCCAGCGACACCCAGTGCAGCGTTCTGTGCATAGGACGAGCTTCACACAGGCGTATGTGTCTCATGTGTGGCCTTGGGGAGCAAAATCATGCCGCTTACGTGTTTTCTGAAAGGACGTGATTTGCTGTCTTGTTAGGAGCAGTTGTGTGAAATGGAAAGTCTCCGCACGGAATCCGAGCAGTTGCGAGAGAGAAACTGGCTCCTCCAAAGTCAGCTGGATGATCTCGAAAGGGAAAAGAACAACAGGTGAGAAAGAGCCGTCGGAACCCTGCGGGCTACATCTCGGCCTGCCTGGCTGTAGGTAGGGGAAAGCAGTTGGACTTGGTTTCCCGGCGGGCACGGCGGTCGCCTCTAGTCCGAGGGATGCCCCGTCAGTTGCTTTTGAGTCAGGTCTGATGAGGGCGCTGCTTTTTCCAGAATGGGGGAATAAGGCCCTCATGATCTTGCCTGCTCTGTTAACCCTGGCATTGTTGTGGAGCTTTTGAAGTGAATTTCAAACATGGGAAACATTTGAACCCCACTGTTGACTGCTCTTTGACAGAAAAGGGGCATGGGGTGGGGAGGCTATAACCCCGACAGGACAAGGTTCCAGAGGCCCAGCAGGAAAAAGGGAGGATTTCCTACCAGATAATTTTGCTTCATGACCCATGGTCCAGGGAATGCTCCTGCCCAGGAAGGAGCTTTCCAGAAGAGCACTCCCTTGGGTCTGGGCATCCAGGTTTGCCTTTAGCTGTGGCAGTTTTCTAGTTGTGTTTGCTAACGGCACAACATAGTGTTATGGCAGCCACATCCGGGTTCTGTCCTGTCTCTGACCCTTGGAAGTCCTGTGACTTTGGACACAGTTTTTAACTTCTTGTGCCTCGGTCTCCTGAGGCATAAAATGAAGAAAATGATGGCTCTCTCCCACAAGGTGTTTTCAAGACCAAAAATAATGTGGGTAAAGTGCTGGTTCCAGCGCTTGGCTGAGGAGTGTCACTCAAGAAGTGGCAGATACTACGTCTACAAGGTAGACTTATGATCCTAACCTTTTGTGAACTTTCCAGAGGGATTCGAGATGAGGGTGGTCTGGAAAATTATGCAGCAGATTGAAGTGAGTCAGAGGGGGTCCCCATGTGGGATGGAGGCCCTGACTGAATTCCACTTCCCAGATTAGGGGCGCCTGCTGTTACTACCATTGCCAGCAGGTCTCGGGCCACCGTGCTCCCCTTCCCCGTCCAGAAGCAGCCCCGAGAGGCACTGTCTGCAGCCCAACTAAGACAGCAGGTGCCCGAGGGTGTAACGGTGGCTGTGCCAGCAGTCTGTTCCCGAACGCTGCTCATCAGGTGTCTGGGGGCATTGGAGATGCTCAGTGTAGTAGCCACTGCCCCTTCTAGCCGGTTCTGACGCGGGTCGTCCGCAGGCTGCGCACCCGCCCTCCACGCGCCCCACCCCACGGAGAGACAAACACTGCGCTTTGGTCTTTTCTCAAGAGCTGGTTGGAACCTGGAACCTGGAACGTTTCTAGCTCATTTATAAAATCACTACTAAACATGCTCACAGAGCCACATGTCCCTTACGAGGAGCCAACCTTCCTGAAAGATCGGGGTGGGGGGCGCAGTGTGGCTCGGGGGTCAGATGGAGCCCACAGCCTGTCTGGTCAACGGGGTTTTATTGAAACAGAGCCACGGCCCTTCCTTTAGATACTGCATTGGCCTTACAGCGGCCAAGCGGAGTAGCTGTGACAGGCACCCCCATGGCTCCCAAAGCCTAGAATATTTTGTCTGATTCCTGACGGAAAAAGTTTGCCCACTTTTGGGTTAGAGCATAGATAGCACTTCTCTAATGGTTTCGGGCGTTTTCCTCACTGAGGTCTCATTACCGTTTCTATCTAGGCTGCCAGATTCATTAACTGAAAGAAACTACTGGACCTTCTGTTTTCCTTCAAGAAACGATTTTTTGCTCATCAGTGAGAGATATTTCTAGAGGAGTCTGGCGTTCAGGCAGGTTCTCCGGGGGGATGTCCCCCTTGGTGCAGGGGCTGCCCACAGAAACTCAGTTTATGATCTTGCCCTGGTCAGGCTCACAGAGATGGACTCCCATTAATCAGATTCACGTGATCCCGATGCATCGTCCAGAACGTAATTTCCTTTATAGAGAGGAGCATTCCTTTTCCACGAAAAGATTTATGTCTCATGCCCGGGGAATCCCCTTCCTGGTGCCATCAGATAATTGCCAGCAGACCCTGATATCCAAACAAAGGGGGTGTCGGGGCTCCATGTGCTAGGCTGGCCTGAGGAGCCCTCCCCACACCCAGAGATGCCCCCTCCCAGCTGATCACCAGGCTTCTGGACCACCTGTCTCAGCCCCCTTTGCTTACATTTGATCTTCACATGGTACCACTCTTGGCTCCATTTCTGCTTTACTTTCCACCGGACCTCGATTGGATTTGCCAGCTCTGTTCATCTCTGTTTTGTATGAGAGGCATCCTGAATTCCGGGGAGGTGCCTTATTTACCCCCACATATCAGTCACATAGGTGAACTGTGCTAACTTGACTTAATCACCAGAGTTAGCTTTGCATTGTGTAACTTGACCTTGCTGCCTACCGGAGATAGGTGATGCTTGGATGTGCCGAGCCCCGTTTCCCCAGCCTCCCTTTCTCATCTCTGCAGTGAACAGAACCATCCGGATTGTCAGCAACTGAAGAATGAACAAGAAGAAATGATCAAAGAAAGACTTGCTAAAGTATGACTTTTTTTTTAATGTAATAGTTATGTTTCTTACCTGAGAAATGCTTTTCTACTTAGCATTTGTGGTTATAGATTTTAGAAACCATTTTACTCTTGAAATTTCTGTCTCTTCTATATTCCCACTGTTAAGTTTGATATTTAGACATCATTGAAGAAATAAGAGTGAATTTGTTTTCATGTTTCAGCGGTTAGACTCCTGCCAGCAGCCCTACACGGTTTTCCGTTTAGAATGGAAGCAGGTATAGGGTGCCCGTGGGAGGCCACCTAGGGCGTGCTGCGCGAAGCCTTAAGAGACAGGCATCCCCTTTAGGGGTGCACTGTTGGGATGTGGAAGAGGATGTTGGGTTAAGTGATCTTATTACTATGAGGGAGAGTGGACTGCTTACTTTCGGTTTTTTTCTTAGTGGTAAAAACTTAAGCCATCTTTTTCTTTTTATCTCATTACAGAATAAATTAGTTGAAGAAATGCTGAAAATGAAAGCAGAGTAAGTGCACGGTTTTGTAATTCAAGTTCTTATAGGTCTTTAATTTCTTCTCCTCTAAGGGAAGAAATACTATATCCACAAGGTAAGTAACTCCTTTCCCCCTTCTGGTTTCCTCTGATTTAAAACCTTGGGTCTCTACATGTGTACTGTAAAGAGGATTTTAATTTTTTCATCTGGTTTTCATTTTAATTTATGGAATCTTATAAACTGCCTCATTCTTAGATGAACAAGATGTACTCTATTTTCTATCAAGTTCAAAATATGTAAACTGGTTGTTATTAACAAATAAAATGGTAAAACATTAGAAAGATAGTACATTCTGAATATTCATCCAGAGAAGAGGGCCTCAAACATTTTCACTTGTTAAACCTCCTAAAAGATTTATGTATGTATGTATGTATTTGACAGACAGACAGACAGGGAACACAAGCAGGGGGAGAGGGAGAAGCAGGCTTCCTGATGAGCGGGGAGCCCGACACAGGACTTGATCCCAGGACTCTGGGATCATGACCTGAACCGAAGGCAGACGCCCAACAACTGAGCCACTCAGGCGCCCAACCTCTTAAGAGAATTTTGAAACACCATATACCCTTGTGTACATTTTTGGTGTTGACTCTAAAAATTTCTCACTGAAAGTTTAAATTGAAGTGAAGTCCTCACATACTGAAAATAGTGCCATGTAGGAATAAAGTTCTTGGTGTCCGGATGGTCTTAGGCACAGACTTAATTAAGCTCCCGCTTCTCATGGTCCGGACTTCTGGTCCCTGCATGGAGGTGTGGGCTCAGATCTCACTTCTGACGTGTCACCAGCTTTGTTCCAGCCATTGTGCTATTGAGTCTCACCTTGAACTGGCCGTAGAAATAAAGCTCCGGTGTAGTGTTCCCTTAAACTTATCTAACTGACCTGCTACTTTCTATCCATTTAACAATACAGGAACAAATTCCGAAATCTAAAATTGTACATTGTTCCTTTTTCCTTTCAAATTGAATTTTCCTTCATACCTACACAGAATTATATCCTAATTTATTAATTGTATTATTATATTACTGATAATATAATTTATGTTATTTATTATAGCTATAAATATAATTATATATTACACATTGTATAATGTGTACAATATTACACATTGTATAATATATAATTATATCCTAATTTATTAATTATCCTAATTAATATATTGCTTGGGAAATTTTTTGTTGCTTAGCCTATCATACAGCTGGGCAACAAAAATACATATACAAATGGGAAGTAATTTATAAAAGTTTTGTGTTGTAAAAGTAATTTGTATTTGTATGGCTGGCTCTAGTGCTGTATTTCTTCTGGGTTAAGTTTTCATTTCAATTATTATTAATCATGGTGTCCTTTGTTTATTTTAAGTCTTTATAAATTATTATATGTAGTGATATTTGAGTGGAAATTCATCTCCCAGTGCATTTTAGCTTCATGCTTTTGCTTTAATTACTCATTATTCTGTTATACTTCATTCTGGAATGAGACAGTATTTAGTATCACCTCTGTTCCTACTTGCTGTTTTTATAGCTATAAGTGCTGAGAAATCATATTCACATAGTGAGTAAATGGCAACAGATGGAATTTTGTTAGAGTCTAGAGAATTATTTGAATTCTATCCAAGTTAGTATGTCAAGAATTACATAGTGATCTGTCATCAAAAATTTTCTTTTCTTTTCTTTTCTTTTTTTTTTTTTCAAGATTTTATTCATGGGGCCCCTGGGTGGCTCAGTGGGTTAAAGCCTCTGCCTTCGGCTCAGGTCATGATCTCAGGGTCCTGGGATCAAGCCCCGCATCTCACACTCTACTCAACAGTGAGCCTGCTCCCCCCCCACTTCTACCTGCCTCTCTGCCTACTGATATCTCTCTTTCCCTCTCTCTCTCTCTCTTTCTCTCTGTCAAATAAATAAATAAAATCTTCAAAGAAAAAAAAAAGATTTCAATCATTTATAGAGAAAGCAGGCTTCCCGCCGAGCAGGGAGCCCGATGTGGGGCTCGATCCCAGGACTCTGGGATCACAACCTGAGCCAGAGGCAGACGCTGAACCCACTGAGCCACCCGGGCGGCCCAATCAAAAATTCTTTTTAATGATCAGCTGACAAAGACCACCCATTTTGTAAAAAGATTTGTTACCCAATCATTTGCTTTATAGCATCAGAGAGTATAGATGCGGACCAGAGCTCGTTCCATACTTTGCTCTGTGTACAAGCAGTTTAGGGACTGGCTCCCAGATAGTCACTGTAGAGCTAGAAGTGTGGCTCCCTTACAGGACCTATGAGAATCCCGCTTTGCAGTTTGTAGAATTGCAGCTCTTTCAGAAATAATAGCTATTTTGGACATTCTCACAAAAAGAATAAAAGCTCTCTCAGTTGGCATGTAATTCATTTCATGATCTCAGAACCAAGAGTCTCCTAGGTAACTGTTCCTAGGAGATACAGGGCCTCACACTGTGGGCAGGGGAAGCGCACACTAGAAAGTGGCATACCCAGTTTTATGGTCCCAGCCTGCAGCAGTGACTCTCACCATAATGTTATCTATCTCTGTGCGTGAGGATGCTTAAAAAGCTACAAGGAACTGAATTCTGTGCTAACCGGTATAGGGAGGAGATGCTTAATTTCATATCACAAGACATCTGGCGGTGCATTGACTCAGTGATGCCATCAGGGACCCATGCCCTTCCCATTCTTCTGCTTTGCTTGCTTGTGGCCTCTTAACCACAAGGTGGGTGCCATAGCCCCAAATGTCATAAACAAGAGGATCACAGCTTCTAATGAGGTGGGTTCAAAAGGGCCTTCTTTTGTCAGGGGAGAAGAAACTCCTTGTGGTCCCCAAGAATCGGCCTGTGCTTTGTGGCCAAATTAACACACGTCCCGGCAAGCGGAGGAAACCAGTATCTGGCAGTAGGGTGGAGAAACAGGGCTTAGCCTAGACCAGTTTAGTTTTTTACCAACACTTGGGAACTGGGTGTGCTGCTGCTTTTTTTTTTTTTCCCTTTCCCCCCAAAATAAAATGAGCTTTTATAAGCAGAGAAAGATCAAGGGAATGGTTGATGGGTAAGCAGTGGCAGGGTCTGCCGTGCTGCAGAAACTTCATCAAACTAAAGCAAAGTACACAGAACAAATGCAGAACCGCTGCACGTGAACCAGGGAAAGCATCCGTGCCTCCCGACCATGCTGTTCTTCTGACCCCCACTGCTCCTGAAATTAGCTTGCCTTAAATGGCATATTAAATTCTGAGTATGATGTCATTAAATAATCATCCTCTTCAATATGCATATGCAGTAAAAAGTACTTGTTTCTTTTGGACAGCTTATGGGACTCACACAATTAAAACAGTGCAGTTCTGTATAATTTCACGATAACTTTGTTCCTCGTTTTTCTTTCCAGTTGATAGTCGTGTAGCGTATGAATTCTGAATAGCATGTCCTTGAAGACGTGACTGGCGTCCTATGGTCTGAGAACCAGTTTTTAAAATCCAAGAGAATTAAGATAAGGGGCATTGGATAAACCATGCAGACTGTAACAATACTTAAGTTACATTTGCTTCCAGAAGTTTCCATTTTAAATTTTTATTATGTAAAAAATGGGTTTAAGGAGTTTTCCCACCTGAAAGTCTTGGGTAAGATAACAGAAAACGCCTAATCTGCATCCCTCGCTATCTCCCTCTGCCGTCACTGGGGGAGGGCTCAATACTGAGGATGCTTTCAAATCAGAATTCTGGGCTTGGGTGAAAAATGTCTCATTTGAATACTGTTGTGATTATTTTCCTTTGGAATCCCACAAAACGCCATTTGTTGTTTCAGCCTAGAAGAAGTCCAGAGTGCCCTTCTGACCAAAGAGATGGACTGCCTCAGAATGGCTGAGGAAGTGGAGCGAACCCGAACTTTGGAATCCAAAGCGTTCCAAGAAAAGGAGCAACTGAGATCAAAGCTGGAAGAACTATATGAGGAAAAGGAGAGAATCTTCCAGGTGCACTTGTGTGGGGGCGGTTTTCGTGGGCTTGGGACATGTCTGGGAGGGGCCGTCGGTGGTTCGGAGCTGCTTTGGTTTGTGAGGAGCGCCTGGCAGGTGCCCCCAGGAACCTGGGCCCGCTCGTGCCCCGTGCTCCGGGGAGGCGTGAAATGATGTGATCGTGAAAGCCAAACTAAGAGCAGCTCCTTTTCCCCTCCCTGGATTGATTCGCCTGCAGGAGATGGAAATGTTAAGGAAGCAGGTCGAGTGTCTTGCTGAGGAAAATGGGAAGTTGGTCGGTCACCAAAACCTGCATCAGAAGATTCAGTACGTGGTGCGGCTGAAGAAGGAAAATGTCAGGCTCGCTGAGGTAAGCTCTGAAAGGTACTCGAAGTAAACCCGGCCTGGTCTTAGAATGTCTGTTTAGGGGCGCCTGGGTGGCTCAGTTGGTTGAGTGACTGCCTTCGGCTCGGGTCATGATCTCAGGATCCTGGGATCGAGCCCCGCATCGGGCTCTCTGCTCAGCCGGGGGGAGCCTGCTTCCCCCTCTCTCTCTGCCTGCCTCTGCCTACTTGGGATCTCTCTGTCTCTGTCAAATAAATAAATAAAATCTTTAAAAAAATTAAAAAAAAAATTAAAAAAATGTTTAACTCAAGTCTAATCTTTAAATCGCTTAAATGCTTCTTTCGGGGAACGTACTGAGTTAAAAAAAAAAAAAAAAAAAAGCAGTCCTTTTCATTCGAAGTATAATTCAGTCCGTTGTCAGACTCCTACATAATCAGATTCTTGTGTGATGTTATAAATAGTTTACAAATTGAAAGTTGTAGTCTTAATTTTATTTTATTTTTTTGTAGTCTTAATTTTAAATGTAAACTCAATGAATGCAAAGAATAACTTCCTGTAAGCATTTGAGCCTTATTATTTTTTTTCTTTTCCCTTATTTTTATTTATTTATTTTTTTTAAATTTACTTCTCAGGAGACAGAAAAGTTGCGTGCTGAAAATGTGTTTTTAAAAGAAAAGAAAAGGAATGAATCTTAGGGATCTTGGTCAACTACCTACCTAGGCATCACCTTTCCGGAGACTTTCTTCCCTCTTGCACAAGTAAGCCCTTCCCTAGCGCATGTAACAGAGCTGAATCAAGGAGTGTCGTTACTAACTGTGTGTGTGACATCGGGGGCTGACCTTCACGTTTCTGAGGAATGTTCTGCAGCGGTACGCACGCTGTGGCAGTCGGCAGTCTGCTATTTCAAAGTGACCATCCCATTTCAAAGCTTTCAACCAACTGTAAATACTGGGAAAACCTTTTGCCTTTTTAAAATAAAAAGCTGTCGCTAAGGTTTACGGTGGTTGTCGGCCAGGTTATTTTTTCCTTAGATACTACTCACCATAATCTCCTTCGAGTCTCGCAGCAGAAGCTCTAATAGTATGTGGTGGCTTCAAAATTTGCAATGATGTTAATCCTGTTGCGTAGCATGTAGGAAAGGCAAACTTGTTAATATAGATTATTTTTGTATTCTTACTTTTTACGTATTCTCCTGAGCATTTTTTATGACTGTAAATATGGCCATTTTTCAAAATTAAATAAAATCCCTTAAAAAGTAACAGTTTAATAAAGTGCTTTATTCACTCGGGAGAGCCAGATTGACTTGTCCATTCACCATCTACTTAATGAGCACCTATTATATGCCCTGGTCATCTGCAAACACAGCCAACAAACCCTCCTGCCCTCACGGAACTTCTGTGTGTCACCACTTCATTCCTTTTCATTGCAAATCATATTCTGTTGTGCAGAGATGCCACATTTGCTTTACTCACCATTTGATGGACCTTGGAGCTTGTTGGCAGGCAATTTGGAGCTATTATGAATAACGCCGCTGCAAATATTTGTGTGCCTGTCTCGCTGGGGACCTGTGTTTCCTGTGGCTTGAGTACATAGATATCTAGGAGTGGAGTTGCTGGTGCAGCATGTTTAACTTTTCAAGACACTGCCTCCCCTTCGCGGAGGCACTGTTTGCTTGGTGGCGCACGCTCCCACCAGCAGGGGGCTCAGTTTCCCCGCATCCTCCTTGCTCCTGGCTCCTCACTGACATTCTCCTAAGGGCTAATGATACTGAGCATTCTTTACATATAGTAGAACACTATACTCAGCAGTAAAAAGAGGCAACATGGATGAAGCTCAACAACGGAGAAAAACAGTGAAAGAAGCCAGTCCCAAAAGACCACATACTGAGTGATTCCATTTATGTGAAATGTCCAGAAAGGGCAGATTATAGAGATAGAAGCTTGCGGCTGGGGACCCGAGCCAGTGACCATATGGGCACGATGGGAACTTTTTTCGATGTGGTGGAAACGTGCTGGTTTGTGGTGACGATTGCACACATTTAGCTCTCTAAATTTACTAAAAATTAAACTCTCTTCAAAATGGCTTCACCTTATGGGTTGTAAATTATACCTCCGTAAAGCTGAGGAAAAACAATTTTAAAAATTAACCCACAGTTGAATTCCCAAAGAGTAAGAGTCAATCCCTAAGAGCCAGAAACCAGAAAAAGGAACCAAAAATCAGTGTGGGGGGCACCTGGTGGGCTGGATGATGGAGCGTGGGACTCTTGGTCTCGGGTTGTGAGTTCAAGCCCCATGGCGGGGGTAGAGATTACTTAAAAATACTAAAAAAAAAAAAAAAAAGAATAAAATTCAGCCTAAAGTAGAGCATAGAAGCTGAGATCACCCGGCAGTGGGAGAAGGTTGGAACACTGAAGCTGGTACTAAAGAGGCTTGGGTCTTACCCACCTTTGGGAGTGTCTGGGAGCTACTGGAGCAAATGCCCACAGACTGGGAGGCTAAAAACAAATGTATTCGCTCACAGTTTCTGGAGGCTAGAAGTCCAGAATCGAGGTGTTGGCAAGGCCCTTGGGCTCCAGGGAGCGTCTGTTCTGTGCCTTTCTCTTAGCTTGCAGTACTGATAGAAGTCCTTGGCGGACTTAAACCTACCTTTTTGGGGAGGACACAATTCAACCTATAAACAGCAGTTATCAGGGGCATCGTGCTTTAATCTGAGCCACAAAACTACCCCATGAGAGAGAGTGGCAAGGAAGGACTTCCACTAAAACTTCCTGAGTGGAAAAAAATGCTACTCAACAGTTAAGTGTGCAATCATACTAAAGAAAAAAGCCCCATGCAGATTATGTAAACTATTTTTTTAACGTGTGCTATGTATAAAACTGGGCCTAGACAGAAAGTACTCTAATAATGACTTTCCTGGAGAGTGGAAGTAGTCCTTTGTACACTCCAACATTTCTCTTCCAGAGACGTGCTACTTTTTACACACATTATTTTTAAAGATTTTATTTATCTATTTATATAATAGAGAGATCACAAGCAGGCAGAGAGGCAGGCCGGGGTGGGGTGGGGGGAGCAGGTGCCCTTGCTGGGCAGAGAGCCCGATGCGGGCCTCGATCCCAGAACCCTGAGATCATGACCTGAGCCGAAGGCAGAGGCTTAACCCACTGAGCCACCCAGGCGCCCCTACACACAAACATTTTAAACATATAAGTGCATCGGCAATGGGAAGTAATGTCAGTCCTGGTTATCTGAGCCGAGTGATTATGGGTGACTTACTCTAGTTTTATTTTCTAAATCCTACAATGAGCAGGCATCCATCTGGCCTTTCGATTTGTCAGAGGCCCTCACGGGAGCCCGCCTCCAGGCCGAGTGCGGCGGTCTCCAGCGCCCTCTGCTGAGGCGTCTTTCCACTTTGCGCCTCCCGAACCGGAAGGTGCCGGTGAATCCCCTGGGGCTCTTGTTGAAAAGCAGATTCTGATCAACGGGTCTTGGGTGGGCCCGGGATTCGGCATTTTTAACCAATGCCTGGGAAAAGCGGGTGCTGGGCCACACCCAGTGACCAAAACTGAAAGTGCCGGGTCACGAAGAGTTATTCTACAGCAGCAACCGTAGCGGCACTGCCGCGGCTTCCAACGCCAGCCCCGGACAGCTCCCCGGTAAATCTACTGACGCTGCCCGCCGCCCCACTGAGGCCCTCGGAGCTCGGCCCCGCCCCCGGCGCCGGCCCCGCCCCTCCGAGGACCTCGCCGCGCCCGAATTGGCCTCCCTGCTCACGTGGGCGTCGCGTCACGTGAGGCCGCCGCCCAATCGCGGCGCGCGCTCGGTCGGTGGTGGGGGCGCCGGGCGCGGGGACAAGTGGCGGCGGGCACCATGGCCCAGGGGTCGCAGTCCCGCGGCGGCGCCGTGTGCCCGGCAGCCTACCCCGACGCCCCCGCGGAATTCCCCCCTCACCTCCAGGCCGGCGCGATGCGGCGCCGCTTCTGGGGCGTGTTCAACTGCCTGTGCGCCGGCGCGTTCGGGGCCCTGGCCGCCGCCTCCGCCAAGCTGGCCTTCGGCAGCGAGGTCGAGCCCGGGGCGCCGCTGCGGCCGGCGGGCGGGTGGGCCCGGGCGGAGGAGGGGCGGTGCGGGGCCCGCGAGGCCCGGGGGAGGGGATGATTGGGGTTGGGCGCCCGCGGGTCTGTTCGCTCCCTCCGGCGCTGCAGTCAGCTGGGGCGGGAGAGCATCCCTGCATTCTAAACCCCGTCAAATCCTCGTCCAGTGTAGGCGGTAAGAGACCTGAGCCTCTTCCCTACCAGGGACCTACAATCTGTCCTCCGGTTGGGCTAGTTCGCTTTCCTACATCCACTCTCTACCTCTCATTTTAAGCCCCTTGTGCCTGAACATTTCTCTGCACGTGACTCTTAAGGTGAGAAGCCTGTTGGCCATCCCTCTGCTCCGCACTTAATAAGTGGTTTTGACCGGTATACCCTGCTGCCAGGCAAATTGGGAGTTTGGGACACGTAAGCATAAGAGAGGACAGAGGAGCATTCTGGACACCCCCCATCCGCCCCCTTGCTGAGAACCCCTAAACTGCCTTCCCATGTCTGCTGAAGTGCACCGCTGCCCCTCCCATCCCGAGTGGTAGGCCGGTGTCGACTCCTGGAGGGGTTTCCCTGCCCCAGCCCCGGAGGGTTTGGTCCTGACCTGGACAGTGGACACACTGATCCATGTGAGTAAGCCTGTTCGGGGCTAATCCAGTGGGCACCACCATGCTTGAGATTAGTGCCCTGTTGGGTATAATTCTTGATGGGTAACTCTGACCCATGAGGCTTCTTAGTCTGTTTAGTTGTGCACCAGGTCTTCATAACTACATAAACAGGTTGCACTGGTGCATACAGAGCTTTTGTGGAAATTCTGTAAACACGCCCTTTCCTCTTTTTTTTTTTTTTTTTTTAGAGATTTTATTTCGGGGGCGCCTGGGTGGCTCAGTGGGTTAAGCCTCTGCCTTCGGCTCAGGTCATGATC
>CM053603.1:10371054-10386880 GCA_028646535.1 Procyon lotor
AAAAAAAAAATAAAAGAAAGAAAATGAAACAGGAAAAACCCACCCTCTGATTTCACCACCCATAGGTCCGTATAATTAACATTTTGGCGGATATTCTTCCAGCTTTTTCTCTGTGCACAGCAAGCTGCAAACAGGGAAGAATTTATAAGTCCGAAAATCTCCTACGTTTCTAAAGTATGCATTTGGCCCCGTAGTGGCATCTGTTTAAATCTGGGGCAGCGAGCTGTGATAGGATTCTAGCAACCATTCCCCTCAGTGGCTAGCCCAAACTTCTAGTACTTTCCTTGACCCCTACCCAGTTCCTTTTCTATTTCAGAGAAACCAAGTCTGCTTGGGTAAAGGTCCCAGCTAATCCTGGTCTTCAGGGACCAGACTTTCACCTCAAAGTTTCTCTCCTGTGATGTGCACACACGCCAGGCTCTCCCTCCCCTCACACCTGAGCTTCTCGAGGTCACGGGCACTTCCGTCTCCGCTACCTCTCTCTTACTATAGTTCGCCGCTCTCCGGCACTGGGCATCTCCGCACCAGGGACACCCCTCGCCACGTCACTGTGCAGCTCCCCCTGACCAAACCAGAAGCCGGTTCTGAGCCCTCATCTCCCTCGGATCCCCTATGACCGCCAGTCCCTTCTGTCATTCTTTCCTGAGGCTGCTCTGCTCCCTCTGGGTGTCCTCCTGCCTCTGGGTCTGGGCCCCTTGCCCTCCCGTGGGATGCTGCCCACCTTGGACCCCAGTGCTCCTCAGGGATCCCTCCAGCTCTCTCCCTGCTCGTTCTGCACCTCCCCCCGGCCCTGCCACCCACAGGGCTCCCCATCACCCCTCGTGGTGATGCTCAATCCCCGGCTCCAACTCAGACCTCTTTTCTAGCTGCAGACATCTCCACCGGGTTGTTCAAGGGGCATTAAAGCCAAAGAAAACCAACCCTCCAAATTCACCGTGCGAGAACTGAATCCGTTCCTTTCTCCCCAACCCCCCTCTCCTACTCTCCCTTCCCTGGCCCGTGGGACATCCGGTTACCGTGCATTCGGTGTAGAAATCCGGCCGCCGTCCCCAGCTCTCTGAACCCTCTGTCCCGCATACTGGCCCCAAACTGTGCCTCAAATCCCACGTCCTCCTCTCCGTGCTGCCATCATGGTCTTCATTCTGGCCCATCCTCACGTGCCCCAGGCGTTAGAGCATCTCCCACCTCCGTCCCTTCTCCTTAACTACTTCCCAGAGTAAACTTTCTAAAATGGGAATCCGGTCATGTCATTCTTCCTGCCTGGATGCCTTCCCAGGCTTCGAAGAGCCTCCCCCGGGGTCCAGCGTCTGCGCTCCTGGGCGGGGTCCACGCAGGGCCGCCCCGACCCAGCCCTGGACCTCGGATCCAGCGCCCACCAACCCCCACCCATCCCTGTGGACTGCCTGCAGTTTCCCAAAGGCACTGTGCCCTCCAAGTCTTCCTCTGGGGCCCCCAGGGGCCCCGCATCAGCACCTCCGGCCAGCCTGCCAGCCACCTGCTTGCCTCTCGCACTGGAACCAAAACCCACCCTGGGATCACTTCCTCTGCCTTTTCCCTCATGGCCCCGGGGCCGCACCCAAGACAGAAGTCATTGCTTGGCCTTTGCTGCTTGGGTCTGTTTTTATTTGTCTCGTAACACCTATCATTTAGGTACACACTGACCGCGCACGGCTGTACATTCCTGGGTGAAAGAGACAATGTCTTTCAACCCGCAGCCCAGGGCATGCATGGCCCAGGGCCCGGCACGGGCGTGTTTTCAATAAACCCGAGCTGAAGGATAATGATGGTACAAGAGACATTTACTGAGTGCTCCTATCCCAGGCACGGTTCCAAGCCCTTTATTGTATCTTCTCGGTTAATTCTGCCAATAAACCTCTGAGGCAGAGAGACTATGTTATTCCCCATTTTACAGACGAGGTAACTAAAGCAGAGAAATCAAGCAACTGCCCAAGATTATGTGGCTACCAGATGGCAGAACAAGGATTCGGACCCCCGTCTAGAGCCCTCGTCTCTATCAGAAGATAATTCAGGTATTTACCAGACGCTGACTGAAGGGACTTTTTACAGCCGCCTTGATGTGATATTATCATTCTCCTGCCAACAACTATACCGGCGCGCTAACATTAAGACTGAAACAGGGGGGTGCCTGGGTGGTTCAGTCATCAAGCATCTGCCTTTGGCTCGAGTCATGATTCCCAGGGTCCTGGGATCGAGCCCTACAACGGGCTCCCTGCTCGGCGGGAAGCCTGCTTCTCCTTCTCCCACTCCTCCTGCTTGTGTTCCTTCTCTCGCTGTGTCTCTGTCAAATAAATAAATAAAATCTTTAAAAAAAAAAAAAAAGACTGAAACACGACTGTTTCAGTATGTATTTAGGATAACATGACAGTGTAAAAAGGACACGATGGAAAGCAACAGAGAAGGTTCCAAAGAAATACCAATGAGTCCAAGAACTTAACATCCCCCTGCATTTTAAGCGGCAAGGATGAAAGTTGCTTCAAGTGTTTCAGGGGCCCTGGGATTGAGGAATGAGCACATCTGCTGTCCAGGCAGAAATCCTCCCTTGATTAGCTCTGCCAGGGACACGGGGACCAGCTGCAGGCCCGTGTCACAGGCCACCTGTCTCCTCCGCAGAAAGGTGGGAGGTGAGTAATCCCTAAATGGGTCACTCTCCTCTCTCTGGAGCCGGAAAGATTTTTCATTGGGTGTTTCTAAGTTGCTCTGTGGCAGATACAAGAAGCTGCCTGGCACATGAGGGAGGATAACCCCTGAGACAACTGACCTGACCTGGGGGAACGGGTTGGTACCTCTGGCCGCACCCAGCACGCTGCGGGAGGGCCCGGTGCCAGCCGTCATGTCGCCACGCCACCGGCCCGAGTAAACACTTGCTAACTGACTCTACACAGTATGTAATCGACGAGGTCACGGAGAGGCTTCAGAAGGGAATGCTGGCTGCGGGGGGAATGAGTTTTGGCAAGCAAAACTGAGATAGAGGCCTGCGGTGGTCTGAGACCGTCGTGTGAAGTCTGTGGATGGCAAGGTGTTCACAAGATGGGATTCAAAGGGAGGGAGGGCCAGTGGGGCAGGCAGACGGATGGATTTTCTTTTTCTTAACAATGTGGTTAAATTGATTCATATGCCTCCTTTAGTCAAATCTCAGATTTGGGATCATTTACGATGATGAGTTAGTAAATGATTAGTTAGTAAATGATCAGAAGGGTTGATACGATTATTATGACTGCACAGCGGCTTGGCTTTGAGCTTCCTGGCAGCCGGGGCAAAACGGGATAATCTAGGTCTCTCAGCTTTAAGCAGCTTCCGGGAGACAGATATCCCAGATCTAAATTCTAGATTTAAAATTATAGACTTAAATTTTAAATTCCTGAGGAAGCTCACAGGATGAGGAGTTAAAATGTATCTCTAAAAGGAAAGGAAAAAGCCCGTGACACTGAGGTCGGGGTGGGGAGGGAGACGGGTAGCAAGGTAGGAGTCTTCAAGCCTGGTTTGTTTTTAAGAGGCTGCTTCCTCTGGGCGCTGAGAGGAACACAGAGAGCTCCCTGACGTGACATGCCCTCGGCGTAAGCGAGGCGAGCGCACCTGAGACCAGACCCTAGTAACGCCCTAGTAATACTAACAAACCCAAATGATAACGCGTACATTGTTGTATGTTGTTTAGAACCCGCGGAGACAGTTTGTTTGAGAAGAACTATATGCAAAGTGAATTCCTGAGATACAAAACATTATAATCCTGATGGGGAGCGCCTTAGGACCCTGCAGAGGCACCTTCCTAAAACCACACTCATCCTGCAGGGTTAATAAGGAACCCCCAATTTGATCTATTTTCAGTGTGAGATTGACACTCCCTGTGCTGCCCAGGGCCTCCTCCCTCCTCCCTCCGGATGCACTGGGTTTGCATAACGCGTCAGTGTGCTGGGAAAGAGGGAATACTGCGGCCGGAGGTGGGGCATGCCTTTAGGACATGTCTGGAGTTGTTCCCCTTACTAATGGTAGATATTTGACCAGTGCTTCATTTGGGGGCCCAGTTTTCTTTGGGGCCACCAGCACAACACACCGACGGGAAGCTGACTGGTGTTTGGGGTTCGGTCCACGGTCCTCACTCACTGGTGATCAGAAGCCGTGAGAATCGTCCGAATCATCCAAACGCGAGAGACCCCCAGAGAGGCCACGCGAGTCAATGTGGGGGAAAAGGGCACACGCGTGTGAGGGTGGCTGGAATGCCAGGCCAGAGCCTTCTCGCTGTCCTCCCCCCGACATCCAGTTCCCTGATGCACGTGCCTTCTAGACACCCATGACGCCGCACGAAGCTGATCCTGACCCTCCGCCAGCCCTAGATCTGAACTGTCCACCTGGCATCTCTGCCTATGTGTAACATAGACACAGTCGGCCAGAACAGAAGCCTTGATTTCCCTCCAAAATCTGTTCTCCTCGACTCCCCCGTTTTAATAAATGTCACCAGCAACCCCCTAGCTGCTCAAGCCAAGATGCGGGAAGGCACACCCCCCAGTCCCTGTCCATTCCGTCAGCCCTTCGGAATGGTGGTGCTCAGACCTCACTGAACACAGAGGACGCCTGGGAGCGTTAAAGCACCCCGAAACCCAGGGCCCTCCCCCAAACCAATCAGAGCAGAACCTCTGGGGGTGGGGCCCAGACGTCCGTACTTCTTCAGAGCTCCCTCAGGGATTCTAATGTGCAGCCAGGTTTGAGAATTAGTGGCTTAAAATACACTCCAAATCCAATAGCTTCTGTCCAGCTTCGCTGCTTGCACTCTGGTCTGAGCCACCAGCCATGTCGTGTGCAGGCCCCTGCCGTCCCTCCAATCCTCCTGGGCCTCTGCTCCACCTCCAACCCCTGTTACAAGCACAAGGTGCTGTCTTTTTAAAAATCAGGTCGTGTCATGCCTCTTCAGTGGCTTCCTACTGCATTGAGAGTAAAGAGCCAAGTTCTCAGGAGGCTCTCGAGGCCCTGCACGATCTGGCTTCTGCCGTCCTATTCACCTCCTCCAGCTCCTCTTACTTCCACTCACGGGGCAATCACCCCAGTTTTAGTCCTGTTCCCCAAATAGGCCAAGTGTGTGCTGACCTCTGGGCCTTTGCACCTACTCTCCCCTCTTCCCGGAAGGCTCTGCCCTCAGGGCTTCATTTGCCTGACACACAGCTCCTTGCCATTTAGGTCTCAGCTCTAATGGCACTGCTCACAGCCCTTCTCAGATCCCTAGGGTAGGCCCCTCTGTGCCCCAGAAAAGTCACCACATCACCCCGATCACACTCCTCGACTGTTTTTAAAATACTTATTGCTGCTTGAAATCACTTTGTTCGCTGGTTCTGGTTTTCACTGCCTGACCCCGCGCTAGGACGTGAGCTCCAAGGAGGCTGGGGTTCGGGTCTGTCTTGCTCACAGCTGTCGCCGTTGCCCAGAAAGGCCCTCTCACGTAGGTGGCAGTCAGTGAGCATGCCATTCACTTTGTCCCACTCATCAGGGCCCCCAGGGCTCTTCTTCGGGGCCGCCAGTGTTATCCTCGTAACATGACAACTGGGGCCTCACCACTCTTTTAATCAAAATCCTCAGGGGCTCTAGACCGCCCCTCCTCATCCAACTGCTACCCAAACCCATTCTCCTCCTCAGGTCCCACCATCCCACGCAGTTCCTGAGTCCCTCGAGGGGCCATATGCCTGCGTGCCCGTTGCCCTTTCCGCCTGGCCTGCCGTCAGAGTCTTCCTGGACCACCACCTGCCACTCCCTACGCCCCCCCAACAGATGCCGCTCTTGTGACAATAGGCCGGCCGTGCCCGCCAGCAGCCCTCCCCGTCGTCTACACTGCTTGGTGCTCCCTCCCTTGTTTTGCCACAGCGACCTGGGCTTGCCCCTGCCACAGCCTCCGTCGCACCGGGCTGGCCTCACTTGTCTTCTCTAGACGGAGGGCACTCCGGTTGGAACCACGTATGCATCCCTGCCCCCGTTCCTGACGCTCGTGTTCTGACGAAAGACCCACTTTAGTAACTGTTTCGGCCACCGGAAAGACATCTGAAGAGGATGTTCGCTTTTACAAAATGAGAATTGCTCCTTTGCTTGCTGCAGTTTACGGCTTAGGAAAGGTTTCACAGGAACACTCTTCTTTTAGGATAGATGGGGGAAACCTGAACGTCAGGCCCTTCAGGGCCCGGCGGGTCGAGGACCCCACTAACGGTGCCAGCACGTGTGGGAGAAGAGGTGCTGTGTGGACTGGCCGCTGCGGTGGAATTGAGCCAGGAGAGCTGCTCTCCCTCGGGATGGATGCTCAATCCCCACCCCCACCTGCGCCGGCAGGAAATAGAGCCCTTCAAGGATGGAATGAGCCCAGGACCCAGGGTCTCTACTTTGCTCTCCCCGGGGCTCACAGAAACAGGGTCTGGGTGGCCAGTGCCACGGCCAATAGTGGGGCTTTCCCTCTCTTAAACATGCTTGCCCTACACACTCAAACAATGAAACCACAGGAGGTCTTTATCAAATCACGCACTCTCGCTTCTCCCGTACGAGAGGATGACCAGACGGAAGGCTCGCGACCGGGAGACACGACACCCAGGAGCCCCTGGCATAGCCTGGTGTATTTAGCTAAGTCATCAGGCAGAACACCACCCTTTTCCCACAGATGGGCACCAAGAGGCACTTGCGGCCGCCTGAAACAGGCTTGTCCGGCTTTTCAGGAAAAGATGAGCCTTGCCCAAACAAAGCGAAGGCCATTTCCGTGCAGGTTCCTGGAATTGGATACGGCTTTAATTTGCAGAGCACCTCGCTGCAGTCCTGTCTTCACTGGGAAACCCTGCCCTGACCCCACCCCACCCCCCCAAGCATGCTTTCTAAGCTGCTGCTGTGTCCCCAGTCTCCATGGTTATCTGACCGTGCCTTTCGATCGAACGAACGAGAGGCTGGGTTTCCCCGTGGGCCAAACCCCTCCCCTAGCAGACTCCGTTAACGAATACACCAGTGTACGTACGGGATCATCCAACCAAGACAGAGAGGCTGCGGCACAGATGGTGTCCCCTCGGGGGGGCCTGAGTTCACTCTCCCACCCCAGCCCCGGCCCTCCTGTTCTCCACGCTCCTAAGGTCTGGGGGAACATGCGGGCTGTGGCCATGCCAGGTCCAGAGGCGGAGAGTGCGGGCTGGTTAAAATGGCCCAGACATACTCACGGGGTCCGTCAGCATGGCCCGGCAGTGGGAAGCCAGGGCCAGGAAGGCCAGCAAGTTGAACATGATTCCGTTGATGATGCTGTACACGTAGTCTCGGGATGGAATCAGCATGACAAAGAGGACCACAAACTCCGCGTAGAGGACCAGAAACCAGGTGACGATGGCACAGGCGATGCCGCAGCCGTCGCGGATAAACCACATGGTTCCCACGGGACCGGGGTGGGGAGGTGGGACACACTTCTCCGGCTGGAGGTATTCTGGCTTCCGCTCAATGTCTCGGAAGTGGTGGGTGGGGATAAGCATCATAAGCTATTCTGTCCATACTGGCATCTGGAAGAGAGAAGAAAGGACCCAGAAAATTGGTGGTATCTTGTTATCAAGGAGACTTGACAAAATCACTTTTCTAAAGTGAGCCACGAGGGGCGTCTGGGTGGCTCAGTCAGTTCATCGTCTGCTTTCGGCTCAGTTCACAATCCCAAGGTCCTGAGATTGAGTCCCGCATCAGGTTCTCCGCTCGGTGGGGAGCCTGTTTCTTCCTCTCCCTCTGCCCCTCCCCCCCAACTTGAGTTTGCTCTCTCTCAAATAATCTTAAAAAAAAAAAAATAAAGTAAAATAAGCTTTATTTTATATAGAAATATATATTTATTATATAACTTATAGTATATATATTATATATAAATAAGATAAAAGAATAACATGTGAGCTCTTGGGACACTCGGCTGGCTCAGTTGGAAGAACATGTGACTCTTGATCTTGGGGTCATGAGTTTGAGCCCCATGTTGGGTGTAGAGTTTACTTAAAAAAAAGAAAAGTAGGGGCGCCTGGGTGGCTCAGTCATTAAGCGTCTGCCTTCGGCTCAGATCCCGGGGTCCTGGGATCGAGCCCCGCATCAGGCTCCCCGCTCCGCGGGAAGCCTGCTTCTCCCGCTACCAATACCTCTGCTTGTGTTCCCTCTCTCGCTGTGTTTCTCTCTTTCACATAAATAAAATCTTTAAAAAAAAAAAAAGATTTAAAAAAAAAGAAAAAAGAAAAAAAGAAAAGTAAGTTCTCTTCCTTACTTCCTTCCGAGAGTTAACTTAGCCTTTGCGAAATAGGGCTACCTTGTCCAAAGCCTTCATGTGGTCGATATGTAAAGGGAGGCTTCCAAGGGCAAATGCCTCTCCCAAGGTCGGCTGCAGCCACAGCTGCACACATAGGACACCAACTCAGAAGTGGGGCTGAACTCGGGTTTCTCTGTTTACGAGGGATCGATCTACTGGGAGGACGGTGTCAACAAATACGTTCCAGTTGTGACTCAAAAGACCAGATGGGACACAGAACACCAAACCCTCCAGGAAAACTCTCTTCAGTATGAACCCTGCTGCCTCTGTGCCAAGGACAAAGCCAGGCTGTCTGGGGTTCACAGGGATGAGCAGGCGGAAAGGACCTGGTGACTAGGACCAGGGTTAAGCAGCAACCATGAAGACGTTCTCACTACTGCATTAGCTAATGGTAAAGGCGAGACAGTCACTCGGAGAGGGAAGGTTCTTGAAACCAACCAAGGTTTTTGCAGTCCTACGGCCCAAACAGTTGATTTTCCAGGAATCAGAGGCTCCCTGAGTTCTGCCCTCCCGCAGGTGATGGGGTCAGGTGGGGGATGTTGGACAATGAGTCAGGCGGTGTTTCCGCACCAGCTGGCTGTGAGGCTTCGTGAGCCTTTGTGGCCTCCCCTGCGGAGACACCCGCTTGCAGCCCCGGCACCCCCGGCCCCAGGGCTGGTGTGAGACCTTTGGGAGCTGGAGGTACTCCTGAAGAACGCCTAGACCGTAAGAGCCCACACACCACGGACCCCACACGCGTGGCATCATCTCTCTAGGAAAGACAGCCATTCCTTCTGAAACAAGGGCTGAGCAACACGCCCCTTCTTCCCAACAGCTGCAGCCTGTGTCTCTGGAGACGCTCCTTAATGAAATAACTCAGGATCAATAATAAAGTCGATCTGTCCACAACCGTGCGCCGTAAGGCACAGCAAGTACACATTTCCCTCTTCCGATTCCTTACCCTACGCGTGGGGCCCGTTGCATCACCAGGCCGGTTTCTCAATCAGAAACTGTGCCAGTGGCAGGCTTGCCCCGGATGGCGGCGACACCGAGGGGCCACCGGCGCAGTCTACGGCACAGCAAGTGACATATTCAGGCCCCTGAGAACTCCAGGCACTTTGTAGCGGTGGAAACCATTCACAGGTGGCGCTGGCTCTGCGTGTTTTTCTGGAGGCCAGGGCTCTACAGGGCCCGGGCAAACCTTCAGTGGTTGTGCTGGGCTTTCCTCACCCTTTGGCCTTCTTCCTCCCCTGTCTTTATCCCCAGCACAGAAGGAGCCTCTGGACTGACTATGGTGTAGTCCTGACGAGTCAGGATGTGTCCAGAAAGCTGAGCGGGCAGAGCAGGCACCACTCCTCCAAATGACAGACATTCGAGAGTCCAAAGTTGAGGAGGCTCCTGATGAAATAAGGCCAGGGCCTCCCCTCCCCAGGATGGTGGTGAATTAATGGCCGAAAGGCAGTTTGACTCAACAGAGAGTGACTATCACATGCTGGGTACACTGTGCTGGGGGCCGAGGGACGGGGAGCCATGACATTTGGAATAACCACCCCAAGCAGAGTAAAAGCAGTGGTTTCCCACGGGGGGCCGTCAACCAGAATCTTCGAATAAAGCAACCCTGTGCTCGCCACAAGACAATGGCAACCGGTGCCACAGGCGACAGCCTGCAGGCACGAGTGAAGCACGGATGCCCTTGTGCGGCACCAAACGGAAGGGCAGTAGGAGCCTGCAGCCCGGGGTGTCTGCGATTGGACCCGGGCCCGGCAGACTCATTCTAAGCTCTGTTCCACCAAAAGCTGACAAATGAAAAGCTGAAATCCCATGAAATCCCACGATTCCAGAGCTGATGAAAGCTCAGTATTTCGACAACTTCCACGGGCAAGCATTCTCTTGGGGTTTCCTGCTGCCGTACAGGTCTGGGGGTACCCAGGCTCTAAACCCATCAAGTTTTCCTGGACCCTGGTCACACCATTCGAGACATATCGTCCTGCTTTTGCGTTACAATGGCACAGCGGAGGGGTTGTGATGAGACCCTAGGACCAGCAAGCCTTAAGTATTTACTCTTGACATTTTTTTTTTTAAGATTTATTTTATTTATTTAAGTAATCTCTACACCCAACGTGGGGCTCGAACTCATGACCCCGAGGTCAGGAGTCACGTGCTCCACCAACTGAGCCAGCCAGGTGCCCCGACTCTCTAGCTTTATACAGAAGCTCGCTGACCCACGGTCCGAGGCGGTTGTTACCCACCAGATAACTGAGATCTGTCTTGGATCCAGCCTTCCCTGCGCAATAGCTCCGTGTGACCAGAGATGGGTGGGTACAACTCACTCCGCCCCACCCACGTCTGTGGCAGCATGACCTCCTGTCATCTGCAGCCCGACGGCCATCTCCCTGAAAACTGTGTACTCTAGCAAAGTGTTCTGTGTGGTGTTCTGAAATGGATCATCGTTGAAAATAAATTTCAGAGCACTGCTCCTCTGGAGGTATTTCTAGCGATTACATTCGCTCATAGTTATTTGGACTGGTTGACTGAATCCTCTTGTCAATTACTCACTCGATTGTACACATGGTAACAACCTGACTCGGATGATTTGTGTATGAGTGGTTTTGCTGAGGAATAGACCCTTCCGTGTAAGTAAATTTCCCGGTAACTGTGGCTTGTCCCTGAGCAGATACACGGTTTAACCATTAGGATGGTAAAGGTGCAGATGAAAAATAAAATATGGAAGTAAAATGAAAGGCAAAATAAAATACAGTAAAATAAAAAATAAAAATAAAAAATAGTAAAAAAAAAAAAGATATTATACTGCTCTTGTCTTAAGTACAATAACCGTCCATTTCTTTGGAATGAGTTAGTTATTACCGGGAACATCAATTACTGGAGTGTATCAGGGAATGATGTCCTCAGGGGTCATGGAGACTCACTGAGCTCTTGGCCTCACACCAGCTGGCCTGTTCAGACTATCAGAATTCTAATTCCAACATCTCCTTTGTGTGGTTCTGTCTTCCTCTTCCACTCCTGGCCACTGCCATTTCTGTATCTGCAGTTACCCATCCCCCTGGTATTCTTCATTTATGACCACTAATTGGCTGTGGGCTGGAAAACAAATAAAACTAAACCCGGTTTGGTTTTATTTGTTTGTGAAAGAAGGGTACTCATTTTAGGTAAATAGGCCTTTAGGGAACACCGGCTGTGCTCTCCCACCATACGGTCCCTGTGGGCTAGAAGCCCGGACTTTTTGTTAGCCCGGGGCCTGGCACGCAGCTGCCATTTACTGTGTGTGTTCTTTACACAAATGCTCAAGTACAACGCCAGAGCTTTGGGATTCCAGGCCCACCTCTGGAGGCCCTGTCTGCTTCCTTTCAGGGGTATGGCCATATCCTAGACGGTGGAGTGTGCACCAAGTAGGACTGTGCGGTAGGTGGACCATGACTCTCATTTAAGCAACCAGAATGTTCCACCTTCAAACGGCGTGGGACCAACGAGTGTATAGAGGAGCTCTGCTTTCCCCCTGGTGAGGGAGAACCCGTGTCAGCACTCCGACAAGGGCACGCTCGGCAGAATCAGACGCCAAGTACTGAACTCAAGTTCACATTCCAACCCACACTTGTAGGGTTTCAAAATATCCTGCTCAAAACCAATCAAGGCACGCTGCGATAAAGAGTTTACTTAACCCCAAGGCCACTCGAGAGCAGTGCAAGTAGCTTTCCAATAAGGATCTGTTCCTTAAATCAGCTTAACTGGAAATCTGACAAGTATGGGGAGAACCTTACCGCGAACAAACTGTGCACCTTCTCTTCACTCTGCCCCTAAATGACCACAGCAGGAGAGGCAAATGTTGACCTTTTTTCCTTTCCTGTTTTGAATTAGGGAAACTCCAATCCTTGGGGTTGAGGAGTGGCTCTTTGCCTAGGTCCGACTCCCCACAAGTCCCTTGCTTGGGAGCGTTGGGCAGAACTGCTGGCTCAGGCCTCTGGGTTGTGCGTACAAGGAGGCTGGTGGGTCCGGGGACCTTTAATCCTGCCCACAGCTCACATGCTGCGCTCTACACCTTTCACCCCATTCCCTCGCCCTGTTGACCCTCTAAATTTTCCCGTCTTTAGTTCAGTTCAATTCAAAGACATATTCCTGGAGCAGCCGCTAAATGTAAGGAACTGTTCGGGGGAGCTCACACACAAGAGATGATGAGGCCAGTAACGTGTGCGTGCTGCCCGGTTCAGGCCCTGCCACTCCCCAATCCCAGCACCCAATCTGCTAAGACTAGTCTTACTTGCTTTGTTCTACTAACCTGCAAGTCCCATTTGGTTTGGTGTCGGAGCCTGGTATCTGGCAGGGGTCTGTGCTCAAATCTTTATTTCTTGTGTGAACAGATGCAGAAATCAGACAGATCTACCCCACAATGACCCTGACACATGGGTTTCTAATGAACAGCACAATGGAGAGGCAAACAGTAACACACCCCCCCACCCCCGCCAAAAAAAAAAAAAACCAAACAAAGCCCAGAAGTGAGATCAGTAAACTTTCTCATGGCCAGGGCATCTACAGGGAGAGGATCTGAGCAGGACGTGGAGCCAGGTGAAACGTTCCATTCAAAGGCCGGGAGAGTGGTGACACAGGTTGGGGGGGCTGGATGTCGGGGCTGTGTGTGTGAGCATGCGCATACATGAGTAGCGGTGGGAACAGGAGATGGCGGGGGGGGGGGGGTGCGCTAAGTGGAAATGAAGCTTTAAAGGTAGGGTTATGTTATGTCGGCTACGGATGAGTTGGGACTTCACCCTGGAGGTACCGGGGAGGCACCCCAGTCTCTGAGAAGAGCCATAAGGGCCACAGTGGTAAGACTGCTCTGGCACTGATAGGCAGGACAAGATGAGACACACAGGAGGGCCTGGAGTCCACCAGAGGCCAACGAACCTGGGGAGGCACTGAGGTAACAGGGCCAGAGTTCCAGGTGGATGGAACTGGGTTTTCTATTCCTCTTCCATTTTGTTTCCAAAGACAGATCGAAAACAACGATCGCTTGGCAATTTTAATTATAGTAATCTATGTTGTACTGTTTTGGCCAATGGTTCTAGAACATTAAGAAGAGTTGGCTTTGAGGCACCTGGGTGGTTCAGTCGTTAAGTGTCTGCCTTTGGCTTGGGTCATGATGGGATCGAGCCCAGCGTCAGGCTCCCTGCTCCGCGGGAAGCCTGCTCCTCCCTCTCCCACTCCCCCTGGTTCTGTTCCCTCTTTCGCGATCTTCATCAAATAAATAAATAAAATCTTAAAAAAAAAAAAAAAAAAAGAGTTGGCTTTTCCATATGTGACTAATCCATGCCCAAAGTCATTATTCCTCTACTTCGAGGAGGAGCACCCTGCGACCCAGAAAGGCTGAGGGACTAAGCCCTGGGGGTAAGGAAGTCATAGGAGGATTCATGGTACTGGAGGAGTTCTGGCGTCCAGGAGCTGACAATCCAGACGATAAGGGAGCCTCGGTGTTGTGTCAGAATGACCTTCCGGGCTCTGTGCTATCCCAGCATGTGGGAATTCTAAGGGAATCATCTAGTCCTCCTCCCTAGAGTTTCAGAAGCAAAAAACTGAGAAATGACTGAAAGCTGTGATAATTTTCTAAAACAAAAGCAAAAACAACCCCCACCCCCTCCATGTCTGGTCCAGAGAACTGTCTCCAGATCTGTAACTCACGTGCTTCATTGTACCTGACCACAAGTGAGCCCTTCACCAACCCAGACAGGCAGACACAAATGTACCTAGTGAAATGCAGCCTGGGGTCGTATAAATCCCAGGGTGTGGGGTACTGGGTTGGCTCTGTGACTGGCACTCATGACTCAATTTCCATGCTGCCTAGCCATAGCTGGGCAATACAAAGGGGTCTGAGAGGGTGATGCTGAGGCCAAGCTCCCAGGTCCCATCCCACTGTGGCCCATCAGCAGGGTGGCCAGGCTGGATCCCCAGCCAAGTGTTGGGCATTGGTGATGGCAAGGGTCCAGGTACAGTGCCTACAGTTACTCATTTGTTGAATGAGGGGCAAAGCCTTATAAATCCATCACCTGACCTAAGAAAACAGACCCAAAGCCCAGGCTTTATGCGCAAGGGTCAAAGCCATCACATAAAACACACAAGTTCTATACTGGATGTATCAGAGGCCCCCCCCCCCCAACCCTCAACTGTTCTCCATCCAGCAAGTGTCCCAGGAACCGCAGATCCTCTCAGACTGCCAACCTCACTGACTTTCATGAGATAAGATGGTATCCAGAAGTCCCGGATTAGTTCGGCTAGATCTCAAATCCTTAGAAACATCTCAAAGTACTTTGTGAAGATTACTTTCCCAAGACACCACACCCACTCACATTCTCACATCCACACATGCATTCACACGCGGCACAGAAGGGGGTTTTGGGGACTGTACACATTAAAGTAGCATTAACACAGCCGACTTGTATGAAATAGCTGTTTACGGGGGGGGGGGGCTGAATAAACTCAAATCAGGTGTAATTATTTTCCCTCGACTAGAGACAAAGGTCATCCAAATACTCCCCCGCCCCCCAAAAATATATATATATTTAAGGATTCAACTTTCTGGGGGCACCTGGGTGGCTCAGTGGGCCAAGCCCCACTTTGGCTCAGGTCATGATCTCAGGGTCTCAGGGTCCTGGGATGGAGCCCCGCATCGGCCCTATGCTCAGCAGGCAGCCTGCTTCCTCCTCTCTCTCTGCTTGCCTCTCTGCCTGCTTGTGATCTCTCTGTCAAACAAATAAATAAAAATCTTAAAAAAAAATAAAAGGATTCAACTTTCTGGGTCCCTACTAGTAGGAACATATTCATGTATAGTTCAACTCAATTTCATCAACTCCTTAGCTGACGTCATGAACATCGGCAAGGCAGTAGAAACCCTTAAATTGGAGGCTTTTAATACAGGTCAGCATTTGTTTCAGGTGAATAGTTAACATTGTAATAAATCTAGTATTACGTGGAATTGCTGTTGGGGGGTGGGGGAGTCTGGTATCCTCTTGAGCTTGGCTTAAACATTGAATTCTCACCTAAACTAATTTTTACTCCAGTTAAATAACTCAGTGTGCCCTTATACAATCCCTTACACGGTCTCCTGAAAGAAGGCAGCATGATTTCTGGTGCTTTCATCATTTCTCTCAATTGAAATTCATCTTAACGAGGATATCAGTAACCTTCTATGGTTTAGATCCTACTGTCTCAAAAATATGGTGTTTGCCTCTTTTAGAACTTCTCACATTTCAGAGAGATAGAATTAAAAGCATTCAAAAGCCAGCCCTACAACTTCAAAGATAAATAAATGGTCCATGCCCTAGAAGCTTTAGAAAGGTATCTGAAGAAGTAGAAAACCAATTTATCTGAGCTGCAATTCTCTTAATTTGTGTAAGGATCCAAAAGGATTGTACATTTTATACCCATTTTTATAGGGTTCTCAGAGAAAGAAAGAATGAACCGTGAATCACTATGTTTGAAATATTTCATTTAAAAAAAAAAAAGAATGAGTCACTGAACTTTTTTTTTCTTTCTAAAAGGTAAGGGTGTGGTTCAAAGGAA
>CM053603.1:10387380-10407564 GCA_028646535.1 Procyon lotor
TAACATAAAAATTCCTTCGGAAACTTTCTTTATCTCTACCCCCCAAGATACAGGTTGGCAATCATCCCAAGCATATGACTCATTTATATACATCTGAAGGGTCTCAAGGCTGAATTTCTATTAAACAGCAATAAGTGACCTTTCCTAACAATAGTTAGCCCCCTAAGGATCCCGAAAACCTTGTTTCCAAAATACCTGGGAGGTTTACACTACCCCTAACCCCTCCCAACTGGAAAGAATATAATGAGCCACTCCTCATGACCCCAGGACAGCTCTTTCTGCCCACGGTCTGTCCCCGTGCTTTAATAAAACCACCTTTGCACCAAAGATGTCTTAGAATTCTTTCTTGGCCCTCGGCTTCGAACCCTAATGTCTTTCCTACGTCACATTCACATAGAGGACGCCATAATACAGGTCACAAACATTGGGGATCCGCAGAAACTACACTCATTTGGGTAACACAGTCTACTATCCCCTTTATAGATGTACTTTATGATACATTGTAACAATGAGGAAAATTAACTAGGCTTTAAAACAAGAGCATGCATAGATGAACTGGTTAAAAAAATCACTATCTGGGTCAGAATTTTAGAGCTGGAAGAAATCTACAAGACCATCTGTTAGATTTGAGCTGACCTCCTTCTGTTTCATAGATGAAGAAATCGAAGTCCATTTGAGACTGTCTAAAAGTTTTAGTCAAAACACGCGGTGCTGTCTCCAGGAATGGAGATGGGCATCAGCATGAACCAAACGCCTATGATGACTGAGGACTCATAAAGCAGCTCATTGTAATTCTTACAACAACCCAGCCCCTCGACCTTCTTACACCTCAACCCAGTGAGGTGCAGAAGTCTTGGGTAACATTCCCAGGGTCCTACAGAGCAAGGGAGTGGTAAGGCCAGGACTCAAAACCAGCTCTGGCACAGTCTGAGCACAGCACATGACTTTCTTTTCTTTTTTTCCCAGAGGGGGGTAGGGGAGGAATGACCAAGCAGGAAACACAAGTTCTGCTTCCTACTCCCTTATGGGGTTGATGAACCCGAGGAAAAGTCACTTCAGCTTCGCTCTGATGGCTTCATCTCTAAAGTGACTGGGAAGGACTAGATCTCTAAGATTCGTGACTTCTTTTGAAAGACCCAAGAAATGGACTCTAAACAGACATTCCTTCCACTAGCTCCTGGAAGCCTACTGTCCCTGTTCTTTAAAAAGAAATTTTTTTTTCTTTCTCCTTTGAGCCATTTGACTGACTTCTGGCAGCTGTCTCTTAAACGGATCACGACCCCCCCTCCCCTAACTACCTTACGCGTGGGGGCCCTCAAACACTCGGCCTTTGAGAAAGAGACTAGCAAGGATCACCTGACCCCTTCCAAACTAGATGAGTAAAGAAATGAAGTGCAAGGAGTGAGCCGAAGGTCCATAAAATGGTTGGAGAGGTGACTAACTCTCCTACTCAGTTTAGGGGACCGGACCGTATCTGCCCCTGGCTTGTGCAGCCATTTCCCTGCATTCCAGAAGTCTGCAACGCAGCAACAAAATCTTTCCAAGGGCAACAATGTATCACCAACCCAGTTGCCTTCAACAACACTGCTTGTCAATGAGTGTTACTCTCACAGTATGCGCACTTCTCCTAGTAGGGTCCACTGGCCTCTGGCAAGGTAGGTTCCCCGCTGGGCGTCCTGCCTGGCTCCTGCCACAGTGGGGGGCATGTGGTATCTAAGAGTGGGGCCCTGATTCTTTTGGGGTGTCTACTACCCACCAGACACTGGGCTGCACCCTAAACACGTCTTCTCTTTGCTCTTCACAGCTGCTCTATCTTGTAGAGTTGGACCCTGGCTTTCCTGTGCCCTTTTGGAGAAGGGGAAACTGAGTCACGGAGAGATTTGCCTCAGCACGTACTCTGAAGCGGCAGCAGAGACACGGTACACTCCCCAGCCTACTCTCATTCCAGAGCTTGCTCTCTACTTCTCACTGCAACCACTAATTTTGCCCCATAACCAGAAAACAAAAGGGAAAGGTGGGTGGGTGCCTCCGCCATGACCTTGGGTTACTTACTGTTCGGCTCTCTTGCCCACACATGGTTATGTGGAGATGGTGCTAGTGGACAGGCCACGCTTGGCAGCGTTCACAGGCCACAGGCCTGAACTTAAGCATTCTGTCCTCTAAGGAGGGGCCCTGGCTGAACACTAGCCAACATTTGGAAGGACTGATCCTGCCTTAACCTAGGAAGCAGGTGGACTGTGAAACTTCAGCGGGGACAGTCACCCTAGGACTGAGTCCCTAAAATCTGCTTCTGTTGGAGAATGCTTCCTGGGGGGCTAAGTTCCAGCACGCTGCTTTTTCGGAGAGAGAGCCCACCCATGCTAGGCAGACACCATCCAGCAAAAGGTCCCACCTGAGGGTGCTGAAAATGGCACCTGCCCCCACATTGTGCCATGGGCAGACACACAGCCACTGTGACATCACCCAGGCAAGCACTTGGCTTTTTTAGGGACTAAAAGCAGAAGGCCCTTGGAGGGATCGAAGAGCAAGGGGAGAGCAAGAGAACCAGTTACTGCAATGGCACTGGGAGCAAGAAGGGAAGCCATTCAGCTTTAGACCCCTGTTGATGCCTCTCATCCCCGGCACCCGTAGGTGCCACACCAGAGCGGAGCCTTGGGAAGAGCTTGGGACCAAGGAACCGGCTGTCCGCGTCCACGGCCCATGGACAGGCTCTCTTGCATGTATCTGAGGGCTTTGGAGACAGAAGGGAGGTTTGTGCTAAGTTAAAACAGACTGCCTTGGAGTCAGGAGGCCACAATTCTACTCCCCCTCCTGTGGCCACTACTACCTGATTTCTGGCCAGAGAGCTGCCCTCCCTGGGCCTCGGTGGCCTCATATCTAAAACGAGGGAAGACTGAGCTGCATGCCGAGATCCCCTGCAGGGCTGAGAGTCTGACTTCTCTGTTCTCATGAACAAATTCAATATTTCCTTTGTTAATTTCTTGGATTCTACATGTTTACCAAAAGCACCCCTTAACTTCCTTTCCCCGTTCTTTGTTCATATACAGAAAGAAACTCACCAATAACTGTGAGCCATTTTCCTGAGCACGCTCAGTTCTTCAATTACCATTTCCCTTTGTTAAATTCACTTAATTTTTTTTTCAGAGTGGAAAAAGCACTACCAAAATGCATCAGATATCACCAAGTGGTAAGAGAGAGAAATCTTTAAAAGTGAGCAGGACCATTTTTCATTGTTTATATGTATATCCAGGATTGGTTCTGAGATTGACCATCTTGGTAAAATACACATTTTAGGGTAAGATGAGGTTTAGAACAGTTAAGAGACTTGCTCTTAAAAAAGTCACAAAAAATGACCTGTGGCAAAGCCCAGATCATCAGAATAGATAACACAGCAGTCTTTGTACCGATTGATCATTATCTTCCTAGTCATCCTGCCTTTCTAGATTTTTTTGGTGCTATTTCTCGGTTTAGAAACATACGCTTTGTCCGTAGCCAAGTCAAAAGTTACTGCAACAGAACTGTGGCCAGAATTGCATCTGTCCCACTAGGCTTATTTTTCTAGGGTGAGATATCTCTCCCACCCAAAGGGATTCCGTCCCCACAAACCCTGACCAGGAGAAATTCGTGTCTCAGGCAGCCCAGAAAAATCCAGAGTTCAAATGTCAAGTTTCTACAAAACCAGGAAGCTTACAGTTTGGAGGAGACTATGAAAAGATGCAGTTTTCCTGGTATTTCCTGGCATTTCTTGGATGGATAACTGAATTAGGTAGGACAGAGAACCGGAGCCTTCTTACCTTCACAGTTGAGAGCCAGGAATGACCTGGCCGTTTGTCTCTGGAAATCTGCTTCCAAAGAGGAAAGCAAATGATTAAAAACATGCAAAACCAAGAAGAAACTAGAGGCAGCAGAGCATTTGCTTCTCCCCCCCCCCTCCCGGCAGGTGAATATCCAGACTTCACTCCTCCATTTCTATCTGGATTCTCGGTTTATTAGCATAGGTACCTGTGTTTAAGTATTTCCAGATTTGCTAATCAGAATATGTGACCCCCTCCTTTGTTCATACATGCCCTAATGAAAGACGCAAGAAGCACCCTGCTACCCTCTCACAATGAAATGCACACGAAGACCACTCCTCTAAACGAGAATAAGCTTTACTGACACAGTCCTATCAGTTTTCTACCACTGTAATTATGAGTTGTAATTTCTGGAAAAGCAGGACAGCCACAGACCCGCCAGCCTGACTGACAGGTTATTTATATCGAGTGTTTCTTCAGACAAGGCACAGGCAGGACAACTCAAAGTGCTTAAAGGAAACAGATCCGTAGGGAAAACAGTCACTTGTACTTGCTTTTCTGAGGTTTTGGGCTAATTGTGAAAACGCAAAGGTAAAGGCCTCTGCACTTGGCTACCTCTCTTGGAGACTGGGAAGTGGTCCCCTGCTGGTCTTTTAAGAGCTCCCTGCAACTTCAGCACAACGGGCGCAGCATTGCCCCAAGCTCTTCTGTAACTGGCTTTTACTGCTGTAATTAACCAAGGTTAGGTGGGACAGATTTACTCCACCTCTGTAATGTCATTGTTGCCTGCCAGTGGCTAGCAGCAGCTCTTTACCTCCCGTCCTTGAAGCCTGGCCTGCACAATTAGCACCTTATTATAGGTCAGCCTCCTGTCTAATTACCACCCTGGCTCAATTGGGCACTTTATTTCACTGTCTTGTTTATGCGCTAGTTCGAGCGCCTGGGCTCTCCAGCCACAGTAGATCCTCAACTCTTTCCGGCAGGTGTGTTTTCAGCTTCTCATCTCTTTAAGTCCACAAGAACACTAGACACTCACAGGCATGCAAACAAATACTTCCTGTTTGAAGAGCTTCTAGATGTCTATTCTGGGAGTAAGGTACATGGTTTGCATCTGGGGCTCCATGCCTCGCTCCATCATCTGTCCCAGATCCATCAGCCTTCTCTGTTGTTGAGGGCTCTTCTCAGCTACTTGAGTTAAGCCCCACTTGGCCTGTATATAACCTTTCCCCTTATCTAAAGGGGTTGGCTGAAACAGACACGGAGCGTCCCCTCAGCACCGCGTTTGACATTCCTTTAGAAGAAGGGTTCGTGGGATGTGAATTTATGCTTGAACAGACTCCCTGCTTTTGGAATAAAAACTAACTAAAGCCTACAGGGCAGTTAACAATTCCGTAACAAAACAGGCCTCCTTCACCAAATACTCTGGCAAATGAAGTGTGCAAATACTCCCATAAGGGAGACCGCATAAGGGGATGCTTAGGAGTGCAGGTGTGGGGGTTGGGTTGCCTGGTCTCGAATTCCAGCTCTGGCACTTTTTAGTCATGTGACCTGTGACCTTGATCAAGACACTCAACCTTTCTGCACCTCAGTTTCCCAGTCTGTAAAATAGGGATAATAGTACTTGCCTCATAGGGCTCTTGGGAGGACCCGAACCAGTTAATCACTGTAAAGTGCTTTAGAACAGTGCTCGGCACCTAATGAGCACTATGTAAGTTAATGTTAAATAAAATTAACATGGTAAGAGATTCAGAATGAATAGGCCTACAAAACAAACCCCCGCCGCCACCCCCCCACCCCCCCACCCCCGAATCTGACGATGATGGAAAAACATGCTGGGTTTATAGACTAAGGTGTTATTCTTGTGTTCTTAATTTTCTGGCTAACGTGCACTCTTTGACTTGCTTCAGTAAACCAAAAAAGAACTCTGAATTTATCAGTTTTAAAAATGTGTAATGCATTATCACAACAAACATGATAAAAAAATGTTCTGGCACCACTGAAACGTAATGGTTACTGGAGGTATCATTGTTTTGTAGAGAATTTAAAATAAACATTCCTCTGCTTACACCTCTCAGACCTACTTAGCCTAACCTGTCAGACGTCATTCATAATATTGTTTAGCAAATACTGCCGACTCTTCTCCAGCAAGGAAACCTTTAGTCAATTGTCAGGGGAATGGTTCAAGTATGTGTTCTATATTTTTGAAGACATATCGAAAGATCTTTATATAAAGATGAGTTCATGGTATCCCACTCAGACTTTTCTGATCTGTCCATTTGCTGCCACTTTTTAAATCCACAATCCTTTTAGATATCCTAGCTACTAAAATTCCACGTTCAGGGTCTCTACTTTCTGAGCAATCTCTAAAACAAAATATCATTTCTAACATCAGCAGCCCCTTGTTAGCTCCTCACATAGAAACCAGGTGTCCAACCCAAGATTCCTATGTGCCACAACAAGTGGGGCACCTGTGCTTTCATTCAGAGGAAAAGCCTTCCGGGTTCACCTCTCCCAGTCTCCCTTGAGGGCAAAGTCCAACCCTGTAGGATGTCTTCCCTGTAGATGCACCTATAAGAGAACTATGGAGACATAAGAAGCAACTCATGTCCAGTCTACTAAGAAGTGATCATTTATTCTGGGACTCAGCAGTTTAGTTTAAGAATATGGGCAGGTACTTCTTCCCCGTACCCTCCTCTGACCCACCTCCCTAATCCCACTGTGTTCATGGGTGCCACCACTGTAGTTCTTAACCATGTTCTGTGGTTCTGTTGACCCTAGAGCCTTTTCCTCTGCCTAGGGAGCTTCTCTGAGCAGAAGTTATGTTTTATTTGTCTTAGTGTTTCAAAGTTGGCACAAAGCCCATCTATAGCAAGCTCTCAATAGTTACCTATGAGACGGTATCAAAGCTACTAGCTAAGAAATACATTCTTTAGATGATCAAGCTGTCAAGGGTTACTGTATTTTCACTTTTCAGAACAGGGAGGCTCCTTAAAAGAGGGATATTTGGAAAAGTCATCAGACACCCTTGCTTCGGTCACTTTGGGTTAACTTTCCCCATGACCTCTTTAAAATCTGTACCATTACTTATCTTACCTTGCCTTAATAGGCTCCTTCAGTGACCCTATATTCACCTTGCGGGTATCCCTTCTGGAAATCCAGGGCCGATACTCCCACTTGGCCACCGCCAGGGCTGGGCTATCCCCCCCTCCCCCCCGCCAGCTGTCTACAGCTCCCAGCGACCACACCATCAAGCCGAGGTTTCCAGCCATCGCTGGGAAGCACTGGGAACGCCTGGGCACTGTGCCCCTGGCCAGCGCCAGTTACCAAGACTCTGCTCCCTCCTCTCTTTGGGACAATGCTCCAGCGACCACCTGGGGCAAGGGGGAATCCTGCAAGGTCCTGGGTCAGCGTCTGGTCAGCCCCTGAGAGAAGGGGCAGGGGTGTAATCCTTGGGGTGGAGAGAGGACGCCTTGGGACTAGTGGGCACTCACTCCCCGCCTAGACCCTTCCTACCGAGAACGAAGTAAAGAGGGCTTCACCTGAAGCCTTTTCTTCCCAAGCATCCTAGGGACTAGGGAAATGCGGGACGGAGGGCGGGGGGGCCGGGGTTGGTGAGGGAAAGAGTGGAGGAGAGCAAGGAGACAGCCCCTCAGGCCAATCGTGACGTCCACCTCCCCTCGCTCGGGGTCGGTCTCTCTTCCAGGTCCTTTCTCTTTCTCAGGTCTCTCCTTCTTTCTCCTTCTCTCTCTTTTTCTCTCTCTCTCTCTCACACTCACACACGCTCTGCTACTTCAACTCCAGCTCTGAGCAAACTGTGACGCGCGCCTCTCCCACCGCAATTCCTAAGCTCCGGCCCCGGCCCGCGCCTCTGGCCTTACCCCAGCCTTTTCACTCAACCCCAGTTCCCCCTCCCAACTGACCGTGAAGCCGGAGGCAGTTCCCCAGTCCCAGGCCCCCGGTGGGGCTCCCGCCGCCGCCGCCGTCGCCTCCCCCTGCAGCCCCCGACCCGGGACCTGGCCTCCGGCTGCAGCGATGGCTCCCCGGCACGAGGCGCCGCGGCTTCCTGGACTCGTCCAGACACGGGGCGGCGCGCAGGAGAAGCCCATCGAGCTGCCGGCGGTGGCGGCAGCGGCGGTGGCTGCAGGAGCGGCCGCCGCGCAGGTTGATGACGCAAGGCGCGTGGGGGGGGCGCGGTCGGCACGGAGGGTGACGCGAACAGATGACGTGCGACGAGCGGGGCGGCTCGGCAGCATGGCGTCCGTGGCGCTGAGCGAGGCGGAGAAGGTGTATATCGTGCACGGCGTTCAGGTAGCTACGCCGCGGCGTCAGCCACCGGGTCCTCCTGGAGCTGCGGGTGGCGGCGCGTCCTCGGTTCGCTCGGGAGGAGGCGGCCAGGTGGAGTGCTGGGTTTACCTGGTCATTAGACAGCACTGCGCCCGGCGTCTGCAGCCCGAAGCCGGCAACTGGAGTGTATTTAGGACCCCACGGCGAGGGTCCGCTTAGGACCGTATATGCGTGCTTAAGCCTGCCGGGTCTACAAGGTTCCAAACCTGGGTGGGAAGGCAGTCCCTGAGGCCTTTTCTTAGTGAGGGAGCATCGCCCCCAGGGCCGTCTCTTCAGCCTTCGGAAGTCGCATCACTGGGCCGAGCCTCACTTTTCTCTGCTAGGAAACAGGGGTTGGCGGGAGGCTTCTGGCCCGCTGTTCCTTATCTCGTGGTTGAGAAGCACAAGGAGAGAAGGCAGTGAGGTGAAAGCGCTTTGGAAATATAAATTTCCTTACAAAGAAAGGGGGAAGAATTTTTAAAAAGTAGCTCTACAGCCAGTGGCACTTAGTTCTACAGTGGAGTATTAAGATCCTTAGAGGCAGCTCTAACTATATAGAGATCTTCTGTGGTCAGTTTTCAGTCCTTGGAGTCAAGACCACTCCAGAGCGAGAGTTGGAGACTATTGGGTGTAATGAGCTACCAAGGAAAGTCAAGTGTGTCCTTGTTTGTAACCTACCCAGGTTAGAGACATCCCCAGACGTCTTGGTGAAGCCTGATCAGAATCCTGTTCTTGCCCATAGAGGCCTAATCATTTTGTGTTTTCCTTTTCACATTCAGTCCAGTATGGTCAAATTCAGCTTCTGGCGTCCCCTTTTCATCAGCGGTTGATTCCTTTATTATTTTAAAGATGAATAAAGTAAAAATGGAATATAATGTATATGCTAAGGGAGTGGTATAGTTAGTGGAGGTCAAAGGAGCTATACAATATTGGGGGCTGTGATGCTCTGAAGGGTTCCTTAAGGAGGTGGAATTGCTCCCTTAAATCCATGTCAAGTGTCCCTCCTTTGTGTTTTCAGGACTCTGTATTCATTCATTCAACCTAGAACTAAGCTTGACTCAAGGGATGGGAAGGATCCTGCCCTTATATAGCTCCCATGCTAGAAGGAAGAGACAGAAATTACAGATCTATTTGTGCGTTTATATGTAAAAGTGTACTGATAGCTGTGAAGGAAGAAAAAATCAGGGACCTGATCTAGTCCAGGAAGTCAAGGGAGGCTTCCCTAAGGAAATAACATTTGAAATGAACTCTCAGCATGCTTAGGAATTAAGTAGGCTGGAGCCTTCCTGGAGGAAGAGATGCTGAATCCGCACGCAGGCTCTCAGGTGGAGGAGGTGTGGAGCCATGGAGAGGGGGTGGGGCTGGGGGTAGTGGTGGGAGATCAGGTTGTTGAGGTGTCTAGAAGCCTGGTCATAGGGGGTTTAGAGGCTCAGTCACTCCTTCCTCATGGACCTTGGAAGGTAATAATCTGTTATTTGGTCCCTTTAAAACCTAGCCGGTGTCCAATGATTAGTAGGTACTCAGTGACATTGATTAAGGTAGGTCTTAAAAGGGAGGTCAGTTGGACACTCTTTTCATTTTTAAAGTTAAACTTCTGTCTTAGCAGTACCATGAACCTAATATTAGGGCCACAGTTGTTGGTAAATGCTCTGCTCTGTATATCATGGAGTCATGCAGAGTAACTGACTTTTTTTTTTTTAAAGATTTTATTTATTTATCTGACAGAGAAAGAGAGAGAACACAAGCACAGGAGAAGCAGGCTTCCCACCCAGCAGGGAGCCCAATGCGGGGCTCGATCCCAGGACCCTGGGATCATGACCTGAGCCTTAATTGACTGAGCCACCCAGGCACCCCCAGAGTAACTGACTTTATTTATTTATTTTTTTAAGTAACTGACTTTAAAAAAATCTCTTCGTGGGGCGCCTGGCTGGCTCAGTCAATTAAGGCTCAGGTCATGATCCCAGGGTCCTGGGATAGAGCCCCGCATAAGGCTCCCTGCTTGGCAGGAAGCCTGCTTCTCCCATTACCATTCCCTCTGCTTGTGTTCCCTCTCTCGCTGTGTTTCTCTCTGTCAAATAAATAAAATCTTTAAAAAAAAAAATCTCTTTGTAATTACTATTAGTGTTGGCTACAAATTTGCTATATTTATGGAGGAGGGAAACAATTGACCGCATCTGAATAAAGGTCAGAAGGCAGATGATTAAACTTCCCATGAGGTCTCCACTGACTCAGTTCTAAAATCACCTCAACTTTTGTTGGTCGTTAAGTGCTGGCAGTGCACCTTAGACAGTACCTACCCGGAATCCTGTTCTTTCCTGTATCTGTAGACCTCCTTGTGTTTTTGTTTGTTTTACTTTCCACCTTTGGTCCAGTATGGTCAGTTTTAGCTGCTGGTCATCCCTTTCCTTTTGGCCTTTGATTGCTTTACTATTTTGGGGATATTTCATCTTGGTGGTTGTTAGAAGTAGTTGAAATTATTATTTTTTAAGATTTTATCTGTCAGAGGGAGAGAGCAAGAGAGAGCTCGCGTGCACAATCAGGGGGAGTGGTGGGCAGAGGAAGAAGCAGGCTTCCTCCCCGCTGAGCAAGGAGCCTGATGCAGGACTTGATCCCAGGACACTGGGATCATGACCTGAGCTGAAGGCAGATGCTTAACCAGTAGGGAGACGCTTAACCAGTTGGGCCACAGAAATGTCCCGAAGCAGTTGAAATTAACCTCACAATGTGTGTTAGGGTCTCAGTTGTTAGTAATGGTAACCAACAAACTCGCTCAAGCAGAAAAAGTATGCTTTAGAAGGTTATGAGTGTTATTTCAGGAATTCAGGGTCATCTTCAGGCTCTCCCTTACCCATCTCTGCTGCCTTTTATGCCTCTGCTTATTCTTACCTCTCTTCGGACTGGCCTTCTGTTTCTCAGGCCAGGTGGTAGGAAGAATGTGGTTACCGCTCAGCTCCTGGGATTACAGTTCCTCTGTATATAAGAGGCCATCCCTTCTAGTTCAGTTCCAATGTCATCAGGAGAAAAATGACTTTGCTTCAGCTTGGGTCAGATGAAAGGACGGACAGAATCATTAGGCTCAAAAATGGCCACTGGGAGCATGGGGCACACTTGAGGGAAAGCAGTTTGTCAGCAAGGAGGATGAATCATACCAGGTCCTGGCAGAATATGGAATCCCATTCAGATAATTCAGGAGACTTGTATGACGTCACTATTTCTAGTAGTGTGGGTGGATTTCAGGAAACTGACCAGAGGTGCCAAGGGGCCCAGAGACTAGCAGCTGTAGGGAGTAGCTGCTACCCCAAGCTGAAGGGGCCAAGGGAGGCAGTTGTGTTACCAGCTGCCAGTGAAAGCTAGAACTGTGGAGGAGGAGCTGCTCAACAGAAACTGGAGGCTTGGCCGGATGAAAGCACTGTCAGACATGTGGCCCCAGTTGGGGGTCGTAGGGAGGGGGCGGCCGGAGAGCATTGTCTCATCTCCTTTGGGACCTTTCATTGGCCAGACCCAACCACAAGCTAGTGAAGGGAGTCCAGGTGATGTAGTTGGGAAGGAGTTACCCTGGTGCACAGAGAAGGATGGAGAATGGATCTGAGGGGTCTGAGGGACCGGATAAATGGAGAGGTTGACTCATCAGTATTCTTAGTATACGGTTGGATTGGCTTCTGTTAGCTTCCCTGTCACCCTTTGAAGGCTGAGATGTTGCACTCTGGTTAGGTACATATTATGATTTTTGTGTCACTGAATCTTTGAAACTGGCTTGAAGGTGAGTATTATTATCTCTACATTACAGATGAAGAACTGAGCTCAGACAGGGTCCAGGCCGTACAGAAAGTCCGTGGCGGAGCGGGGACAGAAATCCAGACCTGTGTGATTGCAGAGCCCGTACTTGACTTTCATGCTGCCCTCCTGCAGTGAAAGCCATTGTCATCCGCTCCTTAAATAGGGTTCCCAAAGCAAAGGCCAGAGAGAACCCCCATCTACTTCTCTTTCTTTCTCTTTCCATCTGGAAGCATGTGAGCAAACAGGAGGGAAGAGGGGAAGTTCTGGACACTGCCCCTCCCACACTCTGTTTTTCTAGACTATAAATAGTTCATGGTATATACTGTTTTGTTATCTTTCCAAGTAGTATTTTTCCCACTCTCATTATAAGTTCCTTTAGAGCCCTATTTGCCTTTCTTTGTACAGCTTTTGTTTTACCAACTCGTATCTCAAACTTGTTTTTCTCTATTTCCAATATTCAGGAATTGTAGGGGGCAGATTTTAGAATTTGCAGAATCTAGGGTTTACCCTCTTTCGAGTTTGAGTAACTGGCTAGATGTGCGTTTTCTTCACGAGGAGACACAGCTAACCTCCATCTCAGCCTGGTGATTCTGAAGCCTTGAGGTACCTTTTATTCACCCGCAAAGTGCAGATTCCTAGGCTTTACCCAGCCCTTCTGAATCTCTGCCTTTGGGGGTGGAGCCTGGGAACAGACATGTTCATAAAGTGTCGGAGATTTGATGCCGCCGGCAGACGTGGGGCTATGGGCGGACCTCTGGCCTGGTCCAGCTGAGAGTCTGCCACCGAGTCTGTCCTGCTGGCCTGAGGTCACGTGGTGTCCCGCTGAGGTCGCAGGAGGACCTTGGAGCCAGACCGAGCGGAGCTCCTTTCCCAGCCGCGCCATTCACAGCGAGAGCGATTTTACCTGAGTTTCTGAGCCAGTTCCCTCTGGTAAAATGAGACTGTATCCATCTGGGGCGGCGGGGGGCAGAATGGGGCTGTGAGGGATGATGAGACAGGGAAATACAGGGCGCCTGGCATGTGGTCAGCACTGAAGAGAGGTTGGCTCCTTTTCAGGTTTGTTTTTTCCGTCAGAAGTATGGCTTTGTGCTGAACTGTGCACACCGTATTCCCAGCCTTCACAGTGACCCCGCCAGCGGTTTAGCCTGTGGCAGTTGAGGGCTAGAGATTATTAAATCATCTCAAGAAAAAATCGGATTTGTGGCAAGGGCTAATAAGTCCCGAGGCAGCTCCACCGTAGACCACATGGTCCGTGTGACTGTCCGCTTGTCTTTATGTCGGTGGTGACACCTCCACTCCTCTCTCCTGAAGTATATCTCTTCTCTGCAGCACTTTGCTGTCTAGCTTCCCTTCATCTTGGTAAAAATCTGTCACTGCCCGCCCCCCCATCCCCCCACCCCTGACCTGGCCTTTCTTTCGTGTGGCTGCTCCAGCCACCCTCCTTACCTGACCTGTCAGTTCCTCTTGAACTCCCTTCTTCTCAAGTTTTTCCTGGGTCAGAGATCAGATTCCAAGGAGAGAGTCAGTTTTGAGCCAGAGGAGCTGGTTGCTCTCTGGATTATACGTGGTGTCGCAGGTAGACTGTGGCTCGGTAATGTGGCCTCAGGGAAGCCAGAGGCATGGTAGGCTTCCCAGAGGTCTGCTTCTTGGTGCTGTGGCCGTGACCTGGACATGAAACTGGCCTTCAAGGCTGCAGACCAGGCCCTAGCGATGGATTAGCCCCACCAGGAGGCGTTCCTCTTGGGGCCTTGTCACAGCCATCTTGTGGAATTTTTCCTGGCAATTGAGGGGCGGTGTCGCTCAGCAGATGGTTTTCCTTTCCTTTCTGTGGCTCTAGCTTTCATCATAAGCATCGTTGGCAGAACAGTGCAAAAAAGGGGGAACAGGGCTGAGACTGGGGTTCTTAGCTGTAAAAGTGAGCAGTCAGCGTTCAGCTGTTCATCCCGGCCATGGAGAGCTGGAGTCAGGCCCCAGGACTCTTGATTTTGAGCCCCGTGCCCTTCCCATTTGTGGGCCCACGGCACAAAATGCCTGCACCCACACTCTGTGAAGTGAACACAGCCACATCCTTGAACCACAGACCACTCAGTACGCTTGGAAGGTCAACGAGGACCAACATCTGGTTTTGCCTGCTGTGACTTGGGCCACGGCCTGCAGAGCTGGATCTGACGTGGTCCTTCTCCTGAGAGGGGTCGCATTCGAGTAGGAGAAGCGTTCAGTCTCCGTTCTGTAGCCGGTCCGAGGTGCTGGACAGGTCAGAGCGAGGTAATGGGGGGTTAACCTCACCGCCAAGGCCACAGTCTAAATTCTCCCAAGCGTGTTAGGTTAGTAGAGTCGACTTGTCAGCTTCCTTTAGCGAGTGATAGGACCGGGTTACTTGAGTCTGAGACAAGTGGCTCTGGGGGGAGTCCCTTGTCCTCCCACTGCCACAGGCAGTGAAATGGGCGCCTCGGTGCCGTGCCTCATCCATGAGCTCCCTGCAGGCTGGTTTTCGAGGATTCGGTGAGCTGATAGCTGCCCTAGAAGTGGGAAAGGGAACTGTGCAGGGGGCACTTGTGTGTGCTACACTGTGCTGAGGGGCCCTAAAGGATTCTTGGCCTTTGGATTCTCCTCTAATTCTGTAAGGTTGGGGTGATTCCTGCTTTCCAGGCAAAGAGACAGACTCCAAGCAGTTGCACTGACTTGGGCAAGGTCACAAAGCTAGTATGTGACAGGAGAGATCTAAATACAGGTTGGGGGACGCCTGGGTGGTTCTGCCAGTTGAGGATCCAACTCTTGGTTTCTGCTCAGGTTGTGATCTCGAGGTTGTGGGAGGGAGCCCCACGTCGGGCTCTGTGCGCTCAGTGGGGAGTCTGCTTGGGATTCTCTCTCTCTTTTCCTCTGCCCCTCTCCTGAGCATGTCCCCCTGCCTCTCTCTCCCTCTCTCTCTCAAGTAAATGAATAAATCTTAAAAAAAAAAAAAAAATATATATATATATATATATATATATATATATATGGCTGGAGGTGACTCCATCACACCACACCGAACCGGCAGGGGTGTTGCAACTGGGTGAGAAACAACTGGAAAGTCACCGGGAGCCGTCCCAGCCCCCTCTGCCGAGAAGGACAGCCCTCCCCATCACTCTGCGGTGATGTCTGGCACTTGTTGGCATCGCTGTTGGGTTTTTGGATGGAGCTTTTGCTGAGGGGCAGCCCCTGTTTAAATGGTCACACACGGATTAATTCCGTTGCTTCCGAGTACTACTGGTGAATAAACATTTTGGTAGGGTGTCTGGCTTTGAGCCAGAACAAGCAAGTTTGGGTCATTTTTAAGCCTTTTATGAGGAAAGCTGGCTTAAAAAAATCGTCCTGAGTCCAGTGATTTGTGGACTAATTTGTTTGTTTTTGATTTGTTTTTCTCCTATTCTCTTTGGTGCTTTCCCTCTCTCTCTCTCACTCTCTCTCTCTCTCTCTATATATATATATACATACACACACACTGTGTGCATCCTTGGAAAGGAATATTTTTAGCTTTTTGTTTGTCTCTTACTTGTCACCTGAGCCTTCCCCAGGGAGCTGAGAGTGATTTAAAGGGTGGAAACGCAGTACCTGGTGAGACCCGGTTTTCTGACCCCCCTCCCAGCCCTCTCCTGGAACGGAGGTTGTCACTACAAAGGGTGGTGACTAGATCTTTCCAGAGAAGTGGTATTTTAAAGCCATAGTTGGAAGCCCTGTCACCCGTGGCCTCCCTGCGTTTCTTCAGAGTGGTTTCCTCCATCGTTGGGACCAACTGGTAGGGCCAGCAGTTCACCCTTCGAGGGAGGCCGCTGCTGTCTCCTGTTGCCCGGCGAAGAGACCCTTCACAGTGCAGGGGACCGTGTGGAATTGTGGGTTAAGAGCTCTGGCTTGGAGTTCAAGTGCTTCTTCCTGGCCATGTGACCTGGGGCCAGACATCTAGCATCTTTCATCCTCCTTCCTCATCTGTAAAAGGGGATGAGAAAGAGCTGTCTTGCAGGGTTATCGTGAGAGTTAAGTGTGTCAGCTGTGGAGTGCTCCTGTCACGTTATCCCAAATGCGGTAAATGCACACCAGAGACTAGCTGCTATTAGTTTTTGCAAATGATTGTGGATATTTCAACTTATGGATCTGTAGAATTGGAGAAGCACCTTTGAGGCCTTCTGATTCAATATCCATCTTTTAATAAAGGAGGTACTAGTCTCGAGCATCTTGTCTTAGATCAAGCAGCTGGTTATGCAGGACAGGCCTGGAGCCCATGACTGATACTCCTAGTGATTGCTCACACTGCACCTGACCTGCAGCTCAGGCAGGGGAAGTCTTCGGAAATGATGTTTCTGGGCCCTGTTTTCACTTTCCTCACAGGGCACACCCGGGAGACGGGGCATCAGAGATTACCCTGGGAAGCCTTTCGTGTTCTGTGGGTAGGTTTGCCAAGAGCCAGTTATGTACCTTTGGGATCCTCCAGTGAAGAGGAATCACTTCATGGAGTTCCTCCCTGGAAGGTTCATTTCCTAGACTTGAAATTCCAATGCTTTTCAAGTACAGGTCTCCCCAGACTCAAGATGGGGACCCCGTCCAAGAAGGGGATGGCCTGGAGAGTGGACGAGCCGCAGAGGGACTTCAGGCTGACTCGTGATTTTTATTTTCTCTGCATTACCAGGAGTGGGATAGGGAAAGAGTAGAAACAGGGTAGAAGGTCAGAGCTGGATGAATACAGTGCTTTGTTGGATTTCAGTGTCTGCAAATAAAAATGTCAGTCATATCTGTGGTTTGCTAGGCAGTTTAAAGGTGAATTTGTGGGGCGCCTGGGTGGCTCAGTCGTTAAGCGTCTGCCTTCGGCTCAGGTCATGATCCCAGCGTCCTGGGATCGAGCCCCGCATCGGGCTCCCTGCTCTGCGGGAAGCCTGCTTCTCCCGCTACCATTCCCTCTGCTTGTGTTCCCTCTCTCGCTGTGTTTCTCTCTGTCAGATAAATAAAATCTTAAAAAAAAAAAAAAAAGGTGAATTTGTGACAGTTACATGCTCTAGGACAGTGTTTTTAAACATTTTGAGGAGCCTTAATCCCGTTGAGAATCTGATGAAGCTAATGAGTCTTTTTCTGAAAAGAGTGCTTTCAAGAAATGTTTACAAAGAATGAAGAAGATCTCCATGCATCTGTATTATCAAATGTTAAAAAAAAAGTATAAAAGAGTATGTATAGTGTGTTACTCTTCATATAAGAAAGAAAGAAAAGAAAATGTAGGGAAAGAAAGAAAGAAAAAAAATACATAAATTCATGTGTCGGCTCATTCGTGCAAAGGAAATACAGGAACGATGAACCAGCCATTAAACAGACCACGTGGGGCAGGTGGGAAAGAGCTAGAAAGAAGGGGGCATGAAAATAGGGCTGAGGGGAGAGCAGCCTTTCCCCAAGCACACCTTTTCTGGTAGCTTTGATTCCTAGAGTCATGGTGATAGTCCACATACCCAAAAAGTAAATGAGTAATTAAAAGTAGTTGGGATCTGAGGGACCCACACTGGAGCACAGTTACAGACGAACCTCACAGGGGCGTCGGGAGTAGTGGAACCCCACCGAAGGATGGGAAGACAGCTGGGAAACAGGATTCCGGGTGGGCTCTGTATGGCTGGAGGCAGAAAGAGCTCTACACAAACACTGCACTCCCTTAGTGAATTCGTTTCTCAAGATTTAACAAATACATAAATACATTGTGGATAAAGACAGCCAGGTTTCTCACTTTCTGAGAAACAAGTTACAAATAAGACAAGGAGGGAGGCTGGAACCAACTACCAGTGTGAACACATGGCATTTTAATAGTTGGAAATAAATACAGCTGTGTGGGTTAGCATGCATAGATGTCCTCTAGCTCTGTCTATGGAGTTCTGGAAGCAGTGATACTCCAGTAGCAATGAACTTACTTAGCAGCCAGATCCTGGTTTATAAAGCACCATTCTTCAGTGAAAGGAACCAGGACTCCTCCGAGAAAGGGCTGATCCTAGGGCGGGGGCCAGGAGAAATACCAAAGGCTGGAACATCTTGTGAGAAGTAAAGATGTGCTCAAAAAACATTGCAGCCGTGTTCAAAGAATGCAGGAACCAACCCAGAGGAACCCCCAGTGGCCAAATCGGGAACACCTGGAGCGACAGCACAAGTAATGACTGTTGGATTACAGCAGCAGCATGAAACAGACATCCCTGAGTTATGTTGACAGAAGTAAATAGCAGAAGTAAATACATGGAGATAAGGGGTAGCCAGTACACAGACCCCTCTGAAATCCATCTTTGGTAGCAGGGGTCGGCACACTTTTCCTGTAAAGGGCTGGGTAGTGAAGATTTGGGGCTCACAGGTTAGAGGATCTCCGTCACAACCGCTCAACCGTGCCATTGTGGCGTGAAAGCAGGCACGGCTGTGTTCAGTAAAGGGATGCACAGAAGCAGGTGGCCCTCGGGCCGGAGAGTGCCGTCCCTGTTCTCGGGAATGCCTGGTTTAGAAGAGAGGCACTGGTATCTTTAGCTGTCCACGGAATAGATCTTGCTAACTTAGGGGGGCAGGAGGGGCACGGCTGGGACAGATCCAACTCTGACAACAGGTCCTTCCTGGTGCCATATGGGAATTGCCGATTTGGGAAGAGGCAATTTTGTCTCTTGTTCAGATTTTTGTCTGTTTTATGTGCCTATTGGGGGGTGAGATGTAGTATGGACTTTGCCCTCACCAGCCGTGGGACCTTGGATACATGGCTTCACTTCTCTGAGTCTTCATTCCCTCACGCATAAAATAGTAATACTGTCCTCACTACGAGGACAGAATTCTGGGTGATGCACTAAGAGAGGAGGGGGTGCTGTACTGCCTAGTTCTCCTGGGGGGCGGGGGGGATGGCGCGGATAGTTCAGGGTTGTGGATGTATTAGGGTTATGGTTGATTGTCCCTAGGAAGACCTCCGCGTGGATGGCCGTGGCTGTGAGGACTACCGATGTGTCGAAGTAGAAACCGATGTGGTGTCTAACACCAGTGGGTCAGCCAGGGTCAAGCTGGTGAGTGCTTGTGGCCACAGGCCGTGCCCCGGGGGAGGACGGGCAGGCCCTAGGGAACCAGCCATAGGTCCCTCTGGGCTTTGGGGCTGCATATTTTTCCAGGGAATCCAAGACCCCAGCCAGACTCTGGGAGGGCATTTGTCTAGATCTGAAGGACCCCTTACCTCTTCAAAGGGCCACTTGCCAAGTTCTGTTGCAGTGTTCCTAAAAGGGCCTGACCTGGGAGAGGCGGTGGGTGGGTGGGTATCTGGCTACCTGCCCTGAGTGAGGGCCCTTCTTGCGTGCGTCTGCAGGGTCACACAGACATCTTGGTGGGAGTGAAAGCAGAAATGGGGACGCCGAAGCTGGAGAAACCAAATGAAGGTTACTTGGAGTTTTTCGTTGACTGGTCAGTACTATGCATTTCTTTCTTTTTTTTTTTTAAGATTTTATGTATTTACTTGAGCAAGAGAGAGCACAAACAGAGGGAGCTGCAGACAGAGGGAGAAGCAGGCTCCCCGCTGAGCAGGGAGCCTGACGAGGGACTCCATCCCACAAGGGACTCGATCCCAGGACCCTGAGCCAAAGGCAAAAATTCAATGACCGAGCCACCCAGGTGTCCACTTTTTTTTTTTTTTTTTTTTTAAGTAGGCTTCATGCTGGGTGCCGAGCTCAATATGGGGCTTGAACTCATGACCCCAAGATCCAGACCTGGGTGAGTCTGAGAGTTGGACACCTGAGCCACCCAGGCATCCTTACGCATATGTTTGGAAAGAAAAATGATTTATATTTTTTAAAAGATACATTTATTTATTTGAGAGAGAAAGCACATATGTGTACATAAGCTGGGCAGGAGGGGCAGAGGGAGAGGGAGAGAGAAAATCCTCAAGCAGACTCCTGGCTGAGCGTGGAGCCCGACTTGGGGCTTCATCCCACAACCCCGAGATCGTGACCTGAGCTGAAATCAAGAGTCAGGCACTTAGCCAACTGAGCCACTCAGGTGACCTAAAGGAAAACGATTTAAAAAAAGATCTAGGGGCGCCTGGGTGGCTCAGTCGTTAAGTGTCTGCTTTTGGCTCAGGTCGTGATCCCAGGGTCCTGGGATTGAGCCCCGCATCAGGCTTCCTGCTCGGCGGGAAGCCTGCTTCTCCTGCTACCATTCCCTCTGTTTGTGTTCCCTCTCTTGCTGTGTTTCTCTCTGTCAAATAAATAAAATCTTTAAAAAAAAAATTAAAAAAAAAAAAAAGATCCAGAAACTAGACCTCTGGTTTCCTGTTGAACCC
>CM053603.1:10407664-10435009 GCA_028646535.1 Procyon lotor
GATGCGGGGCTTGATCCCAGGACCTTGGGATCATGACCTGAGCTGAAGGCAGAGGCTTTAACCCACTGAGCCACCCAGGCGCCCCTGAACCCACTTTTATTTCATATTCAGTCATCATTCCTGCAGCCAGCAGGTATTTCCTGCGTTCCTCCTTGGTGCTGGGCACTGGGATATGTGGAAGAAGACCTTGGCTTGAGTCCTGCCCTTGTCCTAGTCACCTGGTCTGTGCTGGGCCTCGTTGTCCCTGTCCGAGAAAGGAGGGCATTGCCAGGCAGCCGGGCACATGGTGGTTCTGAGAGTCAAATGAAATGGTGGGTTTTGTGATTCTTTGAAAAATATCAAACCTAGATGATAAGGGTCATTTGGTCTAAAATGCCCTGATTCTCTTCCTGCTCTAGTTTTGCAGAAAACATTTCTTGACTTGCTTGGCAGAGAAAGGACGAGGGCCGGCCAAACAGCCTGACAGAGGGAGTGGCGGTGAGGCAGGCAGCGCGGGGGCTGGGAAGAGCCAGGACTCTGCGCTTTCTGCAGCCAGCCAGACTCTTCTGGCTAGCTGTGTGACCTCAGGCTAGTTACTCAGTCTCTCTGTGCCTGAATTTCTTTATCTAAAAAATAAGGTTAATGATACTGTTGCAATGTTGAAAAGGAAATTAGGAAGACAGAGTGGGCACCATTGCAATGATTGGCTCCCAGTGGGCTTTTGGGAAGAGTTCCCTGCGCCCCCAACCCCCACCCATCGCCTCCCCTTTCTTGGGCCTGGGGCTCTTTACTGGGTTGCTCCCCCAGTCCCGTCTTCTGTCTATAACTTCTCTTCTAATTAGGTGGTGACAGTGGGCTTTCTTGAGGTGGTATGGCTCTCTATTAGCCCATGCTAGGTGCAGGTATATAATATCATTCTGTATTAGAGTCCCCAAGACCACCCATGTTTGGAGATTAGCTGGAAGGACCCACAGCTAATGGCTGTGGGTCATGGCTGAGATTATCAGCAACGGAAATGCTGCAACATGTGTGTGATGACTCTGCCCAAGTGAGCCCATCAGAGACTCGGCATCTGAGATTTTTATCTGGGCTCGTCACATGGACACCCTCTGCTTAACACGTACCAAAATTCCAGACTCCTAGAAGGAAAGCACATATTCACCTTACCACATTATTTGCACAAACAGTCCAGGCACCGCGGACCACAGTTCATTGTTGACGGGGAACGACCTTATTGTCAAGTTCCCAGTCGATGACAAATGAGGGCCTACCTCGCAAGCAGGCCCTTCTAAAGATAGCAGCCTTGGGCCTGCTGCGTGCACCTTTTTGGCATAGATGCTAACCCCCCGTTTGTGTAATGAGTTGAGTCTTCTGGTCTTTCACACTTAAAGGTTGGTCCTTGGGGCGCCGGGGTGGCTCATTTGGTCGAGTGTCTACTCTTGATTTCAGCTCAAGTCACGATCTTAGGGTCGTGGGATCAAGTGTCGCATTGGGCTCCACAGTGGGTGTGGAGCCTGCTTAAGATTCTCTCCCCCTCTCCCCCCCCACAAATAAATAAAGAAAATAAAATAAAAAGAAGTAGGTCCTCACAACATCGCTGTGAGAGAGACGACCAGTGTTGAGAGAGGATAAATGAATCCCCAAGGTCGGAGGCTGGTCATGCCGGCTCAGGCTTCTCGCAGTCCGGGGCTTGGCTTGTTCTACTCCCTGTAGCCCGCAGAAGCCAGCTTTTCAGGGATGTTGTGCTCAATATCTGAGAACATATCTGCATTCAGCTTTCTGGCCAGTTTTCCTTCTAGTCCATTCCTGCGCCCTGCCCTGCGAGGGACACCCCCCCCCCCCCGCCCCAGGCAGTCTCCTCCTCCCCTTGGTTGGACCTGGCGGTTCTCACCAGCCTGGGTCATCCAGTGGGACTGGCCCATCCTTTAAGTCGCAGTGACCTCATGCAGGTCTCCAACTTACCCCTTTGCTCTTGGTGGAAGAAAATGCCTCTCCTGGCCTTGATCTGCCTAATTCAATGCAGCAGGTGTTTTTTTCACCTCTTTATTATTTTCTGCCTCCTTCATCTTTGGCCAACCACAGATAGTCAGCCCGACCACACCAAAGGGCAGGTGTTGCCCTCGGATGCTTGGCATAGGGGACACATGTCATTGTGGCTCCATGTCTGACCATGACTCCAGGTTAGCCTGCTGCCCTGTCCCTTTCTTGTCCCAGCTCTACAGGGAGTGTGGCTCCAGGGTGGGAGGACACTTGGACCCCCCTTTTCCCAAAATGCGGCTTCAGGAGGAGCCTCTCCCTCTTGGCCACACAGGGCTGCCTGCTCCTCTCCTTTCTCCCTTTGGAAGTCTCGGGAGACCTTCCCCAGGCCCAGAAGCTCTGGTTCCCAGGGAGTTCTCTGGGCTCTCTTTCAAGATGGATAATCGCAAGGTGGCACACTCTAGTGTCTTCATGTGGCCTGGTTAGTGATCAGTCTAGCAGGTTGAGTCACTGTGAGACATTCACAAAACCTGGCATTCCTGCGGAGAAGGGAGATGTTGATTTACCAAGCACCGCCGGTTCAGAACCTCATCTGGGTCTTCAAAGAGCAACTCGTAATTGCATAAATAAACCCCTTTATTTCCATCCACCGAATAGGAATGGTTCCTGGACGTCTGTGGCTATGCCCAGCACGAAGGGCGCCCTTTTTTGACAGAGAGAGAGAGATCACTAGTAGGCACTAGTAGAGAGGCAGGCAGAGAGAGAAGCAGGTTCCCCGCTGAGCAGAGAGCCGAATGTGGGGCTTGATCCCAGGACCCTGAGATCATGATTGGAGCCGAAGGCAGAGGCTTTAACCCACTGAGCCACCCAGGCACCCCAAGAACAGGCTGTTTTAAATCAGAACTTGAAAACTTTGGGAAAGGATGATTTCCATCTATCTGAAGCCCAGAGGAGGGTAAGAATTTAGGGAGCTGGTGTGTGACTCCGGGCTACCACTAGGTGGCAGTCCATCTAGTCTCTTCATAGCTCTAACACCATGTTGATGGGGGGCGTGGCAGGGACGGGGTATCGGGAAGCCTGGTTTAGCCTCTCTGAGAGGCTTTGGTTCTTCCCTGGGGGAAGTTGAAGGGGACATTTTTCATTCATCGACATTACAGTGTGCCCAACACTTGCCACTTCCCTGTGCGATCTTAACTACTTTTCATTGTGGTCACTCGTATTTATCACTAATGTTGAACCAGAAGCTTCAGTTCAGGCCCTGAATCAGTGGATGGAACCATTTGGTTTCTGTTCCTCATTGCTCAGTGCTGCTTGAAGGGGGTCACTGTTAGTGTCTGATGGGCTGGGGTGGCGGGGGACAGAGCAGACGGGCAACCTGCAAAAGTCCCTCAGAGCTAGCTGTACTCTGGAGGTCTCCGGCTGCTAACGGTCCCAGGAACCTCAGTCAAGGGCTTACAATGAAAAGCTTAGAATGGCCTCCTGTCCCCGTTCCCACTCGTGGGGGAGCTTCTGCAGGTTCAGGAATGAGCACCTGCACACCCAGGGGAATGGGAGGAATTGGGGCCTGCCGCAGGGCTGGACGGGTAAGGCCCAGGGTTAGCCCTGCCCCACGGACCCACTAAACCACTTTTTTCTGCCTAACTGTGAGGCTCCATAGATTTGCAGGCTAGATTGATCACAAGGGAAACAATGGGCCTAGTGTCTGAAGTCGTGTCCCAGGTAGACATGGCCTTGGTCTCACCCTACCCCAGTTAAACCAGAGATGGCCCTAGCCGGAGGAGCAGAGTAGAGGTGATGAGTCAGGAGGGGTGGGGAACTGGGAGGGGCGGCGTTCCCAGGAATTTTATTAGTTTATTGGCTTGGTAAACAGTTTCCCACAGCCCGGGAAGAGGGGCTGGGTCACACGCTAGGAAGGATCTCAATTGCTTTTGGCAGTTGTAGACGCAGAATGCACTTGGTTTTATGCCCCAAGGCCCAAAGGTATACTCTGCTACTGAAAGAACGTATTGTGATACCTCTGAGCAGGGGGCCAGGATTAACAGCCGCGCACTCTCTCTCTCTCTTTTAAACTTCGCCCTTAATAGAGAAGCTTTTTATCTAGGACTCCTTTCGTCTGCATTCCTTGGTTCCAATACTTGTGGTCTAGTAATAAGTCCCAAGACCAGAGCATCCATTCATTACATTGACTCACGTTAGGCTACAAGCCAGCCAGGGCAAATTACATATTCGGCGGGAGCCCAGTGCTACCTCGCAGGTAAGGGCTGGGCTGCCTGGATTGGAATCTTAGCTCCCTAGTCACTAGTTGTGTGAGCTTGGACAAATTATGTAACCTTTCTGGGACTCAGTTCCGTTTTCTCTAAAATGGGGTCAGAAACAGTGCCTAGCTCGTAGGTTGGGAGAGTCCAGTGGGGTGGCACGCTGGGTCCTGAGAGTGGTTTTCAGTGGTTCCAAAAGAACATTCAAGTTTTCCTCGTAAAATGAGAGCATCGGCCCGTCTGAGGTCTTACCGGGCCCACCCGTGAGATTCTGGTCTCACTAACGGAGTTTGTTGTCAAAGCTGAGTTCCAGTGCCTTTAGACGGGCTGGAAGGTTTGTCAGTCTCCACCACTGCCTGTGGGCCACCGGGAGCTCTTTGTTCAGAGGGTTACCTGGCCAGTCCCTGTGGGCATCCTTGTCCTCTGCCATGGTCTCTGAGGTCCTTTTCTGGGCCTGTAGCTCTGACTGTCTCTACCAAGAAGCATCCTGCCCCTAGTGATGAGAGAGGGCCCTCCGTTCTCTACCCCAACCCTACTCTTCGTCCTTTGTTAGAATGTGGGGTCTCTGGCTTTTCGCACGTCACCTGAATTGTGCCCCCACCCCTGCCCCAACAATTTCCTTCCGTTTTTCTATCCTCCTCCCCAGAGTCCCTCCAGGGCCTGGGCACCATCCAGACACAGGAGCTTTCCATGTTCTCATGAGCTTCTAAACCTTCTTCTCTGCCTGGCTACCAGCTATGCTGAAAGAATAATGTGTTTAAAGAGAAAAAAAAAAAAGGCTTTTAGAGTAGGAAAAATTCCCACTTTAAATTAGTTCAGTGTCAAAAGAACCCCAGTGGGGCGTGGTTTTGTGGGTGGATTAATTCAGCCAGTGGGACCTGGGGAGATCTGTAAGCCGGCCCTTAGGGTTGTGGAAGAACAGATGCATCGGTCCCTGAGTAATTAGTCCCGTCCTCCCCGCCGAGGGCGTGGCCCACTGTAGTCAGGAAAAAGTGCACGTTTTAAGCATAAGCTCCTCTGGCTGGATTTGTCTGCTCAGATCTATATAGCCGTGTTTTTAAACTCTTAAAAGATGGATTTTGATACTGATTGCTTAGTGTGTAAATTAGAAACAGCTTTTGTTTTGCTGGCTGTACAGAATTATTCAGTTGGTCCTTGGGAACTGGATTATTTCACCGTAAATGAGCTGCTTTCCTTGGCTCAGTGCCTGTGTCCAGCAGAAGCAGTGAGGGGAGAGCGAGGCTGATGAAGTTTCTCTTGGGAACTTTCAACTGAAGCTCTGCCGGCTCGTGGCAGGAAGGGAAGGCTGCAGAGTCAGAGAAGCAAAGTTACTGTTTGGTGATGCGCTCTCATTGTGTCAGGGGCCATTCTTCTGCCTCTGTTCGAATGGACTAGACAAAAGGGATATTTAAATATATCAGGTGAGATTTCTTTTAGGATTGCACAGATGGGGGGTGAGCACAGCCTTGAGCCTTCACACGGGTGTTGCTTTGCCCGGAATCCCCCCGCCTGTCTGCAGCCTGACCGACTTCTGCCCACGTTCCCGTGTGAGGTCGCCTGTGACCCCCCGCACGGGCCGACATCCTCCCCGCCCCACTCCTGCTGTTTGCTCCCTGTCGTGAAGGTCCCCCTGACTTCGTGAGATTGCCGCCCTGGGGCCTTCATCCGCCTTGCTCGGGCCCTCCCTCCAGTGCCCAGCAGGGCACTCGTACCTTCTAGATGGATGAATGTGTGGACCAGAAAGCTTCAGTATGTGATTTTATAGAGAGCAGTGTGAAACAGCTGGGTCTTACCTTTGTGGACCCTGTTCATTATAGTGAAATGATTCCCGGAATGTTTACTTATCTCACCGAGGTTTTGAGGGTTTGTTTTCATTAAGCCCAAACCCTCAGAAATTGCCCATTTGATTCTTCCAAGTAATGGTTAGGGCAGCAAATGTTGATGCCTCTTCCTTCTTCATTGAGGTCATTGGGCATAAGGTTCAGAGAGGCCAAAATGAAAAAGTTTTTCCTCATGAAAAAATAGCAAATAAAGTAAAAGGGATAATCTAATATTGAATCAGCCTCTAGTCTTTCTCTGTCCCTTTCCTGCTGTTCAGTACAGTGACAAGCAATGTCGTGTGACAAAACTGGCCAGCTGTCACGCAGATCTTCTGAATCATTCCAGGAGGGTCCCTCACTGTACTTACGCTGTGGTTTCTGCTTTGAGAGTCTCATGATGCGTTCTAGGTCGTGGGAACTCGGGATGGTGTCCGTGATGTGACCCCTCAGTGACCGGACTGCTTGAGTCACAGGCCTCCTTGCTGGGCCTGCCTGAGGGCCGAAATCCACTCTTCAGGGGGTCAGTTATTACTGGCCAAGTTTCACTTTACTATTGTTCTCTTGTCTCTCTTTGATAAAGATGGCTTCTGTCAGAGGTGGGGGGTGGGGGACGCCCGTCTGGTGCCCTGCGCACATGCCTGGAGGCTGGAAACAGGGCAGGTGCCACCCTTTCCATCTGCGGCGACTTTCCTGATAGCGCTGTCCTTCCAGCATTCCGCAGGGCGACTGGAACAAAGCCCTGTGCCTTAGCTCTTTGTTTCTGCAAAGACTCACTCAGCTTTTCTGTTACCTCTCTTTGTAGTTCAGCCAATGCTACCCCAGAATTTGAAGGCCGAGGAGGTGATGACCTTGGCACGGAGATCGCTAACACACTCTACCGGATATTTAACAACAAGAGCAGCGTCGACCTGAAGGCCCTCTGCATCAGCCCCCGGGAGCACTGCTGGGTCCTCTATGTGGACGTGCTGGTACGTGTCCCGTGGGGTACGGGCCCCCCGTCTGCGTCTGCTGGAGGCCAGTCGGCCTGCTTGCCGGCTGGCGCTGCTTCCCTCTTCCAGGGTGAGGCTAGACGGAAAAGGCCTGATGTCCTGTAGTAAGTCTTTTACGTTAAATACAATGCATGTGTCATGGCATATGGGGAGAACGGTCCTACAGCGGGAATCACGGAGCAGTCCCGTCATGGTAGCCCCGAAAATTCTCCACTGGGCTTGTCAGGGAGTGGAAACAAAACAAGAGATTTATTTATTTGAGAGAGAGAGAGAGCATGCAGGGGGATGGAGGGACAGAGGGAAAGGGAGAGAGAAACTCAAGCACACTCCGTGCTTAGCGTGGAGCCCGGTGCAGGGCCCGATCTCACGACCCTGAGATCATGACCTCAGCTGAAACCAAGAGTTGGGTGCTACCCAGGCGCCCAGAGGATGAGCTCTTGATATACATTTCCTTGTAGGCCCAATGGCTCTTGCAAGCAGACACTGCTGTCTTCCCCATTTACAGGTGAGCTAAGGCTTGGAGAGGTACAGCAACCAGCCCGAGAGGTCTCAGCTTGTGAGGAGTCGGGTTGGGCCTCAAAGCCGCATCTCTTGATGCCGGTGCCTGCTCTTGAGCTCACTTAGCCACCCTCCCTTGAGAGCACCTGTAGCCCACCCGCTTTGTGTCCCTCCCTTCCCAGGACCTGGAGGCCCTGTATCCTCCTATGCTTTTGCTCACGAGCCTCTCTTGTCCAGGCTCCCATTTCCTGCCTGGTGTCTTCACTCCCAGGTGCTCGCGGCCTGCCTCTGGGCTTATACAGCCGACACTCATTTGGCCACCTGCTTGTTCATGTAAGGACAGGCTTTTGTTGGGTCTCCTTTATTCCTCTGAGTTAAATTTGAGGAACCTTGGGGCGCCTGGGTGGCTCAGTCGTTAAGCCTCTGCCTTCGGCTCAGGTCCTGATCCCAGGGTCCTGGGATCGAGTCCCACATCGGGCTCCCTGCTCAGCAGGGAGCCTGCTTCCCCCCTCCCGCTCCCCCTGCTTGTGCTCCTTCTCTTGCTATGTCTCTGTCAAATAAATAAATAAAATCTTAAAGAAAAAAGAACAAGAAATTTGAGGAACCTTGAGATGAGTGACTACCTCTTCCACTTCAGTTTGAGTTCACAAGGCTAAGCCGTTGACCAAGTAGATTCTTTCATGAGACTAGAGATAGAGCAGATTTTGTGGCCTGAGAGTGGACCTCCTGGTGAGGAACAGCCTGGGTGTCTCTGGGCCTCGGTCCCGCATGAAACAGGGTAGGACTTTTGGGATACTTTTAAGTTAATTTGATGATGGATGGAGCACAGCTAGCTAGAAGATAGCGGGGATCGTTGGCCCGTTAGGGTTGTTCTCGATGCTGCCGCTAATGGGTACAAGCAATGAAATTACAAAGTCCATTTGCTTTTCCTCATCTCCGGTGAGTGGGATGTACTTTCTAGTGCAATTCCGACCCAGCGGGTAATTTTGGCGGTCCGGGTTTTGAGGAGGCGGGAAGCGGCAGCCTCCAGTCCTTGCTGAGAGAGAGGCAGGCTTCACAGCTGCCCAGGGAGTTGCAGCCCCGTGGTGCGGAACTGTGAGGTTCCACCCTGTGAAGAACTTTCTGTCTTTTCCTTCCCCCCCAAAAAAGTCGAAGACACAAACGTTGTGGTGCACTGCACTTGGCCTTCGGTGACCCTGCCTTTGTCCCTCGTCCGCATTTGTGCACACTCGTGGTTTGTAGCAGGCTGGCCCCGTGAGGGTCCTCATGCGCTGCTGGTTTAGTCACGAGGCCTGTTCTCTCAGGAAGGCTTTTGCAGAACAGATGAGTATTGGGATGTTGTCTCGGGTTAGAACCAGCACCCCTCCTCCGTGGGCAGAGGATACGTGGTAAGCCGGTGTTCCAGGGGCGCGCTGAGTCCCTGTCATCTGCAGACCTTTCCTTTTAAGGAAACATCTCTAATTCATTCACTTTTTTTTTTTTTTTTTAAGATTTTATTTATTTGACAGAGAGAAACACAGCGAGAGAGGGAACACAAGCAGAGGGAATGGTAGCGGGAGAAGCAGGCCTCCCGCAGAGCAGAGAGCCCGATGCGGGGCTCGATCCCAGGCCCCTGGGATCTGACCTGGGCCGAAGGCAGATGCTCAACGACTGAGCCACCCAGGCGCCCCAACATCTCTAATTCATTAAAAACTTTTGTTTGGCAGCAGGAAAGGAGGCTAGGGTCTTTGAGCCCCTGTTACGTGCCGGGAATAAGGATGTGCTCTGGTCTCATCCTTGCCATCATCCTACAGAGAAGCAGGGCTTTGCTGTACCGAGGGGGAACCTGACACTCAGGACACAAGGCCAGCGAGTGGCAGAGTGTCAGACCCATGCTGCCCGACCCATGGTGTGGTGCACCGAGAAGAGCCCGAGCAGGCAGACCTGAGGCCTGGAGTGGGCTTGTCCTCTGCACCCCAGGGAGGAAGGCGGGCAGGGCCCGTGGGCCCATCAGGTTTAGCATCGTGCCCTCTTGATTTCCTCTCTTGCTGATGAGCCAGAATGTTGAAAATCAGAGTTTGTGGCAGCCACCGTGTCACGAGTGGGAGGGCTTCTGTGTCCCCGGCTGCCGAGGAAAGGGGGGTGATGTGCTCCCCAGGGTCCCTTCCAGCGGGAAGACCCCACAGCCACTAGAGCGGATGGCAGCATTTCCCTAGCACCTTCTTGGCATGAGGCGGGCACGGGGACATCGGAGTGGGAAATGGTGGTCTTCAGCCCTGGCTGCTCGTCAGGACTGCCTCGGGTCTGGAGTAGGACGCACATGCCAGCGTGTCACCCCACACGGTGCACGAGCTCCCCAGGTAGCTGTGACGCCCAGCCAGGCTCAGAGGGCACCGCTGTCGGCGGTGCCGATGGAGGACATGCAGCACACGCACTTGGTCTGGGAGGCTGGCCGCGGGGAGACCAAGGCTTGGAGCAGTGTCCTCTTGAAGCACTTAGCTAACACTTACCGTGTGCTGGACATGCTTCTGAGGGCTCTGCGGACGTGAGCTCCTTCAGCCTGTGGGACAGTTGGGACCTTCCTCCTCCGGGAGGCATGGAGATGTCAAGTAACTCCCAGCTGACTGTGAAGACAGGAGTCCTAGCCGACGGTGTGAGTCAGGAGTCCCGCTGGAGCTCTCGCCGTGCGGCGGTCTGTGTCTGAGCCACGCGGGGAAGAGCTAGTCCCTTGCTGGGCACGGAGCCAGGCGCTGACAGTGGCGGGGTGGGGGTGGGGGTTGGGAAGGCCGGCGTCCGCCCTGGAGGCGGAGGCCCCAAGAGCAGGTCGAGACTTGCACCTGCACAGATGCTGTGTGTGCAGGAAACGGGCCGGGGGTAATTGTCGATTCGGAATCGAATTTGGAGGGCCCAGGCTCAGGGCCTGCCTGCCCTGCGTGAGTGACCGGCAGGCTGTTCCTTCATGGTGGCGCTTTTGCCGGGCCCTGCGAGGAAGGACCGGCCAGATGCGACAGGGTCCAGCCCTCAGGAGCGCGCGGCGCAGGTGGAGGGGAGACAGCACGCGGAAGGACACGGCTCTTCTTTCTATGCGTCACTGCCTCCCCTTCCTTTCTTTGGGGCTGCAGGCCAAGGCGTCCCTGAGATGAGGACAGGAGATGTGTCGCCTCCCACTGAATACTGTGCTCTGACCTTTCTGGCTCAGTGAGCACACGTACGCGTGGTCAGTGCTTTTGCTCTCGGGCAGGAACGTGGTCTTATGGCACCGGGTGGGCAGCGTGGCGTGTTTGTTCCACGTTCGAGCTGTAGCTGTCCGTTGGTGATTACAAACAGGAGGTCACCGTGCTAATAACCTGGTGGCGGCTGCAGTGTTGGTGGCCACCGTGATCTCCCCATTTGGAGGCTGAGTTTGTGTCGGCACAGAGGGGAGTCACTCGGGAGCCATTGGGACAAAACAGAGGTGATCATTTCCTCCTCGAGTGCAGGCCCAGCTGGCTGGGGGGCTGGTTAGGAGACGTGCTGCAAGCCGGGTCTGAGCGGTGGCCCCACAGCCGGGGCCGCCAGTGGCCTCACCCGAGGGCTGCAGGCTGGCACGGCTGCCATGGGGCCTCTGGCAATGAGGGTGGATGTAGCCGGCGTCCACCAGGAGAGCGTCCCCACGTTCTTCTCTTTATCCTGTGACAGGCAGCATTTCATGGGAACCAGTGTCCTTTAACTGGGATGGTACTTAGAGCAAGAAATGACGTTTGCTTTTCCTTCCCGCCTCGCTCCCTGCCTCCCTTAGCTGCTGGAATGCGATGGGAATTTGTTCGACACCATCTGCATTGCTGTGAAGGCTGCTCTCTTCAACACAAGGTGAGTCCTCCTGGAAACGGGCCCAGGGGCCCGCACATAGCCCGAGCAGGCCCCGGTCGTGGGCCGCTCGGGACATTTCTATCGGAGGAGACAGGGGAAGGTGACCAGGGACCTTGAGCATTAAACACGGTGGCACTTCATGGTTAAGTTACAGGTTTCACCAGGTGAGACTCAATCTCTGCGTGTATTTCTGTATTTGTTCTTTATATCATTATTTTCATGAGTAAGCACGTCCCATGTTGGACAATACTAGAAAACCACAAAGAAGCAAAAGGAGTGGAAAGCAACCTCAGGTCAACTGTGCAAATACCGTAGCTGGACACAGCTGCTCGGGAGCCTTAGTTTGGCCTGTCGTGGGCTCTGCTCTGTCCCCGGCACCACGAGCAGTGCCGGGCACCCAGTAGGTGCCCACGGAGTCCTTGACTGGACCCAGGAATGTTTTAAAAGCAGGGCGGCAGCCTGCTCTTGGGTTCAAGAGCAAGAAATGGTTCTGCCGCTGTGGGTCAGCTTCCCAGGCAGCTGTATAGCACGGACACAGCCCCCAGCCCTGCTGGAGCTGGCGTTTCCTCTGACCAGTGGCACAGCTTTCTCCCCTGCCATTGCCAGGTTCTCGCAGGAAGGTCTGCGGCCTTTGAGTATGAACATGGGGCGAGGGAGGTTCATGCCACGAGAACTTACATTGAGGAAATGGGGGATCCTGGAGTAGAGAATATGAGAGAGATTTCTAGGGATATACGCTAAGGAGTGAATTGGGTAAATGAGCAAGGGTATTATTCTAGGATGTTCATCGCAGCTTCTTTGTAATGGCGAGACGCAGGAACCACCTGAGTGTCCCAACGCAGGGGGTGGCAGTCGGCTCAGCGGCCTATTGAGAGGTTTGTTAATACAGAACACCAGGCACTAAACACAGTCCTCTCATCTCGCTTGTTTCATTGTATTTTACTTTTGGTAACTCTTATATTGTGAACGTGTCTAGGGGGAGAGCGCGAGAGGGAGTGAGAGAGAGATAAGTGTATCCCAACACGGTCATTGTGAGGCGTTTCCGACACTCTTATCAGCAACTTAACATTTTTCTGTATTTTAGAGGTTTTCTACAGTGAATTTAGGCTCCTTGTGTAATACAGAAGAAAGCAGAAAGTTAAATAAATTTCAGTCAGACATCGCAGGATGGAATATATGCTGAGATGGAAAGCCGTGGGGTGCCCCAGCCCGAGCTGGGCCACTAGGCTCCTGGCTGCGATCGGTCAAGAGGTCAAGAGGACCCTGGCACTGGTGGCCACGGAGGGGCTGGAGGACCACTGCCATTGTAGCAGCCTGTGCTGGGGCTTCTCTCGGAGAAGAAAGGAAGTCGCCATCTGTCGTACCTTGAGCTTCAGAAAAAACGACCCATCTGCCAGCTGGTTTCCATGGGCACCAGGGCAAAACGAGAGAGCAGAACCAGACGAGGCTGTTCGGCAGTGGGGGGGGTGTCGGGCAAACTGTACATCAGGTGGTGAAACCGTGCTGCTCAGGTTGGGGAGGACACCTGTCTGGCTGCAGCCCTAAGTCGTGTCCCCTAGAACAAAGAACAGCCCTGCAGGTAGCAAGGAATGTGGACTGCGTGAGGCGTCGGGTCCGCCCGGTACATGGAAAGACCTTTCACAGAGTCCGCGTCCTTTAGAAAGACAGAGGCCAGTCTCTAGCCCTTTAGCCGACCCAGGTTGTGGCCAGAGTGTTGGGAAGATACGTGCGTGTGTGTGTGTGCGTGCGTGTGTGCGTGTGTGCATGGTGTGTGTTTGCGCAGGCTTATTTAACATACTGATCAAAATTCTAACTGGTTCTCTGACTCGCTCAAGTAGTAACATCTACTTAATACATGTTGGGGAAAAAAAATACTTACACCTTGGGTGCACCTGACATGGAGACTTTGAGCAGACCCTAGCAGGACCCCTTGGTTCCTGCAGACGTTTTCCTCCATGCAGCTCATCGCTGTGGGTGGGGCCCCTGTGTCCGGACGGCCTCAGGGATGGAATCACAGAGGGCTTTTGTTAGAGGAACTGGGCAGAGCACCAACGCTGTTTCCGTTCTGTGGCTGAATGGACCACCTCTTCCTTCCTGGCTCTTCCACCCCAGATGGGGATGGATGGACCCTATGGGTCAAATGTGTTTCCCAGCACCCAGCTTGAGAAACAGAAGCCCTCTTCATCCTCCACCCTGCACAGTCCCTACAGCCGCTGAGGATGACCATTGCCTGACAGCAGTAGACCAGTTTTGTACTTGATGTAAATGAAGTTGTGAACTTCAGTTCACTTCACTGTGTGAAGTTTCACACAGTGTGTTGTCTTGTGCATCTGCTTCATTCACTGAGCATTATGTTTCGAGACATCTGGATTGTGGCCTGTAGTCCTCGTTTGCTTTCTGCTGCGTGGTGGCCCCTGTGTGACTGTGTCACAGTTTATGTAGCCATTCTACTGGTGGCGAGCATCTGGGTCGTGTCCAGGTTTGGGCCATTCCAGACATGAATGTTTTTGTCTTTTTCTTGCACACATTTACCCACTTCTGTTGGGTATGGGTGAAAATTTTGGGTCTCAGGCATGGCTATGTTTGGTTTTAGTAGATACTGCAAAATAGTTTTCCAAAGAGCTTTTACTAGATGACACTCACACCAGCATTGTGTAAGCGTTCTGGGTTGCTTCACATCTTTGCCATTCATTGTTGTTGTTTTTTTTTTTAATATCTGCCATTCCGGCATATGTCTTGGTATCATATTGTAGTTTTAATTTGCATTTTCTTTCTTTTTTTTTTTTTTTTTTAAGATTTTTTATTTATTTGACAGAGAGAAACATAGCGAGAGAGGGAACACAAGCAGAGGGAATGGTAGCGGGAGAAGCAGGCTTCCTGCAGAGCAGAGAGCCCGATGTGGGGCTCGATCCCAGGCACCTGGGATCTGACCTAGACCGAAGGCAGACACTTAAGGACTGAGCCACCCAGGCACCCCTAATTTGCATTTTCTTAATGAATATTTAAGTTGAATACCTTTTTGTGTATTTACTGGTTATTTGAATAGCCTCTTTTATGAAGTCTCTGTTCAAGTTTTTTGCCTGTTTTTCTGTTAGGTTGTCAGTCTTTTATGTTTGGTAGGAATTTTTTTTTTAAGCTGCAGTAGGAATTCTTTATGTAATATGTCAGCTCGTATGTATACACATGTGCGCTCACACACACATGACCTGAGCCAAATGCAGAAATTTAACCGACTGAGCCACCTAGGCATCCCATCTTTTAGACTTCTAAAGGATGTCTTTTGGGGCACCTGGGTGGCTCAGTGGGTTAAGCCTCTGCCTTCGGCTCAGGTCATGATCTCAGGGTCCTGGGATCGAGCCCCGCATCGTGCTCTTTGCTCAGCAGGGAGCCTGCTTCCTCTTCTCTCTGCCTGCCTCTCTGCCCATTTGTGATCTCTCTCTGTCAAGTAAATAAATAAAAATCTTTAAAAAAAAAAAAGGATGTCTTTTGACAAACAGAGGTTCATATATTTTTTTAAAATTTAGAAATATTCAGGGCACCTGGGTGGCTCAGTCAGTGTCTGCCTTCGGCTCAGGTCATGATCCCAGGGTGCTGGGATCGAGCCCCACGTCAGGCTCCTTGCTCAGTGGGGGGACTGCTTCTCCCTCTCCGCTCCCCCTGCTTCTCCCTTTCCCACTCCGCCTGCTTGTGTTCTGTTTCTTGCTGTCTCTCTCTCTGTCAAATAAATAAATAAAATCTTAAAAAAAAAATTTTTTTTTTAAATTGTACATTGAGAAAATGTTTTATTCTGCCTAGTGATGATTATACTCTTCTGAAAGTATAGAACATCAGCCTGACACGGGAAGATAATTTCATTTCTAATACCCATTTAATCAGGATGAAAAACAGTAAGTGCAGCTGGTGTTCGGAGGCCCCGGCCAGTGAAATGACACAGGTCAACTCCCTTCCCCCTCTGGGAGCTTCTCTACTAGCTTAAGTAGCTCCTTCCAGAATAAAGAGATGTTAACTCTTCACATTCTCTTCGCCCTCAGGCTTTCTTATCAGCCTTCAGCAGCACTTTTTAATACCTTTCAGAACGTGTTCTTCATTTACGTGGGTCTAAATATGTTAATTTTGACAAATGTGTATCTAAATGCGGAGCAGATGGGCACCTCGACAGCATTTACGGGCTGGGACTTCTCAGCGCTTGCCTTCTTTGGCTTCCCATACTTTATCTTCGTTACGTGTTTACCTGCCAACAGGTCAAAAGTGGAAAGGTTGGTGGGTTTCAGAGAAGATAGACACACACACTCACACACACACACACACACACACACACACACACACACACACGTCCATTCTTCTCTGGTTTGCTAGTTTCTTTGCCCTCATACAGGCTGGTGCCGTAGTGCTAGCAGGTGGTGCGAAGCAAACGCCAGAAGGCCTGCATCCAGTCTTTGCTCCAACAGTCATTAGTGTTGTGACCTTGAACAAGTAATTAAATCTAGTTCAACAAATGAGTCCCTCCTTGTGTCAGACAGTGCGTTAGACTTGAAGGATTGGGAAATGAGTACAACACCGACTGCAGTTTCATTTGTCTTTTTCTGTCTTTTGGGGAACATAACTGAGTAACAAGCAATTAAAATGTCCAACTTTATTTCATTGCTCTTTTTTCAATGAAATAATAAACAAGAAAGTATCCCGGTAAACGCTAGGTTATCTAAATATATGGTCATTTTTTACTGTAGCGTATTCCACAGGTGGATATAATTTTCCAAAGTCAGAATATCTTAGATACAAAGGCTTCAAATGTCAGAGAAAAGTTTCTGATTAACAAATGAGTTTTTGCATGAAAGTAACAAAGACCAAAAGAATCTCGTGTAATAACTCACTGCATTTACTAACAAGTCCCTCATCTCCTGTGTAATTTTAGCATGAAAGGATTCACTTTTAGGTTAAGATTCATTGCCTTATTCACAAATGGCACCATATAAAAATTCGTGCAGTAGATTTTATAATTTTTCATAATCCTCGACACAGTTGAATCTATTGTTTTTTCTCCCTTTATGGCAAGCCTTTTTTGGGATTTCTTCAAGAAATGTTTGTTTACACCAAGGTCAGGAAGATGTTTTTAGTTTTTCTTCTTCTTCTTCGTCTTCTTTAAGATTTATTTATTTGTTTGAGAGAGGGAGAGCACACACAAGAAGGAGGGAACGGCAGTGGGAGAGCAAAGGGCAGACTCCCCACTGAGCTGGGAGCCCAACACAGGGCTCGAACCCAGGACCTTGGGATCATGACCTGGGCTGAAGGCAGACACTTAAACGATTGAACCACCCAGGCGCCCCTTAGTTTTCCTTCTAAAAGTTTTATTGTTGGGTGCCTGGGGGGCTCAGTCAGTTAAGTGTCTCTCTTTGGCTCAGGTCATGATCCTGGAGTCCCTGGATTGAGCCCTGCATGGGGCTCCCTGCTCACCAGTGGGTCTACTTCTCCCTCTGCCCCCACCCTGCTCGTGTTTGCTTGCTCTCTCTCTCAAATATATAAAATCTTTATGAAAAAATAAAAACTTTATTAATTTATCTTTTCCCTCTATCTCTGTAGTCCATTTGGTATGGACTTTTGTATGTGGTGTGAGGTAGAGATCAAGATTTTTTTTTTTTTTAAGATTATTTGACAGAGAGAGAGAGAGATCACAAGTAGGCAGAGAGGCAGGCAGAGAGAGGGGGGAAGCAGGCTCCCCACTGAGCAGAGAGCCTGATGCGGGGCTCAATCCCAGGACCCTGAGATCATGACCTGAGCCGAAGGCAGAGGCTTTAACCCACTGAACCACCCAGGCGCCCCTCTTTTTTTTTTATGTGCATATCTGATTGACCAAGCATCATTTTTCAAAAGACCCCTTTCTTCGCTGCTCTGTAGTGTTGCCTGTGTACTTTTGACAGAGATGATGGGGATGAGGATGATAAGGTACAAGTGGGGTGTGACCTCATCTTGCGAGATGCAGGAATTCTGCCTCCTATTCTCAGTCTCAAGAGAAAGTTCTCTTTCTTCCTCACAGTAAGTGGGAATTTTAACTGTGCTTCTGTTTCTAGGATACCAAGAGTTCGTGTTCTGGAGGATGAAGAGGGGTCCAAGGACATTGAACTCTCAGATGACCCTTATGACTGCATCCGGCTAAGTGTGGAGAATGTCCCCTGCATTGTCACCCTGTGCAAGGTATGCGGTTGTATCTGATGGGTTTTGAATTCTCTGTGGGTCTCCTTCAACCCCAACCCGTTAAGGTTACTTAATAGGTTGAGAAGTTACAGTTTCACAAACCATGTACAAGTAGCTTTAATCCAAATCCAATAATTTGATTATATTGGAAACCACTATATGAGTAGCTCGCTTGCCCTTCCTTCCTTCCTTCCTTCTTTCCTTCCTTCCTTACTTCCTCCCCCTCTCCATCCCTCCCTCCCTTCCTGTTTGTTTGGAAGACATGATCAGAGTCCCAGGAATACACACATGAGTTCATAGTACTAGTAGCCCTGGTTGTTTGTTAAGCTCCTCCCTACCAGGCATTTCACTCAGACACCCTGTGTGCACATTTCCCTTAATTCCCTCAATTCTGTGGGGTCTAGGGAGGTTAGAAGTGAACACTGTCTCTCTGTGGGGCCCAGTGTCCACATCTATGAAAGGAGGGGTTGGAGCAGGATCTGGGGATCTATTATGTCACATGTGAATTTTACACGCACACAGAGGCCTGTGGGACCTACCGTCCGGCCGTGCTATCGTGTACCTGGCACTGCCCGAAGCCTGGATTGGCGGAGGCTGTCCTCAGTTCCACACAGGATCCATGAAAATAGGACCGAGTGGGCCTGGTTTAATTCCCCGGAGATTACTTCCTGAGCCTGGAGTGTGGTGAAGCATGGGGACCCACCAAAGCCACCGGCACTTGGCTCATTCTTGAGCACGTCTCTTAGCTTGCACCTTCTTGATTCATCTTTGTCATCAGTGAAATATCCATGTGGCTTCACGTGTCACTTTCTCCCTGCGCCCCTCTGCTGGAGACCCTTGGTGGCCTGTGATTGGATGGTCTCTGACTCAGGGCTCTAACCCTACCCCACCCCCCATATTTCCTTCTCGTGCTTTTGTAATTCCGCTTCCATAGTGGCCTATGATAGAATTGTTGAACCTCACACACCTTCTGTGTGAGCAGAATCTAAAATACGACCTTGATCGGGCAGCGCGGGTTCTCCACTGGTGTAGCTCCTCCTTCCACGAGGCTGTCAGGGGTGGGGATCTGGGATGCGTGGTGCCCACACGCGCGCTCTGCTGCCCCGCCTCTGCAGATCGGCTATCGGCATGTCGTGGACGCCACTCTTCAGGAGGAGGCCTGCTCCTTGGCCAGCTTGCTGGTGTCCGTGACCAGCACGGGAGTCGTGACGTGCATGAGGAAAGTGGGGAAGGGCAGCCTGGACCCAGAGAGCATCTTCGAGATGATGGAGGTGAGGCTCGGACTCTGAGGTGGGTGCAGGCCCCTGACGGGGAAGGCTTGCTGCCTCTTGCCCCCTTGGTCCCACCGTGGGAATTCTCCCTCTGTCTGCCCTTGACCCCAGACTTAAAACTTGGAGAACAGCTGGTTCTCTGTGAAAGGACCTCGCCAAGGGTGGAGGTGATGGGGGCTCTGGATTGGGAGGGAAGGAACCGGTCAGTCGTGGCCCCTTGTCCTCACCTCCCTGAGCCCATGTTTCCATGTCTCTGGATGGGCGTGCTGGGCTGGTAACGTGCAGTCGCTCATAACTCCAAAATCGCAGGCTTTTGCAATTAAGGGAATTGGATTCCTGCCTGACCCCTTCCTGTCCTTCGAAGGGAGTGAGGAAAGGTGGAGGCAGGGGGCTCAAGGATGGCCATCTCCTCCTTTCTTCATGGGTCTAGAAGTATTCAAATGGAGGCAACTGGGAAAGCCTTCCGGCTGCCTCGGGGTGTCTCGCTCCCTATAGGACTCCGGCCGTCTGGCGGCCGCACCCAGTAGGGCGTGTGTGTCCCTGACTGGCCTGAAAGCCCCCCTTTCTGTGGCAGGGACCACCTGTGTCTTCCCAGACTCGCCTTCGCCCGTGTCCCCCTCGACTTTCCAGAAGTCCTGGAGGACTGACTCGGTCCGACTGACTGAATCGCCAGGGACCGAGTTAGCCGGACCTGGGTGTTTTGCTTTAGGTGCCTGGAGTCACACCCAGGGGTCACGCTCGTCGCAGGCCAGGTGGCCATGCTTGCTCTTCCTTTGTTCCTAGAAACAGTGACTTTTCACTGAAGACACTAAGCGTTTAATGTCCATTTTCTCTTTTATCATCGTACTTGAAAACAAAGCTGAGCAGTGTATAGGGTGTCAAGAACTCAGTCCCCACCGTAAGTCCTGGCTGTGGGCCACAGCTCGTACGTCTCGGGGAGGATGACAGCGGCAGTGGCTCCTGTCGTGAGGAGCCAGGGAGGGCGCGGAGACAGACGGCACAGCGGGTCCTACCCCAGAAGACGGCAGCCCTTCTCCGCGCGCTCGCTTGGGCGCCCTGAGCTCAGGCGTCTAGCCCCCCGCGTGGCAGTGGGTATCCTTCGTGGCCCGTTGGTTAATGGGCTAGTTTTTTTTTTTTTTAAACAAAAACACCTAAGATACTTTATAAGTTCCGCTGAAGTCCTCTCTAGACAACTGGCTTGTCTTAGAAGGAGCTCTTTCCCTGCCCCCTGGAGACTTTTATGAGAATTCCAGTACGTGAAACAACAAAAGTAATAAGTAATAGTGAAAATTTATTGTGTACTTCCTGTGTGTCCGGCACCCTGTTTTTTAGTGCTTTGAATGTGTTATGTCATGTAGTCCTCAGCCATCCTGTGAGGCAACTACTGTGGTCATCCTTCGTTTTCCAGACGTGGAAATTGAGATGCGTAGCAGATAAAGTCACTCGCCTACGGGGTTCCCGGCTCCTAAATGCCGGCACTAGGAAGCAGACCCAGAAGGCGCGCTTCCAGAGCCGTCCTCCCGCCCCTGCAGCCCCACTGAGCTCTTTCACCTTAGACACAGGTCTGCTGCAGCTGCCGGAGCTCCGGCTCACGGCACTGCATCCTCTTTTAGGGCGCGGTGAATGCGGCCGCCCCCACCTCTGCCGTTCACATTCTGATCTCCCGGTGCCCTGCCTGTCCCCTCCCTGCCTGTCATCACGCCCCGCCTTCATTTATTTGGACAGTCAGTACCCCTGTCTGATTGACTGACATCTTCTGTTTCTCTCATGTTGTAAAAATCTTTCCACGGTCACTTTGGACCTTAACCTTGACTTTGCGTTTCACACAATTGATCACTTTCCACTTTTAGACAGATCTTTTCGTGTAAGTTTCCAGTAACCCTCGGAGTCTCACCCTGTGTGACACTGAGGGGCCAGGGCAGAAGGTCCCTGGAACTGGGAGGGTTGGGCCGAGGGTCTGGGCCCGGGCGTCCTTCTCCCTGATGTTGCTAAGAGTGGGAGCGCGGCACAGCAGGATTAAAAAGGCTGTGGGAACACTCCAGACTCGACGAGGTGGGGACGGGTGGTTGGTTCCTCAGAGTCTTAGAATGATTAGTGAGCTCAGGCACAGTAACAGTTTCATAAAGGAAGACTCGTGTGTGTGAGTGGTTTTCTCAGGAGGCCCCAGGTGGCTCCTGCGGAACTTGGCGGGGTGTATGACCTCTTGGCGGTCCTGTTCCAGCCGATCCCTGCCTTTAGCGGCTCCGTGTGGCGGCAGCGCCCGAGGTCGATGCAGGGCTCAGCCCGGGCCCATCCAAGCCGCTCTGTGTAGAGATTTGGCGGCTGGTGAATGAGAGACTGCTTGTTCAGATGCGTCCCCAGAACCATCTGTTCTTTCATTAGCCAGACGCCTGATTCCTTGGGGCCTCCCTCTGCCTCCTCCCTGCACTACAGTGGGAGCAGCAGTCACGGGACGGATCTGGTCGACAGGTTTGCAGTGTTGTCGGGGCAGTGGGGGTGCTCAGCACCCTAGGGTAGGCCGTCTGGGCTGCTTCCTGCTGACCTCCTGGGGGCTGGCTGGCTGGTTTTTTCCTTTGTTTTTGTTTTTAGTATGGGGATCTTTCTGGAGTGTAACTGCCCTGCTGTTGTAGTTGGGGGCTTGTTTTCCTATTGATTTGTTTCACTGAGGAAAAGCCCTGGAAGGCGGATGGACCGGGTGCAGTTTGGACTGGCGAGCGGGAAGAGAGGGGGGTTTCCCGGTCCGAGGACGTGCGCCTCCCCAGCGGGCATGTGCTTTCTTCCGACCTGCAGACCGGCAAGCGAGTGGGCAAGGTGCTGCACGCCTCCCTGCAGAGCATCCTACACAAGGAGGAAAGCCTGGGGCCCAAGAGACAGAAGGTCGGCTTCCTGGGATGATTTGGACATCAGGGCAAATGCGGAGTGGTTGGGGTTTTGGTTTTTTTTTTCTGATTTTCCTTTTAAACCGCAGTTTGTATATATTCTTCTTATCTGTTATAAATTTGAGGCCACATTTGTACATGTAAAATTAAAGTATATTTTCTAGTCTGGCGTGGTGCGGCTGGAGTTCTTCGGCAGCGGTCCAAGATGCCGTTTGGCCAGCCCCCCTGAAAGCCTGGTCCTGGTCCCGTGAGTGGCGACCAGATATCCAGAGATCCGCTCCCAGGGAGAACTCTCTGGTCGGGCCTCTCCGGGGAGGCTCGTTTCTCTCCTGCTGCAGGAGTCCAAAATAGCAACAACAACGCTAGAATAAGGACCTACCAGAAGTAGGGGTTAAAGGAAATGCTTATATGTATTTCGTGAAAAAATTTTCCCTTGTACAGCTTTCAGGGCAAGACATACACACACACCATACCTGCACGTGCGTCCACACACACATGCGCGCGCACACACAGTCCATGGATTTGGTGTTTCTCTGGGAGGAGGAAGGAGGCCCATGCCCCAGGTACACACCGATGGCTTCCACCTGGCTGGCGAACCTTCCTGAGTCCTGGGGGAGCCCAGTTCTCGCTTCCTGCCCTCCAAGAAATCCACGCTGAGTTCCCTAGGGCCTGGGGCTTAGCAGCCACTTTGGTCCTTAGCCAAGAAAGAGTTCTTATCACTCTTGTTTTGAAATTGCTCTGGATTTTATAACCACTCCCTGGTGTTTCGTAAGATTTCCTTTTTTTTTTTTATCAGCACAAAGGAGGCTGCTTTAGAGATGTTGTCATTTGATTACTCAGCCTGCCTTCAAACTCCGGGACGGAAGGGAAGGCCATTCTCAATGGGCCCCAGAAGACTCCTCATAAGCCTATATTCTACTCCCAGCGCAGTGTGCTGGAATTAAGTCTTTTCACAGGTTGAGCTAGTTTTTTTGGAAAAAACTAAATCTTTAGTTTTTTCCAAACTGAAACTCCCCAATCAATCTTAAAGAGCCCCAGGGAAGGAGCTGATTCACGAAGGGCGAGTATCTCAGCCACAGCATTTGCTGTCTGCATTTCAGCTAGACAAAGAGGGCGAGGAGTTGGGAATGCATTGCCTAATGGAAGGAACATAATGTGAGTTGAAGCCTGGTTCCCGAGGTCCTGGCACGGGCACCTTCTGCTGGCCTGGCCAAACAGCTGCCTCGACTTGGACCTGGAGCTGCTGCCCTCCTGAGAACACAACCTGGATTTTCATTTTTAAAAAATGTTTTCCCAGCAATTGTTCCTCCAGGCGCCGTGACAGTGCTCCCAACAAGGCTCCTATGAGCCTGATCCCCCATCCCCCAACTCCTGGCTGACTGCCCGTGATGGGACATTGACAGTGGTCAAGATAAAACTGGAGTTTGAGTCAAGTTTAGAAGCTTCAGTTCCTGGGGCGCCTGGGTGGCTCAGTCATTAAGCGCTGCCTTCAGCTCAGATCATGATCCCGGGGTCCTGGGATCGAGCCTTACTTTGGGCTCCCTACTCGGCAGTAAGTCTGCTTCTCCCTCTCCCCTCTGCCTGCTGCTCACCCTGCTTGTACTCTCTCTCCCTCTCTGTGTCAAATAAATAAATAAAATCTTTAAAAAAAAAAAAAGCTTCAGGGGCGCCTGGGTGGCTCAGTGGCTTAAAGCCTCTGCCTTCGGCTCGGGTCATGATCTCTCAGGGTCCTGGGATCGAGCCCCGCATCGGGCCCTCTGCTCAGCAGGGAGCCTGCTTCCCCCTCTCTCTCTCTGCCTGCCTCTGCCTACTTGTGATCTCTCTGTCAAATAAGTCAATAAAATCTTTAAAAAGAAGAAGAAGCAGCAGCAGCTTTAGTCCTGATGATTAAAGACGTCAGACAGATGCGTCTTTGCCAGGCTGAGTGACCGCTACCCAGTGGGGCTGACTGGTGGAGTAGTTGCAGTGAGAATGGAGGTGAGAAATCAATTAGCATCTGTCTCTGCTACCGCCTTACCCAGGCCACCCCTGTTCAGGAGCGAACATCACATGTGAAAGGGAACCCCCGATGAGCAAGGTCTCTCCGAGAGAGGCATTTATGGGGCCGTGTGTGATGATTGCCACTCTTGGAATAAGGGAAGAGAAAACCGATGGCAGAGACTTGGGAAAATACCGTCTTGGAGAGACCCAGGCTTCATCCAGCAGAAGCAGCGCTCTCCTTAATGGCCATTAAATAAACATCAGGGAATGCAATGGACAGAATACTCAAGTTGGTTCTGTTGTTTCTGTGATTTCTCGGTCTCCCAAATCACGTCCATCCAAGCTTGCGAATATATCAGTTGAGGATATTAGCCCACTCAGCCTGGAAGTGTGCGCAGCCCCAAAGTGCTGGGGACTTAGCGCCTCCCGAGGCAACTCACGACCACTGGGGGCAGCAGCCGGTGGGGAGAGGCTGCTCCATCTGACCTGGGGTGGTTAGTTCCCAGAGGTGTTCGGTGCATTCAACACACCATGCTGCGGGTGCCCATGACCGTGGCCAGTCCTCTCCTTCCTGGTTTACCCTCTCCAGTCCTTTCTTCCTGTTCCCTATGGGACCACTTCCCAGATAAACGACCAAACATGAGTCCTTGTCTCAGGCTTTGATTTGGGGAGTGACTAAGCGTTTGGTACTAGAGGTGGCCTTAAAGAGGCCCTTCAAATGGGTCTTGAAAACAGGAGCAATCATTGGCCGATGGCCGCAAAGGCCCCGGGGGTGGTGGCAGGTGGATCGGCGACAAGCTAGGCCATCCTGTGGTGTTATCATTACCAAGATTTGCCTGCAGTGGGTTGGGGTGAGGTCCAGGAGGGGAGGTGTTGGGTCATGTGACAGCTCTACCACGTGAATACATGGAGTCAGCGGTAATTGTAAGAGTTGTTTAATTAGCTGGCTTCTAGTAACATTGAGAGGCCTTTGGGGGGAAAAAAAAACTATCAACTTGTGATGTGGTATAAAAACCAGAGGGCCTTCATGAAACAGATTAAAGAGACGGACCTGCAGTTACTGGGTAGAACATGCTGACATTCACCCCTAGGATTGGCTTGTGCCAGAGTGGCAGAGCCCCAAAGGGGATAGGCTGCTTCCTTGGCTGGTTTCCCCACCACAGTCAGGGCTTTTGTCAGGAAAGAACTCGGACCCAATATTCCCACTGCTCCCCAATATTCCCCCAAATGCTTTGAGCGAAGAGAAGCCCCCATCCTCTCACTGAAGGAGAGCAGCCATTTCCTGAGAGAAACACCAGACCACTTTCCCTACAGACACCATACATGAGGCAGAGATGGTATTTGCCAACCTCTGCCCCACCTTCCCTCGATGTTTCCAGACCAATGACTAGAGTCCTGTTATAGCCCAGCCTGAGCTGGGAATTGCAGTCTCTGCTGTGGGAAGGAATAGATTCCTTATAGAAAGGATTCCAAGACCTGGCTTGGCATATACCAGGGAAATAGGAGTAGGAGGGGACCTTGGGGCCATGGAGCAGGGCCATCGCTGAAGAGGAGCTTTAATGTCTTGGTAAGGAGGTCCGAGTTGTTCCTAACTCACTGCTGGGACAGCCCCCTGAAGTTGGGACCTGGCGATCACCTGAAGTAAAAGGAGGAGATACCAGAACTGAACACAGAAAAAGTAACAACTCTTGGGGCACCTAGGGGGGGCTCAGTGGGTTAATCGTCTGCCTTCAGCTCAGGTCATGATCCCAGGGTCCTGGGATCGAGCCCACTTGGTGAGGAGCCTGCTTCTCTTTCTGCCTCTGCTGCTCCCCCTGCTTGTGCTCTCTCTCTCTCTCTAAAGTAAATAATCTTAAAAAACAAACAACTCTTCTTAGCGATCCATAAGAGAAATGAGGTCACAGAGCCAACCACTACTCCCCAAATTGGAGAGACCAACAAACACATACAGAGAAGCACGACTTACTGGGAACCCAACCTAGGAAGGGAAACCTGAACTCTAACTGGCCAATTGCCAGAGGCACAGTGTGGGCGACTCTGAGAATTAACAACGCCAGGGGGACCCAGCCATCAAGGGTCCCTCACACTCCTGTGACTTCTCTCCAGGAGTTCAACCTGCTTCTCATAGTGAGTTGAAAAATCCTCTCATGCCTCCAGCAGGTGGCGGGAGGAGGAGGGGAGGGGCCATTTTGAAATAGACCAGAGCACTCTGTTCTTTGCAAGGACTGCCCTTGGGAGAAACTACTTAACCAGAGCCTACCCGACCTGGAGGAAGGGAAATACCCAACTCAAGCCCACTCTAGCCATTCTGTCCCTCTAGGGATGTGTGTGTGTGTGAGGCGGAGGAGGTGGGGGGAGTCAGATTCGGGGAGCTGAGAAGCAACATGAGGTCCCAGGGCATAGGCACTAGAAGTCAGACCTGGCCCTAGAACAGATCACTTCCCCTCCCCCACACCTCAGCACCTCACTCAAGGCCTGTGTACAGCAGTTCCTTTTACCCAGTACATCGTGGTTGGCCACGAACTGCAAGAAGTTATGAGGCAAGTTACTAAAAAGCGAAAAACACACTTTGGAGAAAAAGAGCAAACAACAGAAACCAGACCTGGCAGGGATACCAGAATTAACAGACTGGGAATTTAAAACAACTCTGATTAATATGGAAGGGCTCTAATGGATAAAGTAGACAGCATGCAAGAACAGATGGGAAATGGAAGCCTAGAGATGGAAATCCTACAAAAGGACCAAAAAGAATTGCTAGGGAGAAAAAAACACTGTCACAGGAATGAAGAACGCCTACGGGTTGATCAGTGGATTGCGCATGGCAGAGGAAACAATCTCTGAGCTTGAGGATCTATCAATAGAAACCTCCCCAAATGAAAAGCAAAGGGAAGACTGAGAAACAGAACAGAATATGCAAGGACTGTGGGGCGATGATAAAAGGTAAAACGTACATATGATGGAAATTCCAGAAAAGGTGAGAAAGGAACAGTGGACATATTTGAGACGGTAACGGCTGAACATTTCTCCCTAATTAATGTCAGACACCAAAACACAAATCCGTGAGTCGACTGAGCACAATGGGCATCTGTAGAGTACCTCATTGACGGCTGGATACACATTTTTCTCAAGTTCACGTGGAACACTCACCAACATAGACCACATTTTGGGACATAAAACACACTTTAAATTTAAAAGAGCAGAAAGCACACAATGGTCTGCTCCGGGACCACAACAGAATTAAACTAGAGATCAGTTACAGAAGGATAATTGGGAGGTCTCCCAAATACTCCGAGATTAAACAACACACGTCTAAGTCACACCTGGGCCAAAGCAGATGTCTCGAGTGAAATTAAAAAATATTTTGAACTAAAGGAAGATGAAAACACAACTTATCAAAATTTGTGGGATGCGGCTAAAGCAGTGCCTAGAGGGAAAGGTATAGCAATGGGATGCAATATATTAGAAAAGAAGAAAGATCTAAAAATCAGTCTGTGAAGCTTCCACCTTAGGAAACTAGAAACTAGAAAAAGAAAAACAAATTAAACCCAAAATAAGCAGAAGAAGAGAAATAACAAGGATGAGAGCAGAAAGCAATGAAATTGAAAACAGGAAGTCAATAGAGAAAATCAATGAAACCCAAAGCTTGGTCTTTGAAAAATCCCACAGAAGGGACAGATCTT
>CM053603.1:10435509-10463147 GCA_028646535.1 Procyon lotor
CACACACACACACACACACACACACACACACACACACACACTACTATGCAGCCATCAAAAAACATGGAATCCTGCCATTTGCAACGACGTGGGTGGAACTAGAGGGTATTATGCTAAGTCAATCAGAGAAGGACAATTATCCTATGATCTCACTGATATGAGGAATTTGAGAAGCAAGACAGAGGATCATAGGGGAAGGGAGGGAAAAAAGAAACGAGACGAAAACAGGGAGACAAGCCCTAAGAGACTCTTAATCTCAGGAAACAAACTGAGGGTTGCTGGAGGGGAGAGGGAGTGGGAGGGATCGGGTGGCTGGGCATGGACATTGGGGAGGGTATGGTGAGCGGTGTGGGTCGTGTAAGCCTGATGAATCACAGACCTGTACCCCTGAAACCAATATGTTAATTAAAAAAAAAAAGACTACCCCTGAGGGTAATGTGTTCGTGCATGGGCATGTCTGGGGGCAGTGGTCACTAGGGAATGTTAGCACCCCACTCCTGGCTGAAACTTGCTGCTCTGCCGGCTGGCCGAGGCCTCACGGCTGGCGTCAGCAGAGGGGAGCTTTCATTCTGGGAGGAGGAAATCCGTGGACGCCACCAGGGCTGTGAGTGCGTTGCAGGTGTCCCCAATGGTGGTCACCGCCTGGCCAGGGACAGTGGGCAGTGGGGAACGGGGAGCCAGATGTTTAATGGTTGGGAGCTCAGCATTGGCGTGGTGGCTACGAAGAGCCCAGGAATCTCCGTCTTTTTGAATGGCGAGTGTCCGACCTCGGGCAGACCCTTCGAGAACAGGTCTCATTCTGGGAGCTATACCACCATGAGGACCGTCACGAGAGGACTTCTAGCTAAAGGTGATCTTCCAGAGGGTTAAAAACGGTCCCGGACCCATATTGTAGAGGAACGGGGGAGGAAAAGGAGAAAGGAACACAGAGGGGGATCACAGTGGCCAATTTCAGATGTCTGCTGGCCTCGTCTCGTGCTGGAGCCCCGTGGCTTTGGAGAGTGATGAGCCGCTCGTCCCAGGAGGGATTTAAGCAAGCACAGGGGCACGGCAGAGAGGGTCAATGGAAAGGAGCTTCCCACGCTGAGGGGTGGTTACACCCGACTGTAGCTTCCAACCTGCTTATTCTAAAACTCAGAGGCTGAGACAGTGGGCCACACGCATTCATGGAGGCCTCCCAAAGCCACTAAAAAATGAGATACCAAAATTGGGTCACAAAAACAGTGCTAGATTTTAGAGACTTCGTGATTTGTTTATTTATTTCAGAGAGAGAGAGAGAGCCAGAGGGAGAATATGAACCAGGGAGGGGGCAGAGGGATGGGGAGAGAGGAGAGAAAGAGAGAGAATCTCAAGCAGATTCCCTGCTGAGCACAGAGCCCAACTCAACTGGGTGCTCGATCTCTCGACCCTGAGATTATGACCTGAGCCCAAACCAAGAGTCAGACGCCCAAAGGGCAATACTGTTCATGAGGCCGGACTCCCCTTCCAAACATCATCCTGAGGGTGTTGGTGATGGGTGCAAGTTCAAAGCGTGTGATGAACTTGTCTTCTCCCACGGCTGTCGGTGTATCTCGGGGCTGCATAGACCCTCCTTGGGAGATGTACTAATCTTAAACCCGAGGAAGCCCCGCGCCAAAAGACAACCCCCCACTGTGATTTTACATAAATCATTAAAAAAAAAAGATTTTATGTATTTATTTGACAGAGAGAGAGAGAGAGAGAGAGAGAGAGCGCACAAGCAGGGGGAGTGGCAGGCAGGGGGAGAGAGAGAAGCAGGCTCCCAGCTGATCAGGGAGCTGGATGTGGGGCTTGATCCCAGGACCCCAGGATCATGACCTGGGCCAAAGGCAGACACTTAACCGAATGAGTCACCCAGGCGCCCCTGAGTAAGTCATTTTAACAGCATGGGTGACTCCCAGGTGCTTATAGAGGAGCTCTGTGTAGTGCGTGCACACATACGCACACACACACACAGTCATACATGCACACAGGCACATGCACACGTACACACACCTGGGAAAAGCTGAAGGGTTAAAAAGAACAGACACGGCTCCCTACTTCCTAGAAAGCTCTCTATGAAAGCCTCCTTCCTGGAGAACAGAGAGGTCACTTGCCAGGATAAGCAGGAAAGGGTCACGCTCCCCCCGTGAAGCTGTGATCCCACCTTCTTGGGGGCTCATGTGGGACAGAGGCTTCGTGTGGCCCCGGTACCTCCCCGGGCCCCCCAGTCTAGCCCCACTCAGCTGTCAAAACATTCTCTCCACAGGGAGCTCTGAACACAGCCCTCCCTGCTTGGTTCTGTTCTGGCCTCGATTCCCCCCGGTCTATGTCCAGAATGTTTTGAGATGGCTCGAGCAGCCCTTTGCCATCGGCCCTGTCTACCTCTCCAGCTTGCTTTCTTTCCCACCTCCACCCTCATTTGGGTTTAGGATCGAGAATGCGGGGTGCCCATAGTTGGCCGCCCCGAAGTTGAAACAAACTCCTTCCATTTCCTTGCCCCCCAAGAGCCAAGGTGAGAAAACCAGGAAAGCAAAGGAGTTGGTAAAAGGAAAAAAAACAAAACAAAACCAAAACACCAGCACGTTTTTTCTTGCGGTGCGCTCCCCTCCCCCTCTGGCGCTAATGGGCTGGGAGTGCTTGTTCCTGACCCAGCTCCTGCCCTTGGTGACCACAGTGCCCCAGGACAGCCCAGCCCAGCCTGGGTGCAGACAGATCCCTGCACCCAGGGATGCAGGGATCCCTGCATCCGAGGGCGGGCTCGACAGTGGGCTTCCCGGAAGAAAAGCCCAAGTTAACAGAGTACTGTGTTTTCTTTGCAAACGATCTTACGCTCATGGAAAATTGACAATTCCCGTGTCGAGAGCTTTGGTCCCCCGAAGCATTTGGGAGTGAGGTGTCACCTGCTCAGTCGTCCGTGTGATGTTTCTTTGGCAGGAATCTCACGGACGGATGGATGGACATGGTGATGCGTTCCCATCAGGAGCTTGGGGGCTGCAGGCTTTCCACCTGACCCGGGAGCCGGGATGCTTGCCTGGGTCACCGGATGAAGTGGTGCCTGCCTGTCTTCCTCCCTGTGAGGTTACTCTTTTCTCTTTGTAAGGGAGAAGTATTTTGTGGACAAGTAACCTGCGTCTCTGCAAATACTCCCTTCCTCATCAGATTATCAGCACACCCACTTACTTATACCTGTCCGTGCTCTAGGTTTCCTCCGTCATTGCTGCTACCGTGACATTGCTGACCCCCGGGGCACTGAGAGCTCCCCCAGTCTGGCTCCCCATGCTCCCGGCACGTCCCCATCACCCCCTGAGCACGTACTTGCCCGCTTTCTGGCAAAACAACGTGTCCATTTTTGACTTTCCCTGCCCGGGCCCTGGAATCAGGCCTCTCGCCCAGGAGCTCTGGTTCCTTTTCGAGAGAAGCTGGGTCGAGAAGCCAGTCCTTGGAGAATTGGGGCGCTGGGGGCCTTGAGGGGCTGCTGCTCCATGGCCCTCAGTGACAGCTAGGGACCAGACGTGCACATTTCCATCTAAATGCATGGGCTCATCTTTATGTGTTGAAGTCCACAATCGCACAGCGATGGCTCTAATTGTTATCCTCCGCTGTGGGATTCGTTCTAGTTTTCTCTCTCTCTCCAAATTGGTCCCCTCCTTCTCTGATGATGAGAAACCCAGCTCCCTTGGTCTGTAGCAGATTTGCTTATTTGATGGATGGTGCGCTGTATATAACCTACTCTGATCCTGGCCATCCCCCTGCACCCGACCTCCCATACAGGATGATCTCCCCTTGCCTGGACCCCAGGGCTCCATGCGGGGCCTCTGTCGGCCCCTCCCCCCAGAATGCCCTCCTCCACCCTTTTGGGCCAGGACAGTCTGTTCTCCACCTTTGATCCCACTCTGGGGTCCCATGGCTTCCCCCTCTCCCACTGTGGTCACCTCTGCTTCAGGATAGGATGGTGGAGAGACAGACGTGAAGCAAGGAGAGGATTCCCTGGTATTTTTACCCAAAGATGCACCAAATGTATAGAGACAGAACCACAAAATAATCTATGCAATCAGTCAGTGAGCCCCTGGGTCACATTGTAGCGAGACCTCGGAGTGTACCTGTTTTGAGCCAATGCCCGGGAAGGGCGCACCCCTACTCCTGCCCAGTGAAGCTGCTCAACAGATGTGCGCTTGGACAATCACCGTGTATATTTCAGAATTCTAGAAAACAGTGAGTCTGCTTTAGAAGGCAGGGCCAGGAGGCTGGGTGGGTGTTCCCTGGGTGGCCAGGCTCTCCCAGGCCTGCCTCCTTTGCAGGCTTTTTTTTTTTTTTTTTTGGCTCGCCGGCAGCCCCGTTTGGGAGGGTTTCCTGGACAGAGGTCCCCGTGGCCGCTGCCTTAAGACGTGCGGGCCGGGCGGTGGCTGCCACTGATCTCCGACCCAGGCCAAAGCAGGCAGCAGCAGCAGCCCCAGCCGGTGCAGCAGCATGGAGCTTTGGGGGGCCTACCTGCTCCTCTGCCTCTTCTCGCTCCTGACCCAGGTCACTGCTGAGCAGCCAACCTCCAAGGTCAAGAAGGCTGCAAATGTCAAGAAAGGTAAGGAGGGGGACAGGGCTCCTCCTCATCTTCCAAGGAGCTGCTGACCCTGTCCTTTACTGCTTCTTATACGCCTTCCCTTCATTTTCCTCCTTGATAAGCCCAGGGAACTTTCGTGAGCAGCCCCTGGAGCCTGGGCGAATTCTCCAGTATCGGGGGTGGTTGTCAGAATTGTAAGGATCCCTGACTCTCAGAATGGGACAGAACCTTCCAGATCATCTAAACTGACACCCACTCCCCCCATCACCACCCCCGAACACGTTAAAGAAATCAAACCTTGGGTTTGGCAGTGGCAAACCACGGGCTCTTCTTTGTAATCTCCAAACCTGGGGTTACTCCACTATAAAAGGGGGATAGTGGCATTTGCCGAAAGGCATCTGGTTAGGATTTAATGCTGCAAAGTCTATGATCTACATCTATGATCTATTTCATGCACGGGGGGAAAAAAGGACCCAGTTAATTCTCTGAGTGATAGCGTATCACGAAGCCTTGAGAAAACAAAAGTGTGGGGACCCAAACTAGGATGCCAGAAGCAGGTTTGCCCTCCCCCTGTTGCCTCTGGGTTTGGGGTATCCTTGGGTTGCCTTGGCTGCTGCAGGGCCTCCCCTTGGAGGCCTGCCGGCGGTGAGGTCACCCCAGGCTGTGTTGAGACAACATTAGCGAAACGCCATGGCAATGAACCGGGCTGTCACCCCCACAGGGCTCCAAGGCTCTGAGAGAGAGTTCCAGGGGATGAGAATGTGGATTTAGGCAGAGAAAGGGGTGGCCCGAGCCAAGAGCCTCAAGGCAAGGGGGCGTGGCCGTCCTCAGGCCGCTCTCTGAGCCTCTTTTGTAAACAGACAGCTGCCGGTTGGCCAAGGACTAGTGGAGTGTGGAAAGGTCCCTCGGGACACTGGAGGACCCCACCCCCCCACTGCCGAGGGCTGTGACAGAGAATGGAGCAGATGTGCGGGTGACAGATAATGACCTCCAAGGTTTAGTTTATCAAGTTAAGAACAAAAAATTCAAAACAGAATGGATACCATGCTGACATTTATTTTGAAATGTGGGTTTATATACAAATACACATTCCCTTTTATTTTTTTATTTTGAAAGATTGTATTTATTTATTTGACAGAGAGAGCCACAGCGAGAGAGGGAACATGAGCAGGGGGAGTGGGAGACAGAGAAGCAGGCTCCCCAGTGAGCAGGGAGCCTGACAATTCCAGGACCCCGGGATCATAACCTGAGCTGAAGACAGATGCTTAACGACTGAGCCACCCAGGCGCCCCCACATTTCCTTTTTTTTTTTTTTTTTAAGATTTTATTTATTTATTTGACACAGAGAGAGAGAGAGAAAGAGATCACAAGCAGGCAGAGAGGCAGGCAGAGAGAGAGGAGGAAGCAGGATCCCCGCTGAGTAGAGCTCGACGCGGGGCTCGAACCCAGGACCCTGAGATCATGACCTGAGCCGAAGGCAGAGGCTTTAACCCACTGAGCCACCCAGGCGCCCCCCCCACATTTCATTTTATATGAGTCGGATTTTTCTGGAAGGGTCCACAAGAGTTAGAGACAGTGATTACCTCTGGGAAGCAAAACTGGGGAGCTAGAGGCAAGATCAGTTGGAAAGGAGACTGACATTAATATTTTGAACTGTTTTTCTAAAAAGGTATATGCAGATATTACCTTCTGCAACATTTTCATGAAAAAGAGAAGAGTCAATATCATGCACAACCGTGTCCGTGAGCATTAGCTAAAATTGCCACCCAGGGATGTTCTTGGTGAAGGAGGCACAGTTACAAAGGCAGATTATAGAATTTTTTTAAAAAATATTTTATTTATTTGACAGAGAGAGAGAGATCACAAGTAGGCAGAGAGGCAGGCAGAGAGAGGGGGAAGCAGGCTCCCTGCTGCGCAGAGAGCCCGATGCGGGGCTCGATCCCAGGACCCTGAGATCATGACCTGAGCCGAAGGCAGAGGCTTTAACCCACTGAGCCACCCAGGTGCCCCAGATTATAGAATTTTGAAGTGTAGGAAATAGTTGCTAATGTCTCAACTCGCAAGGATTTAGTATTTGTTTACTTCATCATGCAAACGGTATATCATGTGAAAAAGGAGAAGGCCAGGCCAGATAACGACTTGGCCCTCTCCGGCTATCACATGCGAACCTGGCCCCAGGGGGTCTCCATGGAGGGGCGGGGGCCCTGGAGGCCCGAACCCGGAGGTCTGCGGGACGGACAGCTGACGACACCGGTGGAACATTCTGTCCGGCCCTGGCCTCTTTCGAGAACACCCTTCGGGGCGCTCTCACCTGGTTCTTCTCCCTTCCACCTGCTGTCCGCATCCCCAGCAAATCCTTCCAGAGCGTTTCTCCGCAGAGGGGCTGATATACAGGCCGAGCACCCTGGCCAAGGGTCACCACCCTGCTTGTTAAGGTGCAAACTGGCCAGGAACCTCGGTGGTTCTCACTCGGGCGCCAGCCCCATCCCGGGAATCCGTCACAATCCGGGAGCCTGGGCGCCCCACCGCTAGAAATGGTGGATCCGGGGGTCAGGGGAAGGCAGCATCTGCCTCTTCCACAAATCTCCAGTGATCCCAAGGAGCCACCAGGGTTGAGAATCCCAGGAACAATCTAGTTGTAGGTGCCATGCGCAAAAGTGGGGGAGGGACTTTTGGGGGAGGGGTTACATGGTGCCTGGGATGAGGGTGGGGGGTGAACAGATAGGGGAGGCTGGCAAAGGGAAGGGAGGATGGCTGTGTGCCAAGCTGCCCCCACCCACCAGCCCTGGGTGCTTACGGGAGGTCGTCTGCTCCTGGGTGGGAGGTGTCCCCTGAGCTGGCCATACGGGGGCAGCTGGAGGTGAGGCATGCCGGGAAGGCTCAGGTGGCTGGAACTCCAGCGGCCATGTGTCCACATCTGGCAAGGAAACTCAGGTGGGTAGGATGGCCGCCCAAGGGCTCACAGGCCCTGGGGGACCTGGAGGGTGTCATTTCAATCACACGCATCAGGAATCTGAGGCTCAGGTAGCATGACTCCTCTACATTCTCTACTCCTGCACCTCCCTCGGGCGGAGCACTGTTGGTGCCTTCCTCCTTGACCAGTCCCCGGAGGGCCCCTTGCACACACGGGCACCCGGGTGCGAATTACAAAGGTACCCTGCTGAGCTGCCAGATTGTAGAAAGGCACCCCTTTCTCTGATCTGACCCAGCACAGCCAGGGCAAGGCTCAGGGACTAGACACGAGCCCCCACTAGTCCACTCAGCTGAGTGCCTTTGTGCAGTAGGGAACTTGCACCATCTCAGTTGGCTCTCTGTGCTGGTACATTACGTGACTGGTACAGAGCTGCCATGAACTTGCTGAGACAGAGGCCGAGCATGAGGCACGCATAACCCGGCCAGGCTAGTTTGCCAGCCCTTAAACCCACGCCCCCACTCACGCTTTTTTTTTTTTTTTTTTTTTGCCTTCCTCATCTGGGTGTTGTTTTCCCCATATTTGATAAGTTACATCACTAATTGCTGTATCTACAAGTATGTTTCTTGCTCGCATTCATTTCCTGAGATTCCCCTGCAAAAGCATCTTTATGGGTGGACAAAGGCTCTGACCTCATTGCTCATGATCTTGGACTTGATGCAGGCACAGCTAAATGGACCATGGAAATGCTTCCCCGCCCTCCACCCCAAGCCACACAGCCTTTTCTGAAGCCCCTGGGATTTCAGTAAGACTGGGGTCCACCCACAGAGCCCTCCACCTACACACACACACACACACACACACACACATTTCCCACCTTCCCCTGCTGGCTCCCGAGTGACCAGCTCCCAACAGGGCTGTTGGGAGGTTTGTGCTCAGGATGGTTCACGTTAGGACTCTGCTCCTGGGCTGTCACAAGGGGCGGGGGGGCGGGGGGTTGGATCAAGCCCAGAGCCATGTGCGTCCGGGTTCAGCCAGCCCTGTCTCCTGGCTCTGGTTTCCTGTTTGTGAAGCGGGGCTCTGGAAGAGGTGCTTACATGGGTCACAGGGTCTATTGTGAGCCAAGCGGTGCTCACATGCTTTCTCGCCCTTCGCCTCTATCTTCTCCTCTAAGGTGGGGCCATTATCATCCCATTTCACAGACGAGCACCTTGCCCCAGGTTACTCACATCCTCGTGACCTCAGCGCCCATGCACACGTGCCCCTGTGCCATCACGCTCAGCCCCCAGTTAGAGCGTGCACCCTGCCGGTCCAGGTGCTGTTGCTCCAGCCTTGGGAGGGCTCAAGGGCATCTGGCTCTGCTTCCTATGCTTTGCTCTCCTCCGGAGCTAGGAGGGTGGTTGGGGGTGCCCTCCCGGCCCCTGCTGATCCCAACCCCATCCAACCCCCAGCCACACTCCTCAACAAATGCACGGGTCTCACTTGAGTTGGAGCCGGTGAAGGGTGGGTCTCCCGGCAGATGGAGAATCACAAGCAATTCCTCAGACTACCATCAGCAGGGATGGAGAGAAAACAGTGCAAGGTATCAAGGTCTAGGGGCGTCCTTTCCCTTGTCCCCCTTGTGCTCCCAGCCCGTCCTTGCCCTGCCCCCCATCCCTCACCATCTTCTTCACGGGTTTGTGGTTGTCTCCATCCTAGATGCTGTGACCTCGAAGATGTTTGAGGATCTCAAAAGCCAGCTGGACAACCTGGCCCAGGAGGTGGCCCTGCTGAAGGAGCAGCAGGCCTTGCAGACGGGTGAGCGCAGACGGCAGCCTCTGGGGGCCGGGGCGCGACCCAGAAGGGCTTAGGCCAGGGCAGCCAGCAGTGCGCTTGGAAGTCTCTAGCCAGAACTGGGGCCCCAGCTGTCAGGCCAGCCGTGTAGGCCAAGACACCGGGTCCGGGGAGCCCCCTCCTCTGCTCGCCTCCTCTCAGGCCGATCCCCGGACACATATGTCAATGGGAATGTTCTCGAAGGACAAAAACTCTCCCCATTACAGCCCACCAGAAGTGTGGCCCCAGGAGGGCTGTGTGGAGCAGGGGCAGCAGCCTTCCTCATGAGCCCCCAGAGGACCCTCTGCTCAGCCAATCCCCCCACAGTCCTAAGGGACACATTAGCGCCACTCCCCTGGGCATCAGCATGTTTGCCGATGCTGATGCTCTTCATATCCTAATTATGCCGAGGCAGGGTTTATCCTACCCATTTTAAATGGGGGAAACCGAGGCATAGAAAGGTTCTGTTCCTTGCCTGTGCTCACCTGGCTGGTTAGTACAGCGAGGATCTGGGTGGGAGCAGCCTGCCTGGTGCAAGCTAGGTTCCAGGAAAGGTGGGTTTGGGCCTTCCCAGCCCTGGGCTCATGAGACAAGCAAGAATGGACACAGGCACACAGCTGCAGAGCCTGGGGGCAAGGTCGGGTCCTCCTGGGCCACCTCATCTCTCTCTCTCTCCCTACCATGTTCCTTTCTTAGCATCTCAGACTCGCCTTCTCCTTTGGGAGCCTGCCGTGGGGAGCACAGAGAATATAGACTAACAGTAGTCGGTAACACTCACTCCTGCGGGCCTGGCACTGCTCCAAGGGCTCTAGGTATAGTAACTCATCCTTCACAGAAAACCCATGCAGTGGGCTTATTACTATAATCCCACCTCCGTTTCCCACCTCTTAGCTCGGCTATGACACCTCTCCAGCTGGCACCCAGTTGGGCAATCTACAAATCTCCCTGTGCTCACAGCTACCCTCTCACCTGATGCTTCTCTGACAGCATGACCTGAGCCTTGGGTCCTCTGCTCCCCTCCTGCCCCCTCAGAGACCTCAGGATCCTTCTCCCTGGGCAGTTCACACCCACTTCCTCCCACCCAGATCTCTCAGCATGCACACTGGCCAGCTTTCTGTCCTTCTAAAGTGCCACACTCTGTCCTTCCCACCACAGGGCCTTTGTACCTGCTGTTCCAGCAGCCTGAATTGCTCCCCCAAGATCCACCTACTATGTGCCTCTAGCATCACTGTCTCAGGACTCCCTAATCCCTCATCTCAATCAGGCTCCTCAATTATAACTCTCACAAAGTGATGTTCCTTCCTTCCTTCCTTGTATTTATTGCAGTTTGTAGTGATCTATTCATTTGCCGATTTAAATCTGCCTCCCCAACTAGATGATAAGCCCCAGGAACACAGGGGCCATGTTTGATTGCCTTGTCTCTTCCACCACCCTGTCCACCATAGTGCCTGCCACAGATCAACAGTCAAGAAACTTTTGTTGAAGGGCAGACAAACATGTGATTTTGTACACCCTGCTTAACATAGTGGATAGGGTGAAGGGGCTCTAGAAAGGAAGAGTCTACCATGCTTTGGCTTCAAGTAAATAGAACACATAACAGTAGCTTAAACAAAAAGTGAGTCTGAGAGTGGGTAGCTGTAAGTTTTTGTTCAGAAGCTTTGTCTCATGATGCCAAGATGGCTGCCCTAGCTCCAGGCATCCTGATGTCATTCAAGGCAAGATATAAGAGAAAAGGTGGACCAGCAATTTCTCAGGAGAGTGAAGGTCTTTCATTCCCACCTTATTGATCAGAGCTCCATCATGTAGCTCCACCTGTAGCTTCAATGCAAGAATGAAGCTTTTCCAGCCTCTGTAGTGGAGGCAGACAAGGGAGAAGGGGGTTGAGAATGGATGTTGGTTGAACTGACCAACAGTATCTGCGCCAGAGGGCAAGTTTAGAAGCACAGTGCCATTCTGGGTGACAGTCTCCTCATCTGTAGAGTGAAAGGTGTAGGGGGAGATTGCAGGTGAGCTCTAAGGTCTCTCTCGTGTCTAAGCTTTGTGCTTGGCCTAAGTCCATATAACCCAGATGGCACTAGCCCCCTGAGGTGAGGTGATGAGGTGATGAAGTGGGGACTTCCTGGCACAAAGTTCATGGCAAATGGCAGCTCCTCCCCCCTCCTCCTCCTCCCCACTCCCCCTCCCACCATGTCTGCCCTAGAGATTCCCTGGAGGTTCATAGCCTCCCATGCTGACAGGGCTCCTCAGAATTCCCCCACCTTGGGCAGAACTGACCCTGTCTCTACAATGGCACACCCCCAAGGCACTAGATGTAGTGCCCAGGGAAGGGCAGTGACCTTGAATTCCGGGCTGTCTGCAGCTGAGGGGCTAGCTTCACGACCTCTGGCACGGGGATCTGGGCTCTGCCTCAGTGTCCATCACAGCACTAGCCTGGGGGACGGCCTGTCCAGGGCCAGCGACAAGGCCAGGCTGGGACTGCAGGAGGGTGGCCCCCGCCCTGGGGGTTGGCCTGGAGCTGGGCACCCTGGAGACCTTGGCTGATGGCCATCTCTCCCCTCCCCTCGCAGTCTGCCTGAAGGGCACCAAGGTGCACAGGAAATGCTTTCTGGCCTTCACCCAGGCCAAGACCTTCCACGAGGCGAGCGAGGACTGCATCTCGCGCGGGGGCACGCTGGGCACTCCGCAGACGGGCTCGGAGAACGACGCCCTGTATGAGTACCTGCGCCAGAGCGTGGGCGCCGAGGCCGAGATCTGGCTGGGCCTCAACGACATGGCGGCCGAGGGCGTCTGGGTGGACATGACCGGCGGCAACATAGCCTACAAGAACTGGGAGACGGAGATCACGGCGCAGCCTGACGGCGGCAAGGCTGAGAACTGCGCCGCCCTGGCTGGTGCGGCCAACGGCAAGTGGTTCGACAAGCGCTGCCGCGACAAGCTGCCCTACATCTGCCAGTTCGCCATCGTGTAGCCGCCTGGTGGGCGGGAGGCGGCGGGGGACGGGGGACAGGGGACGGGGGACAGGGGAGAGGGGGCGGGGGGCGCGCAGCCCCAATCCCTGCCTGACCTGCACCCCGTCCGCGCTCGCGCAAATAAAGCTGGTGCTGCTGGGCCGCGAGTGGCTGTGCGTGTGCTGGGCCCACGGGACAGGAGAGCTCCTGGGAGGAGGAGAGGAGGAGGGAGGAAGGGCGGATGGGCTGGAAGGAGGAGGGGGAGGAGAGCAAGGCTAGCTGGACACACACACTTCACACCACCAACGGATTCTCAGCAGGAGGACAGAATAAGGGGAAACAGAGAACCCCCGACATCTGCTGCCGCCTTTTTTCTTTATATAACTTACATCACATAATTTCCAAGTTACCGAAAAGTTGCAAGAATTCCTGGATATCGTTCATCCAGATCTTCCAAATACTAACATTTCCCCATATTTGCTTTATCCTTTTATTTTCTTCCCCGAGCTGTTTGACAGTAAATCGCAGATGTGATTCCCCCTTTACCCCGAAATGTTTCAGTGTATTTACTGACTGAGAGCAAGGGCATTTTGTTCCACAAGCACTATTATAAAAGTGGGGAAATTGACATGGACACAGTAATTGCCAGAGTCCCAGCCCTGATTCCCAAGTCCAGGTTTCCTTTTGTAAGCTCCACTTCTACATGCTGGAATCCAGTATCCCCTCCCCAACTCCAGGGAAGGGGTCACACCCTCTCTTCCAACCCCTCCTGTTGTGTGGATCTATTTCTGGGAAGCACTGATATCTGAGTCCTGCTGGGGGCTGAGGAGTGGGGACAGGAGCAGAGGCCGCCTGCGGGAGAATTTGCATCCCCATCCTTCCCCAGCACATCCTGGGGCTGGTCTGGGAGCCCCGTAGGACCCTTGCCAACACTGCCTGACTGGCCTGTCCCCTCCTTCCCACTCCTTACAGAGAGCTCGGTGCTAGCAATAAGAGCTACATCTTGTTGAGCTCACCAGGGTGCAGGAACTTCCAGTTATGTTGTACTATTGAAATCTTATCCACCCAGGACAAGATATGCTATTATCCCCATTTTGTAGGAAAGAAAGCTGAGACTCAGAGAGGTTAAGTGACTTCCCTCAGGGTCACACAGCTAGGAAGTGGCAGAACCAGGATTTACCCCAGGGCTGATCTCAAGGGCCTTGGGGTTTCCATCACCACGGTGATGCTTGCCTCACCTACTGGAACTTTCCTGATATAAAATACTGGAAAAGTGGCCCAGTGACCCCAGGAGGCTCCTGGCCAGCTCGTGGTGTGCCCTGGCTAGTGACACCTCCTAAGGGAAGTCTTCCTTGTCCCATCAGGCATGATATCACTCCACCATTGGCACCTTTTTCTCCCTGGTCTTTTTTAGTGTGTCTTGCCTTCAGTAATAAATCAATGACAGTTTGATTCGATCCGTGGCCGTGGGGTGGGCTTGGGGAGGTTGCTTACCGTGAACTGTGTGCCTACTTGCCGAGCAGTCTGCTGGGGTTTGTCACAGAAAGCCTCTCATGTAATCCAATAATTATGGGAAGAAGTAGTAAGGTCCACGTGGTTGCAAAAACAGGCTCAGAGGGCGCCTGTGTGGCTCAGTTGGTTAAGCCACTGCCTTTGGCTCAGGTCATGATCCTGGAGTCCCCGGATCGAGTCCTGCATCGGGCTCCCAGCCACTTGGGGAGTCTGCTTCTCCCTCTGACCTTCTCCCCCATCTTGCTCTCTCTCTCTCAAATAAAGAAATAAAATCTTTAAAAAAAAAGAAAGAAAGAGGGATTCCTGGGTGGCTCAGTTGGTCAGTTGGTCAGGCGGCTGCCTTCGGCTCAGGTTCTGGGATGGAGTCCCACATTGGGCTCTCTGCTCAGTGGGGAGCCTGCTTCGCCCTCTGCCTCTGCCTGCGTCTCTGCCTGCTTGTGCTCTCTTGCTTTCTCTCTCTCTCTCTCTGACAAATAAATAAATAAACAAAAATCTTAAAAAAAGAAAGAAAGAAAGAAAGAAACAGGCTTGGAAGGCTGATACAATTTGTTTAAGACAACCGGGAGGCAAAGCTGAGACTCAAATCTAGGTCTTACCACCCTCAGTTTGGGGCTTTTTTTTTTAACCCCCACCCCCGCACAGCTGTGATCTAGCTGGAGGCAGGTGACCAGGGTCTTTTGAAAGTTCCTGAAGTGGGCGGTTGCCCGCAAGGGGGCACCGTGCCTCTGCGCGAGAGCAAGGGTCCGGGTGGAGAGGCGCTACGGCGGTGCCTCGAGGGCAGGCAGCGAGCACTTCCCACTTCCAGCAGCAGGGGGCAGTATGGGCCAGAGAATCGTTAGGCATCGCTGATGCGCCACAGACGCTCTTTCGTTTGGAGCAGAGACCAGTGTCCTGCAAACTTGGGGTACCCCTGTCCTGGGATCTTGTTTTTATTTTAGGTTTTGACACTTTGTCCCTCATGGGTTTTCTTGCACTCATTTTTATTTTTAAACGTCTCACGGTCAATTATTATTTACCACGATTACTGAGATTGTTTTTATTTTCGTATTTTTAAATTTTTTTGGCTCTTCCTTAAAGTTTGTAGCCCAGGCGGGTGCTTCCCACAGTGCTTCATTCACCTCACTGGTCCTGGCCTGGCTCCGAGGTACAAACTTTGGAGAAGTTTCCAAGGCCTATGTAAGCAATGATAGGGAGCCAGATCTAGATCTTCAACTTCTCCTGGAAAGATTGTTTCCTAATATTCTCCTGGAACTGATGTTGTGGCCTCTTTCATAATCATTACCATTTTTTTTCTTTCCCATGGTGTGTTGCCTTGTGTGTCAAAAGTTTTGGGAATGCCAAACACAGGGACAATTTAAAATATTGGTGTAGGAGTTGAGGTTAGGTCAGTCGTTCTCAACTTTGGGCAGACATTAGAATAACTTGAGGCACTTGAAAAACCCAATGACCCAATGCCCAGGCTGTACACAGATCAATTAAATCTGAATTTCCAGGGAGTGGGGGGGGGGCACTGAGAGTATTTGAAGCTTCCTAGGTGATTCCAAGCAATAGTGGTTGAGAACCACTGGGCTACTAGGTTAGGATTTTGGAAGAAACCCAACAACCCCAGAATATCTTCCTCGTTGGTCTACCTCAGTCTGAATTTCCTACCATTCTAAGCCTTGAGCAGTGATACCATGCACACTAATTAGGATTAGCCAAAATAAGTTTGGTTACTGTTTTATATTGATTTTGACAAAAGGTAGAGGCTCAACTTGCAGCACTTGTAAGTTAATTTTGGTAGGAGGTAGGCATGTTTATCCAGTTAGGATTAGATTTGGTTGCATATAATGAAAAATCCCAAATAACAGGCCCCTAAGACAGAAATCTGGAGGTCGATAGGCCGGTGTTGGTAGGGCATCTCTGTGGTCATAGGGGGTTCAAGTTCCTTTTATTTTCCCATTCTACATTTCTAGTGTGTGCTCCTGTCTTTGAGATCACCTCATGGTCCATGATGGCTGCTGGAGCACCAGCCATTATTGTCTGCATTCCAGGCATCAAGTAAAAGAAAATGGGAGAATGGGCAAGAAAGTTCCAGTCAGCTTCCTTTAAAGGGGCCTTCTCTTTTCCTTCTATTTCATAGGCCAGAACTTTGTCAAATGCCTATCTGCACGGAAGGCTTTGGTAGGTACCTTTGCTCCCCAAATAAAATCTTCTTTAAAGAAGAAAGGGCAAATGGTAGATAACTAGCAGTTTGTAGTTGTAGCATGGAGCTATTGCAGACCCAAAGCTTGACCGTGGGAGGGAACAAAGGCTAGGAAGCAGAGTTAAGTCATTTCGAAGAAGAAATGATTTGTTCATCTGGTTCCCCAAAACTTGCTCCTGTGGGTCTTTCAACAGGAGAAGCTTGATTTCTTTTTCTTTTTTAAATTTATTTATTTTTATTAACATATAATGTATTATTTGCTCCAGGGGTACATGTCTGTGAATCATCAGGCTTACACATTTCACAGCACATACCCTCCCGATGTCCATAACCTAGCCACCCTATCCCAACCCCCCCTTCCCCCCAGCCACCCTCAGTTTGTTTCGTGAGTTTAGGAGTCTCTTATGGTTTGTCTCCTTCTGGATCCCATCTTGTTTCATTTCCCTCCCCACCCTCCCCGTGTCCCCCCTGCCCTGCCTCTCAAATTCGAGAAGCTTGATTTCAATTGGGCAGCTGAGTCAGGCCCTAGTTCCCGTTTCAACAAATTCCTAGTTCCTGTTTCAACAAATTCCTAGTCCCGAAGCACAGCGGTCTTAGCCTTACTTTTGGGTCAGTGGTCTCCCAGGGCTGTCCTTTTCCTCAAGCGCCCAGATCTAGAAGGCTGGGACACCCCAGGTGCTTTCTGCCTACCCTTGTCTGGATGGTAGAAAAAGTCATTGCTTGGCTGGAGGCAGAAGGCACAGGTCGTATCTTGGCAGACCCTGGCTGCATTCTGTGATGCTTTCTTTTTCATTCCCTTGGAGAGTTAGTCACACGCTGTATCAGTTATGGTCTCGGCAGGAAGCAGATTGCAACTCGGTTCCAAGGACTCTAAGGACTATGAGCAACCCTCGTTTTGCACGGTTCTGATATAGGTGAATTTCAATTATTGTTAATTTCAATGATTTTAAATGACGCCAGGCCCCCAGCAAGATGATTACAATTTCAGTGACACTGGTATATTAACTGTGAGCAAGTGTGTACAGCCTCAGTTGCAAGGGTACAGTTGGATTGCTAGCTCTTCGGTCCGGAAAGCACTAGATGAGCAGCAGACACGCAGTGTGATCCGTGACCAGCCATGTCACCTCTTTCCAAGACGGTGGGTGACTGGCCTCTGCACACGGTTTACTCAGTTCATGCACAGACAGCAAAGCCAGCAGTTGTGGTGCCTCTTGGTCTCCCATGGATGAACTCAGGGGACGTTTTACAAAGACGGGTAACAAACAGGGAATTGGCCAATAATGATGAAAATGCTGCAAATCAATAAAACGTGCAATTTGAATATCGATGGGAGTTAGGAACAGGCAAGGCGCTGTTTCAACTCCTCCTGGCAAGACTTTTCCAAAAAAATACTTTGATTCTCAATGTCTGTAATGTTTCAAATTAGTGTATTTAGTATTGGTACTACCTTTTCTCTTAGCGACAGTAAGAGAGTTTTAATGTTTTGCAAACCTTTTGAAAGGTCAGTTTTAATTTTCCCCATGGATCATTAGGGTTATTTTGCACAGTTGCAACTTGCTTGGTCCTTTTTACAGCTCCCCAAACCATGGTGAGGACCCCTGTATTTAGAGAGATATTTATAGAGGGCATCTGGGTGGCTCGGTCAGTAAAACATCTGCCTTTGGCTCAGGTCGTGATCCCGGTGGTCCTGGAATTGAGCCCTGCATGGGGCTCCTTGCTCAGTGGGGACCCAGCTTTTCACTCCCCCTCTGCCGCTCCCTTGGGCTTTCTTGTTCTCTCTCTCTCAAATAGATAAAATCTTAAAAAAAAAAAAAAAAAAAAAAAAAAAGATTTGGGCATTCTCAGCAAGTGAGCAAGGGATACCGGGCATTCAGAAGCTCGCCACAGCAGGGAGCACTTTGTAGGGCAGGACTAGTCGCAGGGGTGGGGGCGCCAATAGTGCTACGGGAGCCTCACAGCAGAACACGTGGGAAAAGAGCTCTGTGCAGAGGGACACAACCACAGACAGACAGTGCAGTCCGGCGCACGGAGGGAGACTGGCAGAAATATCCTAACACCTACCTCTGCGCCCCCCTCCCCCAGCTTGGCAGGGGCTTACTTCCCAGTGGGTGAACCCAGCTGAAAGTCAACTAGCGGTGGGTCCCGGCAATGCAGTCTGGTCAGGCTCCCGGGGCAATTGACTGGGTAGAGGTGGGCGGAGCCTGGATGGGGGCGGAAGTACACTTAACCCGTGTTGACATTTTTATGTCCATGCCTGGCAGCCGGAGGGCAAAGTCACCTGCATCTCCGGGGCGCAGTGCTAACACATTCCCTTAATAAAGACTAAGTGAACACACTTAGCGATGTGGAGTTCCATTCTCCCAACGCGGGGCCCCTAACATCTGCGCCCTGGAGTTTCCCTGGTGCTGCTTGTTCTATTGGCTGGGACACAAAACGCAAACACTTAAGGTCAACGGGAAGGAGAAGAAGCGAACCCCCATGTTTTCCAGCCCATGTTTATAGGAAAAATTTCTACTGAGAGTCCCCCAGATTCGGTAGATTTTTGGCAAGATGGGCTGGGCAAGTTTCAAATTCCATTCTAAATGCAACTGACAGAATGTCAGGGCCTGCGTGGGTACATCTCAGATGTTACTGCTCATAAAGCATATTGCTTGGGATCAAGTGCTCAAGCGTTTTACTTTCTGCCATGAGTTTCTGTAACTTATATAAGGCGTCTCGTGTGCTTTAGTTACATCTTTGGAAATCTCTTAAGGGTCTGGGACCTTCATTAAACAAAACTTGCTATTGAAATAGAAAGGAAGCGCTGGTTGGCCTTCTGTAGATGCTTGTGCTCTCTTGCGTGGTCTCCTGGTCGGTCTTTGGCTGTCTGCAGCTCTATTGTCTGAGGCTGATTCCAAGGGGAGCATCTCCGTCCAGGAGGTCCCGGGCCCTGGGGTGGGTCTCCCCACGAAGCCATGTTGCTGGCTTCCTCGCAAGAGGGTGAAGAGGATTGGCAGGGCAGGGTTTCTCAGCCTTAGCACTACAGACATCTGGGGCCGGATAACCCTTTGCTGTGAGGGCCGTTCTGTGCATTGCTGGACATCAGCATCCCTGATGTCCACCCACCAGATGCCCGAAGGGGTGGTCCCAGCTGCGACAGCCCCGATGCCTGCAGACATTGCCGCGTGTCCCTGGGGGGGGGGCAAAATCACTCTCCCCCCACCACTGAGAGGCTAAGAAGCAGTGAGAGAAGAGGGTCCCAGCGAAGCCCTCACAGAAAAGAGCCATGCAAAAGATAGCTGAGGCCGAAAAAAAAAAAAAAAAAAGATAGCTGAGGCCGACCCTATTTGTCTGATGCTCCAAATTCCGGAACTTGTAAAGCAATCATATTTCCCAAACCAACATCAGTACACACGACTTCAAGGAGGCTTTTTAAAGGAAACACTCTTCTGTGAGTTTATTTCTTCACCAGTAGTACACAGGTTGTGTCACATTTGAATAGGTTCCCCCCCCTTGCCCTCTTTTATCCTCACGGCATCTCCCTCAATAAAGCTCTTGCACATCTAATCCCATCTTGGGCCCTGCTTCTAGGAGGGTTTAAACTGGGTTCAGTGGAGACTCAGGGGTGCTGCCGACTGAAGCCCCATGTGGCCCCCTGGGGGTGCGGCTCCGATGGCTACAGGAGAGCGAGCCGCAAGGAGCACAGCGGACTGACAGCCTGGGCTGCCATCCCTCCCACCCCCCAAAAAGGGACGGGAGGCCAGGTGTCCCCTGGCCGCCTCTGGGCAATGACTGAGCACGGCAGGGGCACGGTGGGGGTCCCGGTGCCACACCGCTCCCACCCAATGACGACTTGGGGACTCCTCTAATGGGGAAGTTCAGCCTGGGGAGTCCCCAGCGGCCTGGCCAAGATTTTCTCAGAACTGCACTGCGGCCTGTGGCCTGTGGTTCTTGGCCCTCTGTCGTCCTCTCCCTCTCTGCTTAAGCAGGGGGGCCGGGCCCGTATCACAGAGGGCCCCCCCCCACCGCCTGCTTCTGCTCCCTCAAACCCTTGATCCCTCACAGGTGTTTCCCCAAATAACCCTCTTGCACGTCTAATCCCATTTTGCTGTCTGTTCCTCAGAGGATCAGACAAGTAATGGATTCCCTTGACTACAAAAACGGACTCGTGTAAGCCCAGATCGCTTGTAGCAAAACTACACCCCAGGTAATCGAATAGTTATAATAAAGGTTTTATAACCGGATGTGCCAGAAAATCGGGATGTGTGATCATGCCACCTAGGTTTCCTAAGGGAGTGGATTATATTTCTAGGTGAGGATTAGCTGTACTAAGAAAGGCCACTTCTTATTGCCTTCCCCACCCCTTTACTGGGACTTCCCCCAATAATTCATCGGTCACCTGCTCAGCAATCATACCCTAATCCCCCAGCACCCTGCTTTTCGCTCCACCCCCGCCAACGTGGCTTGAGAATCCCATCCTATCCAGATAGAGGAAGGGAACCCGGGTCTGTTCAGGTGTCGGAGATGCGAATATTTCAAGCTAAGCTGCCATTCCTCCCCAACCCCACCCCCCACAAATCCCCCTCCTTATTCTCATCATCCCTTCTTCCTCTTCCAATGGGATGATCGTTATCCCACCAAGAAGATATGAAACTAGGAGAGAGAGGAGGTTTCAACTTGAAGGTCAAGGCTTTGCCTTTGCAGTGAGAAAGAGAAAAGCAGTCCATGGCAGAAGGCTCGGACCAGCCAGGGGCTCACGGCTAGACTGCGAAGTTCTGCAGCTGAACAGAGCCCATCTCGCAGATCACAAGGTCTGACAACGCAGGACCATTCCACAGTCATGTTTGAGGGCGGACAAAATCAGGGCCACTGTGTAAACCACAAAAACCACCCAACGTTCCCCACCCCCAGCTAACACAAGTGAAGGCTGTCTCTTTACCAACCAAAGCTTTAGCCCCGCTGCCTTTGTCTCACCTTCTACATAAAAATTGAGATATACCCAGTCGTGGAATTGATCCTGCTTCCTTGAAACTGCCCCACAGCACCTAATACAAGTTCTATTTGAAGTCCCTTGTAACACCTTCGGACTGAGATGCCCTCGGACTCGTCTGGACAGGTACGCAGTCTCCCTCATTGCAACAAATCAGTAAATCCAACTTTGTTCCTGGTGGTCTTTGGCTATGGGCAGAGACAGGTGGTCCACAGGTGGCCAGGTCCTGGCCTGTCTTGGGACTTCAGCTCCCAGGCCTGTTTCCAAGGTGCTGGATCCATCCTAGGAAGAGAAAAAAAGAAACTGAAGGCAAGACAATGACCCCCCCCCAAAAAAAAAGGTTTCATACATATAGCTGAGGTGTAGATAAATCTCCTGACTCCGACTCTAATTCTAACTAGGGGCTCTGTGGCCCTGAACAATTCACACACAAGACTGGAGTTCCATGTATCCCTCCTAGGCCTGCAAACTTAAGTTTTAAACAAGTCAAGGACGAGAACAGGCTGGGCCCAATGGCTGGCATGCGCAAAAAGCGCTTGCTTGTGGCCGGGAGGAACTGGCAGGGTGAGGAGAAAAGATGGAAGGTGCAGAGAACATGCTGGTGAAAGTCACATCATCTCAGGGAGTGGGAAGAGCTAAGAACATCGGAGCTGAGAGGGAAACAGCGCGGCACATGGAACCTAGGAGACAGAGAAAAGGGGAGGCCAAGTTCATCCCGACTGGGAATCCTCTGCCCTTGAAGTATTCCTCAGCCAATGGAAAACAGATTTGGGGAGAAAGGTGCGGGGCTGCCAAGACTGGGCAGATAAGCACCGAGGGAGGGGTCAGGGAGAAGAGGAGAGGGACATCCACCCCTGGGAATGGGGTTCAAAGTCCACCTCTGAATGTGAGCTGAAGTGGGAGCCCCATATGGGCAGGCGTTCCCCTTACCTTTATGTGTCAGAAGGAAGCTAGACTCCAGAGCAGATGTGGGGGCCCAGCCTCACAGCAGCCTTTATCATATTGTCCCCAACACTCCACCTTGGGTTCTCCGAGCAGCCACCAATTTAGAAAATGCACAGGCCTTTCAAGAGAAACAACAGATCAATAACGAGGGTGGCCTTCCAGAGACTCAAGAGGCCAAAATTAACACCCCAACTTGGAATGAGTGAGAGGAAGCCGTTAGGAAAAGATGCTTCGGCCGTGAGCTCCAAGACGAGGAAAAGACAGGTGCCTGTTAGGGTTTCCGCACTTTCCACCTGGGCCCCCAGCTGGAGGAGCGGCAGGTGCGCCGGGGGACCAGTGCCCCAGCAGGAGGGCCCCAAAACAGGTGCGCCGGGGGACCAGTGCCCCAGCAGGAGGGCCCCAAAACAGGTGCGCCGGGGGACCAGTGCTCCAGCAGGAGGGCCCCAAAACTTCGCCGTCCTTCCACGCTGCGGACTAACTGTGGCAGGATGTCGGGTCCCAGTTGGGGAGATGCATGCTCACCACTCCAACCCCCAGAAAAAGGGGGCCCAAACCGTGAGAGGAGGTGTCTGCTAGAGAAAACCACTTCTGTTCTCAGCGGTGAAAACATTCACCAGAAACTCACTCGGCCAGCCCGAGGCACAGCTTCATGGATAAACGGGCTCGTTCGCCATCCGCCCACGTCCTCGACTGGGGGTTCCTGGCAGTTTCCTCACTCGCACGCCGCCGCGGCCTCAAACCTGCCTCGGACGGGCTTCTGCGCTCCGATCAGTGCCTTCTCCCCGGAGGCCCACGTGCAAGGCCCCTTTGTGGGCCGGGGCGGACCGGGCGGGGCCCACGGCCTCCGCCGTGCTGTCCCACCCGCACCGGAGGGCCGTTCTCTGCAGTGTGCGGAGAGGGCCAGCGTGCAGAGCAAAGAGAACCGACTCGCTTCGCGAGACCAACGGCGCCAACCGCCTGGTGAGACCCAGCCAACGGCCGCCCGGCCCCGCCCCCTACGACCATGCCCCGCCCCCGCCGGGCCCTGCCCGGCTCCTCCCCGCTCCCGCCCCTCCCATCCCCAGCAAGTCCCGCCCACACCACGCCCCTGCCGGATCTGTTTCCCCACCCTCACAGCCCAGCCCCTCTCCTTGCCACGCCCTCGCTCCAACTTGGCCTCTAGCTCCCTCCCCTCCCTTAAGCAGCGTTCCTGGAGTCTCCTCCTCCAAACCTTAGGGTCTTTCTCACCCTCTGGGCCTCTGCGGCCCAGGCATCTTTTGCGCCATTTGTCCTCACCCTGGTCTATTTCGAACATAGTTTAAAATCATGGCTTGGAAGTGGGAGGCAGGATGGAGAGCAGGGACGGTTAGTTTAGACGTAGGTCTCGAGACCTGCCTCATTCTCTCCCGGGAAGTGAGGAGGAAGAGAGGGTCTGAGTGTCTGGCCTCAGGGCTCTTGCCTCACAGCCCCAGGATAAGAGCTTAACCTCATGAAGTAGGAAGATCTGCAAAGATTAGTGGCCGAGGTAACCCGCGATCTTTGGATGGGGATTTTTGCTGCTGTTGGCATTTTGGGGGCAGCTCTTGGAGATGTCTGGGAGGAAGATGTCTCCTGAACACCAGCAGTCCTATATGTAGTGGTCCTCTTGTGGCAAGAGCTCTTTCATTGGGATTTGCTGGAAGAATTTGACCAGCCAAGGAGACAGCTCGTGATTCCCTTCCACTTTCCTCATGTTATCACTTATGCAGCATCTTGGGGGCATCTGTTCAGAGAAGGGTCAAGGATGGAGTCTATTCTGTCGAAGCTCATCCCTAGCGTAGCCATTATCTTCAAAGCCTTCTTCCTGATTGTTTGGGTCCCTTAAAGAACCAGGGAAAAATAACTTGACAAATGTCAATTCAGAAACTTGAGAAGGGACTAAAACACCGTAGAAGTGTCCACCCCCTCCACCCCAAACCCTGAGTATGCTGAGTTGGATCAAGAATACTCCAGAGTGCCACCCTCTCCAACTGAGTCTGTTTGGTTATTTTATTTACTTTTTTTCTGAATGGCCTGAATGTGGGTCTCCTCTCCCCTTCAGGTGAGAACAATATTAGGTTGCTATTAAAGAAATAGTAGTTCTCTCTGATTAAAGCTTGAGGTGAGCCTGTTTCTTACAGGTGCAGAATCTACAACCTTCTAGCTGTTCTGGCCATCAACATTACTAAGGGCCATGATACAGTGCATGCTTTCTTCTTAGAGCCTCCAAAATGTAAGTTATTAGTAAAAGAATATCGCTAGGAAATCATTGCAATATGTTTTAATTGGTTTATAGATTAATGTAGCTTGTTTGCTAATGTAAGTAACTTGCAATGCATTTTCCGTTGCCTTGGGAGCGATGCTAGAAACCAAAGCTCCGAATTGGGAAAACTGGATGAAAACGAGCAGAATCCCCATCACATTTTCTTACTGGCCCTCCAGCCTCAGCCACACGTGACATTCCTCTTCTAGTTTAGACGTGTCTTAGCAGCTCAAGAGAGCATGCCCCACTCACTGAATGAATGCGTGAAGGCAATCACCTAAGGTTTGTAATCTCCTTCCCCCCTCCCTCCACATCCCACCTGCCACGTGTCTGAAGCTTCCCTTCTAGCACTACACGTGCCCGATGCTTTTCCACCCACGCTTAGCCTTAGCACTATGTCTTCCACATCGTACATATTCGATAGGAGTGAATTAAAAGAATTGAATTGCGTTGCATACCTAGCAGAAGAGATACCACACATTTTAGTGCCGCCTGTGCTAAAATTCTTCATGCAGACCAGAGCAGACGTGATCCCACGTTCAATTACTGCTCAACTCTTGGCAAGGATCTGAAGACAGATAGAAACATCTTGATCTCTTTGTGCAAGAAGTCGGCTTGCAGCCTCTGTAGCAAGTGTAAATTTTTATCTTAAAAATCGATGTCTCTGGCCTGGAGAAAATGAATTAGATTGATTTTTTTTTTTTTTTTTTTTAACACCAAAGACAGAGACTTCGTTATCTCAAAATGCGTTTGTTATCCATGTTATTTAAGGCAAACATAATTGAAGATACAACTTCATCCTGGGTATCCAGGACTGATTTGACACTAGACGTTTCTTTAAAAAGTACAGGGCACTTTTTGTCTTCATTATCGGAAATATCTCTGTAGCCAGTGCTTCTTAAAGAGATATCTGCTGAAATATCACTGGGTTGCCATTCAAGAGGAAGTGAGGAAGATTTCTGGAAAGATCTAACCCCTGACTGGATCGCCTCTGAAGAACATATTTCCACATTGTCCTTCCTTCAGCTGAGCCTCAGTTTCTGCATCTGTAAAATGAATGGGCTGGTCTCTGGATAATCTTGACCATTCCTTCTAATTACAACTTTTGCAATTCTTTGGATTTTTACATTTTGCTTTTTTGTTTGTTTGTTTGTTTTTATTTTTGCTAGCAGAAATGAAGGGCAGTTGGTCAGCTAATACCAAATAATGAATCCTAGGTGTTTTTGTTGTTGTTCTTAAAAGTGATTCTGTGGGTGCCTAGGGTGTCTCAGTCGGTTAAGCCTCTGCCTTTGGCTCGGGTCATGCCCAGGGTGCTGGGGTCGAGTCCCACATTCAGACTCAGTGCTTGGCGGGGAGTCTGCTTCTCCGTCTCCCTCTGCCTGAGGGTCCCCCTGCTTGTGCACTCTCTCTTGCTCTCTCTGTGTCAAATAAATAAAATCTTTAAAAAAAAAAAAAAGTGATTCTGTAAGGAAAGACTTCTGCTGTCCCTAGATCTCCCAAAGTATTTGTGTCCACAGGTAAGTGTTTGCATTTCAAATAGAAACTCTGAAAATAGCCAGAGGGTGAAGTCTGGACCAGGCATTGCTTAGAATGAGTCACAGACTATCTTAAAAATACTGAAAATCTGAATTAGTGTTTCTTCTTCTTAAATCAGTTTTATTGAGATGTAATTGACCTACACTTAAACGCACAATATTTGAAGTGTACTGCTGATCAGTTTTGACACATATTTGTTCCCAGAGAAACCGCCATCACCCCCAAATGTTCCCTCACGTCCTTTGGTCACCAGTCCTCATCAGACTGGGTTTTTAGTGTACATATATCTTCCCTTCGCATCCCATTTTTTGACTTTCTTAGGGACCCAGGGATGAACAAAGACCACATCCCTGCACCCAGGGGGCTTACACGCTAGCACTGTAGGGTGAGCCCAAACCCCCCTTAACTAATTTAGCCTCTCTCCTACTGAATAAGGAGACAAGACTCTGTTTAGACCTTTCGAGGATGCCCCACATGGGGGCTCCCCTCACACTTGAAACAAATTGCTTTTTCCCTTAGGGGAAAGCTACCCACTGGGTGGCTCAGTGCGGAAAGCATCTGTCTTTAGCTCAGGTCAGGATCCCAAGGTCCTGGGATCTAGCCCCCTGTTGGGCCCCTGCTCAGTGGGGAGTCTGCTTCTTCTTCTCTCTGTGTGCTCTCTCTCTCTCTCAAATAAATAAAATCTTAAAAAACAAAACAAAACAAGGGGTGCTTGGGTGGCTCAGATGGTTAAGCCTTTGGCTTGGGTCATTATCCCGGGGTCCTGGAATTGAGCCCCAGATTTGACTGGGCTCCCTGCTCAAGTTCTGGTTGAACAGGGAGGAAGTTGAACAGAGGTTCAGCAGAGGAAGTCTGGTTCCCCCTCTTCTTTTGCTCCTCCCAACCGCTTGTAGGTGCTCTCTCTTTCAAATAAATACATAAAATCTTTAAACAAACAACCAACCAAACAAAAAGAAAATCACTTTTTCCCACAGGATGAGGAAGTTCTTACTGTGTCTTCTGCTGCTGAACACCCATGGAGTCTTCTCTTCTGTTCCTTTTTTTTTTTTTTTTTTTTTGCAACAGCTCCGGAAGGCAAGCCCAGAGCTCTGAGTCGGTAATAGAGGGAAGCAGAACTGATGGATTCTTCAGATGTGTTTTGTTCTCCTTCTCTTGAAGGTGGTAGCTTGTTTTAGAAAAACACTCAGCCCACAAGAATTATTTATTTTTCTGAGGAATCATGATGTGATAGCAAATGTCTACACTCAGTGGGACAACAATGTAGAACAAGATGGCAAAGTTGGATACAAGGCAAGTTAATGTCCCTTTCAGGAGCGTGAAACCATACCCTTTGAGGTTGTCTTTTCTGCTGGATAGAGTTTATTTGCATCTCTGCCTGACAAAAATCATTCCCAACTTATCAATTTTCTACAAATGAACATACCCTCTTAACAGAGTCTAGGTCCCAATCAATAGTTAGTCAACCGAAAATTTCATTTCCTTATAGCACTGGATAATCTTTAGGGGAACTTGTTAGACAATGCTCTGGGAAACTTGGAAAGGACATGGTGTCCATCCTTTTGCATAATACTCAAGTTTTGGATAATCTGTCTTCACACGATTGATCATACTCTTGCAAAATAATAACCAAGCCCCATCGGACCAAAGGGACAAATGCCTCTTCTGTGGCCTGTCAAGATGTTGCAGCTTTATTCATTTATTTTTTAAAAAAGATTTTATTTATTTATTTGACAGAGAGAGAGAGAGATCACAAGTAGGCAGAGAGGCAGACAGAGAGAGAGAGGGAAGCAGGCTCCCCACTGAGCAGAGAGCCCGATGCGGGGCTTGATCCCAGGACCCTGAGATCATGACCTGAGCTGAAGGCAGAGGCTTTAACCCACTGAGCCACTCAGGTGCCCCTTTCTTCAGCAATTCTAAAAGTGAGCTTTTTGTGACTTTATTTATAGAAAGACATCTAAGCAAAAGAAGAGAAATAGACTGATCCTGAGTTATCATAATCCCTATG
>CM053603.1:10463247-10478519 GCA_028646535.1 Procyon lotor
TATAGAAAGACATCTAAGCAAAAGAATAGAAATAGACTGATCCTGAGTTATCATAATCCCTATGCCAAAGGTCCCTGAGAAGACCTGCCCTAAAGCTCTGCAGGTCTATGTCATTTGGAGCATCAATATACTGAGTGAAGACATCAACAGCCACTAGAAAGTTTTACAAATACATTTAAAAAAATTGAATTATGGTTGACCTGCAATATTAATATTGTATGACTTTCAGACATTCACCATGGAAAGTACAGTCACTGCACAAAGTTATTACAGTATTATTCGATGTGGTTTGAAGTGGTGAGGTTTGGAGTCCATGGCCAAGAAAGAATTCTTGTGACCTCTTTGGTGCAAAAAGGTGTTTTATGCTTTGTTTTGTTTTGAAGATTTTCTTTATTTGAGAGAGACAGAGATAGCTAGCAAGAGAGAGCACAAGCAGGGGAGGAGAGGATAGAAGCGGGCTCCCTGCTGAGCACAGAGCCCCACACAGGGCTCGACCCCAGGGTCCTGGGAGCGTGATCTGAGTTGAAGGAAGATGCTTAACAGACTGAGCCACCCAGGTGCCCCCCAAAAGGTGGTTTTATTAAAGCACCCCAAGATTGTGAGGAGCAACTGATTATATACTATGGAGTTGGGGGAAGTAAAAGAAAAGGGAAGTTTCCAGAAGTCTTTCATATGCTAAAGAAGACTCACAGGATCCTGGTGGCCTGGCTGTTGTCAAGCTCAGGTTGTTTATCCCTCTAGCAGGGCCTTAACAGAAGAAGGGAGTTTCCTGGAGCAATTTATACTCTGCCTGCCTCAACTATTTGTCAATGGGCTGCAGGTTATAAGGAGATTTAATTTTACCCACATTTCCTGCTGCCCTTGTTCCCCACATCATTACTGACTATATTCCCTGTGCTGTATTTTCCATCCCTTTGACTTATTTTATAACTAGAAGTTTGTACCTCTTCATTCCCTCCACCTCTTTTGCCCACCCTCTCCCCCCACCGACCTCCGCTCTGGCAACCACCAGTTTGTTCTATTTATGAAGGTGTTTTTTGTTTTGTGTTTTGTTTTGTTTTTTTCATTTATTTTGTTTTTAAGATTCCACCTATAAGTGAAATCCTGTGGTATTTGTCTTTCTCTGTCTGACTTATTTCATTTAGCGTTGTACCTTCTAGGTCCATCCACGTTGTTGTGAATATGCCACATGCAATGTTGCAGTATGTTGTGAAGATGCATTTTGGAGTGCCACCTGGCATCTTGGAAGACCCTCCCTTGTGCCTCCCCAAACAGGAGGCTGGAGTTCACCCCTCGGTCTGCCACTTTCTTGCAGGTGTTGTTAAGTAAAAATCACACATTCTTTGTATTTCTTCATTTAAACTTAAAAAAGAAAGAAGAGGAAGAAGGCAGTTAGCCCTGCAGGACTCAGCAGGATGGTTATTAAGAACCAATTCAGAGTTTATTGAGTTGCTAATACCAGGCACCCAGTGCTGCAAGTTGGATAAAGCTGCAGTATTGTTTGGGAGGGTACTTTGCACATCAAAAGAGAAGGTGTCATTAGTCAAGATCAAAAGCCCATGACAGTTATCCTGCTCGGGTGGCTGCAGGGATCAGGGGTAACATGGGGGTGATGGTGGGAAGAGACTTAGCCTGGTGGGATGTTCCTTGATCCTGCTGGTGTTCAGCCTGCAAAAGAGCTCAGACAGCACTGCGGGTGGCTGGCGGCCAAGCAATTAGTGTCTCATGAAAAGAAAGGGATCAAGAATGGAACTGGTCCTTACTGGTCTCCTGAGCCCCAGGGAGCCCACCCGGGGTCCAGTGCACACACTGAGTGCAAGCCTGAGGCCCAGAGAGTGGCTCTTTCATTCACTCTCACAGGCCTGTGGACTTGGATTTCCGTTAAAAATATAACCTCCCCAAAATTACAGAGAAGCCATAAAATGAGTTTCTGAGTAGCCTTCTCATGTGGCAGGCTGCTTTCCCTGAGCTCCGAGGAGCAGCCTGACCCCCTGGAAGCCCTAGTCCCAAGGTTAAGTTCTGAACAGATTTTAGTCCCTCCAGCCTGGGTCTCTGAGAGGTCAGATCTGAACGTCTTGGGCCACAGGAAGAACAGATGAAGGGCTTAGAAGTCATTTCAGTAGCTGGTGCTGGGACTCCTCTTTCCAGGGGGGAGCCCAACACCCCCTCTCTCCCAGGGCTGGTTGTCAGCCCCCTGGAGACATCTTGGCTTGGGAGGATCATCAGTTGAGGGGTGTGTCGAGCATGGAGTTCCGAGTCACTGGAGGTGTGTAGAAGAGGCTTCCAGAAGGGTGTGAACAGCATCCTGCTGCTACACCTTCTAGTCTTTTCCAGCCAGTAGCCTCTCAGGGAGTAACCTGGAATCTCTGACCAGAGTGGGATGAAATCTGGGCAAACCGGTTTCAGGACCTGAGGGTGGGGACTGGGGAAGGGAGGCTCAAAGTCTGAAACGCTGGACTTACTAGAGGCTTGCAGGACTGTAATACTTTTTTGAGACATTTAACAAACACAGAATCTTGAGTTTTAACAAAATTTAAATACATATGTTTTTAAAGTTTATTTATTCAAGTAATCTCTACACCCAGTGTGGGGTCCGAACCCATGACCCACAGATCAGGAGTCATGTGTTCTTCTGACCCAACCAGCCAGGTGCCCCAAGTTTTAACATGTTTTAAAAAGGAAGTTTTCAGATGCACCTGGGAGGCTCAGTGGGTTAAAGCCTCTGCCTTCAGCTCAGATCATGATCTCAGGGTCCTGGGATCGAGCCCCTCATCAGGCTCTCTGCTCATTGGGGAGCCTGCTTCCCCCTCTTCCTCTGCCTCTCTCTGCCTACTTGTGATCTCTCTCTCTCTGTCAAATAAATAAATAAATCTTTAAAAAAATAAATAAAATCTTTAAAAAAAGAAAAAATAAAAAGGAAGTTTTCATTTTATTGCAATTTATTTGTTTGTTTACTTATTTATTATTCTTTTTTTTTTTTTAATTTGGAATTTTAATTATGTACATAAATAGCAACATGAGAATGAGTTCTAAGGCTAGACATTCCCTCTAGGTGCAAGGATTTCCGATTAGTCCACTTGTAGTATGGTATCACCCAAGATAACAAAGAAGCCTAGCATAGTTTGTCCTGAAGAAGAAAGTCAATTTACTACATTCGGTACTGACATTCGGTTCTGCCATTTTTCTGTAGAAATATTGGTTTACTGCATGGAGTTTCCAATGTTTACCTATAACTGATTAAAATGGAGAGAGCATGGAGCATTCTATTTATTTCCAGGTGAATTCTTCACATTTCCTGGCTTTTGAAAGTTGTCCTTCCACAAATCTTCTACAACTATGTATCCTCGTAAACCCCAGTCATATAATTTCTCCCCACTGACCTGGACAAATACGATGGCTTGTTGTGGATAATAAAGAGAGGCAGCAAGTCCCATGAATCCAGGTGGATACACCAGCTTCTTTATTTTCGAACCTCTAGCCAAAAGAAGTCCGACAATGCCCGCAAAGCCAATAACACCAAGTCTTGGAAAAAATCCAGGAGGTGCATTTTGGAGATATTCATAACTGTCTAACCCCCATTGAACCAAGCTCTGCATCTTGGGCTTAGTTTGTGAGTACATTTCCTGACACCAACTTGTATATGGCTTGCAATAATGTCGGAAATGTGAGATGCTTTCTTCAAGTGGGGTCCTTGGCTCCTCCATATATTTAGACTGACCTTCAGGAACGGAGTAGAGTGAAAGCTCATTAACCTTCACAGAAGCTTTGTGAGGTGAGTCCTTTTTAGGTGACGCATAGACTTTGAGGGTGAGCAGACTCAGGCTGGCCGGCCCCACAGACCTCTGAATTACCTTGAACATGTTGCTGGCAGAGGTGGCTCCGGCAGGGTGACCTACTTATTTATTATTCTTAAAAAAGTTTTAATTTACTCATGTAAGTAATCTCCATACCCAACATGGGGTTCAAACTCAAGACCTCAAGATCAAGAGCTGCATGCTTTTTTGACTGACCCAGCGAGGTACCATTTTATTGTGGTTTAAAATAAGAGGTACATTCTCAAGGTTCAAATTCAAAACTTACAGAAGGGTATTGCGGTGACAAGATGCCCAGTCCCACAGTTTCCTTCCATGAAGGCAACACTTCACAACTCTTATTTAACAAGATTTTTTTAAGAAGCTGCTTTTAAAACTTCTTAAATGCTTAGAGGCTATTTAGAGGCACTGATCGAACTCCACATTGGAGAAGACTCATGTGGTTTCGGACCATTGTAGGGGTTTAGAGCAAGTTGCAAACTAATCAATGCCTGAAGACTGGGGAAGAAATTTTGATTTTCCTCCTTAACTATCCAAAATAATTTAGAGGAAGAACCTGTTCTTAGAAGAGGGATACATTAAATTACTGCATGTTAACGGGAACCAAGGTGGTGGACAGGGAGGGATTTAGCAGGTCTATTTGTTAAAATTCCTCCTGATGTCCATTGTTTCCCCAGCAAACATTTGTTTACCAAACATTTATTTTTTCATCTTCCTGAGCTATCCTTCCCTTTGAAGTCCCACCCTCCTAACCCCCACTCTTTAGTTCAGGATGACATGTAAACTTCATTTTGCTTGACTGTCTTTGGAATCTCATGTATATGTGGATCCCCATATATGCAAGTTTAAATTAGACTTTTTTTGGTGAATCTGTCTCATGTCAATTTAATTCTTAGACCAGCTAGAAGAAACTTGAAAGATAGAGAAAAATGTTTCCTTCCCAGCATCATCTTTAAAGGAATGGTATTGTTTGTCCACCCCCTTGTCATTGAGGATAGGTGTCCTTTGGGGAGTGAGATGGAGCAGGGAGAAAGGATTGGATGGTTGCTATGGTTACTGCAAGCCACAGAACTGTGAGTGCTGCTCCCTTTCCCGCCATATGTCCCCAATGGGGTCTGTTTCCGACCCTGGTGCCCTGAGCAGGGAGGCCCGAATGCCCAGGGCTGCCTCAGACACAGGCAGCCAGATATCTCATCTCAGTGCTCTCATATCACAAAATGAGACCCTGCACTTTCCTCTTCCCTGGTTGTTGAGCCCCCATAGCTCACGCTGTGATGCTTCTTTCAGGAATGTCTCTAGGGCTGCACAAAAGCTGTATGATCACATGCCAACTTGCTGGAGCTGACAGTTAAATGAGTTTGGAGAGGATGAGGAGAACAGTATCATCAAATTTGACCCAGCTAGATAACAGTCAACTCACAGGAAAAGGCAACCAGCTTGCTAAAGATGAGAGCCAGCCAAAATAAGCTGACTGTTGGCAATGGTTTTCCTTTTCAGTGCAGATTTAAGGAAGAGTGGCTACTAAATTCAGACACTGTCCTATATGTCACCTCTCCCACCTTCACAATCACCTTGTTAAGTTGGTATCAAGATTCATATTTTACAGTTGATATTTTGGCTCAGAAGGGTTAAGTTGCTTGCTTGGATTACATGGCTAGACTTCAGAGCTGCTTCTCAGCAATTCTGAGGTCTTTGTCACCGTGAGAACAAATGTTTCCCAAAAACGAGATAGGCTGGGGTTAATATATATACCCTTGTGCACAAACTGATAGATCTGCCCCATCTCCTTGACACATGGTGGACGAGTGGCCTGTGGCTTCTTCAGTGGGTTTGCTTCCAGAACACTCTTCAGTGACGGGCCCTGGCAGCAGTGATTTCCTCAAAGACCAGCCCACTCCCCAACTAGTCCTCCAAGGCCTCTCAAGGAGCAGGAGACAGTGGCACAGGTGGACTAGAAAGTGAGCTCCTGTCTTCTCATCTGTGAGTCTCCTTTCTGAAGAAAAGCCTGGGTCAGTTGGCCAAAGACTGGAAATCTCGTTGAGAACGTCAGAACTCCAGTCCCAGAGATCCTGACTGTGTAGTTATGTAGGAGCCTGGGAATTTGCATTTGATTTAAGGACTCCAGGCAATTTGGACCCAGCTTCCAGAAATCTCACGGAGATACTCTGGGCCCTGGAATGGGACATTAACGGGAGCAGGGCAGAAAACATCCAGGAGCTTTTCTTTTCCACTGAGGCCACAAGGGCAAATATTGTACCCAAATAAGGCTTTGAGGCTTTGAGTTTCAACAGACTCAGACCCTGCTTGGGATTGGGGAAAATAAAAATAAACTATAATATGATGAAAGTTTTCAAATGGATGAACAGCACCAATTAGCGTGTTCGTTGTCGAGCTCAGCTCACTTGGGCCTCCTTGGTGACCATTGCTCTACGTCCCATGCATAGACTTTAGTGGCTAATTGTACTTTGAGGTTAGTTAATGCCCATTATGGAAACAAAACATCATCATGTTACAGCTAGATTCAAGATCTTTCTACAGTGTTACAATGGGCTGCATTTGTAGTACATGATAGCCTTCATTTGAAGCCTGCCAAAAAAATGCTCATTTTCATTTTTTAAAAAAATTTTAAATGCCAAATGACACAATATTTTCTAATGGAGACATTTCTCTAGTCCATAAGGACAGGATAAGCCTATTTAAAACACACTGTGATTTTTATTTTTATTTTTTTATTTTTTTTAAAAGATTTTATTTATTTATTTGACAGAGAGAGATCACAAGTAGGCAGAAAGGCAGGCAGAGAGAGAGGGAAGCAGGCTCCCTGCTGAGCAGAGAGCCCGATGCGGGGCTCGATCCCAGCACCCCAAGATCATGACCTGAGCCGAAGGCAGAGGCTTTAACCCACTGAGCCACCCAGGCGCCCCCACACTGTGATTTTTAGAGTGGTCTCTAATCATCTAAGGAAAGAGACAGGCTAGGAGGAATCTCCTTAGAGGTTCTTAAATTGCTAAGGCAGGAAACAGAAAAGAAATGAGCTGGATACATAAATATCTGAGTGAGGAGAATCTAGCCAATGGTCAGATGTGACTGTTACATTATACTGGAAACAAACACTGCATATTTTTGAGAGATATACAACCACATCCAAATATAAACAAACAAGTACATAAAAAACCAGCACAGAAGCAAAGTTGCAAGTTGGCCTAACCAGTATCCATTTTCTCATTTCTCCCCTGTAACATACCTTTACATTGCCAGAGTCATCAGTGTGCCTAGATAATTTTCCAGTCATCCTTGGAGAGATGAGATATCATAAAAAGTTAAAAAAAAAAAAAAGTTGGGGCGCCTGGGTGGCTCAGTCGTTAAGCGTCTGCCTTCGGCCCAGGTCAGATCCCAGGGGCCTGGGATCAAGCCCCACATCGGGCTCTCTGCTCTGCAGGGAGCCTGCTTCTCCCGCTACCATTCCCTCTGCTTGTGTTCCCTCTCTTGCTGTATTTCTCTCTGTCAAATAAATAAAATCTTTTAAAAAAAAAAAAAAAAAAAAAAGTTAAGCAGAGCTCCCAGGAAAGCTGTTTACTTCCCATCTCTCTATTTCCTGCCTGGGATGTATATGTGGCTTCTGGAGCTCCAGTAGCCATAATGAGACCATGAAGCAAACTTGATTCACAGCCAGGATGGTGAAGGAGAAAGATGGGAACCTAGGTCCCACCTCTGAATGTCCTATATGGAAGAAAATAGGCCTTTGTCTTGTTTAGGACATTGTTTTTGGTTATATATAACTTGAACCTACTCTGTGCCCGGTACTGTTCCAGTACTAGGAAAACATACCAGGAAAACATACCAACAGTTCCTGCCTCGTGAAACTTGGAATTTTTTTTTTTAACTTTTTTTTTTTTTAAAGATTTTATTTGTTTGACAGAGAGAAACACAGCGAGAGAGGGAACAAGCAGAGGGGATGGTAGCGGGAGAAGCAGGCTTCCTGCCGAACAGGGAGCCCGATGCAGGGCTCGATCCCAGGACCCTGGGATCATGACCTGAGCCGAAGGCAGACGCCTAACGACTGAGCCACCCAGGCGCCCCTGGAATTTTTTTTTTTAAGCCCAATACAGGGCTTGAACTCACAGCCCTGAGATCAAGACCTAAATTGAGATCAAGAATCAGACGCTTAACCGAATGAGTCACCCAGGAGCCCCATGAAGCTTATAATTTAGTTGGAAGAGCAACAATAAACAAGATAAAGAAATAAAACATATAGTTTGTTAGATAGTAACAATGGCTAAGAAGTAACTAAATAAAGCAAGGGATCAGGTATGAAGTGTGGAGGTTGGGGGAAGCCTTGACATTTTAGAGTGCAGCCACAGACCCCATGGGATTTTACCAAGGTACTGAGGTGCTGTTTGTATAAAGACCTAAAGGAAGTAAGAGAGAGAGCAGAGGGCTTTCTGGTGGAAGAGAACTGGTTGGAAAGAACAAACACAAAAGCTGTGAGGCCAGAATTTTCCAGAAGTAACAAGGGCTTGGCATGGGTGGAGCAGGATGAGGGGGTAGGAATTAAGCGGGTAGGAATTGAGGGGGTAGGAATTAAGAGCTGATGTTCAAGAAGTGATAGGGTCAGTCCTGCAGGCCCTCATGGGTAGTAGGATTTTGGCTTCTACTCTGAGATGAGATGGGGGGCGACACGGGGCGTTCTGACCAGGGGAGTCACGAGATCTGCCTTGTATAGGAACAGAACCACCGTGGTTACCGTGTTGAGATGAGGCAGCAGAGGGCCAAGGTGGAGGCTCAGAGACTGATGAGGAGGTGACAGCATCATCGAGGTGACAGGCAGTGGTGGCTTCAGCCCTAGTAAAAACAGTAGAGATAGGAGGGTGGGGGATCTTGGATATTAGGGAGAACCATCAAAATTACTGGTGGCTGGGGTGCCTGGGTGGCTCAGTGGGTTAAAGCCTCTGCCTTTAGCTCAGGTCATGATCCCGGGGTCCTGGGATTGAGTCCTGAGTCTGCTTCTCCCTCTGCCTGCAGCTCCCCCTGCTTGTGCTTGCTTTCTCTCTCTGACAAATAAATAAATGAAATATAAAAACAACAACAACAACAAAAAGTTTTTAAAAAGTAATCTCTGTACCCAGCCTGGGGCTCAAACTCACGACCCTGAGATTTAAGAGTGGTACGCTCTATGGACCGAGCCAGCCAGGCACCCCAGTTTTGGATGTTTTGAATTTGAGACGTCCATTAGATGCCAAGTGGAGATGTTGAGCAGAGATGGACACATAAGTCGGGATTCAGGGGAGAGGTCCATCCTGGGAGCCATCAGGATGTAGATGGTATTCAACGTCCCGTGACTGGCCGAAGTCACCGAGTGAGTGAGTGCGGAGAAAAAAAGGGATCTGAACTCTGAACCACGAGCCCCTCTGATACTCAGAAATTGGGAGGCAAGGTGTAACCAGTAAAGAGGGTTGAAGAGAAAACTAGAGTAGAAGGAGGAAAAACAGCAAGCCCGAGGCCATCATGGCCACGAGAAGAAAAAAACAACACACTTACTGGGGAGAGAGTGAGAGATGAGGTTCATTGCTCATCAAAGTGGCCACAGAAACACTTCTGAAGAGTTCTCGCTACATAGTAAGCAAGCATCGAGTTCAGGGAAAGTTGTGCTGTATATATTACACACACACACACACACACACACACACACACACACACACACACACACACACACAGCGTTAGTGCCGTGCAACAGAATTTTCCATGATGATGAAAATGTTGTCCACCTGTGCAGTCCCATACTGAGCGCTTGAACATGTGCCTGGTGTAGAAACTACCCCACGGGAGGGGTTGAAACACCGTAGGCGGAGTGGAACTCAACTCAGACAAAATAATATGCTGGTATGTACCTCATTCATACAAATACCCTCAGGGGCACGTTTAAGCCAAGTGCCCAACTCCATACCCTGTCCCTAATCTTCCCACCCCCAGACCTTAGCATCCCCTCCACACACAACCGTGTGCCCTTACTTTGCAAAAGGAAGCCCTACTGTATTAATTAGTACCCGATTTAATTAAAAGTGATTGAATATTAAAACTGAAGCAGCCGCACGTGGCTAGTGGCTACTCCATTGGACGGAAAGGGTCTCTAGTCTGTCCTGCGATCTCTTATAAATGTTCTCTTTTCAGATCATCAGCTTAATCGTTATGTGTTTTAACCAGTTAGTAGGTGAGAGGTACAGAGATGCCCTTCGGTAGAGTTTCAAAAGTCAGATGCAGGGGCGCCTGGGTGGCTCAGTCGTTAAGCGTCTGCCTTCGGCTCAGGTCGTGATCCCAGGGTCCTGGGATCGAGCCCCGCATCGGGCTCTCTGCTCGGCAGGAAGCCTGCTTCTCCCGCTACCACTCCCTCTGCTTGTGTTCCCTCTCTCGCTGTGTTTCTCTCTGTCAAATAAATAAAATCTTAAAAAAAAAAAAAAAAGTCAGATGCAACAGAGAGGACGACGCGCGCTCGAGAGAAGGCCAGAACCCTGAAGAAAGTGGGCTAGACCTGCAGACACCCCCCAGGACTCAAATCTTGGTTCTGTCACTTGGCTGCAGGCCCCTAACGAGCTCCTGAGTCCCCCTCTCCAAGCCAGCTTCCTCCTCTGATAACAGCCCTGACCTCCAGGCGGCGACGGTTAACTCATTTGCAGGGGCCGGGGCGAACTAAAAATGGGAATATACACATTAGACAATTATTAAGAATCTCAAACAGGCACCGGGGGAGCCCTGAGCTAGGGGCCGGCCTCCCGAGCGCGTGGCCCGTGTGGCTGCAAGGGAGGACACCTGGGAAGCTGTCTCCGGGGTCTGAGAAGGGCTGCTGGGCGGTCCAAGTGTTCAAAATTGTAGTGGGTGCTGGGGCTGAGCCAAGACCAGAATGTTTGCTGCTGCTGGGCTGGGCTGGGCTCAGGGCTGCGGGGGTGGGGGAGATCTTTCCTGGCCTTCTTTCTGGATCTTCTCTCTTTCCGTGTCCTCGGGCTACTTTACAGCAAAGCTTTTTCTAGGCCTGTTTGTTATCTGGGTCTGAAATGACCACAGTCTAGCTCCTGGTAATTTTACCTCCATCAGAGGTTGGCCAAGAGGCCGTACGGGCTCAGCCCTGCTGAGGATCAGCCAGGATCAGCCAGATCCTGGCTCATGGATCGGCCACAGGGTCTTAAGAGGCCAGAGAAAACGAGGGGATTGGGAGGTTAGATTGAGTTCTGTGTCTTCCTGTTTTCTCATAAGCACCTTTTTTTTTTTTTTTTAATTTTTAAAGGTTTTATTTTATTTTATTATTATTTTTAAAGATTTTATTAATTTGAGTGGGGCCGGGGGGGGGGGAGGAGCCCAAGCAGGGGGAAAGGGCAATGGGAGAAGCAGGCTCCCTGCTGAGCAAGAAGCCCAATGTGGGACTCGATCTCAGGACCCTGGGACCATGACCTGAGCCGAAGGCAGACACTTGACTGAGCCACCCAGGCATCCCCTCATAAGCACCTTTAAAGCCAAAAAGCAGCCCCATGAGCCCTCAAACAGAGAGTAATGAGTCCTAGGGTAGGGAATTGCTCGCTTCCCACTGGAGTAGAGCTCGGGCCGAGGGTACCTCCGGTGCTTTCTGGGGCAAATCTTGGAAACCTCGCAGGGGGTGTGGCTGAGGGCAGGGCGGAGTGTCCGGAGCTGGATTTGGCAGAGTCTGGAGGGATGCAGGTGCTTTGTTCTGTGGCTCTAGCACCAGATTCCCGGGCATTCCTGGGAGGGGCTGTTGACACTAAGCCCAGAGGGAGCCTGTGGGTGGGTGCAGTGTCCCTGAGGCTGCTTCCCCCAAAGTTCATGGCCTCCCAGAGGAAGGAGAAAAGAAGGGGGGAGGAAAGGCAGGAAGGATCCCATGGGAGCCCTGAGCCACTCTGGCGGCCCCTTACCTCATCCGTGGATCCCAGGGGCTCCCCTCCCCGGGGCTGAATTGAGCCACAGAGCAGGTGGAAAGGCTGTACATTTGACATCCTGCCTCTCCCAGGTTTGCATCCTTGGGCAAGTGACTCCATCTCACCGGCCCTCCTTTCGCACCAGAAAACTGGAGATGGAACATTGCCGCTGCAATCCTCAGAGGCTGCTGCGAGAGAAGGCTTGGAAGCTTCTAGCCTACGGTATTTGCCTGGCATCGAATTCCTTCCCTCCATCTGGCTGTCTCCCGCATGATACCTGCCTGATGTCTCCGCCGAAGTACAGTATGTCTCTATTCTACCCGTGAACATAGCAGATGTTACTGCTGGGCACCCGCTGTGCTGGGCAACGTGAGGAGGGTGAACCAAGTGCAAAAACGTGGACTCCTACCTCCGCGAAAAGTACAACTGTGCCGAGCAAGACACAGGCAAATGCAGACTTCCAACTAATGAAACTGTTGTCCCTCAGGGCCGAGCGTCAGGGATCCTAAGGATGACTGCCATTTAGAGGGAGAGCTTGGAGCTGGAGGGCTTCTTGGAGGAAGTGGTAGGTATGATTTTCTGAAATGCTGGTAGGATTTCACAGGGAAGGAGGGGGTAGGTAGTGCAACTTCTGGTAGAGGGTTGTCCGGGAACAGTGGCAGGAGCCAATAGTCGGGCAGGAGTGCCCTTGATGCCCCCTGAGGGTTTTGAGTGCCATTGGGATGGAGCTCAGATCATGGGTTCAAGGGAGGGAGAGGTCCGGAGGGCTGGGGAGGACTCGGTGGGAAACTGCAGGTGCCCAAACCACAGAAGGAGATCCAGGATTTTATTCCGAGGGACAAACCTGGAGGCACAGATGTCACACCAAGGGAATTACATGACCAAGTGTGGCAGGAAGGAGTGGGAAGGTCGAGGAGAAGGATCTAAAGGAATCAGGGTGAGTGACGGGGATGAACCAAAGTCTGGCCCAGTATCCGGGCCTGGGTGGGACTGGAAGAGTCCAAGCATTTTGGAGATGGACATGACCTTGGATGGTTTACTCTTATGTAGACATTTGAGAAACAGAACCCACCTCGGGGCCACCTAGCTAGTTAGGGGCAGAGTCAGGAAATGAACTCACGTAGCGCAAGGGGCTAAGGAAAGAATGACTCTGCCTCTGAAGGGGGCAGGTTGGGGGCGCACGGGGACATGTGAGCCGATGAATCCAGCAGGCTGCTGAAGATGTGGGTCTGGAGCCCGGGGAGGTATCAGCTAGGGTTTGGGGGCAATCTCATTATAGAATAGAGGACACGGTTAGAACCCCAAGAGGCAGTGTGCAGAGAAAAGGCCAGAAGCCCAAAGACTGAATCTTGAAGTCCAAGAACAGGATCCAGGAGAAAGGGTAGCCACCGAGGTGGGACGTGGCTCAGATGTGAACGTGGTGATCAAGAAAACAAGTGTCATTTAGTGCTGTCCAGGGGCTTGGACACTTGACTCCAATCCCCCCAGCCGCACTCAAGCAGATGGCTGCAAACTCTTTGACCCCTCTCCCACTGAGACGTGGGGTCTTTGCTTCCTCCCCTGAAATGTTAGAGGGCTCTGTGGTGAATGTTCCCAAGGACTAGAATGGAAGGGACGCCATGACGGCTTCTAGGCCCAAGTCTCCGGAGACAGGCAGCTCCAACTTTCTGCTCTGAGAACACTCGCTCTTGGAACACAGCCGCCGTGTTGTGAAAAAGCCCCCGAAGTCCTGGAGAACGGCCCGAGGGAGGAGGAATCCAAGCTCCTGGCTGGCAGCTAGTAGACTCGCCAGCTGTGTGAGGCCACCATCTTGAAAGGAGAGTCTAGTTGAGTTGCCCAAGGAGGTAAGCTGTCCCTGATGAGTTCTGCTCCGATTTGTGAGCAAAATAAAGATCGCCCCTGTTACTAAAGCTTGGGGTCGTTTGTTACGCAACAATATCCTGTCTCCTCGGTGCAACTGGGTCTCTTCTCCAAGGGCAAGGTCAATGGTGGGGGACCCATTGGAGCTTCCCTCTCCCCCCCAGCCTCCCTTTGCTTCTGTTCTGGTGGTTGGTGACCCGCACGGGGCTTAGGGCTCAGTTTCAGTCAATGGCAGGGGTGGCCCAAGACCTCTCGGGGGGTATTGGGAGGGGTCACACGGAGAGGCTCATGCAGTCCCAACAAGGACAGAACTGAACAGGCTCTGGCCCCTGAGTTACCCACCGGAAGCCCAAAGCCTGGCATCCGGTACCATAAACACCCTGAAAAGACGACGTCGGCTGAGCCCCTCCTGAGCCTATCATGATAAACTGGGGCCTCAGCTGAACCTGGGGACAAATAGCCAAAGCATTTAAACAACTAGATGCCCATTTTGTTTCCTGTACATTTGTTTATTTAAAAAAGTGTAGGAAATGAATAAAATGTACCTAAAAAGTATCTACAACGAAATAAATTATTCCCAGTTAAGCATTGTAGAGCCTCACAAACCAGTCCTCTAACCTTGACCAAGGTCACATTCCCAAGGACTTACGTTCCACCCCCCCCACCACCACCTCCAACTCTTCCTGAGTCTTTCCCCTCCTGCACAAAGTGACCGCAGCCTTCGAGCCCCATCCTGGATGAGCCGGGCTCCCTCACCAGCATCGTGGATGGGCAAGGAGGCCGCCCAGGCGTCTGCAAACCCAGCCGGGCAGAGCATGCAGTAGGCGTCCTCAAATGTGTCCAAGTGGTTGCCAGTGACCCTGATGTATTTTACCTAAGTGGGGTCTGGGCTTTAAAGAAAAGACTCAGAGGGATGTTGGACCGGCCCCTCTAGGGAGGCAAAGCTTCAGAGAACATTAAATTCGCCTGAGGTTCAGGAAGGCAGCAACTGAGGCTGGAGTTTTGAGCTCTCGGTTCAAAGCAAATGGCCCTTGTAAGTAAAGGGAGTGTGTGACGTCAACCATGTCAATGGTGACCCGTCACGCTCCATGGCCATGGGATGCGGAGCACAGGGGCCGGGGCTCCAGTGGTGATTTTAAGTCACGATACAATGTCAGTTGGGGGGCAGAAGCCCCAGCCTTCCTTGTGGGGTGCGAGGGGGGCGATGTCAAGCAGCCGAAGGTAACTGGGCAAAAGCCCGCTTTTTATAAGGGAAAGGTGCCAGGGGCCACACCCAGGGTGTCAGCCAACAACAAACTCTTCCTTCTGGAAAGAGTTCAAGAGGCCTTGGAACTCACACCATTTAGGAGATTGCAAAACTCCTTTTCGTGGAAGCAAAGTAGCACAGGCGAGCAAGTCTAGGCAGTGCGTTTCCAAGGTGAATTCACTAACACAGTGAAGCGCATTTCTTTTTTAAAGGAGGTTTGGCCACGGAAATATTGACCTTTGGACCGTGTCCTACAAGCCGGAACACGATCCCTCCGCTCCTGGATGAGAGCAAGGCTCACGGAGGCCAACGCTCCCGTTCCTGGGAGCTGGGCCGGTCATTAGTATAAATGAGGGATGCGGGCCATGTATGAGAAAACACTTTCCTGAAACACACCAGCCTTGATGCCCGTCTTTTCCTTTGATAAGAGACACA
>CM053603.1:10479019-10524115 GCA_028646535.1 Procyon lotor
TGTGTTTGTCAAATAAATAAAAAAATCTTTAAAAAAAAAAATGTGGGTACTCATTCCCCCAGGCAATCACTTTATTTCACATGGATATGGATGTATATGGATGAGAGTGTACTCCCTGAAGGGGTCCCCGGGGAAATGAGAGGCACAGTTGGACAAAGCAAAGGCAGCTTCCCCAAATGCTTCCTGGGCTCCCAGGAGGACTGTGGCTGAGACCCCTACCTCTACCCTGCTGCCCCCACCCCAGCCCCAGCAAAGGACCATATGCGGAGCCCTTAGAAACACAACCAAGGGGGGAGCCTGGTTGGCCCAGTCAGTTAAACGTCTGCCTTTGGAAAAAAAAAAAAAAAGTCTGCCTTTGGTTCAGGTCGTGATCTCAGGGTCCTGGGATCGAGCCCCCACGTCGCACTCCCTGCTCAGCAGGGAATCTGCTTCTCCCTCTCCCTCTGCCCCTCCTCCTGCTCATTCTCTCTCTCTCTCTGTTAAAAATATATAAAAATCTTAAGAAAAAAAAACCCCAACAACCAAAAAGAACTGGAAGGAGAGAGAATGTCCTTCCCCCCCAGGAGGGACAAGGATGGGGAAAGAAGGGGTCATATGGGGAGGAAAGGGAGTGAGAAAAAGAGAGAAGTTGACTGTCTTTTGAACAACCAGAAATATCTTGGCAAAGTTTCAATGATGGATCATTGAGGATGAACTTGTTACAGTTATAGTCTTTTATTTTAAAGATTTATTTATTCATTATTTGAGCGGGGGGGGGGCGGTTGGGGAGCAGAGGGCAAGGGGAGAGAATCTCAAGCAGACTCCGCAATCAGTGCAGAGCCCGACACGAGGCTCGATCTCACGACCCTGAGATCCCAACCTGAGCTGAAACCAAGAGTCGGACCCTCAACCAACTGAGCCACCCGGATTCCTCTTAAAGTTATATTTTTTAAAGACAACCTGCCCCTCGGGATGTCTTCCTATCTTTTAGCAGCTCAGTAAAGGCAGGGGCTGCTCCTGGCTGGGCTGGGACAGAGGCCCCCAGCCTTGAGGAGAGCTCCGCAGCAGACCCCTGTTCGCTCACCTGCCAATACGAGCCACTCCAACGACCTCTCAAAGCACGGAACAAGCCACGGCAAACATTAAGGCCCCCGGGGGCCTTAATTAATCTGCCTATTAACAGAGTCAATATTCTCCGGATGTCTTTTTCTTATCTGCCGGGATCCATCTCCGGTGACAGAGCAATTAAATTGGACAAAACATGGGGGGCAATGACTATAAAGCAGCCGTCCCGAGTACTATGGACAGGAGGTGGGAATGGAGCGGAGAGCGGGCATGGACAGAATCCTGCCCTGGCGGCACTCACCCCAAAAGGGACCCTGACGAAAACCATTCTCTTGGGACCTGAAAGCCACTGCTTTTGACAATTCTGGCTGCCATTTTTTTTTTAAGATTTTTTTTTTTTTTGAGACAGTGCAGAGGGTGGAGCAGAGACAAAGGGAGGAGCAGACTCTTCGCTGAGCAGAGAGCCCGACGTGGGGCTTGATCCCAGGACCCTGAGATCCCGACCTGAGCAGAAAGGCAGGGGCTTAACCGACTGAGCCACCCAGGGGCCCCCTCCCGGCTACCATTTTGACAGCCTCTTCCATTCAAGAGAATGGAGAGTCACTTCCTTGCTTTCTCTGGTCACTTTGGGGTCCAATCTGCTGGGGGTTCCAGCGGGCCAGGGTGAGAACCCGCAGCGAGGAAAGAGCGTGGACCTCTCGGCTGGCTCAGGAATGGGCCCCAACTTCGGAGTCAGAAGCATCCAGCACAGCCTCGGATGATGGATACACTGCTGACCTTTCATATCCTTGGGAGACGGCCCTCTCCACTCTTGATTGCCTCTTTTGATAGACAGCTCTTCCTTGAACCAAGCTAACAGCCTCCTTCCTGCAACATCCAAACCATGCCCAGAACTCTGCTCTGGAGAGGTACAAACAAAAATTCTAGTCTCGTCTCAAGAAAACGGCCCTTTAGACACTAAAACCAATCCTCGCATGTCCCAGACCTGCTCTGATCTGGGCTAAAGCCCTTCACTTTCCCAGGTGCTGCCTATGTTGCCTGCTCCAGCCTCTCATTACCCTTTTTGAGTCCCTCTGTGGACAATCACTGTGTCACCAGGTACCAGAGTGACAGCGGCGCGTCCTCCAGCCCAGAGTTCTGTCTCTGCCCCATAATGATTCTCTTAAGTCCTCACTCTCACACTGAAAAACAGATGTTGTGATGAGCATATAAGGAAGCTGAACTCAGAGCTGTAAGGTAACTTGTCCATAGCCCCACCGCAGGGCGTCGGTGGAACTGAGACTCAGACCCAGGCCTGCCTGACGCCAGGACTTAGGCTCATCTCACTAAACCTCCCCCGCCGGTCCTTCCTGGGGGCCTCCTGGGCACCAGCCACTCTGAGCATCCCAGGAGCAGTGCAACCTCCCTTGGCCTAGAGACCCTCGTAACCTAATCAAACATGAGATTGACGTGATCATTTCCATGATGGCCAACCCCACTAACCCCAGAAGGCCCAACCAGATAAATGCTCCCAGTTAAGATTTATTTATTTATTTGAGAGAGAGAGAGCGAGAGAGCGTGCACACACTCACATGAGTGGTGGAGAGGGGCAGAGGAAAAGGGAGAGGCAGGCTCCCCACTGAGCAGGGAGCCCGATGCAGGGCTCCATCCCAGGACCCTGAGATCATGACCTGAGCCCAAAGCAGATGCTCAACCAACTGAGCCACCCAGGTGCCCCACTCCCAGAAGAAATTAACGTTTTCACCGATCCCCCCATCTCTCCCACTCCTCCTTGGGGGTTGTAAGGATTGTCTGAGTTTCCTCCCCAACACTTTCCTGTTTTTGCCACTTCTTCCCCTCCCCACCCCCGACACACACACACTCTCCTTGGACCCAACCTCGGATCCTTCAAATATATTTTTTATTATTTGGAGAATGCAAACGACAGCCCCAGAAGGAAAAACTAAAGCAGCCCCTAAAGTGATGAAAATGTTCTGGAATCAGATAGGGGTAATTGATGCACAACTCTGTGAAAATACCCACACACAAAACCAAAACCAAATGAAAACAAAAAAGCCACTGAGTTGTACATTTTAAAAGGACATTTATGGGAATTATATCTCATACTCTATGGTATAAGAACTGTATCTCAAAAGAGATATTAGTCTGTTTGTTTGTTTGTTTGTTTGTTGTTTAATTAGCCCATATGTTAATGGATTAGAGTGCATTTGGAAAGATCTAGAAGGAACGAATGAATATAACCGTTGTGAACCCCTTAGATACCATTACACCGTGGACACGTTCTATTTGTATAAGTTGACACTGCAAAGCTGGCCGTCCCTAACACTCTCATTACACAGAGGAATGTTCGTTCTGGTCATTGTGTAAAGTAGAGCAGGCCAGGGCAGCATGCTCTGTGAATCTGGGCTGGTTACTACACCGAGGAGTACCTAAAACCAGGGAGGCAGAAAATCTGAGTAGGAAGAGGTAGGCTCTAAGGACCTGGCAGGCTGAGTGTCTTAACACAGTTTCCACTTCTCACTAGCCACAGATGTACTGTGAATACTGCATTCCCGTGAATACAGATGCACCTGGGTGGCTCAGTCGGTTAAGTGTCTGACTCTTGATCTCAGTTCAAGTCTTGATCCTAGGGTTGTGAGTTCAAGCCCTGCATTGGGCTTCACAAAAAAAAAAAAAAAAAAAAGTACTGCATTTCCTCAAATCTCAAATACCATGGATGTATCTGACACCATGATTGCAGGAACTTCTAAGAAAGAAAAAAAACATTGTTTTCTTATCTAATCAGCTATAAGATGCATCTCAATTTCAGAAATTTTAACATGTAAGGAAAAACATGTGTGTCTCTGAATCAATGGAATATGATGAAAGGCCTCAAGATGAAATACTTTTGGGAAACGCTTGTGTTAAACAGGCCCCCTTATTGCAGGACTTGTCAGAGCTTTTAATGTGCTCACATGCACTGTGAGTCTCTACAGAAAGGTGAGGAATGAGCTAGTTTCTGCGTGCATTAGTCCATAGAACCCTTCCCACCAGAGCATCCCAGAGAAGGGGCACTCTGTAAGGTCAACCCAAAAAATCCTGCTTTAAGGAAAAGAGGAGCATATAAGGACTTAACCAAAAACCTGAGAGTATTTACATCAGAAGAGAAAACGTTCAAACATATATTGGAAGAAAGACTTCAGAACCAAGACTTTTAGAGGGCAAGGGAAGAAAGAAAAGATGGAGAGAAACACAGGAGGCTGATACTTAAAAAGAAATTCAAGCTCCACCCTAAATGAGAGGGAGCGTAACTCCCCCTTCCCAAGGGCAGGCTGAGCATAGCGCCTTCCTTGCAGAGAGTACTGCGTGGCAAGGGTGGGGGCAGGGAGAGAAGCCGGACACGCGCCACCTTGGCCAGACGGTCAAGATTAATACCAACAGTGCTAAGTCATGTTGACCACTTAGACCCTTGATAAGATGTGAGGCAAATGCCATTTTATCTCTGTGACCTTCCCCCCCTAAAAACTCACGAAGCCAGTCAAATCCTCAGAGGAAAAAAAAAATCAAACAAATCCCACCAGAGGGGCCCCTTACAACAATGGCAGCCCTTGCGTGGCTATGACTATACTCACACTTGGCCATGACTGTTCAGATTGCGTCACCCGGGATGAATGACAGGCATGGTTGGTTCTACGTTTATGGAGTTTAATTACCATTTAAAATCACATCCTAGGGGCACCCAGGTGTTTCATTTGGTTAAGTGTCTGACTCTTGATTTCAGTTCAGTTCTCCAGCTTGGGGTTGTGAGTTCAAGCCCCACACGAGGTTCCATGCTGGGTGTGGCGCCTACTTAAAAAATAAAATAAATAAAATGACATGACATGACATGACATCCAAAAAATCACCACTTGACTCAGTACAGAAACAGAAAGTTGGTTATAGGCACAGAAAGGCATGCAAATGGGGCAGAGTAGCAAATATTTGTCTTGTGGAATGACCACAATCTCTTATTTTCTTGCAAAGTTATAACCAAGTGCTATGGGTCTTAAGAAATGTACCTAGAAGGAACAGAATGAAATTAGGCTGTTTTATCACCAAGAAGTGTGCAAACAGAGAGCAGAACTCACACCAACAAGGCGAGGGTGGGCAGAGGAAACACTGACCCTGCTGGGATGGTGAAGGAACCATCAACTGAACACAGCGAGGCGGGAGTGATCCACTCCCCCGCAGCTGAGGCTGCCCTAAGCGCGTCAGACATCCCGCTCTCAGAGGCTGCCTGCTGACTTAGACTGAACTCCCAGCAAATACAGTTCAACTGAACAAAGAGTAAACCTCTGAGTCCGTGAAAAAGGAAGATGCTAACTTGACCTTGGTATTCTTCTACTTGCCTCAAAATTACAGCGACGATGGAGAAGTTCCAAGCATTATGAAGCACGGTGCCATAGGTTACTTGGTAGTGGTTTTGCCTTAGCTGTGCGTCAGATAATCGTGTTTCTGGCCGTGAGTGGTGCCTTGGATTTGCTGAGATCTACATGTCATGGGGATGGAAAACAAACTGTCTTCATTTAGGAAATACCTTGAGAGGGTGAGTCCTGAGAACCTAAAGGGGTTAGCCCAGAGATAACACAGTGGGCACCAATAGCAGATAACGTCACAAAAAGGAGACAACTGGTGGCTCCTGACAGAAGTCCCCATCTCCACCTGTGAGTCCCCATCCCACCCCATCCTGCTGAGAAAATCAGCGGTGAATCAGGTCAGACTCCTAGATCCATATACTCATTTACAGCAGTCGTCAGAAGCAAAGGAACATGCTAAGACCCTGAGAAATGTTACCGGACAGAGACCTGGTTTCTTCAAAAATAAATTTTAAGAAAAAAAAAAAAAAACAAGATGGGGAAATGGGTTGACTAAAATGTATTTAAAAGACATATCATGGACTTAGTGATTTGCCTTCAAGAAACAGAGAAGGTGGGGCGCCTGGGTGGCTCAGTCGTTGAGCGTCTGCCTTCGGCCCAGGTCAGATCCCAGCGTCCTGGGATCGAGCCCCGCATCGGGCTCCCTGCTCCGCGGGAGGCCTGCTTCTCCCGCTACCATTCCCTCTGCTTGTGTCCCCTCTCTCGCTGTGTTTCTCGCTGTCAAATAAATAAAATCTTTAAAAAAAAAAAAAGAAACAGAGAAGGTAAAGGGGAAGATGGTGACTTTTTGGTGGAGGAGCCTAGAGTTGCTGTGTAGCCAAGCGATGAAAGGGAACACTACCGGCGATGTTGTGTGGACGGCACTGCCACCCCAGAGAAAGCGATGAGAAGAGGGCTCCACCTCTGTGGTGTTCTTACCAAAAATTCACGTCCCTGTCTAATCCTGAGACAGTCGTCAAACTCAGATCGGGGGACATTCTGCAAGATGTCTGGCCAGCACGCAAGACCGCCAAGGCACGAAGAATGAGCAAAGACTCAAAGCCACTCACAGATCGGAGAAGACTAAGGAGATACGAAGACTGACTGCAATGTAGGATCCAAGACGGAATCTTGGGACAGAAAAAAAGATTTTAGTTGAAAACCTCATTGAAATCCAAAGAAAATCGAGAGTGTAGCCAATTGTAAAGTACTGGTGTTAATTTCTCAGTTTTGATGAAAGTATCATGGCTTGCAAGATGTTCACATGAGAAGAATCTGGGTGGAGAGTACATGGCATTTCTCTGTGTCAAGTGATCTTGACAACTTTTCTGCATATCCAAAATTATTCCAAAATAAACAGTTTATTTAAAAAAAATACCACCCAACTGCAATACAAAAAAAGTGGGTTGTTGGGAGAAGACTGGGCAGGACTGGGCAGGAATTGGTGACTTGAAGTTGGATGATGAGTACATGGGGGTTCATAGTCCTGTTTTCCTGTTTTTGCATATTTTTAAAGTCCTACATAAGACCAAAAAAATTATGGTGACAAAGAGAATGAGGCCAGTCTCAGTTTACCTTCTGGCAGATCAAAGAGGGACGGAGCCCATGTGTGTGTGAGACAGAGTGGAACAGTCTTCCCAGGGGAATACATATGGATTAGATTCTTAGCCCATTGAGTGGTGGGAGCGGGAGCGGGAGGGGGTCGGCAGGCAAGGACATTGACCAGTGGCTTCCATGTTGTTTGGCTAACCTTGTCTTAGCCTGTCCTAGCCTGATCAGCCCAGTCTTAGCTGCCCTCCCCCCACCCACCCCCAGCTCCTGAACTAGTCCTGGACAAGGCTGCAGAAACTGAGGCAGCAGAGGCTCAGCCCACAGCATTTGCCCACCTCCTTCTTCCTTCTGAAGCCATCTTCTTGTCCCCAGACCTGGTGGGACCAAAGGGATGGGCTCTGGCCATTCTGGGGAGGAAAGTTTCCCCACTCCAGAGGAGTGGGGGTGGGGGGGTGGGAAGCCAAACTGCAAAGGGTTGAGGGTCAGGGTCAGGTGGCAGCACGGTGACTGCAGGCAGAGGGCAGAAGGATGCTGGCCAGCCCCAAGTGCCAGCAGAGTTGGACCAGGATCATTCAGGAAGAAAGAACTCATGGGCTCCTGGATGGGCATCTGGCTTCTCTGCTCTGAAGGTCACTTGCTGGGTGACTTGTGGCATAGCACCTCTCTGAGACTCCATCCAGCAGGAGGTGAGAACCAGATGAGCTCCAAAGCCTCCAGTTCAGTGATTATGTGACTCCATCCCCTCTCCAAGGGGAAGAAAGTCCCTGAAAGCATTTACAAAGGCCCTTCCCCTCTGAAACTCCAAGCGGAAACATAGAGAAGAAAGAAGCAAGCCTGGCAGGCACAGGCTTGACACGGGTATGGGTCATATCCGAGGGTGGTGCTCGCCAAGGCAGGGCAGGGTGCCTTTCCTTGTAAGTTGGTGCCTTTCCTTGCCCTGCAGGCAAGTGACGTACAAGGAACCACTTGCACAAGCCTGAAGAAGGGGGTAGAGAGGAGCAGATCCACACTCCTCTCTTTCTGCCACCTGACATTCACCTTGACCTCCTAGGTTCCACAAGAGGGGGAGGGGTGACAGAATTACGCATCCCTGGGCTTCAGGTAACTCTGGGGTGAGCGCAACAGTGCTCCCTTGCTGCTTGCCTGTGAGTCCCTGAGTCACGCCATGGACCCGAGATCACTCAGCCCCCCGTCTGCAGCCCCATGACTACCTGCTCCTCCTCGAGGATTTTTCCTTCTTTGTCTTACTCATCCTAGGACTGAAATTGTACTGCATGGTTACCCTCGAGCAAATTACTTAACCGGCTAAGTCATCCCCCTTCTCGCTCCCCCCTGCTCCTCCATGAAACACCCATCTCATCCCAAGACCACAGCAGGCTCCTCTGTTTCAAGACTCACAAAGGGGCTTCTGCCCAAACTGTGCCTGGGTGGTTGGCTCCCTGAAACAGTAGTCGGTGTTGCAACGACAGTAAGGGTCGTTTGTGCCCCCGGAAGAATCTCCACTTTGTTAACTGGCTTCGTCGCCTGGAAAGCAAAGTCTCAGAGAAACTGCCTGATTCAGACAGATGTTCTTCCTACCCTCCGTTCACACCAGATGAAGTCCTGGCACACCAGACCCTGGCCAATCCCCCAAGGCCACGGCTGTTGCCAGACACCTGGCGTGAGCCACAATGGCCTCATTCTGGAAGCCAGGGGCTCCACCCCTCTTCCCAATGAACTGTGCATTCATCCTTTCAGGGTCCCAGTTTCCAGGAGCTCCCCAGGCTCAGCTGGCTGGGTTCGCGGGGCAATCCGTGCATTCATTGGCTTGACGAATCCATTCATTCCTCAACTATTCGTTGAGCGCTGATGAGGCACCAAGCGCTGTTTTTGGGGGGCACCGGGAGCACCGGGAGATGAAGAAAGCAGAGACAGCTTCCTGCCTTGGGGAGCTGACACTTTCACGCTTGAATGAGACCGTGAAGATGTTGGTCTTCAGACCTCTCTTTCCAGAACTCTCTCTTCCACCCCCATAGCTTCCACTCCCACCCAGCAGAAACTCACTTTCCTGCCAAACCCCACGGCAAAGACAATCTCAGCCAGTACAGATAAAGAAACTGAGGCAGAGTCTGTATTTGAACCCAGGACATCTGACTGCAGAATCCACACTGGTAGTCGCTGAGTCACTGAACTTCACCCACTTAGGTCAGGTGCTTTTTTGGAGTGAATCACTAGGGTCTGCTCTCAAACACCATTCGTATTTGAAGCTCTCATCCATAAAAGTAATGCTCCGTTTGACTCCATTCTGTACATCAGTTCCCTTGGGAGGGAGCCTCACTATCCTGGGCCATGCATTTTACAACCTGACTCAGTCTGGACTCAACTCTGGGCTCTCGAAGCCTGGAGCACATCGCCCTGGGGATTTCCTATCTCTCCTTCCCGCCTGGATCTTGGGCTTCCTATGTCCACAGGCAAATAGATCATGAAGCAAAGAAAGCTCAAAGGTCACTGCGCAGCCCCTTCCAAGGGCTTGTGCTCACCTGGTCAGAGGTTTCCTGTACAATTTGCAAAGGCACATATCTCAACCGCAAAAAAAAAAAAATTCCCCTGCACCACCCCCCTCCTCACACGTCCCCCGATGGAATGCAGCACTGAGTGGCTGTGGCCATTTGGGGATCTGGCTAAGGAGAGGTTGAATCAGAGATACACTTAATTGGGGTTTGTTGAGATACAATGTAACTGATTCAAAGTGACTTCCCTATACAGTTAAATCATTACTTACCCTCATGTAGTACTGACTTCTGGGAATCTCGCACCTACTTGGCTGACTCAACAGGTAAGGTGACCAAAAGCAGTAAGGTCAGAGGTGGTGTCCCATGACGAACCTGGCTTAGGGTGCCCAACCGGAAGTATGTGGAGAGTGGAGGAGGAGCCAAGTCCGACATGTGCAGAGGCAGAAGCCCATCTCTGGAAAATTCTTTCAATTATAAAAACCAAAATTTTAAGCAGAATATTCATTTCTCACTCTGCCTTATCAAAAAATGAGAAGTCTTCTTTTTCTGTCAAGAATAAATGGATTCAGGGCACCTGGGTGGCTCAGTGGGTTAAAGCCTCTGCCTTCGGCTCAGGTCATGATCTCAGGGTCCTGGGATCGAGCCCTGCATCGGGCTCTCTGCTCAGCAGGGAGCCTGCTTCCCCCTCTCTGCCTGCCTCTCTGCCTACTTGTGATCTCTCTCTCTCTATGTCAAATAAATAAATAAAATCTTTAAAAAAAAAAAGGAATAAATGGATTCTACAACAGGTAAACTTACAAATGCATCATATTACTTTGTTCTTTATTTTAACAGGAATTACATGGATAGAATTTGTAAGAATTCCTGTATTTGCAGGGCACAATTGTGTAGTGTTCCTATGAACAGTGAGCATTTCTGTGTGAATTCAACACAATAAATCAGGATAGTATCTTAACTTAGCTGATGCATTTTGTCGTGATGAAGCCTGGCATTTCCAGAAGAAATAGCACAAACATTGCATCAAGGAAGCAAAAGGACCTAAGGAAACAAATGATATCAGGCTGTACCTGTGAGTTCATAATAAAGACACCAGGTTATTTTGCTGGATCTCATGCTGTTGGCTGTATTTTTCCATTTTTTCCAAGTTTGTAATCTGTGATGATTTCTTTCCTCGTGCTAAGTAAATAGTCATTTTCACCCCTGATTTTGCTTGTAACTCTATATTCTCTTTCTTAAAGTGATTAAGCGCAGCCCCACAAACCTATATCCACTTATCTCTGTTTTATGCATTTCTTCTTTTAAAAAAAGATTTTGGGATGCCTGGGTGGCTCAGCGGGTTAAAGCCTCTGCCTTCGGCTCAGGTCATGATCTCAGGATACTGGGATCGAGCCCCACATCGGGCTCTCTGCTCAGCAAGGAGCCTCCTTCCCCCTCTCTCTCTGCCTGCCTCTCTGCCTACTTGTGATCTCTCTCTGTGACAAATAAATAATAAAATCTTTAAAAAAAAGGATTTTGGGGTGCCTGGGTGGCTCAGTAGGTTAAAGCCTCTGCCTTCAGCTCAGGTCATGATCTCAGGGTCCTGGGATCGAGCCCCGCGTCAGGCTCTCTGCTCAACGGGGAGCCTGCTTCCCCCTCTCTCTCTGCCTGCCTCTGCCTATTTGTGATCTCTCTCTGTGTGTGTCAAATAAATAAATAAAATCTTTAAAAAAAAAAGATTTTGTTTATTTATTTGAGAGAGAGAGAGTGGGCAAGAGAGAAAGCAAGAGCAGGAGCAGAGGGAGAAGGAGAAGCAGGCTCCCCTGCTAAGCAGGGCGACTGACAGGGCTCAATCCCAGGACCCTGGGATCATGACCTGAGCCAATGCAGACACTTAACTGACTGAGCCACTCAGGCACGCCTGTGTTTCTTCTTTAACCGGAACACAGTATTCTCCTGACAAAAGGTATGTGGGAGGGGTGCCCGGCTGGCTCAATCCCTAGAGCGGGTGACTCTTGATCTTGGGGTTGTGAGTTCAAGCCCTACATTGGCTGTAGAGATTACTTTAAAATTACAGAATCTTTTCTTGTTTGTTTGTTTGTTTGTTTTTTAAAGGTGTGTGGAAGTTTGATGTTTGGGGTTATTTTGTTTGTCTTAGATCTTCGATATCTTAAAGTGCCCTCCTTTTTTTTTACCTTATACTTATACCTGTGTACAGAATTCTTGATTGGAATTTATTAAACCTTCAGCATTTGGAAGGTATTGCTTCATTATCTTCTAGTTTCCAGGTCTGCTGTTGAGAAACACAAATCCATTTGATTTCTGTTCCTTTGCATGAGACCCAATTCTTGCCTCTGAAAGCTATGGAATCTTCTCTTTGTTCATAGGTTTCCGTGCCTTGATGTGAGCCTATTTGGTCCATTGTGCTGGACAGATACTTCATAGTCTTTAAATCTAGAAACTCATGCCATGCAGGCTTGGGGGATGTCTTGAATTATATCACTGATGATATCTTCTCTGTTTCATTTGCTCTCTCTTCTTAGAGAAAGAGTATCATCATTATTGGAGAAATTATTCAGATGTTGGATCTCCTGAATTGAATCTCTAATTTCTTAATTTTTCTCCCCTATTTTTTTTTTTTTTGTCCTTTTGTTTTACTTTCTGGGAAATCTTCCAACTCTTCCATTTACTTGTTAATATCAACTATCTTTTTTTTTTGTAATTTCCAAGAACTCTTTTGTGGATCCCCGAATCTTCATGTTTCCTAACATCCCATTGCTGTTTCCTAGATATAATGTTGCCCACTATCTCCCTAAGGAAGTTAGTAATTGTTTTTGTTTTGCTTCGTTTTTTTTCTTCTCCTTATATAGTTGCTTTCCTCCAAGTTGCTTTTTTTGCGTTTGGCTAGTTGGTTGATTTTTTACTCTATCACGTTAGAAGCTTTTCTCATATGTCTGGAAATCCTAATTGTATGGTTGTATTTAAAAGGGAGTTTAAAAAGCTGAGTTGGTGGGGGTTCTCAACTGGGAGCCTCATACTTGTGCTCTGGTTATCCTGCTGATGGGGACAAATGTCCCTATCTTTAGCTCTTTCCTCTTTGGCTGCTCAGAGCCTCCAGGGGAGGACTCCATCTCCAGTATGGATGCTAAAGCCCTCTGTGCTGCATTCTGGGAAGCAAGTTGGAGCCAGGCAGCTGCGGAGTTCAGCATTCAGAATGCATATGCTCCTTTTATCTACCTGTTTTTCAGGATGATTCCCAGACTTTCAGCTACGCCTGGCAATCCTGATCCAGATCCCTTGGTTTTAACCTCTCCAGAAAACACTTCAGACTTCTGCTGGTGCAAATGGAAAGTGGCCCGGCCAGGAGGGATGGAGGAAAGGTTCCAGTGATCCAACTACAGCACTTCTATGGTAGTTTTCTCCCATTTTTCCTTGCTTTAGACCTTCCTTAATGGTCCCATTCCTTACCTTGTGCTACCAGTTCCTAAGTTGTTGTTGTTGTTGTTTTTTAATGGGGTTTTTTGGTGGCTTTTTAGATTTTTTGCTTTATTTTATTTTTTAATTCTGAGAATTCCATAGTATAAATCGTGCTATTTCTCACTTTCCCTCCACTCCTGGCTTAGGGTTCTCCTGCCTTGAGACTCCTAACTCAGTTATGGCTTGTCTCACCTTCTAACTTCCGAGAGAATCTTGCTGCTGTCTTCTCTCTGTTCTCCCTGTCTTTGTGCACTTAGGTCTTTTCAAAAGCTTTATTCTGTAGCTTTTGTAGAGTTTCCAGAGGGTCAGAATTAGATGGAATAGTTTGTTTAAAAACTCACCCATCCAGGGGCACCTGGGTGGCTCAGTGGGTTAAAGCCTTTGCCTTCAGCTAGGGTCATGATCTCAGGGTCCTGGGATCGAGCCCCGCATCGGGCTCTCTGCTCAGCGGGGAGCCTGCTTCCCCTTCTCTCTCTGCCTGCCTCTCTGCCCACTTGTGATCTCTCTCTCTCTTTCTCTCTCTGTCAAATAAATAAATAAAATCTTTTAAAAAATAATAAAAAAATAAAAACTCACCTATCCAACTGTCATTTTTCTCTGGCACTAGACGGTAGTTGCCTGCATTTCTTTCCAGCTCAGAAATAACCTTTAAAAACTGACTCCTTTCATTCAGCCACATTCATAAGATAAAACATTCCCATACCTTGGGGCGCCTGGGTGGCTCAGTCGTTAAGCGTCTGCCTTCGGCTCGGGTCATGATCCCGGGGTCCTGGGATCGAGCCCCGCATCGCTCCTCGCTCGGCAGGAAGCCTGCTTCTCCCACTACCATTCCCTCTGCTTGTGTTCCCTCTCTCGATGTGTTTCTCGCTGTCAGATAAATAAAATCTTTAAAAAAAAAAAAAATTCCCATACCTTGACACTGCTTTGCTCACATTCCACTCCAAGAACCAAGACATTACCTCAGGGCATCTTGACTTCAACTTTGTAGCTGGGTTGTCACACAGAGGATATAGGAATGCCTCCCTGCTCAGCTCACCTCTTCCCCTTTGCTGCCCCTGCTGCTGCTGTCTGGGACCATTGCCAGTCCTCCACATCTGAGACTTACTGACTTGCACATCATTTACAGAAGGTTGGTGCCACTATCCCAGGAAAGACAGGTAAGCCAACTTTGCAGAAAAAAGACAGCGGTGAAATAACTTGTTCCTTGGGCTTAAACTTGTCAAGCAGTAAATCTGATATTTTGAATTCAACACACTGCCCCTCTAATATTGTATTATTATTATTATTATTACTGTATGGGAAACAATGGTGATATGGATGCTAGGAAAAGATGCTGGGGTAGATATCCTCACTTCGAATTAGGAAAACAGACAAAATCTGCTTTCACTCTCTGGATCAGCATAAACATTTTTTAAAGAGTGTCGGGACACCTGGGTGGCTCCGGAGGTTGAGCACTGGAATCTTGGTTAGGGTTCCAGTCGTGATCTCACAGTCCTGACATCAAGCCTTGTATGGGGCTCCACGCTCAAGGCAGAGTCCCCTTCAGATCTTTCTCCCTTTCCCTCTGCCCCCCTCTGCTTGCACCCACATGTGCATGCACACACGTGCTTTCTCTCTCTCTCAAAAATAAATAAAATCTGTAAAAAAAAAAAAAGGGGGGGGTGTTTAGATTTTTCTCAAGATTTCTTTCTTTTGATGAGCTTGCCCTCAGTTCAGTGGGGGAGAATCAAGAACGAAGAGCCTCCCTACTTTTCCCACCTTCCTCCTTCTCTCTAGGCCTCAGTTTACCCCCCTATCTTCCTGATGAAGAAAGCCCATGGGCTCCTGATGGCAGAGGTTGCTTTCTTCTCATCAGGGAAGACACAAAGCAGGAAGGGCAGGGAGCCCCTAAGAGATGACTTTTCACTAGGTGCACAAGGAGCACTGGGGCTACTGGAGATGTTCGGTGCCCCCCAAGAATTACACAGAACTTGGGGGGTGGGACAGTAGCCCTTGAATGTGCTCGGGTTCCTGTCCCCGCCCTCCTAGGCTGCCCTAGGAGACCCTGACCCAGCCTCTGCCTGCCCACAGCCGCAGGTAGCCCCAGGGGGCCCCACAAAGTCATTCCGGCAGACCCCTAGTCTGCCCACAGAGTCCTGAACCATCTATTGCCTTTCCCTGGGACCACGTGCCCCAGGCTTGCTGTGTGGCCTATGGAGCGAAGGAGAACCCACAGAAGCACGGAAGCCGGCCTGCCGAAGCACACAGGCAGCTGGGCGCAGGCAAAGAGCCTGCTGCGGACTATTTTTACAGCCCCAGACTGGCTTGGCTGCTTCACGCCCGGACCACACGTCCTACCCCACACACAACTCAAGGAAGGTGCCCTTGTGGACACGTTTAGATTTCTTCTCTTGGCCCTTTCCAGCCTTGATCATTCATTCCTTCTTCAAAGCAACTCCGATCGCGGCAGATCCTTCCTGCGCTGTGAAACCCCGCCTCTGTGAATTCCTAACCGGCCTGGGGCAGTGTCTCCTCGGTAACGTGGAAGGGGTGCCTTGAGCGTTAGACACGCTGCAGGAAAACTGCCTGAGGCCGCCGACACACGGTTTCCGTAGCGAAATCAGGTAGCAGAGTCCACGAGAAACCTGGGCTTGCGTGACCCACAACTATGATTCCTTAGCAAAACACCGCTCACAAGGGCTTTCCTGTCGCCCGGACAGTGAAGAGAAAGTTGATCGGCTTCCCCGACGGCGACCTTCGCGCCTGTGGACAAAAAGGTTTGATCACCCTCGGGAAGACTAGTCCGGGAAAGCGGCGACAAGTCCCAGCACCCCGGGAGGGAGGGGCGGGCGCTGCGGCAGGAAGGGGAGGAGGGGACGGAGGAGGGGACAGGCCGGGCCAGCCCCGGCTCCCGGGCGCAGGGCGGAGCCCGGACCCGCGCACCCCCTCGCAGGTGAGCTAGCCGGGGCGGAGCGCAGCGCAGCCGGTGCCAGGCTCGGGCGCCCGCGGCCGCCGCTCCGAGCCACCGGCCACAGCCGATTTCCCCACCGAGGCCGAGGCGCCCCGCAGCCATGGCCGGTCAGAACTGTGGGGTCACAATCGCGCTGCTGGGGGTCCTGCTGCTGGGTGCGGTGCTCCTGCCGCGCGGAGAGGGTAAGTGCAGTGCGGCGGTAGCAAGTGGCGCGGAGTGGTGTTGGTGACCCGCGAGCAGGGGCCTGGCGGAGGCGGTGCGGGACTCCGGGTCCGGAGGATGCTGATTCGGGATGAGGGCGACGCAGTCCGGATGCACCGACGGCGCGGGGTCCCCGGAACCGCCCGGCTCCAGGGCGCGCGGCGTCGGGCGAGGTGGCCGTGCCCTCCTAGGGTCCGAGCGACCTTGTCCTGGGCGCGGTACCTGGGAGTGTCCCCGAGGGGGAAGCCCGGCGGTCTGCGGGATGAGCCCCGTGCCGACCGCGCAGGAGGAAATAGGAGCGCGCCCCGGCCGAGTCCCGGGACCTGCTGCGCTTCGGGGGCCTCACGCGGATGCTTGGTTGGGGGCCCCCAACTGGGGCTGAGCGTGGGGAGGGAGCTATCCGCTCCTGACCCACCCTCGACCTCCTCGCCTGGGCCAGGGAGAAGGTGCAAGAAAACAGGGGTTTGGCGCCCGATGGCCCATCGGATCACCCTTGTTCCGATCCGCACGCTGCGTTCTAGCTCTCCCGAAGTTCGGGAACATTAATTTGAAAATGAAAGCGCCAGGCTGGAGAAGGCCGCCAGGCATCCGCGCGGCGGAAGCGCCGCAGTCCCGCTCCTCGCGCGCCCCCCGGGGTAGAATCCGCACTTTGACCGCCGAAGGGGGTCGGCGAGGGGGCGTTCCAGAGAGGTGTGTGAATTTCCAGTTGTTCCGGTGGTGGGGAGGGACCGCCACCTCCCCGCTGCCTCTGTGCGGCCTGTGCCTGCGGGGAGGTGTCCTTCGGGTCCGGCAACTATCAAAACCCAGCAACCAGCGGGTGGCTTCGTGTGCGAACTTGATTGGAGGCCTTTCCCGAAACTCGCGCAGCTGGTCTTTATATTTTCTTTGCCGCAGCTAAGGGGGCCTTGGGTCTGGCAGGTGGGTGGATTGGTGTGAATTAAGGAATGGAGCCAAGCGGGTGCGGTGAACTTTGGCGTTCTGGCAAATGCCACGGGAAGTCTTCCTGGTTCGTTCCTCCCACAGCATCGGGAGACGTCGCCGGACAGTTCCAAGACCATTTTAAGACCTCGTCGGAGAGCTTGCACACGTATGCATATTTACTGTAAAACGCATTTACCGTCAGACTGAATTTTCCAGATTTCCTTTGGGGGAAAAAAGCCAGTTTAAGAATAGAGTGATTTCGTGAGTGTGTAAATGTGTGTGAGAAGAACGCGTGTCCAATCACACTTGGGAGCGTCCGGAAATTAGAATCGTTTGAGATGTTTTGCGTTGTCTGTGGTACCCAGAACTCCTCCAGTGAGAATACGGGGTGTAAATCCAGGCATTGCTCACCACCAGGGTGATAGGCTGGCCTGACCTCTGTTAATGCAGCTGGTTCCTCCCGGTGGCCTGGAGAGGCTGCCATTTTGGTTCCCAGTAGCTCTGGCCGAGTCCCTTCCTTCCAGGAAGCTCTTGACTCTGGAGTCCTGTCTCAGGGTTCCCGTCTGAATGCCGGGAAAGCCTAGCAACTTCCCATCTCACTTTCTTAAATCCTTCCTGGGGTCCCGGTAACTGGCTCTGTGCGGCCACCTCTCGGGGCTGAACCGAGGGCTGTGTCTTGGAGGTTAGAAATGTTGCACAGTGAAAGCTGCTTTGCTCCAGGTCCTGGGGGTGGCCTAACGGGTAGGGGCCTTTGAGGAGTTACTGGGATCCGTCCAGAAAAGATGGAGACGCGGTGAATTTGTTTTTTTATTCTCTGAACTTGGGGGCGCCTGGGTGGCCCACTCATTAAGAGTCTGTCTTCAGCTCAGGTCATGATCCCGGAGTCCTGTGTGGGCTCCTTGCTCAGCGGGGAGCCTGCTTCTCCCTCTGACTCTGCCCCTCCCCCTGGTCCTAAGGACGGCTGAGATGCCAGAGTCTGGGTCAGTGACCCCATTCTTGCCGCCATTGTCTTTCGCCAGGACTGTGAGCAGTCATGGAACAATGTGTTCACTCACCCTCGATGAGTATGTGTGTTCACCATTCTTCACATTCAAATAAGGAGCTGGTGGCCGATGTCTGGAATGTGTAACTGGCAGGACCAAGGATCCTTCCTCACCCCCACAGGTTTTCTTGACTTAGGGTCAGAGAGGGCTGCTCTGCCAACCGTAGGGAGGTGCTCTGCGGTGGGCCCATCAGCCTCAGCGTTCACCTCAGATGCTGCCATTTTGTCTGTGAGGTCTGTACCCTGCCCCCCACTGCCCCATACACAAGATCTCTTCTAGGGGCTCTCCCAGGCCCTCACGGTAGGGGAAGGAAGTGGAAAACACCAATTAAAATGTTTCAAGTGATACATAGTTATTGTAGAATATTATTTATAATACTATAATATAATAAATGTATATTATATACTATAGTGATTATAATATATTATCATATAATATATTGTAACATAGCGAATCATATTTATTATTTATTGATATTATTTATTGATACTTAATGTAACCAACATGAAAAAAATAATCTGTGAGCAAACACCTTGGTGATTTTGGTGCAATCTTATTGTGTCCCTGTGTGTCCGTGTGTGTGTGTGTGTGTGTGTGTGTGTGTGTGTAAAACCAAATATGGGGCAAACTGTTGTATGGCTTTTACCAGTCCCATTGGACATTTAAGTTGCTTTCCACTTCTCCTGCTAAAGAAAAGAATATGCCCTACTCTAGGGGACTGCTTATATCAATTCTGATAGGACCGTTCAGTGAAAAGACATTAAAAATTACATAGCCCAGGGACGCCTGGGTGGCTCAGTCAGTTAGATGTCTGCCTTCGGCTCAGGTCATGATCCCAGGGTCTGGGATGGAGCCCTGCATTTGGGCTCCCTGCTCAGTGGGGATCTGCTTCTTCCTGTGCCCCTTGCCCCCACTTGTGCACGTTCACGTTTTCTCTCTCTCTAATAAATAAATAAAAATCTTTTAAGATTTAAAAAAAAAAACAAACAGAACTGAATCCATTGGCTTATAACACAAGCCTCACCTGGGATTCTGCGCAGCTGGGCTGACTTGGGTTTGGAGGGGGGAGGGGTGGAGTTTGCTGGTTGGAGGGACCCACCTTGAGGGTGGGTCAGGCATTGGGGGGGGTCAGGTAGTGGGGGGGGTGACAAGACCCCTGCTCCGGAAGACCCACAGCTAAGGCTCTCCACCTGACTGCTTAAGAAAAGTGCATACCCTTTAATTATGTAAATCATAAAAATTATCCCACAATCAAATCATTTCAAACCACTTCCGATAGCCTTGTAATTAGCCCTTCACCTTTTCCCAGGCAGCTGGTGACGTTCTTGACAGCCAGGCCCGGAGGAGAGCCAAGTTTCCTACCTCACTTCCTTGTAGCCTTGCTTCTGTAATCAGTACATCATTTTTTAAAATCACTAACTACTATTTGTCATAGCTGACGCCCATGAAGCATCTACGCTGGGCCAGCCGCTCTTCTGAGTATTTTATATGTAAGCATGGCTCGCTTACCGTCAGTAATTCATTCCTTAAAAATTGTTTAAAGATTTTATTGATTTATTCATGAGAGACAGAGAGAGGCAGGCAGAGACAGAGGGAGAAGCAGACTCCCCGCTGAGCAGGGAGCCGGACGCAGGGCTCCATCGCAGGACCCTGAGATCACAGCCTGATCCTAAGGCAGATGCCTAACTGATTGAGCCCCCCAGGTGCCCCGATTCATTCTTTAAAACCAGACATTCTGCATGAAAACACTAACCGACACCCTCTGTCTCAGTATTTCTTATGGGAAAAACTGTAACAACCCAAACCCCCAGCCATTTCCAAAAGCGTAATGAAACACAGAAAGACACCCGTCTATAATGAAAAACCGATTCTGTTCAGTGTAAAATACATGAGACGTCACTTCCGGATGGCCAGTCCATTTATGTGATTCTCCACGGACAGCTGCTTTGTGTGTAGTAACTTGCTGAACCCCCCCCTCATTGACGTTCGGGGCATATCCCCCAGATCTTGACACTCCACCTGTTGTATTTGCAATGTACATCGAGACCTTCTGAGTATCATTTTGTTTTAAATGTTGCATTGTGTTTGGAGCTGTAAATATTCCTGTTTCCTCGATGGACATTAGCCAGAAAGAACTGTGATGGATGAAACAAAGTTTGAGTCATTAAAAACTAAGCTAGGGGCGCCTGGGTGGGTCAGTCGGTTGGGCAGCTGCCTTCGGCTCAGGTCATGATCCCAGGGTCCTGAGATGGAGCCCCTCATTGGGCTCCCTGCTCAGTGGGGAGTCTGCTTCTTCCTCTCCCCTCTGCTCCTCCCTCTGCTGGTGCACTCACTCTCTCTCGCTCTCTCTGTCAAATAAGTTAATAAAATCTTTTTAAAAATAAAGTAAAATAAATAAAAATTCAGCTGTTTTCTCTTGAGAAAATGTAAATTGAGGAGGTGCTCTTGAGGAAACCTGCTAGCTTTTCACCCCTCTGTCCTCAAGCGAGGTACCCCCGAAAGACCCCTGTATTAAGGGGCACAGAGAGGTGAAGTCACTTGCCTAGGGCTACCCAGTTGGTAGGCAGTGATGCCAAGATGGCAGCCCAGGTAGCCTGACCACAGAGCCTGGTTCCCATCACCCGTGCATGGTGATAACCCTGCATGCAGTGGGACTCCTGAAGACAGCGTTTGCTAGTCCCCTCAGAGACAGATGCGTCCTTTCACTTAAAACAAGCCAAAAAACAAAAAAACAAGCAACACTTACCGAGTGCTGTGCTCATATTTGTTCTGGGGATGTGTATGTGCTTTAAATAGTCAAAGAATTTCAGGACTGCGCTTCCAAAACACCTGGACACAATAACAAAATTCAAAGAGTACCAAAGGGTATGTGGGCAGAAGCACGTCCCCCATCTACCTCTGACGCCCGGCTTTCTCCCAGAAGCAACCACGATTTCTTGTGCATTGGTCCTGAGCTATTCTACACATGTACAGATTTATAAACGTGTGTACCTTCCTTCCTTACGCAGCAGGAGCCTAACCATAGTATACAGGACAGGAAGTGTCTCACATGCATCTTGATTTTGTTCACTTTTTGTGATTTTTTCCATCTTGTGCTCACTCCAGATTGGAAATATGGGGGCTGTCGTTCTTTTTGACAGCTGCATAATATTCCTTTGCCATGGGCACACCGTTATATTTCAGCAGCCTCTTACTGGTGGATTGTTTCCAGTCTTTTGACTTTCTTTGTTTAATTTTTTAAGATTTTACTGATTTATTTGCGAGAGAGAGAGAGAGAGAGAGAGAGAGCATGAGCTGGGGGGAGAGGCAGAAGGGGAGGGAGAAGCAGGCTCCCCCACCGAGCAAGGATCCCAATATGGGGCTCAATACCAGGATCCTGAGATCCTGACCTGAGCCAAAGTCAGACCCTTAACCCACTGAGCCACCCAGGCGCCCTGGTCTTCTGTTTTTATAAACAGAGCCTCAGTGACCATATTTGTAGTTGACTTGTTAGGCATAGAGGCAAGTTTACCTATGGGTAACATTCCTGGAGGAGGGAATTACTGGGTCAAAGGATTTGTACAGAAAGTATCAAAGAACACATGGAGCAAAGTGAGTAACAGAAGTGAGACAACTTGCCTAAGGTCACCGCTAATGAGCAGTGGCGCTTATCTGTGAATCTGGGCAGACCCGTTTCAGAGTGCAGGCTCTGCCCCTCCCCAGGCTGCGGTTTGCTCCTTCCTTTCATCTTTCCAGTTGAAACTAACCATACATTCTAAGCGAGAGAAATGTTTCGAACTTGCTTTTAAATATTAACTTTTGGCTAAGTGCTCCATGTGCCCAGAGTCCTGTGCGTCAAGAAGACGGAGGTCAGGCATGGGTTCTACTATCACTTCACGTTGACACTGAGGATCATTTGTTTTTACTGACTCTTTACATAGGTGAGTCTCATGGTTAAAGTATAACACACTCTAAGCTGCTGTAACACACAAACCCAAATATGAGTCATGGCTCAAACACAACAGAGGCGTATTTCTCGCTCATATAAGATCCCAAACAGGGGATCCCTTTCAAGCAGTGATGAGGACCCAGGCTCCTTCCACTTTCTTGCTCTGCTGTTTTCAACGTGTGGCTTCCCTGTTCATCTGGATCAAACTGACAGAAGGCAGAAGAATACAAAGGGGCTCACGTGAGAGGTTTTTATGGCCCTAGCATGGGAGTCATTCCATATCATTTGTGCTGCCATTCTCCTGGCTAACTCTCAGTGGCATGGCTCCATCCCACTGGAAGTGAGACTGAATGTGGTCTAGATGTGACCGTGGAAGAAGTTAGCTTTGTCCCGTTGGCAGGCAAGGCTGTGGGCAGAATGGAGAGAGCACCAGACTTAAGAGTCAGGACATATGGTGACCTCAAGGTTGTCAATGGTGAGCTCTAGGACGTGGGAAAGTTGCCTCACCTCTCTGGGTCTCAGTTTTCCAATCTTTAATGTAGGGGCTTGGACCATGCAGAGGAAGCACCAGCCCTAATGTTTTATGAGCTGCTTTAAACCAAAGCTGATCTGCGGGCCTCTTGGAGACCCTGAGCTCAGGGAATGGCTCAGGCAAGTTCATATCCAGTGCCCATGAGCTTAGAGGCTGGAATGGTGCGCGGCACATAGCTAGCTAGCATGTAATAAATCATGTGCAGAGTGAACCGACAGGGACTCCAGGGACTCCAGGTCAACCCTCGAGCCAAGTCTTTTTAAGGAGGAAACAAGCTCAGAGAAGCTAGATGACTTCTTTGAGTCATGCCGTTGGAAGGGGCTGAGGGCCCGAAGTTCTAAACCTCAGGTCTCCTGGCTTCAGATGCAATGCTGATTAGACAGAAGAGGAGGAAGAGGGAAGCTCGGTCCCGGAAAGTAGAAAAAAAGAGAATGTGGATTGACAGAGGGGACCACAGCTCTCTGTTCCTGCAGAGGGTGGAGGGGATGTCCCTGGCAGTCCAGGTTCTCAGCCTCATACCAGGACCTCAGAGCTTCACCGCCCAGAAGATGCGCTAAGTCTCTGCTGGTGCCCCCAAAACGTGTGCTCAGGAGGCAGTGGGTGGGCATGGGGGTGGGTCCACAGGAATGCAACCCCGCTCCTGGAAACTTCCAAGGGAATCACCAGAACACAATGAGGACTTGCTCGTAATACAGCGTAGGAAGCAAGGAGTAAAGTCATGTGTGCAGCGCGACTCATGTCATCTTGCTATCTTTGTGTCTGTGTATCACGTGGGCTCAGGAAGAGAGACTGGGAGGAAGGAAGTCCCTGGCAAGCGCCTGGCCTCGCGGGGTGGCTCAGCAGAGCCCCCTGTGCGGAGGACAGTTTGTTGGTGGCAGGAACGATTGTGACAAGGACTTTGTACTGTCCTGTGTGTTCTCCCCATTCGAGCCCCGTTGCTCAAATCAGCGTAGTATACAGGAGCATTGTTTTCTGGTGATTCCCTTGAAAGAGTGGGAGCATCTTTAAGTAATGAATTTGGGAATATCTCAAAAGAATCCATTAAAACTGTTCTATAAGCACAGCCGATGTAGCTTTAAGTTCTAAATGAAGCGCCGGTACTCCTGACCCTCGGTGACAGAAGACCAGACGATGCTGGGTGAGGTGCACCATTTCTGCAAAAACATCCGAAGTACCGATCTGCTCCCTCTGTCCGGGATGATAAAAGATCGTCTCCTGGGGCGCCCGGGTGGCTCAGTGGGTTAGGGCGTCTGCCTTCAGCTCAGGTCATGCTCTCAGGGTCCTGGGATCCAGCCCCGCATCGGGCTCTCTGCTCAGCGGGGAGCCTGCTTCCCCCCTCCCTCTGCCTGCCTCTCTGCTTACTTGTGATCTCTCTCTCTGCCAAATAAAGAAATAAAATCTTTAAAAAAAGATCATCTCCAGGAATGAGTTTCGTCAAATTGTAACGAGTCCCCAAATGACGTAGAGTTTAAGTCAAGCTGTCGTTTTAGGGGTCGGGTCTGCCACACGGCCATGCGCAATGCCCCCCTGATGCTTAGAGCCCTAAGGAGCCCTCTGCAGCCCTTGATGATGTGTGGTCCAGCTGGGAGCCGGGCAGGGATGGTGCCTGTCCCAACACACGCCCAGCCATCCAGACAGATGCCTTATCTTCCGCTATTGATGGGGGGCAGGAGCGTCAAGCTGTTTCAAACAAAAATGTTTGGCTAAAGTGGCATTGAACCTGAAAACAACTCGCAGGTGTTTGGTGAGAGGTCCAGGGATGCCATGAGGGCTGCAGGGATAAAGCCCCTGAGTGTGAAAGGCTGGGGACATCTCTTGGACCCAGACAGACATCCAGTTCTTGGGCAGAGTGGCAGCCACAGTAGGGGAGAGGCCAAGAGCCAGCAGAACAGAGGGAAGCACCTTGATATGCCGCTGCTCCCGCCAGAGGCCCTGGGAAGCTGGGAACACTGGCTTTGGGAGGATTCAGCGGTGGTGATGGGCTGTCCTCCCTCCTGAGCACTGTGGGACAAGTCTGACTCGAGTTGGACCTTGGAGCATCTCCGAGGCACAGACCCAGCCATGCTCAGTCACCATGGGCTTCTGGGTTCTTGCTTACTGCTGCATGGCCCATGTCCCCAGACCCTGCATCCCCAAGGATTCAGGAAACTGGTGGAAGGAAAGGGGAGCAGAGAAATGGAAGGAGTTGAGCCAGAGGCCCCACCGGGCTCCCGGTTACCTGCTAGCTTTGTGGAAGCAATCTCATTTAGACACATGTTGGGATAGGGCAGCGCTTGGTTCAAATCCTGACTCCCCTGCCCCTTCACTAGGCGGCTTGGGCTACTTACTTAGCCTCTCTAAGACTCAATGTCCTCAGTTCCAAACAGATACCCGGCAGCCTCTCGTGGGTGGCTGGAGGTCTGTACGAAATCACGTCTGTAAATCACTCAGCAGGTCAGGTCTGGCCTAGAACAGATTCCTCAGTTAATGAGAGTTGCTATTTTTTTGATTATTTGAGTTGAGCCCAAGAAGAACTTGGAGATTTTCAAGAGCGGGTGGTTTAGACCGAGCTGCCAGGCCGTAGTCTGTGTAACCAGGTCGCTCGTGGGAGGACATTGAGGTTGTTCTCAGGCCTCTGCTACCGCTCACTGTGCTTCAGTTACTGTCCCCGCAGAGGTGACTTCGGGCATGTGTGAGGACATCTCATGGGAAGTTCCTAGAAGGGAAGCTGCTGGATTAAAAATGACAAGAAGTCGGGGGCGCCTGGGTGGCTCAGTCGGTTAAGCATCTGCCTTCTGCTCCGGTTGTGATCCCATGGGGCTCGCAGCTCGGCAGGGTGTCTGTTTCTCCCTCTGAGTTCCCCACCCTGCTCACGCTCTCTCGTGTTCTCTTTCTTGATCTCTCTCAAGTAAATAAATAGAATCTTTTTTAAAAATAAATAAATAAAAATGGCAAGAAGTGTTGTCAATGACAATAAAACAAGCAAGTTTTTAAAAATTGTTTGCAAGTGAGCACCTACACCCACCCACACCCACACACACACACACACACATACACACCCCTATTTTCTGTTAGCCAAGGAACTGACCAGACCAGTTTTGTGCGACTTTAACGCCATGCCCAATTTCTCCGCGAAATGAATGAGAACACCCCAGTAGGCTTCTGAGGGTCATAACTATTCTTGCGAGCAGGTGTCATACACCAAGACTGGGCTGGAATGTGCCAAGCCACCGAAGCAGAACTGGACCCCCGCCCCTGCCTTTAATCCCCTCCGAGAGATGAGGGACGGAGGAGGGTTACCCAACCGGCTTAGAAGTTGCTGACAATCTTATCAGGCACTTCAGCCTGGGGCTAAATCTGTGAGGAGCAAGTTCTCAACTTGCCGGAACATAGAAGACGTTTTTCAAATGGTAAGCGGTGCTTGGGTGACCTTTCAGAAGCCCATCACCGCCCAATACAGCCGAACACTCACATCTACATCTTCCAGCCTCCCTGGTCTGTGCCTGTGTGGGGAATACAATCCAAGTTCTAGCCTGGAACCTGGGACCCAAGGAAGGTGTGTCCCAATGGCACCTGGAAACTCTAGATAAGCATCTTCCGCTCCTTGTCCTGGAAGCTGGAGATTGGAAACAACCCAAATGTCCGTCATTAGAAGCCTGGTTAAATAGGTTATGGTACATCCCAGCAGTAGACTGCTGTGTAGCCATTTAAGGCCATTCAGGGGTAACTTTCAGTGCACTGATGTGGAGGGACCCCCAAGAGACAGGAAAACGTATGGTTCAGAACAGTGAGTATAGCCCAATTGCGTGTTGGCAAAAGGAACAGAAATAAAATAAAATTAGATACAAACTGAAATATTCAGAGATTAGATATAAACTTACACATTCAAGTTGTATAGATACAAACTTCTGTATAGATACAAACTTATATCTTTAGGGATTACCTGCCTAAGGATACATAAAAAGCTAATATCACTGGTTTCCCCCAGACAAAAACCCCAGATTCACGATAAAAGTAAGACTTTCTACTGATCAAAACTTTTTTTTTAACTTGGTGCTTCATGTATTATTTATCATGTATTATTTACATGAAAATGTAAAACATCATTTTCAGCTTTGTGAAGCTATAATATACAGAGCCCGAGAGCCACAAATCTCAATATCCAACTCGTTGGCAATATCCAACGAGTCCCGTCAGATGCATGATTCAACGTTCCCACCACCCTGCAAAGTTACTCCAGACCCCTTTGCAGTCGATCCCCAGGCAACCGTTGATTTGCCTTTTGCCTTCTAGCACCAAAATTTTGCCTTAAAAATAGTCCTAAGTTAAAAAAAAATAAATAAATTTCAAAGCCAGGTGTGAGCATAGCAATCAATAGTTTTGTTTAAAAATGGATTTTGTGAATGTAAATACTGTCTTCAAAAAGTCTGCAGTTGCTTCCTGCAAGAATTGGGTTGAGTAGAAGTATTAAGTCACTAGGAATTGGGGGACTCATGACCAAAGCTGCCTTCATGGCAAGGAGCGACTTTCTTGAAGAGCAAGTTGCTGCATTTCTCCACCTATCCACTCTTAGAGCCCAGCACTGCGCAGGCCTAGAGAATTTGATTTTTGCCTAGGAAATCTTTGAAGGATCTAGCACAGTCTTGGGCCATTAGGTAATAAATCTCATCCATTCCACAGATCTTTGAAGTCCCCCTGTGTTAGACAGTTGACATACAGAGGTAGGAAACCCCAGTCCCTCACTCTCCAGGGACTCACCATCTAGAAGGGATCCAAACATGTACACTGGGGGCTACAAATTAGAGGCCTCAAGGCCCCGGTCCAGTTCTGTTTGGTGTATTTTGGGGAAAAAAATGCTGAATTAAGAAGGATTTAGTAAAGCACCCACCTCTGATTCAGCAAATGTCCTATGTTGGCCTTTCTCGCTTACATTGCCTGTCTGGGCCCCAAAAGCATGAGTTTGAGACACTGTCCAATGTAATAAGTACACTTACAAGATATATGCGTAAAAACTGCAGTAAAGGTTAGGGATGGAGACCAGCTTTCATAGGCAGGAAAAGAGGAGGAGGAGGACAAGGTCTTCCAGAGTCTGAGGTCTGTGGGACATAACAAACCGAGAGGTACACTCTGAGTTGGAAGTGTGGCTCTGTCATTCATTACCAAGCATCCCACAGTGTTGTTCTGATAGTTCCAGAACATTTTTCCACCACCATCCCTAAAAAGACAACTTGCTAAGTGATCCACTATCTGGAAAAATGTAATTAAGGGTGATCCTTCAACATCCAGATGGCCAACACAAAAAGATGCTCAGCATTGCTCAGCATCAGGGAAATGCAAGTCGAAACCACAATGAGATCTCACCCTACCCCTGTCAGAATGGCTAAGATTGAAACCACAGGTGTTGGCAAGGATGCAGAGAAAGGGGAGCCCTCTTGCACTGTTGGGAATGCAAACTGGTGCAGCCACTCTGGAAAACAGTAGGGGGGGTCCTCAAAATGTTAAAAATAGAGCTACCCTAGGATCCAGCAATGATACTACTAGGTGTTTACCCAAAGAATATCAAAGTACTAATTCAAAGGATGCATGCGCCCTGATGTTTACGGCAACATTATCTACAACAGCCAAATTATGGAAGCAGCTCAAGTATCCATTGATTGATGGATGGATAAAGATGTGGTATATACATATACACATACACATATTTATAGCACATCTTATTTATCTATCTATATCATACATATATATATCATACACACAGACATGCACACACACACACAATGGAATATTACTCAGTCATAAAAAAGTGAAATCTTGCCATTTGCAACAAAATTGATAGAGCTAGAGAGTACTATGCTAAGTGAAATAAGTCAATCAGGGAAAGACAAATACCATATGATCTCACTCATATGTGGGATTTAAAAAACAGAACAAATATGCAAAGGCAGGGGAAAGAGAAAGAAAGAGATAAACCAAGAAACAGACTCAACTATAGAGAAGATACTGATGGTTACCAGAGGGGAGGTGGGTCAGGGGATGGGGGAAATAGGTGATGGGAATTAAGGAGCACAGTTGTGATGAGCACTGGGTATTATACAGTGTTGAAGCATTATATTGTACCCGAAACTAATATGACACTCTGTTGACTAACTGGAATTTATTTTTTTAAAGATTTTATTTATTTATTTATTTGTTTGTTTGTTTGTTTGACAGAGCGATCACAAGTAGGCAGAGAGGCAGAGCAGACAGGGAGGGGAAGCAGGCTCCCTGCTGAGCAGAGAGCCCGATGCGGGGCTCGATCCCAGCACCCCAAGATCATGACCTGAGCCGAAGGCAGAGGCTTTAACCCACTGAGCCACCCAGGCACCCCCTAACTGGAATTTAAATAAAAATTTAAAGCAAGTAGTGATCCTTCAATATGATTTATAACTGGAGACCAGCTATAGGAGCAAACCAGAATGTACTTGAATGAGGATTAATTGCCTCATTGCTCTGGGATTTCCTAGTTGGTTTTGTTGCCATCCCCTTCTTCCTTGATGATAGCACTTAGCAGCCGGACCAACTCCTGCTGTAAGGAAGGAATGTGGTTCATGGAAAGGAAAGCGCTCTGAACCACGGTCTCCTCTCCCTTTCAGGAATAGCCTTTTTTCTTTCACCTGTCAACACAATGTGCTCTGGGGCCAGGCTCCTCAAAACCTCATCATCGCATTCTTGGTCCATCAACCTTGTTTTTTATCTCCCTGAATTTTTAGCATAATGGCCTTGAGATCCCTGGCTAGTCCCAATACTGGCGCTGTCCAAGTGCCAATATGACCATGCTTGTTGATGTACTTCATTCCATGGTGGTCGAACCCCCATAATATCCATTCTTGTTGGCTTCCATGTCAGTATTTTCTGCAGCATCCATTCTCATGGACATAACACCCCTTGGGAGCTGTCCTAGCCCCTGTGGGTGAGGAAAGCATGTGTCCGTCTGACCCCAGAGATTTCCTGGAGTGTGCCGCCTTCCTTTGCTGACCTGTTTTACCCTGGGCTACCCGGTTTGCCAGAGAAATCACTCTGTTGACCTGGCCTGTGGTCGTTTGAGAGCGCTTCATTCGGAGACTTATTGTCCAAGTCAGGCTGTGTGGGTTGACACCCTCCTGCCCTTTAAGAATGTCGGAAACACCGGTAACAGCAAGAGGTACTGATCCCTAATCCCTAAAACAAGAGATTCAAACAGAAGGCTGTGTTCCCAGTTGGTCACCCTGGCTCTTGCGATGGTGATCACCGCCCTTCCCGGTCATGTCCCCCTGCATAACCAAGAGTTTGGGCCTTTGCAGTTAAGAAGCTGGTAGACCTATGCGCCCCCCAAAGGTACCCCCCAGCTGGTAGACCATTGCACCCCTCTCAGCTACCACTTGGTGGAGGCTGACATCCCCTGGTTGCAAATGCCGCTGTAGGTCCTTCTGGTTGCAGCAAGAATGGAGTGAGGGGTGAGTCAGCCGGTGGTCATCCTCCAGAGTGTAGATCGATAAAATGAAAATGGAATGAAAATAGGGGAGGAGGCGGTGAAGACGTCAGAGATGACAGGAGGAGTGGACATCATCCCTTGCCCAGGACTGGTCATTCATGAGGAGGGTTGGGATCAAGGCTCTGAAAGGGCAAGATGACAGGCCAAGAGAGGGGCTCAAACTAGGCCAACAGGCTTGTTTTGGATGAGTAGGCTCCCGCCTCCCTAGAGAGCACAGTCCACAGTCCCAGGGGCCTCTCCACTAGGGCAAAGGGCAGCATTGATACTCAGAGTGGGTGTTGGAAAAACAAACACGATACTTCTCTCTGTGTTGGTGGCGTTGAGTGCTACACACTGAGGCAGCTCTCTCCTGGCCCCAGTTGGAGCAAACGCTTGGGCCCCGGCTGCCCAGCAGCCTGTGACCTTGAGGGTAGACGTCCTGGACTAGCAGCCATGTGTGGGCTTCGGGGTCAGGCAGTCCTGGGCTTGAATCTCCCCTGTGCATCTTCCCAGCCGTGATGGTGAACAGTTTCCCTAAAGGACATGTGTAGAAAGTACGCGGCACCTGCCAGATGCCGAACACGTCGGGGTAGTAGGTTCTGCCCGTCCTTCCCGGAGGCCGCCCCCCACCAGCCCCTGGCTCCGGCCATGCTTCCCACTGGCTCTCTCCCTGACTTCTGGTTTTCTTCTGAGGACCCTCTTCTTGCTCTCACTCTGCGCACAGGGCCAGGTGAGATGACCAGCCACGAGCTCTCTCAACCACAGCAACAGCTTCCCTCTGACGCACTCCTCCACCTCCCTCCCCAGAACCTTCCAGCCTCTGGATACTGACGTTTTACACTGAATACAATGAGGTTAAACATCCTCGGGGACGTGCACTTCCAGAAAAGCTTGATATAACGCCATTATGGTAATTCAGCCCAGAAGGGAAGGCTCCGGGGCGCCTGGGTGACGCAGTCAGCTAAGCATCCAGCTGTTCATTTCCGCTCAGGTCCTGATCTCAGGGTTGTCAGATCGAGCCCCGTGTCAGGCTCCGCACTTAGTGGATTCTGCTTCTCTCCCTCTGCCCCTCCCTGCACACTGGCGCGCTCTCTCTCTAGATCTCTCTCTCTCTTAAGCAAACAAATCTTTAAAAAAAGGAGAAAGGAAGGATACATGTCCTAGACCATACTGTATACTTATCCAAATCCCTTTCCTTGAGCCGCTCAGCGGGTCCTGCCTGGTACCCCATCTGGTTACAAGTTCTAGACTAGTTTTCTACTGCTGCGTAAGAGATTATCATAAATGTAGTGGCTTACAACAACACCCATTAATTGGCTCATGGTTCTGTAGGTCAGGAGTCCAGATACGATGTGGGTGGGTTCTATGCTCCATCTCCCTAGGCTAAAATCAAGACATTGGCCAGGCTGCGTTCTTATCTAGAGCTCAGGTCCTTTTCGAAGCTCCCATGGTTGCAGCAGAATTCAGGTCTGGGGTCCCCCTTTTCTCAGTAGCTGAAAGTTGTGCCTGCTCACAGCAATTAGCTTCCCACACCCACACTCCCAGCCATGTGGCCCCTTCCATCTTCAAAACCAGCTACAGAGAATTCCTTTCACATTTCAACTCTCTTTCTCCAGGAAGAGTCCAGACTCTGTTAGGGGGGTTCAACTGATGGGGTCGGGCCCACCAGGATAGAGTTGACCCAACCCTACAATACCTAATCACATGAGTGACATCCCATCATATTCAGAGTCCCTCCCGCACTCAAGTGGGGGAGGACCTACCAGGTGCAGGTCTTTGGGACCATCTTGAAATTCTGCCCGCCACAGGGTTCAGAGGCCCCGTGAGGGGATGGAGGTTTGATGGTGGCCATGTCCTGAGTAGTTAGTGTTGGGGCCAAATAGTACAAATAAGAACCCTACAATTTAAGGGAGTAAGAGGTGGCTTTTCCCAAGCAGCGCAACCAAGCCTGGCCCCAGGGATGACTGGAGAGACTTGGTTCAGGAGGCAGGGAGTATTATTCACATCAGGCTGAGTGATGGAAGCAAGACTCGCGTGGCCCCCAGCATGGGTCAGGCCTCAATAGAACCTTCTCTCCTGCTGCCCCTCGCTGCTCCCTCAGGAGCGGCTCTTCAAAGCTTTGATTTGAACTAAATCAAAGGTGGATGTTTTAATAATGAAGCATTTCCCCATTGCCCTCCAAACCCCATCTCCTAACATAAGCTTTGAGGGACAGTGAACAATAAGGTGGAAATGGGCTTATATAACCTTCTAGAAAAATCCATTATATTTTATTTTTTTTAAAGATTTTATTTATTTGTCAGAGGGAGAGAGCACAAGCAAGGGGAGTGGCAGGCAGAGAGAAAAGCAGGCTCCCCACTAAGCAAGGAGCCTGACATGGGACTCGATCCCAGGACCTTGGGATCATGACCTGAGCCAAAGGCAGCTGCTTAACTGACCGAGCCACCCAAGCACCCTGGAAAAACCCATTTTAAACTAAATTTATTTCAGTTTAACCAATTCATGGCTTATGTTCAGACAAGTAAGAGAGTTTTCTTGCCTGTTGGTCCTAAATCACCAAGGAACGCAGGCCTGTCAGAACGCTGGTCACAGTAGTCCATCGTTGGGTCTGCAGCACAGAGAAGGTCAAGGTTGCCGAGCCCAGCTGGCAGCTAGCAGGCTGAGTGATGTTCTGACCAGCTGCCCACTTTGCAGAGAAATGCTCCTGCTTCTTTTTCATACCCTTTTGCCATCTTTTGAGTTTTCTACTTAATTGACATTTTTCGTGTAAAGAAATATTTCTCCCCTTTCTCACAAAACGAATATTGTGTATACATATGAATTGGAGCCTGTGCGTCATGTTGCTCAATTTGGGGTTGTTATTGAAATCAGTGCTTAGCAATTCCCCGGCTCAGAAGTGAAGCACACCGACTTGATGATCCATGAAATTAAGCGACACAAAAAAACAAATACGGAATACCTTATATGAGGTCCCGAGAGGAGCCAGATTCACAGAGACAGAAAGGAGAATGGTGGGCACCAGGGGCTGAGGGAGGGAAATGGGAGTTGGTGTTTAATGGGGACAAAGTTTCAGTTTGGAAAGATGGGGAGGTTCTGGAGATGGATGGTGACGGTGGTTGCAGAATAGCATAATTAGACCTAACGCCACTGAAATGTACACTTAAAAATGATTACCGTTGGGGCGCCCGGGTGGCTCAGTGGGTTAAGACCTCTGCCTTCGGCTCACGTCAGGATCTCAGGGTCCTGGGATCGATCCCCACGTCAGGCTCTCTGCTCAGTGGGGAGCCTGCTTCCCCCTCTCCCTCTGCCTGCCTCTCTGCCTACTTGTGATCTCTCTCTCTGTCAAATAAATAAATAAAATCTTTAAAAAAAACAACAAAAAATGATTACCGTGGTTAAGTTTCTGTTATGTATACTTTACCGCAATTTTTGAAATGGAGAAAAAATGTTTGGGGGGGTCTATTTGTGGGTAGTGGATGGACGAGTCGTTTCTTCCATTTTTTCTTTTTTACCACAATTAAGAAAAAAATCAGTGAAGCACCTAACGATCCCAGGACGTGCTTTGTTAATGTACCTACCAGCGGATCTGCTTCTAACCCTCGGAGAAAACCTCACCACACCCCCCAGGGTCCCTCGGCAGGTTCCTGCGAGCCTAACACACCGCACACCCCAGTTCAGACCCGTCAGGCTTCAATCCGAGGCCAACCGGCTTTTGTCCTCCTTCAGAGCTGGGCAAACAACGGTTGCTTGTAGCAGAAGTGTGAGTCTCTACAAGAACCTAGGAAAAAGGGCAGAAATTTTGAATCCTCTGTGGACGAGACCCCGTGCCCAGCACTCCGCAGGCACAAAGTGAGACTCAGGATGGGTTTGGTGGATGCCTAGAAGCACAGAGAAAGAGGTTGAGCCTCTCATCAGGGCAAGTTTCAAATAGTTAGCTTTTTCTTTTCTTTTTTTTTGAGTTTTAAAAATTGTTTTATTGGGGCGCCTGGGTGGTTCAGTGGGTTAAAGCCTTTGCCTCTGGCTCAGGTCATGATCTCAGGGTCCTGGGATCCAGCCCCGCATCAGACTTTCTGCTCAGCGGGGAGCCTGCTTCCCCCTCCCTCTCTGCCTGCCTCTCTGCCTACTTGTGATCTCTCTCTCTCTCTCTCTCTCTGTGTCAAATAAATAAATAAAATCTTTTAAAAATTGTTTTATTGAGGCATAAATGTAAATGTTAAGTATACAGCTTGATACATTGACCATATGTATATACGTACACATTTATGTGTGTGTGTGTGTGTGTGTGTGTGTGTGTGTGTGTGTGTATGTGTGTGTCCGTCCTTCCAGGACCCCATAGTTTTTCTTTTCCCCCTTCCTTAGTTAATACCTGTCTCCCAGGTGATCACTGCTCTGGCGTGTAAGCACAGATCCGTTTTGTCTTCTGGAACTTGATACAGTGGAATCCTACAACATGTAGCCTTTCCTGTGGGGATTCTTGCACAACCCTCTCCCTGTTAACTTTGTATCTGAAAAACTTGAACAGCTCATTTCTATTGGCAAGGCGGGGCCGCGGGAACAAAGTACTCTAGGGTTGGAACATTTAAAAAATCGGAGATTTGGGGGCGCCTGGGTGGCTCAGTCGTTAAGCGTCTGCCTTCGGCCCAGGTCAGATCCCAGGGTCCTGGGATCGAGCCCCGCATCGGGGTCCCTGCTCAGCAGGAAGCCTGCTTCTCCCACTACCATTCCCTCTGCTTTTGTTCCCTCTCTCGCTGTGTTTCTCTCTGTCAAATAAATAAAAATCTTTAAAAAAAAAAAAAAATTGGAGATCCAGCCGCTTCTAAACATTTAGCAGTGGGGAAAGGGGAACTCTGGGCCCGCTGTCCTGTGTATATCTGTGAGCACACGTACAGATGGGTTTTATGATCTACTTCTTTGGTTCTTCCCCCATCCATCCTGCTGGGTCTTGGCGCCCGACCGCTTGGACGCAGTACCCAGCCCCGCTCTTACCAACCATATGCGCCTGGACAGATTACTTAAGCCCTCAGAACCTCAGCTCCTTCCTTCGCAAAATACGCATTAACATTAGCACCCACTCTGCGGGGTGGTGGCGGGATTTAGAAATACTTTTGCCAAATACAAGCATGGAGTCTTCACGTATAGATCACTCATTGGGTGTTCGTTGTAATGTCCGGTGCCTAGATTCTAGAAGCTTCTCAGGCAAGGGAGACAGATTAGTTCCTGAAACAGCAACTTGTGTCCTCTTCCGTTTTATGTGAATGTGAGCAATTACTTCTTCCCAGGTAGGCAGATGGGTAACTCCCTGCCATCGGTAAGACTTTCCCTTCGGTTCACCAGAATGTAAACAGACCCGGCCGAGTCGGTGCCAGATGGACTTCGGGTGTCTAAACCGGGTGTCCTTCCCCTCCCTGCAGGCTCTGAATTTGGTGGTGTGACAGCCTGGCACTGCGTCCCCGCAGGGGACCCCGTTAAGTGGGCTATCTTGGTGGGCATACCCAGCCCTTGGTGTCCATCGGAGACTCCATGCACCTCCTAACAACACCAGACTGCGTCCCCTTCTGTTGGCTGACTTCTGGTCAAACCAGAATGTCCCCTCTGCTTCCTGTGCTCAGCAAACATGGGGAAGTGAGGTCCCATCTCTGAGCTGCAAAGGGTTGCTAGAGCCCCATGAGTCAACACAAATAGAAAGGCTTTGCCAGGGGCGCCTGGGTGGCTCAGTGGGTTAAAGCCTCTGCCTTCAGCTCAGGTCATGATCTCAGGGTCCTGGGATCGAGCCCCGCATTGGGCTCTCTGCTCAGCAGGGAGCCTGCTTCCTCCTCTCTCTCTGCCTGCCTCTCTGCCTACTTGTGATCTTTCTCTGTCAAATAAATAAATAAAATCTTAAAAAAAAAAAAAAAAGAAAAAGAAAGGCTTTGCTAAGCAGTGAGTAGGGCTGGGCCAGGGCAGAGAAGGCGTGGAAGAGCTAAGGAGCCTCCACACTTGCATAACCCTGAGAAGAAAGCCTCCCCCTTGTCCCCACCCAGGCCTGGGCTTTATGTGTGAGCAACAATAATAACAGCTAACCTTGATCGCTACCTGGCACCGTTCCAAGCAACTTCATAGGTGTTAACTCCTTTAGCCTTTACAACAAAGCCAGCATTATCCCCATTTGCAGGTGAAGAAAATGAGGCTCAGAGAAGCTAAGGAATTTGCCCAAGGAGACGCACCTGGTGAGTGGTCCAGCCACGAACTGATCCCAAGCAGTCAGATTCTAAGAATCTAAGCTCTTAACCATTATGCAAAGCTGCTAAGTTATGCTGGTCCACGGGGTGGAGGGGCCTAACTCCATGGCCACGACCACGCCCACGCCCCTTCCCAGCCTGTCTCTGCCTCTGTCTCCAGCCTCTTCTACCGTGTGTTCCTTGCCTTCCAGCCAAAACAAGTCCATGGGGTGGCTCGGGAGCCCCGTTCTTCATACCTTTGCGTCTTTGCATCTGCTATTTCCTCCATCTATCCTTCCTAACAGCCATCTCATCAGCCCCGGCTGGCAAACTCCTATCTATTTTTCAAGACCCATCTTAAGTTATGCCTCCTACGTGAAGCCTTCCTTGACCACCACCCCTACACAGTTCATAGTGGACCCTCAGTGCCTTCAGATTTTGCCTTTGGCAAATTTGCCAAATTTGCCTTTAAACTGCTGACTCTCAGGTGGGGTCTGGTGGGCAGACAGGCAAATGTCACACTCAGCTTACGCGAATTCAGCAACTGCTTCCTGCAAGGAAAGCAGGAGATAGCGTATAAGTGGCATGAGTGTCCCCCTAGGGTGGCTGTGACATGGACAGGTGAAGCACCATCCCCTCTCGTGTCACCTTCTCGGGCTCTCATCGTCTGAGCATCCCGTGCTCTGAGGAATCACCCAGAATTTAACAAAGTGTATTTTGCAAACCTGGTGCCTAAAATCCAATACTCCTTTGTCTGGTGCTCAACCCAAGAAGCAGGGACCCGCTCCACAGAGGAGCAAGCAACAGCCTTGGCCGGTGAACTTGAGAGAGAGGGATGCTGACATGCAGTGAGACATCTTCCTAAGAGAGGACGGGGGTGTTTTGGCCAAAGGACTCTTCCCCTTATAGACTTGCTTTGGAATCTGACTCCCACGCCGGCTGTGACTGATCGATGGGCCACGCTGATTCACAATTATACCACTTGGCTTCTACGTTCTGTCTCCCTCGACATCCTGAGCTCTCCTGCAGAGCGTTATTCATCTTAATAAATGTCTCCTGGTGCCCAGGCTGGGTCCAAGCCCTACTGGGAGCTGCTTGGTCCGTCTTTGGTGGAAGGAGAGTAACTAGAAGCCAAGCCCCCCCACCCCCAGGGGACCACACCCAGAAACGAGGCAGCTGGTTCTGACTCGTCTAAAAATGCTTGAATCACGTGTGTCGGTCTTTTGAACTGTACTTGGCAAACCGGGTCCCAATAACCTACCCAGTGTGTGTCTGGTGGAATCCCCTTTGAGTTTCTTTTCCTTGCATGTGCTTCCCTTGCAAAGAAATAAAATGGCGGGGAGAAGAAATAACAGGGGCATGTGTATGATATCCTGTGTTCCGGTGATTAATGAATGGTGAATAATGAGCGGTGATTAAAACAATTGGAAATTCCCACCCAAGAAGCCGCTGGTGAGGCAGAAACTAGCAAAGCTGTCCTAATAAGGAGAGGTCGGAAGGCAGGAGAGTGAAGAAGAGAGGAGTGAATCATGAGCAGCAGCTCAGAGCCTGGGAGCCCACGCGATGCTTCCGCGAGGCTTGGCTTGGATTTCTTTCCACCTGGAAGACCTCGAATTCACACCGGAATCTGGAGCTTTGTCTGAGTTTCTGTGAATCCGGGTAATCGATCTTCCAAAACACGACACCAGAGGAATACCAAGTTCCTGGGGAGGCAAAAGAAAGAGATGCTGAAGGAGAAAACACCCAACCACTTTCTTTAAATTACAGTGCAAGCTGACCCAGTGGGGGGCGGCCGTGGTGGGTGGCTGAGATTTATTCCAGTGTTGGGATTTCCGGTTTCAGGGTATGATTCATGATAGTGAGCACAGAAGAGGAAAACGTGCAAGCAACGTGTCGTTCTGAAGCTCAGAGCCTCTGTGATGAGTTTTAAGTTATTTTTCTCAAGCAATGAGGGTCTCTCTGCTACTGAGTAGTAGAGCTGGGGGGAAGTGGGGAAGGGGAGTCCAGAATTCAAGCAGGTCCGTGGTTGGATCCTTAGCCTTTCACTCTCCATCTGACCCCTCTGCTAATATATGCAAATATATGCATCATTGAGGATGGGGGGGGCAGTCCTGTGGGTGATATGTCCTTGGCTGTGACCCCAGGAAACAGCCCATCATGTACATGGATCTTTACCGATTTATAAAGGTGGATGAGCCTCGGCTTTACTGCGCATGTGCTTCCTCTGGGCGATGAACCGGGAAGCGGGAACATGGTGAGGTGATAGATATATGCTCACCTGAAGTGAGCCATTGCTCCCTTTCAGCGTTTCCTTTGGATTTGCAAAATGAGTTAGAATGAAAATCTGGGTTATTTGACCCAAAATAAAAACTATAAGTAACAGGTGGCATTAGAGATGCATGGAGGAAGGATTGGTGCGTTCAATAACGAGATGGTCTGAACTGAAATCAAAAGTCAGACGCTTAATTGACTGAGCCACCCAAGTGCCCCCCACCCTCAGTCAGGAATTTTTAAACAATGCCGTGGCCAACGGGTATAAACACAGAGGAGCAATAAGAATGGGGAGGAAATTGGGGCGCCCGGGTGGCTCGGATGGTTAAGCATCTGCCTTCAGCTCAGGTCATGATCTCCAGGTCCTGGGATGGAGCCCCAGCTCAGTGGGGAGTCTGCTTCTCCCTCTTTCTTTGCTTCTCCCCCTGCTTGTGCTCTCTCTGCCTCTCTTTCAAATGAATAAATAAAATCTTTAAAAAAAAAAAAAAATAGAACAGGGAAGAAATTGACCACCTAACTAGCCCTGCTACAGTCCTGAGAAAGGACTCCACTTCCCTTGACAGTAACCTAGCCCCGCTGGAGACCGGGGGCCGGAGGCCACAAGGGAGTGTGCCATCTTTCCGAGATGGGATGTTCCAAGAATTTTTTTGGAAATAGAGCGGTAAGACCTTTTGATGGTTGCAGGAAAAGAACACAAGGTTGACATACATACACCGCTTGGGTATCAGCCTGATAACGGGCTTTCTGAAAACGGATCTAGCTTCATTTTAATCTGATGTCTTCAAGAACCCCTGGGCCTCCAGCTCTCTCTCTCTCTCTCAAGATTTTAAATGGCTACACTGCCTGAAGGTGAAGCATTGGAGTAAATAAACTTCTGCCTCGGAGAGTGTTTTCTCTCTCTGAGCTGTTAATTAAGAAGCTCGGAGCCCCTGGTTCCCGCCAAGATTGATTAGCCCAGACTGAAATCCGGGGGTGGCGGTATGTCTGTGAGATACTTCCAAAGGCAGCCAGGCAAGAATATGGAGATGAGGGATTTCCCTGGAGCCCTTGAGAGGCTCGTGACCTCTGCCTCCACAAGGGCACCCAGCACTGCCTAGCTCCTGAGCTTACCACTGAAAAAGGCAAGCAAAAATTCCTGCTGCCGTAGGTAGGAAGGAGCTCACATTCTGATCATGGGCAGCAAGAACAAATGAACCGGTAACACAGTGGTCTCAAAGACCAGAGTGGGGGCGCCTGGGTGGCTCAGTCCTTAAGCATCTGCCTTCAGCTCAGATCATAATCCTGGATTCCCCGGGATCGAGTCTCACACTGGGCTCCCTGCTCAGCAGGAAACCTGTTTCTCCCTCCCTCACTCCCCCTGCTTATATTCCCTCTCTTCGCTGTCTCTCTCTCTGTCAAATAAATAAATAAAATCTTAAAAACAATAACAAAGGCTAGAGCTGGGAGGGACACAAAGCAGGAAGACTGTGGGTGGGAAGTGAGGAGAACACTTTAGGGAGCTGGTCAGGGAAGGCTGCTCTGAGCAGATGACCTTTCGGCTGAGACTGGAATGACAAAAAGGACCCAGCTCTTGCTAAAGAAAGAGCATTTTTAGAAATCAGGACCAGCATGTGCAAAGGCCCTGGGGATGGGAAAGAGGTTAGTGTGTTCAAGAAAGAAGGCAAAGGAAGCCCGAGCACAGTGACCAAAGCAGAGAGGGGTACAAGCTGAAGTAGGAGAGATTAGGACATTTTGCTCCAAAAATGCAAACTTAAGCCATCTTGAAAGCCAAGTCAGGAAGGCAGCTGAGTTGGGGCCCCAGTATTCTGAGCCAGGTGTGGCTGCCTGGTAGTAGTCGGGAATACTGACAGTGGCAAAGGCTCTTCTTCCTTAGGTACTGATCATAGACTGGGAACTGGCAGGAAATGTAGAATTATTCTAGCCCAACCCCCTCATTTTACAAATGAAGGAACAGAGGCCCAAGGAGGGTAATGGTCTTCTTGATAAAATGGAGAAAATATTTGCTGTTCAGATTGAGGGTTCTATTTCCACTAGTGTCTAGAGAGCTGCTGGCTGGCCAGCCTAGAGAGAGTGAACAAGGCCAGGGGGAGAGGTTCAAGAAGAGGTTGACAAAAGTCCCAGCATGTGATCACACACAGCGGCTGGCCTGGGGAAGGCAAGTACACTCACACCTTCCCGTGGGAGGGAAAACGCACAGAACTCTTATGCCAGTTAGCAGTTCTGATCAAATGAAAGCACGTAGCTGGTCAAAAATTGGAAAGCCAGGGCGCCTGTGTGGCTCAGATGGTTAAACGTCTGCCTTGGGCTCAGGTCATGATCCTGGAGTCCCAGGATTGAGTCCTGCATCAGTCTCCCTGCTCCTCGGGGAGTCTGCTTCTCCCTCTCCCTCTGCCTCTCCCCCTGCTTGTGCCCTCTCTCTCTGTCTCTCTCTCTCTCTCTCAAATGAATAAATAAAATCTTTAAAAAAAAAAAAAAAAAGTTGGAAAGCACTCAAATGTCCCTCAACAGGTGCATGGATAGATAAACCCAAGTTTATACAGACACAGTAATATTACTTAGCAGTAAAAAGAAACACATTATGAACCGCTGCAGGAACATGGGGTAGACTCACAAACATGTTGAGCAAAGAAACCAGGTGCAAAAGAGAATATGCTGTAGGATTCTGTTTATATGAAGGTCTGGATCAGGCAATGTATAGTCCTCTGGACTTCTTACAGAAGCCGAGGTTGACTGTAAAGAGACATTAAAAGGACATTCAGAAGTGATGAAAAGTTTTTATACCTTGACTCTTGTGGTGGTCACATGCATATATGTTTGTTAAAACTCTTAAAATGAGTGGACCCTTTTTAATGTATGTAATTTATATCTCAGTAAGATTGATTTTTAAAAATAAATTGTTAGGGGCACCTGGGTGGCCCAATCAGTTAAGCATCTGCCTTCAGCTCAGGTCGTGAGCTCAGGGTCCAGGGATCAAGCCCCACGTGGGGCTCCCTGCTCAGCAGGGAGTCTGCTTCTCCCTCTCCCTTGGTCCCTCCCTGATGCTCATGCACACACTCTCTTTCTCTTTTTTCTTCTCTAAAATCTTTTTTTTAAAGATTTTATTTATTTATTTGAAAGAGAGAGAATGAGAGAGAGAGAGAGAGCATGAGAGGGGGGAGGGTCAGAGGGAGAAACAGACTCCCCACCAAGCAGAGAGCCCGATGCGGGACTCGATCCCATGACTCCAGGATCATGACCTGAGCTGAAGGCAGTCGTCCAACCATCTGAGCCACCCAGGCACCCTCAAGTAAATAAATAAAATCTTTTAAAAAAATCTCTTCCCTAGCCTCCACTATTGTATGCACGTATATACTGGGCACATGAAGCACCTGGGAGGGGAGACAGCAGCTCATTGCAAACAAATACGTCCCCGGAGAGAGAGAGACAGTTTCTGTACATGGACTTTTTGTCTACAGTCAGTATTGAGAAGGGGTGTGGCAGTTTCTCCGATTGCTATTGAATGCAGCACAGATGAGGTATGCGCACATACTGCTCAAAACATCTAGGCGGTGCTCTAGTGTTTTTAAGTTTTAGAAAAATTAATAAAGCAAACGAGACACTTGTCAGCACCCGCCCCATCAGCAACAAGCGGCTTCTTTCCCGTTGGTAAGGACAACACTGTCCTGTCACATCACCCCTCCCCCTTCCCAGACCAGGAGGGAGGGAACAAAGGTGTCAAAGAGGGCGTCCTTCTTGCACCGACGGAAGGGGACTGCAGCAAGTTTGGAGACCTAAATAAATCATCCTGCTCGCTCTGTCTTTCTTTCTTCCTCCAGGAGCTTCTGAGATCGCCCTGCCGCATGGAAGTGGCATTACAGTTTTCGTAAAGCCTGGGACCCCACCCCTACCACTAAAGCCCTGTCTCATCAACAGTTCTAAGAAATATAAAACCTCATTGACCATCGAATCTGGAGAAAAAGAGGTCTTTTCCTTCAGCTGCCGTGACCCAGAGAATCACTTTGTCATTGAGATCCAGAAGAATATCGGTAAGTACACACTCACCAATGTTTGGCCTCGCTGCCTGTTTCCAGGGGGAGATAAACACCTCTAAGCTGAAATTCACACTCTTTAGCGGTGATGTGGCTCTCAGCGCTTTACACAGGTTACATTGTTGAAGCTCCAAAACAGCCCTATGAGAAACTCACAAAGACAGTGACTGGCCTAAGATGCCATAGCTATTAAGTAGCAGCAGGGCAAGAACCCAAGTGCTCTGCAGAGCTCCGGGCTCTGCCTGTCACCATCGAGCCACAATGTTTCTTGATGGAGCTGTAGATCTTCCTTCAGGTCTGGGATACTCCAGCAGATGTGTTACGTTTAAAGTGTTTGAACTAAAACTTGAAAGCTAATTTAATTCAAATGTAAATGAATTAAATTTTCCGCCAACATTTTGCTGACGAGGAGCAGAAAGCAAGGGAGTTGGAAGACAAAGAAGTTGGAGGGGCACCTGAGTGACTCATGGGTGGAGTGCAAGACTCTTGAACTTGGGGTTGTAGGGTTGAGTCCCACATTGGGTGTAGAGGTTACTTTAAAAATTTTTAAAGAAAGAAAGGAAAGAATGGAGGGAGGGAAGGAGGGAAAGAAGAGAGGAAGGGAAGAAGGCAGGAAAGAAATTGGACAGTTGAGGACATAAGGGTGGGGAGGTGGGTCCAAGAGACACAGTGGGGAAAACAGCAACTTTGAGGCTGAGGGAGTTGGGTCTGACTTCAAGCTTCAGGCTTCTGATCGTGTGAGCTCATCACATGGCTTTACATGATTCACTTAACTGCTTTGTGACTTGGTGTTTTCTTCTATAAAATAAGAGTCAATGTTCCAACCAACAGGGCTCTCTTGAGGGCGAAATAAACTAATGGGCTAAAAATGTTTGACACACAAGGTAACAAAGTACAGCTATTTGGAATTGTTGTTATTCTTCATCATTTGAACTTGGGATGGGAGATTGACACAAAATATAAGCGCCAGGCAGAAAGAATTAAACGTAGAATTTCCCAATTGCTTTAAGGTGGGTGTGCCAACTAGTAGCCTAGATGTAGTAACAACGAGGAGAACATGATTTGAGACCCAATCAAAGCCGTATTCAGAAAATTTATTTTGCCTTTCATTGAAAATAAGTGAATCAGACAACAGATAAGCAAGAAAAGGGAGTAAAACGAACCTTAGGAAGAAGTTCAGAAAAACAAAAGGAGGGCGACTGGGTGGCTCAGTAGGTTAAGCAGCTGTCTTCAGCTCAGGACACGATCCCAGAGTCCTGGGATCGAGCCCTGCATCAGGCTCCCTGCTCAGTGGGGAGTCTGCTTCTCCCTCTCCCTCTGCTACCACCCCCCACCCCTGCTCGTGCTCTCTCTCTCTCTCTTTTGCTCTTGATCTCTCTCAAATAAATAAATAAAATCTTTAAGAAGAGAGAGAGAGAAATTAAAGTACTTACCAGCAGTTTTAAAACTACAACTGATAACTAAAGCTAAGGCACAGTTCTCTATAAGGACTATTATGTGTTGACTGAATGATATTTACAAAGGCAATTTTTTTAAAGATTTTTATTTTATTTTATTTATTTGTCAGAGAGAGAGAGCACAAGCAGGCAGAGTGACAGGCAGAGGCAGAGGGAAAGCAGGCTCCCCACTGAGCAAGGAGCCCGATGTGTGACTCGATTCCAGGACCCTGGGATCATGACTGAGCTGAAGGCAGCCGCTTAACCAACTGAGCCACCCAGGCGTCCCTACAGAGGCAATTTCTAAAATAAGTTATGTACAACATTATGATAATAAGTGTGAAAATCTGAATAAAAGGACTAATTTTCGGCAAATGTAATGAGCCAGATTGACTCCTAGGAAGTTAGGAGACCTGAATAAATAAATAACCAAGGAGGAGATTGGAAACCGTGTCCAAGATGGAGGAAAGCAGGATTTGGGTCATTTAGACATGGTTTCATAGAGGATCCTATAAAACTTCAAGGAGAAGATGAGTTCTTATATTTAAACCATTCCAGGGGCACCTGGGTGGCTCAGTGGGTTAAAGCCTCTGCCTTTGGCTCAGGTCATATCTCAGGGTCCTGGGATCGAGTCCCGCATTAGGCTCTCTGCTTAGTGGGGAGCCTGCTTCCCCCCTCTCTGCCTCCCTTTCTGCCAACTTGTGATATCTCTGCCAAAGAAAGAAATAAAATCTTTTTTTAAGTAATTAATTAATTAATTAACCATTCCAAAGGAGGGCTGGCAAATCTTTTCCATGAGAGGCTAGATAATAAATATCTCAGATCGTCTCCAAACCAACCACTGAGCTCCACTGTTACAGGAGGAAATCAGCCACAGATAACAGGGAAATGTCTGGACAGTGATGTCCTACATGTTTACGCTTGGTGGTTGGGATTGGGCTGGGCTGGTCCCATGAGCTGTGATCTGCTGACCCGTGTTCTAGAGCACAGAAAGAGGTGGATTTTCATAGTTCATGTAATAAGGCTCTTACAACCCTAATATTAAAATGTGCCGGAGCACTAAAACAAAACCAAAAAAGCCCGCTGTCTAAAGAGGGTTAAGAGATCCCATGAGGACCCAACAGGAGCCAATCCATGTGGCCCTGGGCACATTGGAGGTATGGCTAGAAAGCCCTGAGGGGCGTGGCTTTTTCTTTTTCTTTTTCTCT
>CM053603.1:10524615-10537978 GCA_028646535.1 Procyon lotor
AGGAGCCAGTCATGAAAGAATACCAACTGTACCTTCTATTGCATGAAGTTCAAAACTGGGCAGAACTAGTCTACACTGTTTGAAGCTTTCACTGAAGTGTATCAACCACACTGAAAAGTGTATCACTGACTAAGGGGGGCTCCAGGTGCTGGTCAGTTCTGATTCTTGATCGGGGTGCTGATTACATGGGTGTGTTTACTTTATCATGAAAATGCATCAAATTGATGAACTTTCCTGACCTTTTAATAAAATCTTTACCAAAAACTTCATATCCAACTATGTCTTTCCACCGGGCTAGAGTTCCCACTCCCTAGTGAAGTCCTATCCCCTCAGGAGGGCCTTTTCCCTGTCTTTTTCTCTCAATATGAGAGCAGTTGAGGAGGGTTCCACAGAGTTGTCCTTTGCAGGCTCCCACTGGTCTGGGTGGAGGGATTGCTCATCTGACCCATCTTTGGGTATTGGCTCTTGTCACTGCACCCTCTGCTCATGTCTGTGGCTTGTGTCATCTGTGGTCTGTTTTCTCAGCAAGGGCAATGGACTGGAATTTTTCCAGGGAGATTGGTTCAGCCCCCACCAGCATGTGGCATACCTAGGGTTATACAGTGCACAACCTATACAATGGTTCATGGCAGGCCTGATCCTCACCTCAGCTCCTGGGGTTCTGTGGAGCCTGTGAGATCTAGACATGCTATCCGTTTGCCCCCTACCTCACCTCAGCCCTCAGCTACTGTCACTGCTGGGACTGCTTCACCTTTCTCTATCTCTCACAAAGAATAAAAGGTAGGCATTCCATAGATCTCTTCCGGAATGGGAAGATGTAGGAAGCCAGGACAAAGAGAAGTGGCTGTGAGTTGGTTCTATCCTTGTGGGAGAAGCCAAGGAGCTGTTCTCAGCACAAGGAACAAAGGGAGAGAGTAGTGAGTCTTAGCTCCTATTTCCCACCCTGGCAGGTCCCCCTCCCTGGGCTTGAATTACTTAATCCAGCAAATTCCCATTTTGTTTGAGGCTGGTTTGAAATAGGTTTATGCCCTCGACAATCAAAAAAGTCCTAAAAAAAAAAAAGTCCTGACTAATACATCCATTGAAGTTTTTTTTTTTCCCTCCCAGAGAAGCAGACTTCCTTCGAAAGTGAAAGTGAATTCAGACTACTGGGTTGAAGAAAGCAGAAATATTTGTTCAAGATACGAAAGAGTGAGTCAGTTTGGCCCACCTCTTTACCCACTTCCCTTCTGATCATCCAGGTCATCCAAAAGTGGGACTCGGCCTCAACCTTAATACCCTGCTCCACAAAGATTAAGACAGAGAATTAGAGAGAGAGAGAGAGAGAGAGAATTTAGCTAGTGTTCAATTATTAGCTATTTGCTCAATGAACAGATCAAATGAATATGACAGAGGAACACCAGGAAATACACTCACTGACGCAAGGTTTATTGCCTTAGGGGCTGGTTTATCTTACAGGGATGATGAAGCATTTCTGGGAACCGTGATGGAACTGACAACAATCCAGGCATTGGCGGGAATGTGGATTAAAGTGTCTTGATTGCAGGGGCTGACCTATTTTTCAGTGTTTCCCCATTGTTACAGCTTGAGACTCTGCTGACTTGACTGTTCGTAGAAGCATAGTCTTCTCAGGAGCCCCCAAGGCAGTCTTTTCGGGAAGCCTGTGTCAAGAAGCCACGGTGATCTCTATCACCACGGGATGTGATGTGTCCAATGGGAAAGATGTAACAGACCTCGGTGGGGGAAGCAAAGTCTCGGAAGTGACGCTGGTTATGGAAACACGTGGAAATGGTGAGAGAGAGAGAGTGAGAGCAGGAGGCACCCCAGCCTGCCTCCAGAGAGAGGTAAGGCTTCTCCGGTCCCCCAAGTCCCCACAAAGATAGCCTCACAGGGCAAGGGCTCTGCTGGGCACCAGGTGCCCTCTGCCATTCTCACGGGAGGGTTGAGGGGGTTTCTGTCTCCTATGTTTTGAAGACTGGCTACATACCTGTGCACTCAGCAGGTGTAAGGGATCATATAAAACAACTCCAGCATGGGAGTGTTCTGCCTGAAAATGGGGAAAGGTCTACTTCCCAGGAGCATCCGTTCCAGCAAAGTATTCAGCTTGGAGGAGTTCGCTAAGGATATATATGGCTAAATTCGATTCCAAACTGCCTTCACAAATTTGTACTCTCCCCAGGATCTGCCTCAGCCCATTCTCAGCATTAGATGTGAAGATTTTTTAACAACATGTTTCCTTATTTGATAGATACTAATGATATTTATTGTTGGGTTTTGTTTGCATTGATATCTGTTTTTAAAGAATGCAATGGGATAAGGTTTTGAATATCATCTATTATATATTCATTCCTCCATAGTCCATTCTTCCCCTGCTTAGAGTTTTGTGCCAGTAAGCACGGGCCAGGAAGCCGAGGCAAAACTCTCTAAGGTAGAGGAAGGTGGTCGCAGTGTGAATCGAAGATGTCATTGCTCTGCTTTGAGTTTTGAAGCAGACTTGAAATCTCATAGCAAGACAATGGTCTGGAAAGCTAGACTTTTCAGAGAGAGAGAGAGAGAGAGAGAGAGAGAGAGAGAAAGGGTTTTCTTAAAACTACCAAGGCTGCAGTTTTCTTTGCACATCAAAAAAATCAAGCTCAGAAAAGTTGAGTGATCATTTAGGGAATCATAGAGAAGGGCAGAAGGCAGATATGACAAAAGAGGACTTTCTGCCTCGCAGGAAGAACAGCTATTTTGTGACTTGGGGAAAGAAATGAGGAACAGAGCAAGGAAAGAAAAGGAGGGGTGAGGTTCTGAGGGTGCTAATTTTCCCCACCAGCCTCATGGGGATCCAAACCCCAGTGGGGAAAGGAGGGTAGTTTTAAGGACTCCAAGAACACCAGGGCGGATACCCCCACCTCCCTGGGTATAACCTAAGGAGTCTTGAAATCTTTCAGAGGAGCCGTTGGGTGAACTTGACATCGAATCCGTCACAGCACCCAAGTCATGGAGTAGAAATGATTGAGAGAGGTGCTTGAGTGTGAGATAGCATCCTTGTTCATAATGAATGGTCAGCATGAAATGTGGAAGAGGTCTAGAAGTTCCTATGTGCCAGAGGGGGACCCCAAAAGCAGCTGGGGTGCTAGCTGGGGAATTCACTAGGACATCACCATGGCTAATGGCAATGTGACCAAGGCTACAAGAGGGGCTTCTCAAACTGGGGATCCAATGGCTTTCCCATGCAGTCCTCTGGGAATCAGGAGCCTCCATGAGAACCAGGTAAGATCAAGGCAGCCAGGCAGAGCCTCCAACCTGCTGGCGTCATATAATTGAGCCACAAGATCTGAAGATAAGAAAACTTCACCTGCAACCAGTTGCCATCTTGGAACGAAGAGGGAGAAGGAAAACCTTTGCAGTTGTGAGGACACCCAAAGATGAAATAATTATCCAAAAGGAGATGATTTTGCCCCAGCAGAGCCTGAGATACCATAATGGCAAGAACAAGAGGCTTTTGCCTGCAGTGAAATGGGGCCTTGGGAGCTGACTGGGATTTTGTTGGCAGTCCTGTTTTGCACGTCTGCATAAATTTCACCTTCACAAGATACCCGTGACTTCTAGAGTAACATACGTTATTCCCCTCCCCCAATTATAATGGTAACAGGGTTTCATTTTAGAGAGTTTGGGGCACAACATTGTAAAGAAGAAAATGAAAATCAACCCATCATTTCACAAACCATAGATGGCCAGTGTTACCATCTCGGTGTATTTCCTTCCTGTCTGTTTTCTATGTATGTTGTTTGTTTGTTTGTTTGTGTTGTTGTGATTGCACACTTGTGTGTCTTATTTGTGGACAGGATTCAGTAATGTAGAAGGCGCTCTTGCTTGTGGGAAATAATATCTGCCACTTTGTTACTTTATCAACGTTAAATAGTTCTAACAGTTCACAGTAGTCATTACCACCGAATTGAAAATATATGAAGTTAACAGATTGATTTCCCCGAATGCTTAAACATTGACAAAAGTATGATCAGTTAAACTTCCCTAAACATTTGATTACAAATCTCCGATACATCAGATTTGCTCATGTGCTTTTAAGTGCCTTAAAATGGGGACAGAGCGTGCCCAGGATTTGACAAGGATTTCTGCACTGCCCAGCACTTATATGAACACAATTAACAAAAGTGCTGAGACCATGGATTTATAGTCTCTCTTTATCATCATCATCTTCTTCTTCCTGTGTTTATTTCCCTCCAGGGACATAACTTTCTTTCCCTCAGCCCGCAGAGCTGGGGGGCCCTCTGCACTGAGCTGACTGGGATTGGATAAAGGACAATGGGTCAGGGACTTTTCAGATTATTGATGCTGACAGCTTAGATATGGTTTGATTTGTTGTAGACCTTGTCTTTGCCCCCAGAATGACAATTGCTCTGGTGTTTTTTACTCTGTAGCCCGACCTGTTTTCAATTGTCCAGGGGAAGGGATGTTGGGGGAGGGGGCTGGCCCGATTTAGATAAAAATCTGTCATCCTGAAACTACAGCCTCTTTCTCACTGACTATTTTGACCTCTAATATTGACATTCTTGTTTTGCCTCCTAACATCATTTTGTGATTTTAATGGCTGTATAATATTTGCTGGGATGGAGGCACCATCGTTTAGTTAACACATTTACTTAACTATTAGGCATTTAGATTATGTTCAGCGTGGTTTTCATTAAACTCATCTCCATTTGAACAATGCTTGTTTATGAATCTCTACACATCTTTCTACTTTCTTGGGTTGAACTCATAGAAAGGAACCTCCTAGGATGATAGTTACACAGATATTCAAGGCTTTTTAAAAAAAGACTTTATTTATTTGAGAGAGAGACCAGCTGGAGTGGGAGGGGCAGAGAGAGAGGGACAAGCAGATTCGCTGCTGAGCAGGGAGCCCGATCCAGAGCTCCATTCCAGGATCCTGGGATCATGACTTGAGCCAAAGGCAGACACTTAACCAATTGATTTATGATATGTAATGCCAAATTGCCTTCTGGAATGGCTTGGTAGGCCTCATTTTTCTAGTGCGGTCCCACACAGAACAGGAGAAGACATTGCTATCCTTCTTGGAGCCAGGGAAATCAATACAGAGCATAGCAAGCTGACTAAGGAGACAGTTACTCTTGGAGGTTCTTGTGAAGGACAGTCCATGCCAAGTTTCCAAACATTGCCTGGGTCACTCACATATTTTAACTAATAATCACCACACAGCCTGGTATGGTCAGGTATACTTAAGGGACAGTGGAAAAGAATATTTGGACAGTTCCAGAAAAGCTGGAACATATTATCATTAGCTATTCATACCTACATTGTCCAAAATGGCAGCCACTAGTCACATGTGGCTATTGGGCTAGTATGACTAAGGAATGGGATTTTTAATTTTAATTTATTTTTAAATTTTCATTAATTTAAAAATGGATATTTGATTCAGTTATTAGAAAAACTTTTAGGTATGTTTGGAACAACCCCAGTATGTGAATCTATTTTAACTGTAAATTTTAGGAAACCCAATTAAATACAGATCAGTATTTCCAATGACAATTTAATGTCCAAACTGAGATATGCTGTTAAGTGTAGAATACACACTGCATTTCAAAGATTCAGTATGGAAAAAGAATGTAAGATACCCCATTAGTAAATATTTTATATTGATAATGGTTATAATGATAATAGTTTGGATACATAATGTTAAGTAAAGTACATCATTAAAATTAATGTCACCCACTTTTCCTTTTTAAAAATAAACTTTTAATTTTAGAATACTTTTAGATTTGGAGAAAGATTGCAAATATTATATGGAAAAGTCCGATATGCCCCACATCCCATTTCCCTATTATCAGTATTTTAACATTAGTGACATTTGTCACAACAAATGAGCCAGTATTGATACATTATTATTGACTAATCCTTTATTGAAATTTCCTTTGTTTTTACCTAATGCTTTTTTTCTGTCCCAGGATCCCAACCAAAATACACATCACATTTAATTGCCACATGTCCATAGTCTTATCTTGGTTGTCACAATTTCTCAGACTATCCTTGTTTTTGATGACCTTGACAGTTTTGAGGAGCACTGGTCAGGAGGTTCATAGTGTGTCCCTTAGTGGGAATTTGATGTTTTTCTCATGACTAGATTGGGGTAATGGGTTTTCTGGAAGGGACATTTTTTTCTTCTCCCTCAGATATCTGTTTATTCAATCATTTATTAATATCAATATGGCATCATGGATATTTATTTTAATCTTTATGTTTTTATTCAATACTACTTTACTCTTGCTCTTGCTCAAATTTTTCTAGCTTTGGCATGGAAGCTTTCTCAGTTTGCTCTTGTGTTCTTTTGACAGGCTCCCATGTCCCCATTGTGGAGTTTGGGGAGCCTGCTTCTTTCTTTCTTTCTTTCTTTCTTTCTTTCTTTCTTTCTTTCTTTCTTTCTTTCTTTCTTTCTTGACAGAGAGAGCACAAGCAGGGAGAGTAGCAAGCAAAGGGAGAGGGAGAAGCAGGCTCTTCACTGAGCAGGGAGCCCAGTGCAGGACTCAATCCAGGACCTCCAGGTTCATGACCTGAGCCGAAGGCAGATGCTTAACTGACTGAGCCACCCATGTGCCTCTTTTTCTTCTTTTTTAAAATGTGGCTACTAGAAATAGTCAAAGATGGTGGAAGAGTAGGAGATCTTAGTTTCATCAGATCCCAGGAATTCAGCTAGATAGCTATCAAATCATCCTGAACACCTGCAAACTCGACAAGAGATCGAAGAAAAGAATAGTTGCAACTCTACAAATAAAAAGCAACCACTTTCTGCAAGAATGACAAGACAGAAAACTCACCTCAGAAAAGAGAACAAGAGGCAGTACTGACTTCCAGGAACCTGATCAGTATGGATCTAAGATGTCAGACTAGAGTTCAGGAAAACGACTATAAAGATCCTAGCTGAGCTTTTCTAGCTGGGCTTGAGAAAAACATAGAAGACACTGAAGAATTCTTTTCTGGAGAAATAAAAGAAATAAAAGCTAATCAAATCAAAATAAAAAAGGCTATTAATGAGATGCAATACAAAAATGGAGGCTCTAACTGCTAGGATAAATGAGGCAGAAGAGAGAATTGGCAATATAGAAGGCCAAATGAAGGAGAATAAAGCTGAGAAAAAGAGAGATAAACTACTACTGGATCATGAGGGAGACTCAAGAGATAAGTGATACCATAAAGTGAAACAATATAAGAATAATTGGATCCCAGAAGAAGAGGAAGGCGGGGGGGCAGAAGGTATACTGGAGCAAATTATAGTGGAGAAGTTCCCTAATCTGGGGAAGGAAGCAGGCATTCAACTTCAGAAGGCACAGAGAAGCCCTCTCAAAAGCAATAAAAATAGGTCAACACCACGACATAATAGTGAAACTTGCAAATCTCAGAGACAAAGAGAAAATCCTGAAAGCAGCTCCGGACAAGATGTATGTAACCTATAAGGGCAGAAACATTAGACTGGCAACAGACATATCTGCAGAGACCTGGCAGACCAGAAAGGACTGGCATGATATATTCAGGGTATAAATGAGAAAAATATGCAGCCAAGAATACTTTATCCAGCAAGGATGTCATTAAAAATAGGAGAGATAAAAAGCTTCCAGGACAACAGAAACTAAAAGTATTTGCGATCACTAAACCAACCATGCAAGAAATATTAAAAGGGATCCTTTAAGCAAAGACAGAGCCCCAAAGTAACATAGACCAGAAAGGAACAGAGACAATATACCGTAACAGTGACTTTACAGGTAACACAATGGCACTAAATTCATATCTTTCAATAGTTACTCTGAATTTAAATGGGCTAAATTCCCCAATCAAAAACACAGGGTGTCAGATTGGATAAAAAAATAAGACCAATCGATTTGCTCTTGGCAAGATACTCATTTTAGACCCAAAAACACCTCCAGATTAAAAGCGAGGGGGTAGAAAACAATTTATCTTGCTAATGGACATCAAAAGAAAGCTGCGGTAGCAATCCTTATATCAGACAAATTATATTTTAAAACAAAGACTGTAATAAAAGATGAGGAAGAACACTATGTCATAATAAAGGGTCTGTCCAACAAGAAGATCTAACAGTTGTAAATATTTATGCCCCTAACATGGGAGCAGCCAATTATATAAACCAATTAATAACAAAATTAAAGAAACACATTGATAATAATATAATAATAGTAGGGAACTTTAACACCTCACTCACTACAATGGACAGATCATCTAAGCAGAAGATCAACCAGAAAACAAGGGCTTTGAATGACACACTGGCCCAGATGGACTTCATAGATATGTTTAGAGTGTTCCATCCTAAAGCAACAGAAAACACATTCTACTCAAGTGCATACGGAACATTCCCCGGACTAGATCACATACTGGGTCACAAATCAGATCTCAACCAACACCAAAAGACTGGGATCATTCCCTGCATGTTTTCAGACCACAATGTTTTGAAACTGGAACTCAATCACAAGAGAAATTTGGAAAGAACTCAAACAAATGGAGGCTAAAAAGCATCCTACTAAAGAATGAATGGGTCAACCAGGAAATTAAAGAATTTTTAAAATTCATTGAAACAAATGAAAATGAAAGCACAACTGTTCAAAACTTTTGGGAGGCAGCACAGGTGATCCTAAGAGGGAAGTCTATAGCCCTACAAGCCTTTCTCAAAAAACAAGAAAGTTCTCAAATACACAATCTTACCTTACACCTAAGGGAGCTGGAGAAAGAACAGCAAATAAAGCCTAAACCCAGCAGCAGAAGAGAATTAATAAAGATTAGAGCAGAAATCAATGAAATAGAAACAAAAAGAACAATAGAACAGATCAACAAAACTAGGAGCTTGTTCTTTGAAAGAATTAATAAGAGTGATAAACCCCTGACCAGACTTATCAAAAAGAAAAGAGAAAGGACCCAAATAAATAAAATCATGAGTGAAAGAGGAGAGATCATGGCCAACACCAAGGAAACAGAGACAATTATAAGAACAGATTATGAGCAACTATATGTCAACAAATTAAGCAATCTGGAAGAAATGGATGCATTCCTAAAGAAATATAAACTACCAAAACTGAAAGAGGAAGAAATAGAAAACCTGGACAGGCCCATAACTGGCAAGGAAATTGAAGCAGTAATAAAAAATCTCCCAACAAACAAGAGTCCAGGGCTGAGTGGCTTCCCAGAGGAATTCTACCAAACATTTAAAGAAGAATTAGTACCTATTCTTCTGAAACTGTCTCAAAAAACAGAAATGGAAAGAAAACTTCCAAACTCTTTCTATGAGGCCAGAGTTACCTTGATCCCAAAACCAGACAAAGACCCCACTAAAAAGGAGAATTACAGACCAATATCCCTGATGAACATGGATGCCAAAATTCTAACCAAGATATTAGCCAATAGAATGCAACAGTACTTTAAAAGGATCATTTACCACAACCAAGTGGGATTTATTCCTGGGCTGCAAGAGTGGTTTAGCATCTGCAAATCAATCAATGTGATACACTAAATAAAAGACAAGAACCATATAATCCTCTCAATAGATGCAGAAAAAGATACAGCATCCTTTCTTGATTAAAGCTCTTCACGCTATAGGGATAGAGGAAACACACCTCAATATGATACAAGCCATCTATGAAAAGCCCACAGCAAATATCATTCTCAATTTTCAAAAAGCTCCCAGGCGTTCCCCTAAAGTCAGGAACACGGCAGGGATGTCCACTCTCACCACTGTTGTTCAACATAGTACTAGAAGTCCTAACCTCAGCAATCAGATAACAAAAAGAAATAAAAAGCATCTGAATTGGCAAAGAAGAAGTCAAACTCTCACTCTTTGTAGATGACCTGATACTCTATGTGGAAAACCCAAAAGACTCCACCCCAAAATTGCTAGAACTCATACAGGAATTCAGCAAAGTGTCAGGATATAAAATCAATGCACAGAAATCAATTGCATTTCTATACACTAACAATGAGACAGAAGAAAGAGAAATTAAGGAGTCGATCCCATTTACAATTGTACCAAACCCCATTAGCTACCTAGGAATAAACCTAACTGAAGAGGCAAAGGATTTGTACTCAAAAAACTATAGAATGCTCATGAAATAAATTGAAGAAGACACAAAGAGATGGAAAAATGTTCCATGCTCCAGGATTGGAAGAACAAATATTGCAAAAACGTCTATACTACCTAGAGCAATTTATACATTTAATGCAATCCCTATCAAAATACCATCAATTTTTTTTCACAAAGTGGGAAAAAAATAATCTTAAAATTTGTATAGAACAAGAAAAGACCCTGAAGAGCCAAACGAATATTGAAAAAGAAAACCAAAGCTGATGACATCACAATCCTGGACATCAAGCTCTATTACAAAGCTATAATCATCAAGACAGTATGGTACTGGCACAAAAACAGACACATAGATTAATAGAACAGAATAGAGAGCCCAGAAATGGACCCCCAACTCTATGGTCAACTAATCTTTGACAAAGCAGGAAAGAATATCCAATGGAAAAAAGACAATCTCTTCAACAAATGGTGTCGGGAAAATTGGACAGCCACATGTGGAAGAATGAAACTGGACCATTTCCTTACACCACACATAAAAATAGACTCAAAATAGATGAAAGTCCTAAATGTGGAGACAGGAATCTACCAAAATCCTGGAGGAGAACACAGGCAGCAACCTCTGTGACCTCGGCCACAGTAAAGTCTTGCTGGACATGTCTCCAAAGGCAAGGGAAACAAAAGCAAAAGTGAACAATTGGGCTTTCATCATGACAAAAAGCTTTTGTACAGCAAAAGAAATAGCTGACAAAACCAAAGGACAAATTATAGAATGGAAGAAGATATTTGCAAATGTCTTATCAGATAAGGGGCTAGTATCCAAACTCTATAAAGAACTTATCAAACCCAATACCCCCAAAACAAAAAATCCAGTCGAGAAATGGGCAGAAGGCACAGATGTTTCTCCAGAGAATATATACAACTGGCCAAAAGACAATGAGAAAATGCTCAACATCACTTGGCATCAGGGAAATACAAATGAAAACCACAGTGAGATATTACCTCACACCAGTCAGAATGGCTAAAATTAACAAGTTAGGAAACAACAGATGTTGGTGAGGATGTGGAGAAAGGGAACCCTCCTACGCTGTTGGTGGGAATGCAAGCTGGTATAGTCACCCTGTAAAACAGTGTGAAGTTTCCTCAAAAAGTTGTAAATAGAACTACCGTACGACCCAGCAATTGCACCACTGGGTATTTACCCCAAAGATACAAATGTAGTGATCCAAAGGGGCACATGCACCCCAGTGTTTATAGCAGCAATGTCCACAATAGCCAAACTATGGAAAGAGCCCAGATGTCCATCAACAGATGAATAGATAAAGAAGATGTGGTGTGTATACACACACACACACACACACACACACACACACACACACACACTGGAATATTACTTAGCCATTAAAAAAAAATCTTACCATTTGCAACGATGTGGATGGAACTAGAGGGTATTATGCTAAGTGAAATAAGTCAATCAGAGAAAGACAATTATCATATGATCTCACTCATACATGGAATTTAAGAAACAAAGCATAGAATCATAGGAAAAGAGAGGAAAAAATAAAACAAGACGAAATCAGAGAGGGAGACAAACCATAAGAGACTCTTAATCATAGGAAACAAACTGAGGTTAGCTGGAGAGGAAGTGGACTGGGGGGATGTGGTAACTGGGTGATGGGCTTTTAAGAAGAGCTTGTGATGTCACGAGCACTGGGAGTTATATAAGACTGATGAATTGCTGACCTCTACCTCTGAAACTGATAATACATTGTATGTTAATTAACTGCATTTAAATAGTTTTTTTAAAATGTGGCTACTAGAAATTTTAAAATCACATTTGTCTTGTGCATTATATTTCCATTGGACAGCTCTTATCCAGCTCCTCTCGTACACAGAGAATTGGCATTCAGAAAATTCTTAACTTTGGGGCCAGCAAGAGGGTTTAAGTCCGATAGGCAACATAAATCTTGCATTCAGTTAATTTCCCCTCTTTGCTTTGGCTGTTGGGAGGCTCAGTGCCACTATTGTGATTTTTATCTAAGCCTATCTTAGTATTCTGTTTCCTTCTGAATGTATTTACCATTTATCTTTATTTTTTCTGTCACCTCAATTCCAACAATTAATCACTTTTAGTTCTTAGTATTGTGCCTAATTTTGTTAAGCCATCTTGAATCCCTTATGGAATAAGGTTTACAGGACAAGGATGATGCTCTGCCCAGATCCCTGAGGTCCCTTTTACGTGTGTGTGTGTGTTCCTACCACCATTTCCTGTAGCCAGTCCCTGAGCCTCTTTTTTGGACATCCAGTCTTGGGCAATTAGAGGAGGTATTGTCTGAGAATTTACACCCCTGTGGAGTGACCCTGAACCAATAACTCGTGGGGTGTGAGAATGTGCTAGTCTTGTCTAGGTGCCCCGAGGGCAGGACCCTAAGAGCGGTTCTGAGGCGCCCCCCTGCACTGTAGCACCCCCATGGGATCAGACTGAAACCACTACCCTCCATGGGATTTTGCCAGAGATGGCACTTGGTGAGGCCTCCCCCAGGGCAAATCCTTCATAAATCACTCACACGCTAAGCTCATCTCAACGTCTGCTTGGGGAGCCTGACCCAAGACAGCCAGTGACACATTTTTAAATGTTAAAACAAATTGGAAAAAATAGCAGGCTCTGTGGGTGTACATAGGAATGTGAATTGGTTTGAACAGCAAATTAAGTAAAAAATAAAGGCAGACTCGTTTCCCTTGGCACATCAGCCGGGAGTCAGACTCGAACAGCGGGTGGGATCCCTGTAAGGCGTGGATGGTCACTTCTGTGGGGGCCGGAACCACCTCCGAGAACGGGGAGTGGGCTTCCGGGCTCCTCCCTGCTGCTCTTCCCAGTACACAGGGGTGAGGCCAGAGGCCGGAACGGTGGGTGCTCAACCCGAATAACTGTGTAGTTTTAACTGTGTAGTTTCCCCAGATGCGTCGGGTCCACACTCCAGGTCCACCCCTGGCCAAGAGGAAGGAGGAAGAAGAGTGGGGGTGCCTGTGTCCCGCAGTGCAGGGGGCAGAAGGGAGATGGGGTTTGGTGCTGCCCTGTGTGACCACAGAGAGGGCTCCTAGAACACTGATCCTTCCTGGGAATTTCAGAGACAAGTACTCTGCCCTCTACTACTAACAGCTGGGGAAGGGTGCTTGCACGCGCGTGTGTGTGTGTGTGTGTGTGTGTGTGTGGTTTAAAAGGCTCAGAAGCCCTGGGAGCTCCGAGACATCTGAGAAACTTCCCAATTCAGG
>CM053603.1:10538078-10570928 GCA_028646535.1 Procyon lotor
TTGGGAGGGACCTCAGGACACCACACTTGGAGGGAGGGGAAGAAGACAGCGGGAGCGGCATATCCCACGCATGTGCTGCCACGGGCCACCGGGCACTCTGTCCTTCTCAGTACCACCGAGCCTGAGGGGTGAGGGAGCTGGGTTTGTCTACACTGATTCCCAGCTGCTCCCGGGGTGCCTTAATGCCTCCCCTTTTCTGGCTTCTTCAGGGCTTGGATCCAGTGGGCTCCAGCAGCCAGGGAGCCTCCTAGGATAGATTCAGACATGACCGCATTTGGATGTTGGGCCAGCATGCACGGGGAGGTGGGACGGATGGGGTTCTCCAAAACCTTCTGTATGCATATTTTTAGGTTTGCAGAACAGAGTGCGGGGCTAGTAACATCTCAATAAACAATCGCTATGAAATAATAGGACACATCAGGGGTCCAATCCAGGCCCCCCTTCTCCACCCAGAGTGTGACATGACTGATAACCTAGAAGGGGCCACAGATACACTGTGTACCGTGGGGAGTCCCAGAAGCCGATGGCCCTGCAAGCAAGGGTTTGGTTCCCCCATTTTACAGACAAGGAAACTGAGGCTTCCAGAGTGTGAGAGCCACGCCTAAGGTGACACCAGCGCCGGTCCCCCCGGGAGCAGGAACTGCTGTTCCTGCCTGTGTCAGGATTCTAGGGACTTTTCACCCTGCGCCCGAGTGAAGATGCTCTCTCTCTGAGCCCAGGAATGACGGTGCAGAAATTTGTTTCCATCTGTGAAATGTCAAGGCTGAATCTTTTATGTTCTGCCCTGGGTCTGCACCCGAAAGTGGATCCATCCAAGCCCCACAGCTGCCTCTAGCCCTCGAGACTCATTGGGAGTCTTGGAATAATAACAAAAGGAATAATTCTCCGTGGCAGAGGAGAGTGAGGGAGTAGTTTTATCCTTCTCGCCTTGCATGATTTGGACCCGAGAGAAAAGAGGAGGGAATTAGTGGAAGTAGGAGAAGTTGTGACCCACTCTCACTCCCTTCCGGGCATGCTTATGTGGAACGTGGGAGCTGCCTGCCCATAGGGTCTGCGGCATGTCTACCAGGAATCAGAGACCCAGGGGCTCATTCCTGCTCCAGGGGCAGGAATGGAGGGTCTGCTCTGCTCTCCCCACTGAATGTCACAGCCCCAGGTCAGGAAAAGAGGAGCCCCAGCTGTAGGTGAGGGGGGCAGGGAGGAGCGCGGGGCAGGGTGGCAGGGTGAGTGGGTGGGGCTGCCCCCAGGGGGCGGGGTTCTTTATTACTCTACTGGGTGGAGGACAAAACTCATCTTTTATGGCCCATGTTCCATTCTCAGTTGGAGCCAGAAAAGCTTTTCCTTTATTTTCATTATTTTTACAAAATATTTTTTTATTGTGGTAAAATATACATAACATAAAATTTGCCATTTTAACCAGTTTTTCTGTGGCATTAATCACATTTACAATATTTTAACACCATCGCCACTCTGTTTCCAAAACTTTTTCATCACCCCAAACAAAAACCCCATATCCATTCATCAGCAACTCCCCCTGCCCCTTCCTCCAGCTTCTATGTACTTTCTGTCTCTCTGACTTCGACTACTCGAAGTACCTCATGTAAGTGGAATCAGACAGTATTTGTCTTTTCGTGACTGGCTGATTTCACTCTCCTTTTTAAGATTTATTTATTTACTTGAGAGAGGGAGAGCGAGAGAGCAGGGAGGGACAGAGAGAGAGAAAATTTAGCAGACTCTGCGCTGAATGTGGAGCCCGATGTGCGGCTCGATCCCACGACCCTGAGATCACGACCTAAGCCGAAACCAAGAGCAGGCTGCTCAACCAACTGCGTCACCCAGGGAGCCCAGAACTTCCCTCCTTTTTAAAGCTGAAGAACATTCCCTTGTATGTTTATAGCACATTTTGTTTATCCATTCATTATGATGGCCGCAAGGATTCCTTGACATCTACACCCAACTATGCACGTTGGAAAGACAGATGAGGAAGTCACTCAGCTCCCATTGGATGGTTTGCTTGGGCCACGAGGCCACCAGTGTCACACCCTTTGGTGATGCTTCAAGAACAGCAAATGGTGAAAGTAAGATACACGTGTTCCCATGGAGTTATGCATTCGGTCCTCGGAGGGGACGAGGACAGGCTACGTGTCCCCTGATAGCAAGGTCCAGGCCTGCTGGATCTCCACTCTGCACCTAGGTTCATGGGGCCTACTAAGCGTATGCTGATACTCAGTAAGTACTTTCCAATTATGGACCGAGAGAGAGTGGTTCTCCATCGTGGAGTTGCACTACAACCAGTAGTGTTTGTTGAGTGCCTACGCGTGCCTGATGCCTCGCGGACATTCCCAATCCTCCTCCCAGCAGCCCTGCAAGGACAGGTTCACGTGATTGTGCCTGTTTCAGCGACAAGAAAGCTGAGTTTGAATATGTCATCCAAGGTAGTACATGGCACCCAGGACTATGGTTGGAATCTGTGCTCTTGGAAGGGTGTGGGGAGGAAGTAAATGCTTTTAAAATCTTTATAACAATGCCTAGGAGGAGGTACTGTTATGCTTCCCATTTTTTACAGGCAGGGAAACTGAGGCCTGGCAATGGCAGGGCCAGTATTTGAACCTGACCGGTCTGGCTCACTGCCCATGCCCTCAGCCCGGCTGATGGCCCCCATTTCTCGTTCCCTTCTGTAGGAATCACCCTTCAAGTTCAAATGTCGAACGCTGCTGGGTCTTGGGGTTCCCTCTGAGAGCAGTTGGCAGGATGAAGTGAGTCTAGAGGGACTTCACCATCTCATTGACTAATGAAGTGTGATTTGGGGGCGCCTGAATGAGGTAGAAGTGAGTCGTAACGGAACCCCGTCACCACTCTGGGTCACAGATCTAGGTTTAGAAGGGCTTGTGGAGCTGCTGAGATGGGGCTGGGGCAGTCCTGCAGGAGCCCTGTCGGCCTGCTGCCTTCCCCACAGGAGAAAGGCTCCTCGGCCGTAAGAGAACCTGGAGGCCCCTCCGCACACTGAAGAAGCAGGAACCTCGGACGCCCTTCCCTGGGCTCAGCGGTTCCCTCTGAGCTCGAAGGTGCCACAACTCCCCATTTCAGCCGGGTGGTCAAGGGGGAGGCAGCCATCCCTAAGGTACCCCTCCCTCCACATCCCTGACGCCCCCAGAGTGAGCCAGACTCCAGGCAGTGGGAGAGAGGGGGCTTGCGGAAGGTCAGGGATGGCTGCTCCGTCTTATTTTCAATCATCAGTGATGAGACACCCCACTCGCTGAGCCTGCGTCCCTGCCTGGGAGCCCCTGTGGGCTCTTCAGAAGGAGTCCTCCTCCCCAGCTCTCCTGTTTCATCGTAGGTATTATCTTCCCCCTTCTACAGATGAGGAAACTAAGCTCACGGGGTGCAATGCAGAGCTCAAATGCAGACTCAGGCAAACCTCTGGTCCTCTGCCTCCTCGGGAGGTGCCTCAGGGGGACCGCTCTATCTCCGGGCAGGTAGGCAAGTTGGTGCTGGGGGAGGGGAGTGTCCGTGCGGGGGAAGGGGTGGGACTGTGGCATCGTGGATGGAAGGAAGTGGAGACAGGCCCTCCTGGGCGCTAACCACTGCTGTCCAGGGCTCCTCCAGTTTCTCAGGGCTGGTTCTCTGGCAGCCCGGGGGTAGAAGGCAAGCCCGTGTCTGCCCCCAGGTCAGGGCAGCCAGGCCGGGGCAGCTGCAAGGGTCTACCTGGATGGGTGTCCAGTAGGAATGCCAGCTCTCCTGGAGGCACAGGGGCTCTTAAAAAGAAAACAACCTGGGAGCACCTGGCAGGCTCCATCAGAAGAACATGTGACTCTCGATCTCAAGGTCGTGAGTTCGAGCCCCACACTGGGTGTAGAGATTTCTTAAAAATAATGAATAAATAAAACTTAAAAAAAGAAAAAAAGAATTCAGGGCACCCGGGTGGCTCGGTTGTTAAGCATCTGCCTGCAGCTCAGGTCATGATCCCAGGGTCTTGGGATCGAACCCCGCAGAGGGCTCCCTGTCCACGGGGAGGCCACTTCTCCCTCTCCCACTTCCTCCTGCTTGTGTTCCCCTCTCTCACTGTCTCTCTCTCCGTCAAATAAGAAAAAAGAAAAGGAAAGAAAAGGAAAAAGAAAAAAAGAAGACGCTTTCCTTCTAAAAAAGAAAAATTCAAAAGCCCAAATATTGTATAGTCTTAAAAAAAAAAAACAAAACCTGAAGGTCATAAGGGCTATGGAGGAATTCCACAGAATGTTCTCGGAGCCTGGGCTGGAAGGGGCCTGGAAGGAAACCACAGGAGTATAAGATTCTGGCTTGTAATCCAGTTCAGTGGAGTGTTTTGGAGAGCTTGTCGTGGGCACATCTCTAGGACCCCAAGATGGCAAAATTCTGGGATTCTTACTACCCTGGGTAAGGTTACATTCTATTGCTCCATGGTGGGTTTTGGAGCCACACACTTGGCCTTGATCTTGGTTTCATTTCTCACCAGTAAAGTAGCCTTGAGCAGGGCACGTAAAGTCTCAGAGCCTCTTCTTCCTCTTTGTCAGAGGGCGGGAGGTAAGGCTGGGTGCCGCTGGCGAGGGAGAGGACACGATCCCCGAGTCCTCAGCCCGTGGCAGTTACTGCCATGCTTAATTTTAATTATATGGCAGAGCAGTTAAAAGTCAATCTGTCTGATAAAATACAGAGTGCCCAGTTACATTTGAATTTTAGGTCAACAGCAAATAATTATTTCAGTACGAGTCTATCCCAAATATTGAGTGAGACATACTTATACTAAAAAATTACTTGCTGTACTTGCAAGGATGTAAGGGAGTGGCCTCAGAGTCCCCCTCAACCACCCAAGTTCTGGAGCCAAGCAAGTCCTCCTTCAGGGGGGAGAAAGCATGTATAGCTGGTCGGGAAGCTCGTCCTCTTGTTTGCCTGCTGCCTTTCCTGCCCCCCAGTGTGCCCCAGGGCGGTTCTTACCTCTATAGACGCGCCACTGTCCTGCCTGGGCCTCCACCTGTTCCTGTCCCAGACCCCAGACTCTTTCCATCTTTCATTCCATCTTTTATCTTTATTCATCTTTCCTTCTCTATGGACACCAATTCCCGCGGCAGAGGGGGCATGCCCACCGTGTGCTAGGCAGACCTTACACCATGTCTGCCGTGGTCCCATAGGGTCCTCTGACGCTGGGTCAGGGCATCAGCGTAATAGGGCCCTCCCTGGAGCAGCCAGAGCCCCATGGTGTTCCTGGTGATGGAGAAGAGAGACGTCTCCCCAGTCACAGACACTGGAGAGAGACGATGGTGTCAGTGACCAAGATGGGGCTTCCCCTATTTCAAGTCTGAGCTCACATTTTCAGGAGAAGTGTACAGGTGGCAATGTCTTCCAGAGGTCCGTCCCAGCCCTTTCTCTCACCGCATCACTTAATCATTGACCTAGAGGGTCAGAAGGGAAGATTTTGAAGTTTGTTTCTTTGGGGTTGAACTTTTGAATTCTTGGTAACATTCCAGTTGGTTTCGGGATGTTTCCCGCCATTCCAGCTTCCTGAGCCTCACGTTTGGGTTTGATGTTGTTCTTCGGGGCAGCCCAGGTTCCCTCCATTTTATACGTTAGATCAAATTCCCATTGGAGGACCACGAAACTCCCAGCAGGTGAATTTGGACAGCCAGTATGGCGGAGGTATTCTGAACAGAATGGACACACTGCCAACCAGGGCTTTGTGGTTTGTGGTTCTCTATCTTGGGAAAATGTCAGACCCTTGGATCGGATTCAAAAGCGAGGAGAAGGCAAACCAATTTCTAAAAAGTGGATAAGAATCTTCACAAAGGAAGATACACAGAGAACCAATAATCACATGAAAAACTCGATCTCATTGGTCATCCAAGAAATGCAAATTAAAACCACGATGAGAAAGCGCTACCCACCCATTAGAACAGTTCAAATTAAGACCGCAACACCAAACATTGAGGATGTTGGAGCAATCCAAACTCATATATTGCTGATGGGAGTGTAAAATGATACAAAAACTTTGGAAAAAAAGGGATTCTTGTAAAGGCAAACGTAAACCTATGTCTACCCTATGATTTCCAATTCTACTTCCAGGATTTATGCAAGAAAAACAAAAACATAGGTCCACATATGGAAATTTTCCTTTTTTTTTTTTTTTTTAAAGATTTTTTAGGTTTATTTGACAGAGAGAGAGAGTGAGAGAGAGAGATCACAAGTAGGCAGAGCAGCAGGTAGAGGTAGAGGGAGAAGCAGGCTCCCCGCTGAGCAGGGAGCCCCATGCGGGACTCAGTCTCAGGACCCTGGGATCATGACTTGAGCTGAAGGCAGATGCTTAACCCACTGAGCCACCCAGGTGCCCCACATACAGAAATTTTCATGGCAGTTTTTATAAAGTCTCTTAAAACTGGAAACAGCTCAGGTGTCCATCAGCTGCAGAATGGATGGACGGTGGTCCAGCAGCGGAATGGGAAACCGCTCAGTGATAAAAAGAAAACAACCTAGTGAAAAGTGCTGCAACGTAGTTGAATCTCACAGCTGAGCTGAGCAGAAGTAGACACACACAGAAGAATCCATAGTAAGATCACACTTACATGAAGTTCTAGAAAAGGGAAAACTGACCAACGGCAAAGGACGGGAACAGTGGTTACTCTGTGTGTGTGTGTGTGTGTGTGTGTGTGTGTTGTGTGAGCAGGGGGTGGTATGGCATGGAGATTATGGGGGCGATGGCTTAGAGACATGAGGGAACTTTTTGTGGTGATGGAACTGTTTTGAATCTTAATAGGGTCTGGGTTACGTGGCTGTATTTGTCAAAAGCGATTGTACCCCTGTGATCTCATTGCACATGAATTATACTCCAGACGGAAGACAGAAACACTAACCCCTGTGCCCTAAGTAAGGAAACTGATTAAATTTAAAACATAAAAGAGAGGGGAAGAGAACATGTTTTTAAAAAAATTTTTAAAAAAATCTATTTATTTATTTGAGAGACAGAGAGAGCACGAGAGAGAGCAGGGACAAGGGGACAAAGGAGGGACAAGGGAGAGGGACAAGCAGACTCCGTGCTGAGCGCAGAACCTGACACAGGGTCCGATCCCATGGCCCCGAGATTATGACCTGAGCCGAAATCAAGAGTCAGACATTTTTTTTTATTTTAAAGATTTTATTTATTTGACAGAGAGAAACACAGTGAGCGAGGGAACACAAGCAGAGGGAATGGTAGCGGGAGAAGCAGGCTCCCTGCTGAGCAAGTAGCCCGATGCGGGGCTCAATCCCAGGACCCTGGGATCATGACCTGAGCCGAAGGCAGAGGCTTTAACCACTGAGCCACCCAGGCGCCCCAAGAGTCAGACATTGAAATGACTGAGCCCCCCAGGCACCCCGAGAATACATTTTCAAATCTCTTCCCCGTCAAAGTTGGATGCCCGGCGTGTCTCACCCTATTCTGAAGGAGAAGCCTCATGTTCCAGTCTCTGCTCATATTCTTGTCCATCCCGTTTTACAGATGAGACAACTGGGGTTCAGAAGGATTAACTAACTTCTCCAGAGTCATCCGCGGGGTTGCTCGTCCCTGTCCCCACTCGCATCTGTCTGGCTTCATAACCCGCACCCGGCTCTGTGCCTGGACTCCCCGAGGTGCCGGGTCGTGTGCCCGGAGACAAACAGATTTTACTCTTTGATGATAAAGTGAAATAATTACACTCTATGGAAACAAACAGGCTGTGGTGTCGCAAACAAATTTTGCATACATTTTAAAAATAAAAACATTAAAAAAAACCCTCCCCCTTGCAAAAGGAGGTATTAGGTAATAAGAGATGCCCCCGGGGTAGAGGAGCATGCTCATTGTGGCCACGGAGACTTTTGTGGATGAGTCTGAGAACTAATTCCCTGCATCATTATACCATTGTGCTATGTGCGCGCCAGCTCTTGCCTCCTGCCCGCCCAGCAAGCAGGATCTAGCCTGATCTGATGCTCAGGGTCACGCACACCTGACCGGGAGCCGGTCCCGCCCTTGGTATGGCTCAGTTTGCTACATTCCCTGGTGTCATTTATCAGCTAGACAGGCAAAAAGGGACACCTAACTTCTAAACATGCTGCATAAAGCCTCACCAGACTTAAAAGATTATATCGTAGGATTGGCAGGCCTGGCTGGCTCAGTTGGTGGAGTGTTCGACTCTTGATCTCGAGGTTGTAGGTAGTGTGTAGAGATTACTTAAAAATAAAACCTTAAAAAAAAGAGAGAGAGATCCCATGGTAGGATTTATCAGCTCAGAGAAGGGGAGCTTCTCTGTATCTTCATTTGCAGGAGATTAACGTGTTAGGGAAGGATCGGATGTCTTCCCATGGCCTTTATTGCTTATCAAATGCTGTATGCAAATACTATTTTCCACACCGCTTCTAGCTCTTTGTCTAATCAGGCGACTGCTCCATCGTGGGAACCTTGGAAATGGTGCAGAGTGCGGGTCTGCAAACTACAGCAAAGGACCTGTGGGCTTGTTTTTATACAATCTGTGAGCTGAGCATCATTTCTGCATTTGGAAAGGGTGAAAAAATAATAAAAAAAATAATGTGCGACGTGAAATTTATGTGAAATTAAAATTTCCGTGTCCCTCAGTACAGGTTTCCTAGAACAGAGACACACTCATCCGTTTCCGTGGGGTTTATGGCCACTTTCGAGCGACAACGGCAGAGCTGAGTAGTGAGAGGTTGTAGGGCCCACAGAGCTGAAAATAGTTACTGCTTGGACCTTTCCAGAAAAAGGTTGCCAACCCCTGTGGTGGAACAAGCGCGATGCCCAGAGCCCATCAGGACTCTCTAGGGAGACAGAATTACCTGGAACAATCTCTAGGGGGCGCTGTCTCTCCTCTCCCAGAAGCGCGTGGGTGAAGCTCCCAAATTGGACTTCCCCAGGTGATAGGCAAACAGTATCTAATTAAAGGCTAATGAATACTGGTACTAAATCTGTGGGACACCCCCCCCCCCTTATAACGCAGGTGCTGGGAAGTCAGGACTCGATCACAGAGGCAGAGACAGGCACGTCAGATGGGACAGAGCCAGATCTCCCTCCCTTGGCACAAGTTGGCAGGACACCCGGAGGCAAGGCCAACCGGCAAGACCTCACTTGACACGGGCAAAGGCCCGGAGGTCAGCACACAAGTGGGACAGGGAGTTTAGAGTTCAACGGGCGTGTCTGGGCTTCACACCCCTCCCACTCCCCACCATCGCTGGGATGCGACTCAGGGGCAAGGTCGGGGCGGGGTGTGTGTGCAGTGAATCCTGTGGGGGTTGCACCCAGATTCCCGAGACGCGCCTGAGCATCTATTCCCCAGCTGTTGGGAGAGTGGGCTGCTAACATCTCTCGGCTGCCTCCTTCTCTGGGGAACTGGGCCCAGCTAATCGGGGGCTGCCGGGGAGCCCCTGCACCCAGGCCTCGGCAGTGACTGAGGGAAGCGGGAATACAAAAAAAACAGGACGGTGCCCTAGGGTGGGGTACCACAGCGGCACAATTCCTGTCCCAGAGCTCCTGGGGCATCAGGCTGCAGCGGACCCCAGCTGAGAGCACGTCCTCAGTTTGCTCCTTCACCCTGCCCCGTCCTGCTTCCCTCACTCCCCTTCTCCGGAGAGCACCCCACGATAAACCCAGGGCGTGAGTCTCTCCACCTCAGACTTGGCTTCTAGGGAGCCCAATCCCGGACAAGGTACACTGCAGAAGACCTTAACGTGGCCCAATTATCGTGAGTGGTGCTGGATACATTTTGACCCACGGATGGTTCTAGTCTTTGGCTGATTCGCCTGCCTCTAGCCAGATCGCTGTCCTCTCTCTGGGTCTTCTGTCTTCTGCACCTGCCCCCGCATCGGGGCATCTGTGTGTGGCTTGACTTAACCACGTGGAGCTATGCCGTCTTTTGCCGGCAGCTCTCTACAGCAGTAATATCCTTCCTGCTTATTGAATCTCGGAATTCATTTTCGCACCAAAGACATCACATAAACCGGGACAATACACGGTGGCTCTGTGGTTACGACCCGGGGAGATGAATCACGTCGTTCATCCTCGAAAGTTGTGTTCCTTCTCAGCCTCATCTGGAACCTCGGACAGAGCGGTCGCTCGGCTCCTGGAGGGGTGGGAAGTTTGGTCTGGCTTTGATGTGTGTCTGGAGACGATAAACTTGGGATGAGAAAGAGAGAAGCCTTCCCTCCCCACACACTCTCTGTCTCCATCAGCCCTTTGGCCCTTGGATAGATTTCAATATCCTGTTCGGCTGATTTCTGCCCTACACGTTCTTGGTGGCCCTACGAAGTTCTTGGTGGCCTTCTGTGGAGATGGGGGACCACCGAGGAGCCCCTGAGTAGGGAAAGCAGAGCACTGAGAAGCAGGCAATCTGGGATTACAACAGAGTAGAAGCATTTGGCCGCCTGTTGATAAATATTAGCCATGGTCTCTTGTGGGTGCTGGCTTTGTGGCTGAGATTGATCATTTATCTTAAGAACAGTGTTCTCTCATTTCTCTATGGTGTAGCACTGGTATAATAAAGAGGAGTTTTAAAAAACAGTTAAGTACAGCGTAATTACAGTTTTTTAATATAAAATAAATAATTAGTGTAAAAATAGGCTGGAAGAATTTGTGCAAAATGATTGCAGGGACATATGTTTGGGGAGTGGGGGAGTTGAGCTCTCTTTCCTTTCTTCTTCATTTATCAATGTTTCTGATCCTTCTACCAGGGCTATGCACGATCTGTGTTCAAGCAAGGGTGCAAAGATGATTCTTTGTAGCCAAGTGTCGCTAACTGACACAAGAGCCCTCTCCGGGAGGTGGCGACAGCTAGGAGTGGGTGCCTTGGGCTATGCCTCTCCGGCTGGACCGAGACGCCTTTTGGAACTTGGTGATTCGAGCCTTCCAGGGCTGAAGGGGAGAACTACTCGGGGCAAAGGACTGTTGGCGGAGCCTTCCACTCCGGGGCAGCTCTTGTGGGAGAGAAGCCAGCAGAATTCTCCAGCCGGTGGCCATCCCTGGGTTGGTCCCCAGGATGTCCTCCTACTCTCCATCCTTCACCTGCCTCTGGCTATGGCCCCTGGCCATCCACTCTGTTTTTATGTTAAGGGGTCTTTTACTTTGTGCATGTGTATGGGAGGGGGACGGGATGTGGTGGGGGGATCATCTTTCTGTTGAAGCCGATGTGTTGAATTTTCTTTTTCTCTCCTCCTCTTACTTCTTGTTTTTCCTTCTAGTTCTCCTCACCATTCCAGTCCCAAATAACCATTACGAATAATGTCATTATTGTTGCCAGTGTCATTCTCCTCCAGCAGATGCCCAGTTTTCTAGGAACACAGGAGGCAATGTAGGTACCATAGAATGTACAATTAAAGCCTATGGTCAGAACATCAGAATCTTTCTTGCTAGAAGATCCACGGAGTTTAACCCCTACCAGAGCACACCTATGATCATAAAATATTCTGAAATAAGAGTCCAATGATAAAACCACTATTCTAGATGATGACACAGCGTGCGTCATGACTTAAGTCCAGAATGGCTAGCGTACGAGGAAGGAAACCCAAGAGATGGGCTGGAATTCAAGATCGGATCAAGAACTGGGAGAAGCTGCCTCATGGTCATGGAATGGGGCCTCCTTAAAGTTCGGAATGGGTTTCAAACCTGCAGTTCACGGGTCAGACCTGGGAGGGGTGAAGGGTTAAGGGGTCAGGAATCTTGCTGCCCCTCTACCCCATGCCCAGCAGACCTCGGGGAGTCTGATGGAACTGCCCCGGGGCCCAGCAAGGACACTGGTCACAGATCCAAAACGCGGGTCCTGGTGGGATCCCCGAATGGAGGCAGGTTTTTCCTAGAGTGCCAGAAGAACTTAGCAGGAAACAATATGTATGCAGAGTCCAAACGGGGCCTTAGGGGTTATCAGGATGCGAATTATTTTGATTTTCAGCACTGCTCCTACGCAGCTCCTCAGCAGCACAAAAACTCACCCCAGGACTCTAGGAGGTAGTTTGGGCAGTGGGAACATCAGGAAAATGCTAAGGGCATGGCGAGGAGACAGATTTAATTGTCCTGAGTGTGCAGCAGGCACGCCGCCAGTCCTTAGGGGACCACAGGAAATCCTCACCCTCCTCAAAACACGCTCGGACCCCGTCCCGCCCTGGGTGCGGCAGAAATCACCGGATGTCAGTGCTGGTGTGGGGGATGCCAAGGCTGGACTGGTAGCTGGAAGAGAGGGGTGAGAGGAGAAGGGGCTTCTCAGGAAGCAGGTAAAGGAGGAGGCTGTGGACCGTAAGGAGTCTGCTATTAGGGGAGCCCTTGGCTTTGGAGCAAACCGCAGGAGCTGAGCAGGGACGGGCTTGCCAGGTGGTCAGTGGAGGAAGTTACTCTGAGCTGATGGGAAGGTGTAGGCACAGAAGAGTAGCTTCTTGAAAATTTCTGAGAGCTGGAAACCAGTAGGAATCTTGTCCTCGGAGTAGGGCCCAGGGAAGACAGAGAGTAAGAGAAGAAGTCCCAGAGGCCGAGACCTGGCAAGGAAGATCTGGGGGACCCCTGGGTCTGCAGAGGCTGAGGATGAGCTGACTTCGTGGAGTGATTTGCCCTAAAACCAAAGCCCCAGCAGGGAAAAGCCAGGGAGAGAAGGCGATGCCTGGTCAGTGCCTGCCCACAGCGACTGCAATAAGAAGCCTGAGTTCTATTTCACTGGTGCTCCCTGAGCGGTGCTCCCGTGCTGTCACCTGGAAGGTAAAGTGGCATCGGGAGGGATACCCCAGGATAGGCACAGCAGAGCCAGGGAAGGCCAAGGCACTGTCTCTAGAGGATTGCCCTGGAGTGAAAGTGGGGGCAACAAGGACCACCAGCAAGAGACCAGGCAGGGGACAGCTCCCTGAGCACCCGTGACCAGGTGTGAGCTGTGGACCCCAGCAACAGCCCCACAGCAACCCGGGTGGGTTTGGGATGTGGGACATTGCCTCCCAGCGTTCCCAGGGAAAGAAAGGCTCAGCCAGGCACCGAATGTCTGTACTTGCTCTTAACAGTCCCGGTCCCTATAACTTTAAACTGCTTCTCCTAGTTGGGAAATGGACGATCGTGCCCCAGTGAAAAGAGAAAAATGGCACAGTGAAGCCCAGCCCCCTTCTTGCCCCTGAATGTCCGTGAATTAGTCATATCTGGGCAGTGGGGGAGGGGCTAGGTCAGGAGAGAGGGGGTGCCTGCTCTGACCTCTCCATTCCTTTCTCCTCATTTCATTCTATCTTTTGTCCCCCCCCCCCCCACCTCCGCTCCCTAGATGGCTCCTACATCACGGGATCATCCAGAGTGCATTTCTGTCCGAATCTTCCAGACTGAATTCTTCGGGGACCCACTTTGCCCAAACATTGGAACAGCTACCACGGCTGATAAACCTTCACTAATAAAATCCCGAGGAGCAGTCTAGCTGCCGGTGTGGGCAGCTGATGTGGGGACAACAGGAGGAGAGCCTCAAGATGGCACTCTTGGGGGGAGCCCTTTGTCTACTCAGCAGGTCGTGGGATTCTGGGTGCCCTGCAAGTCACAGTGGTATTGGGTGTCAATGCTGTTCCCGCTACCAGGTTCTGCTCTCCTCTGGGGACTGGAAACACGACCTTCTTGGCACTTCTGTCGTTGGGTGGGGCCAGTGGCACCCAGCGTATCCTGGCTGATGCCATCATTTGAGAGGGAAGAGGAACAGACTTCCTTTTGACATGTGTATCTAGGAGGCGTGATGATTTTTAAAAAAGATTTTATTTATTTATTTGACACAGAGAGAGCACAAGCAGGGGGCTCAGCAGGCAGAGGGAGAAGCAGGCTCCCCACTGAGCAAGGAGCCCGACACAGGACTCGATCCCAGGACCTTGGAATCATGACCCGAGCCGAAGGCAGACCCTTAACTGACTAAGCCGCCAGGGCATCCCTGAGGCGGGATGATTAAACAAGCATCGGCATCAGGGGGTAGTGCCCTTATTACCGCTGATGGTGGAAATTACAGAGCTCCCCAAATGGAAGAGAAAAAGTAGAAACGTGGGATCTGGGTGAAAGAACTCAAATGGCAATGACTTATGAGACCTGCTCCCCGGATGTTCCTTGCTCCCAATGACCAGGTGGCTGGGTTCTGCATCTCGTTGGGTACATCGCCCATCACTGGCTTGGGTTCCTGAAGACGGTGAGCTAGAGATCAGTGTGCAGGAGGCTGGTTGGGGAGTGCTCTTGGAGTAACAGCCTGCGGGAGGGAAGGGATGGGAGGAGGCAGGAGTGGACAGATGAGAAGCCAAGCCTCCCTGGAGTGTCAGCGGAAGCCTCAGCCAAGGCTGGGAGTTCTGAAGGGCTCCCCCTAGAGGGCACTGGAGGTAGTGCCCCAGGAAGCGGGTGAGGCTCTGGATCCGGTGGCCCTCTTCAGCAGTGGCAGGCCCTAGGGGAGACCAGGGCGTTCAGATCCAGCCCAGGGACCAGGGGCTGTTCTCATGATGAGTGAAGAGAACTCAGTAGGGCAGCCTACAGCAGTAGCCAGATTTTGGAAGGTGCGTACACGTCCTCAGGGGTAAACTGTCCCTCAGAAGAAGCAATAATAACTGGAAATGATGATTTATCCTGGGGGCTTAGCTAGGTCACTAGCAGCTCAAAGCTGTCCTTGGGAGGCTTGAAGAATGGGCTGGAATCTGGGGATTTGGTACGCACACACACATACTCACTGGCCTTTAGTAAAACGCAAGCTCGGACGTGTTTCCCCACGGAAATGATTTAAGTCAAAGTCGCCAGAGGGCGCAGATCCTACCGCTGCACCTGCTGGGTCCAACCCACTCTGCCCGGTGGGCAATCCCAACCAAACAGGGACCAAAAGGACACCGGCTCCATCCTGACTTTGTAGCCTCCTCCTTGGAGCTCTGGACCTCAGAGAGCAGCCCAAGTCAGCATCAAAAGGAATCAACCGGTCCACCGGTTTTATATATGCAGAATATATATGTGTGTATACACATACATGCGGTCTCCCTGAGCAGTTAGGAAAATGTTCCTTTAGGAACGTCTATTGTTGCAGCAATAGAAATGGATATTCCAAGCCCACCCTAAGAAAGTATTCATCAGGGCCCATCCTGTGTATGTACATATAGTGCATGCATATATTATACACATACAAATAGATATTCTTTCCCATGAAATGCCCGAGTGTCTCATTTACAATTAATAAATGAGATGGCTTCTTCGGGCAAATGGCTTCTTTGGGCAAATGGCTGCACAGAATCTGACAGTGCCCGTGTTGTGGGAGGCGGGGGCGGGGGTGGGGTTGGACAAAGGAGCAGACCTTGAGTGGCTAGCTTCTAATTCTGGGACAGGACGTTTTTGGTGATGAAAAAGGACCAGTTAGGAAGGCAGAAGAACAAGGCTTGGTCTCAGCTCTGGTCCCACGATCGTGTAGTTGTGCGATTGTAGACAAAAGGCTGAAACCTCTTCGGCCCTCAGTTTCTATCTTGGGAAATGGCAGGGAGAGAGAGAGAGTGTGTGTGTGTCACCAGGAATACTTAATGTGCCTTCCAGAATTACAAATACTGTGATTAAATGAAAATTGACCAAGGTTAGCAGTTATTAGTGTTCTCCTTCTAGATAACACAGGGCTGGAAAGGAGTGCAGCTCACTGACCACCTTGCTTTGGAGCATAAGAAGATTTACAGTGACTTGCGAGGCTAGTAGGTTTGCATCACATTGAACCTCAATGTCTGGACCGGGAGCAGGGGAAGGCCATCACCCTCCCCTCCTCCTCTCTCACGGCTGGCCTCCAGCCTCCGCTAGAGAGAGTCCTGGATTCCAAAGAGCCAGATGGGCTGTTGAAGCTTTAAGGCAATGACCCAACCTCTCCTTCAGCTTCCTGGGAGAAAGGGGTCTCATGTCTTTGATATCATAGAGACATCCCAAGATACAAGGAGGCTATGTATTTTGGAGGTTCCTTCTCACTCGCGCACAGCAATTCTCAAACTTGAAACACATCAGAGTCCCTTGGAGTGCTGGCTAAACAGATTGCTGGGTCCCACCCAGAGTTTCTGATTCAGTTGGTCCTGGATCGGGCCTCAGTTTTGCATCTCTAACCAGTTCCCCGGTGATGCTGATGTTGCTGGCCCAGAGACCCCACTCTGAGAACTACAGCTCGAGGGCAATATCAAGTATTCACTGGAAAATGGGGAGTAAATGGAGCAAGGGAAAGTAGCTTTTAAAATCTTGTAAAGGTTTTAAAAATGGTTTTTATGTTGAGTCAGTTTAAGGACTTTTCATCCATCCTTCTTCTGAAAACCCAGAAGAATCTGAAACTACTGCCCAGCAGATATTATACCGTGGAAACCAGGAGTGAGGAAAGCCTTGTGATTGTGAACTATTTAGCCATCAAGAATTGACCTTTAAAAAAAATCTTGGGGCACCTGGGTGGCTCGGTGGGTTAAAGCCTCTGCCTCCGGCTCAGGTCATGATTTCAGGATCCTGGGATCAAGCCCCATATGGGGCTCTCTGCTCAGTGGGAAGCCTGCTTCCCTCCCTCTCTCTGCCTGCCTCTCTGCCTGCTAGTGATCTCTCTCTGTCAGATAAAATCTTTTAAAAGAAATCTTATTAATGCCAAAATAATACCACAGTTTTTAAAACTAGCTTTTGAAATGTGCTCATATGCTAACACTTACACATATGAAAAGGAAATCTACATGTTTTTAAATATGAGTCATTTCCAGTGAAAGATACCTCAAGGCTCAAGGGATATTACCGAGTTTATTTACCATTTTGGTATTTTACTGGGTGTTTCACAGACTGTGAGGCAGGGGACCAAAAGACAAATAACATAAAACCCTGTATGTCAAGGTGACAAACGTCAGCGAGGCTGGGGGTGGGGATGGGTGGTTGCTGGAAGGCAGCCTGGTGAGAGTGGACAGGTAACATAGTTTCCATCTCCTGCCTCTCCTAGACAGCAGGGAAGAGGCATCCCTCTCTCACATTTCAGGGCAACAACTTGTAATTCTTGGATTCCTTTTGCTAAATTAAATAAAAAGCTACATACGCATCTCTGGAGGAAAATGTCTGTATTAAAAGCCAAAAAACCACAGAAGTACAAGAAACGCCCACCAGGCCACGTCACTGGATAGATCGACTTGGGAAAGGTTCATAAAGTTCATTTTTAGCGGTAACAATATGTGGGTGTGAAATCCTTCCCATGCCTCCCCCCCTTAAATAAATTAAAAAACAACAAACTCCAAATACTATGTTTGGATACAAAGAACTTCTCTTCCTACAGCAATAGCAATTTGATTTTTTTTTTTTTTACTAAAACTTTCATTTAAAACAGGTATTAAATATATAAAACAAATACACAGGATTTGGTCATTTTCTGCCGTGAATATAGGGCACGTGGGTGCGGGGAGGAGGGCAGGGGGGATACAATAGAGGGGAAAGGGCGCCGCTTCCCTCCTGTCTGTCCTCCTAGCTGCGGATCCCACCCTGCCGCGCAAGGGCTGGCACCTGCTTTTCTTCGGAACGAAGCGCGGGCACGCAGGTCGCTGGGCCAAGCCGCTGGGGCCCCTCCAGCAGCCCCCTCCCCGGAAGAAGAACTAACGGTCACTACAGCACGAAGCACACCGGCCGAGTCTCCCGGCGGGAAAGGCACCCGAGAGCGCGGCCACGGGGCGGACGCGGGGAGGAGCGGGGCGGGTCACTTGGCCGCCGCCCCCGAGGTGACGGCCGCGGCGGCGGCGGCGGCGGCGGCAGCGGCGGCGGCGGCGGCGGCGGTGGTCCCCGCGGGCACGGTGGCGGGGGCGGCGGCAGCGGCGGCGGCGGCGCTGGCGGTGGTCCGGCGCTGCTCCATGCCGTTGGGCAGGAAGCCGGCGATGATGGGCACCGGCCAGATGAGGGCGGCCACGCTCCACACGACGATGACCAGGGTCATGAAGCAGGCGACCAGCGTGGACTCGATGGGCTTGCGGTTCAGCCGCCAGCCCGGCTCGCCCTGCAGCTCCTCCAGGCTGAAGTCCAGGCAGCAGAAGTGCAGCGGCTCGCCCTGGAGCCACAGCGGCCCGGGGGGCTCGGCCGCGGGGTAGGCGGGCAGCGCGGTGGGCGCCCCGGCGGCGGTGGCGGCTGGCCGGAGGCGGCCCGGGCGGCGGCCGCGCACCCAGCCGCAGCCCACGCAGAGGCGCAAGTCCTGCTGCGCGCCGCCGGCCGCCAGCCCCAGGTGCTCGATGAGCAGCGGCGGCCCGACGCGGTGGAAGGCGGCGGCGAAGAAGGCGCGGCCGTGCGCGTTGGTGGAGAAGAGCAGCAGGTCGCACTGGAAGCCCCGCGGGCGGCCCCAGCGCACCAGCAGCGAGCTCAGCATCTGCCGCTGCACGCTGATGTTGCACGGCGCCGCCGCCGCCGCCTCCTCCGGGCCCGGGCGCTCGGGGGGCCCGGGAGCCGCCGAGGCCAGCAGCCGCGGGGCGGCGGGCTCGCCCGCTGACGACGCGTTGACGGAGGCGTTGGGGGGCGCCCCGCCGAGGCCCGGCGCGTCCGCGGCCCCGCCGCGGGCGGGCGGCAGCGGGCAGGCGGCGGCCAGCAGCGCGGCGAGCGGGAGCAGCATGGCCTGCGGCGGGCGCCTACGCGCGCGGGGCGGGCGGCGGCTGCATGGCGCACGGGCGACGGGCCGGCGAGCGGACGGCGGGACCGCGGGAGCCGGCGGCCAGGCGGAGTGGGGGCGCGCCCGGCACCTGGCAGCCCTCGGGGGCGGCGCGGCGGAGGCGGCGGCGGCGGCGGCTCGCTCGGCACGGGGATCCCTCCCGGCCCGGCTGCGTCTGGGGTTCCCCGCCGCCCCCGGCGCGGGGGCCCTCGGACGGCCGGGCTGCTCTGCAGGGCCCGGCGCTCGCCCGGAGCAGGATTCCCCGGCTCGGCTCCGCCCCCCGCGCGCCCCGCCCCGCCCCGCCCTCCGCCCGCCCGCCTGAGAGACTCGGGCGAGGGCGGGGTTCCACGCGCCCGGCGGGGCGGGACTCGCGCGCGGGGTGCGGGGCTGGGACTCTGCGGCCGGCGCGAGGCCGGGCCGGCGTGGGCAGCGGAGGGTCGCTGGAGCCGCGGGGCAGGGGAACGGAGGGTGGCCCGGCCGGGGGAACCGGCCCACGCGTCCGACTCCGGGGGCGGGGGTGGTGGGGAGGCGCCGTGGGAGAACTGTGTTCTGGGAAGGAGACCGTCCCCTTATCTCGCGGGAGGGGTGAGCCTGCGAGGTCTCGCCTTAGTGCTCACCGCGACCCGTCTTGTTTTACAGAAGGGGAAACTGAGGCCGAGAGAGGGCACCCGAAGGCCACCCTCCAAGGCAGAACGAAGACTCCGAGCCACTAGGCTTTCTACCTTTCCACGGTAGAAATCTCAAATCTCAAATCTGCAGAGTTTGTTTTTTAATCCGCCTCGGACACAATAGACCCACTTGGTATTCTCAGGGCAAGCGGCACCCTAAGGAAAATGCCTAGAACTCTACGGAGTTTTGGGTGGAGATGGGCGGGTGGGAGTGTGAGCCCAGCGGTGGTGCGGCTACAGGGGTCAGTTTCACTCCCAGGAAACCGCTCCTCCCGAGCAGAGCCTTGCTTGGCGGGCCGTGGAGCATTTGTCTGTGGAATCCGTGTCAAGGGACAGTTCATCTCCGTTAGGTTGTGGGAGATCAGTCAAGAATAAGGAGCACGATCAGATTTATATATATATTTAAGATTTTATTTATTTATTTGACAGAGAGAGATCACAAGTAGGTAGAGAGGCAGGCAGAAGGAGAGGGGGAAGCAGGCTCCCTGCTGAGCAGAGAGCCTGATGCGGGGCTGGATCCCAGGACCCTGAGATCATGACCTGAGCCAAAGGCAGAGGCTTTAACCCACTGAGCCACCCATGCGCCCCCAGATTTATATTTTTAAAAACACTTTCCTCTTGTAATGTGGCCTCTTACACTTGGGGCGGGGGCGGGGGGCGAGGGTTGATCACTGATGCCCTCTAAGGGGACGTTCCTCTGATTTGAAGCCATTGTACTTGGTCAACATCTGCTATTCCTGAGTCTGAGACCAAAGGGGTGGAGGGACCCACAGAGGCCGTCGACAAAATGACCCTCACAGAGGTAAGTTTCCTGGACAGAACTCCATTGCCCCGCACTGTGACTGATTACATTTGTGGAAGCTTTGTCCATTATTTCTAACAATGAATAAAACCAGGTGAAGAAAGATGCAAAAACAGCCTCAAAATATCGGAACCTACCTGGCCTCTTCCCAGCTGGGCGAGTCATTATTCTGATTTGGCCTTGGTTTCTCCGTCAGAACGGTGGGGGTCAGTGGTACCTGCCTAGGAGGGCTACTGTGATAAATATGTCTGGCCCAGTGACTGTCCACAGATGTGCTCACGACGGCTGCTATGATGTTCTTACTACGGGTCCTGCCTGACATGGCTATCTGGAATGGTCCTTGGTTTCTACAGAAATGACTAATCTCCCAGAGGGGATAGGACTCCCCTTTTGTTTATTCATTTTCTGCTGGGAAGTGGTGCTCCCAGAAAGAACAATGTGTCTTTTTGTGCTTTTATTAAACATGACTCTTCCTCCAAGCCTTGCATGTTGGGAGCAGAATCTGTCCACTGCCAAGCATGGGGACCAAGCAGTGTGACTAGTGACGGGCCCAAGAACATCAGGACATCTAAGGGCAGAGCGATGCCCCGTCTTCAAGGGAGGCATTTTAAGTCTGATTCTTGATTTCAGCTCAGGTCGTGATCACAGGGTTGTCAGATCGAGGCCTGAGTCAGGCTCCATACTCAATGTGTCTCCCTCTCCCTCTGTTCTGCTCCCCTAACCCCCATGCTCTCTCTTCCTTAAATAAATAAATAAACAAATAAATAAAATCTTTAAAAAAAAGATGCATGTTTTATAAACATATACGAACATGTTATAACATATTATATATACAATATGGCCGATATTCTATGCTTATATCCATGGCTTATACCCTGTGCCACTCTCTTTTCCGTATTTGAAATTCTCTCAAGTTGATTTGTTCCTGATTTCTCTGAAGGTTCCATCTTTGAGTATTTGTTTTCTAAGGGGTGAAAATTGTTTTGGAAACTGAGTCCGAAGTGCTGTCTTTTTTTTTTTTTTTTTTTAAGATTTTATTTATTCATTTGACAGAGAGGAGAGAGATCACAAGTAGGCAGAGAGGCAGGCAGAAAGAGAGGGGGAAGCAGGCTCCCTGCTGAGCAGAGAGCCCGAGGCAGGGCTCGAACCCGGGACCCTGAGATCATGACCTGAGCTGAAGGCAAAGGCTTTAACCCACTGAGCCACCCAGGTGCCCCCTGAAGTGCTGTCTTACACACACAATGATCTGCTTCCCCTAGTCCTCCAGTTCAGTTGACAAAATCCTGATGTGATCCTTCAGGATAAAACAACACAGGACATTGAAGTTTGGGATAATTTTTTTTAACAGAGGGATATATTGTTGGACTTACACACGTAATTCACCATCAGCTATACAGTATTTTTATATGAGATAATATGGGTTTGAACCATTTGTGATAATATGGGTTTATAACATATATAAACAATAATATGGGTTTGCAACATTAAAATAAGGGAAAATTTCATCCGTATGTTTTATTACCTTCATAGAATAATAAAAGAGTTACGTATCTAAAAACATTAAAGACACATAACAGTATCATATGTTATAAACATACTCAGTATATTACATTGTAACCACATTATAAGAAGGTTGGAAAACAGTGAGGAAACAATGATATTCTCAGCTACCTGCCTTCTTTCCTTTTCTATATCTGTGTCATCCTTTTTTCCATTTTGCATATTCTCTAAAATGTGCAACTATTCTGGGGGAAAAAAGGATAAAGTCTCACCCCCTTTTGCAACTGTTACCGCTTTGCACTCTTCCCTCTGGCAAGGGACAGGGAGGGCCAGCCAGGGGTATGGGGTGCGCAACACCCTGTTGTTGACTGAGCAAGCCGGCTGGTTAAGAGTGCTGCTTGAGCTACAGGCAGAGACCTGCCCCCTGTGCTGTGTGTGGTTCCCCCGCCCACCCTCGGGTCTATCTCCTACCACTTTCCCTTCCCCTCACCGGCTCTGTTCCAGGCACACTGGCTTCCCTGCTGTTCTTGGAACACGCAGAACAAAGTCCGCTTTTGAGCCAAACTCAAGGCCTTTGCTGTTTCCTCTTCCCTGGACACTGTTCACTCTGACATTTCCTTTGCTTGCTCCCGTGCCTCCCTCAGCTCTCTGCTGCAAGGGCAGCTCCCTAGGGAGGCCGTCCCTGACCCCTCGTGTAAAACAGCACCCATCACCCCCGTCCCCGTCACCATCTTCCCGTGCACTGTTCCACACTAGTACTCACAGTCAGCCGACGTGCTGTCCGTCTTTCTTTTTTGTTCAATGTCTCTTTGTTGGGATGCCTGCCTCCCCAAAGCAGGGCTTTATTTTGTTCCACGGAACGGTGTGGGGCACGTAGTAGATGCTCAGTAATAGTTGGTGAGTGAGCGAATTCAAAAGACTGTGGGTCCAGCCAGCAGCCTGTGGGCGGGGTTTAGGGAGGTGACGTGGACAGAGCCACACCGATGCCCCAGCAACAGGACTGCTGTGTCCCCACCAGCCTGCACACCTGGCCTTGTGCAGGGCGGAGGCCCCGCCGGGGAACCACCTGGCTGGGCCGAGTCTGGCGTGGAAGGCTGAACCGATCTCACAAGCCCTGCTACCGGGCACGAGCACCTGCTAGTGCAACCTGAATTACTAGCAACATTCTAGATGAGTCCAGATCTTCCTTCCATGGATGTAAAGGAGAAAGGGAAATGAGGCTCCTTCCCTTTCCCCCAATCCTATAATTTTTATAAAACAAATGGAAGACATCTCTGTTTTGTTCCTAAAATACAGAGAGCGAGTTTTTCTACATGGACTATATTGGTAGAAAACAAGCCTCAAGGATTTCAAAGAAAATAATCAGCAACGACGCACATAATTTCATTCTCTTCATTTCCGACTCCCCTCCCCGGCGTCAGCTAATTTTTCTGCGTACCGCCTATGAAGTTAAGACTTGACAAAGAGCTCTCTTTGGGTTATTTGAATTCTTTTCATCCGATGGCCTCAGAGTGCTGCAGGTACAGTAACTCGTGAGTCCTCTCCTATTACGTGGGTGGAATTAAGATATTATTCCCACACACTGTAGACTGAGAAATAAGCAAGAACCACAAAAGAATCTGTAAAAATAGGACAGAGAAGAGAAAGGCTTGGAAACGAGTGGCTCAGTCACATTAGAGTCACCGGGGAAGGTTGCTGTGTGTCGGAGCGCCTGGGTGGGTGGGTGAGTGGGTGGGGGGCATCAGGGAAAGGTGGAAGAATGCTCTTCATGTCTGCGTCCCTGAGAAATCCCATTCCTCAAATGGGACACTCGAGGACTGGTCACAGGAGTAGCTGAAGCCCCGCCTGCCACCCCTGCCCCCCGCTGTGTTCGTAGATGAGATCCTGACGATCTGTGCCTGCTGCTTCCGTGAGGCTTTGTGATCTTCCTGGGTGCCTCCGCAGATCTCCAGGGCGTGGACATTCCTTCTTCCTGACCACTGTGGTCAGCGGAGAGCTCTGCCTCCGAAGAACCCAGGCGGCAATTACAGCCCACGCAATTCATTTGGCAATTAATCACAGGCTGTCCTGGGCCACGGCTGCTGTTGCCAGCTTCAAGCTGTTAGTGGGACTTAATTCTGTCTGGTGCATTCGTTGTTGGCTCGTGGGTGCCCTGGGCACAGGGTGGGCAGGGTCCCTGCTGGTATTTCTTTTCTATCCGGAGACCTGAGCATCACGCTGCATTTCTGGGAAGATTTCGGCAAGGGCTTGTGGAGGAAAGAGGAAGCCTCTGCTGTTAGGGAAAGACGGGGCGTCTAAAAGAGACCCAGGAGGGGGACAGTGGTGCCCATGTAGTACGAGCGTGAAAGGATTTGAAGGGAGAAAGGACTGCCTGCTGGGCGAGCACTTTTTCTGGGCTTGGCCTGGCGTTGGCACCTTCACCAGAGGACAGTTGTCCCCTAACAGACCCTGTGTGCCAGGCACTGCGTCGAGCACTTGAAATTCATCCTCACCACGGTCCCCTGAGCCTGGGGCTCCTGAGGTCACCCGGGAGCCTTTGAGTTTGACACTGATGGGATTTTTAAATAATGTATTTATCAATGACTCCGAGAGGTATTCAAGAGAAAGACGGAGAAGACCGAGGATATCGACCGAACCCCCCTGCTGGGGACCCTTCCAGGGTCGGCGCCTGTCAGATGAACCTAACTGACACTATCTTTAGAAAACATTTTTTGAAATAAAAGTAGTTTTTTATGGGAGTGTGGGAAAAGACAACCCTTAAATAAGTGATATTTTGTGGTTCTCCTAACCACCTTCTAAAAAAATTAGAATGCCATCGAGCGATTAGAGTCGTAAATTCTGAGGATTTCCGTATGGAAAACCTGGGGGACCAAGCGGGGTCCTCAGAACAAAGGCCCCTGGATGTTCCCCATCAGCCGCTAACGAGCATCGTGCGAATTTCCTTCGTGCTGCTTCTAAATACCACCAGACACTGTCTTCAAATAATATAATTGGCATTCCATTTCCGAGGTAGGGAGGAGATGGGGGAAGCAAGAGCCCATTTTTGAGAGAGCCAGCCACATTGGAACACATTTATCAAAGACCCTCTTGTCTTCTAACCACACGCTTTCCCTTGCGTCTTTCACCTCATGCTTGCTTGGGGACATCTGTCGTTTGCCTGGGACGCTCAGTCATGCAGGTGTCTTGCCTGGCATTCCCTTCGTGTGAAGGTGGCCTGTCCTCTTGGTGTGTCCGTTCTTTTTCTACTAATGTCTGCAGATTTTTTTACCTGGGAGAGCTGTGGCGATGAACATGGCCTTTGGAGACTCGCAGACCTGGATTGATTGCACTCTTGACATTGCTGTATCTCAGTTTTCTTGTCTGTGAAATGGGCCTGATAACTATTCTACTGTGCGGGTTAAATGAAGTCATTGTTGTAGAACAATCAGATCGGTGCCTGTTCAGGGTAAGTATATTTCTGGTTTGTTTCTAGAAGAAGCACGGGAGAGGGGCTCTTCCTCTGCTCTTCCATTACTATGAAAATTGGTATATTTGCACCTGTGGGGATTCATCGCTCTTTGAAAAGAAGCCAAACTTCTGTCTACATGGAACCATCCCTAGTGATCAAGCAAACCTGCAATCCTGTGGCCGTGAGGATTGGAAAGCATCCCAGAGCCTACCTAGTCCAAATTTTTCATAGATAGGGAAACCGAGGCCCAGAGAGGTGCTGGCCTTGCCGAACTTCACAGATGGATTGGCCACAAAACCAGGGCTATCAGCCTCTTGGCCAACTGGGCCTCAGATGAGGCACCTCTTTCTCGAAGTATGGCCCTTTGCAATGCTTTAACAGGCATGGTTTAAAAATGAGGGCCAGTTGCAAAGTGAGAGGAGAGCCTTTCTAATTTACTTAGTGAAGAAGAGGAAAACGATGAGCTTGATAATTGCTGGAATCGCACTTTAACTCTATTTACAGGGTGGAGGATTGATTGCAGGGGCTGACAGTGTTGGCTCGTTCGGCAGGCTTCCATGCTGATGCAATTAAGCCTTGCTCCTTTCAGCCCTGCCTAGGACCTGGGTCAGGCCCCATGAGACCTGAGTGTGAGCTGGAAGCCCAGGCTGGATCTATTCCAGCCTCGAGTCCGAAGAAGTCTATGGACGTAGGCAAGAACTTGGAGCCCATGATCCAGGTATGGCCATCAGGGCCATGGGGTCATGCTTTCTAGTACCGGGGCTCTGGCCAGACTCCTGCAGTCCCTTCACATGGTATCAGAACCCTCATGTCACTACCTTCTTCAAGTTGGATGGTCTCTAGGACCAACCCCCCACTCCCAGAGCTGGCTGTGCTCTGTCCTCACCACCCAGGCTGGCCCCCGTGGATGGTGGTTGCCATCTTGATTGTGCCTGCTTTGCTCTATGCTTTGCACTTCGGTGATGTGGGCTGTGAACCTCTCCATGGAAAACCCCAGTGATACCCTGGAGCTGGGCTCTTTTCCCAGCCCTGTCCACCCTAGCTGAGCATGGCCCAGCCCCTCTGGTTGGTTTTGCTGCTTGTGAGAGCAAAAAATTGGAAACCAACCAGTTGTGCCCAAATAAGGGCATGGTTATGGCAATGCAGAAATCTTGACCACTCTCCCCTTTTCCCCACAGGGCACCCAGCCCACTGTCTTCACTCCCCTCCCCTCTAGATGTCCTCAGGGAACCTCAAAAGCCCTTCCCTTCTGTCATGAAGAGCAATCTGGTTCGTTCCCAGCTCCTCCCCTCGCCTTCCGGTTCATCCTGGGACTCCCCCGACTACAGCCTGGAAGGTAACCAGACCTTATAAGGCAGTGGAGTCCTGGTTTTTGCCACTGGATCATGTCCTTGAGCTTCCCCACCTCCACAACAAAGGGCTTCCCAGATCTCAACTGTACCTGAATCTCTGGGAAGCGCCCACCCTAGCGTCTCTGATTCTGCAAGTTGGGGGTGGGACCTGACAATCTGCATCTCTCACAAGGTCCCGGGTGATTTCTAGATGATGCTGATGCCGAAAGCTCTCCCTGCCCCCAGGGGTGGGGAAGGCCAAGCCAGCACGTGCAAATATGAAGACCCCAGACTAACGGTGGTCACTGTTGGGAAAGCCACAGTGGTGAAGAAGCTTCAGGGGACCTGGTCTAGTCCTGGCCCCGACAAAGCCCCCGGAGGAGGCTTTGATCTGGAGCACATCTGGGAACCTTCATGAATCCTTGGGGGTCTCATTGGAAAAAATAAGGGGCCTGCACTCAAGGATGTCCTCTGCTCGTAAGACTCTGTGGCCAAATGGGTCTTTAGGGCTGATGTGCCAGTTCTCCGTTAGGCTTGTTCTCTTTTCTCGGATGGGAACAGAAGGCCAGCACGGCTGTTGTTAAGAACTTGAGGCAGTCAGGACACACTGTGTTTTGCAGCCTCCTTGGGTTGTGAGGGGTGGTCAGACTGTGAGAGACCCAAGTGGAAGCAGGATGTTGGGGGGCACAGGTGTGGAGATGGGTGGCATACTTAACTTCCAGATGTTGGGGGCGCCCTGCACAGGTGGACCTCATTTAGCTCCCGCGGCTGTATAGGAGATGGGAAGGCACCCCGAGAAAAGTATCATCAGCTCTGCTCACCCTCTCGCCTGACTGCTTAAAATGACTGTGGATCGTGAAGGGAAAGGGGAGGGGATGGAGGACAAGATGGGAGTCTTTGTGCAAGAGCTTGGCTCCCAGAATCAGCCGTGGGACTTGGCCTTGTCTGCTGCAGTCCTGGGGGGCTTGGGGGTCATTTGTGTAGTTTCACCTCATTCTGTAGTCAGACTGGTCCCAGGACTTAGAGACATTGTCTCACCAGCCAACGGGAGCTCCTGGCCGCTGCGCCAGCCTCATGCAGGGCCCCTTCTCTGGCCAGATAGGGCCACCCCTGTGACTTTGGGGCAGCCCCAGACTCGGGATTTTCCCCCTTTCTCCCTTGCTCTGTCTCTCTTTCTGGAGCCTTAGGGTTCTCCTGGCCCCAGCTAGCTGAGCACTTCACACCCCACTGAAAAGTCACCACAATAATTACCAGATCATTAACAGGGGATTTTGAAGAGCCACTTCAAAGCGTCTCTCCCAGAATTGCTAAGACAGGTGTAAAAGTCTATCTGGGCAGAGAGCAGCCAGTTTAAAAGGATGTTGGGGACCGAAGAGTAGGTGTTAATTAAACTGGGCTGAACAGCAGCAAGGAGAGGGTAACCTTCCCATCTGAGCACAGTAACAACCGGGTGGTGGTGAGGGGGCCTGAAAGTTTTGGACAAAGCACAAAAAGTCCAGACTTCATTGCTCCTCTTGTACTTTATTAAAGAATTTGACCAGAATCCGAGCTCTTCCTTAGAATGCCTTCTACCTGTGTTGGCAAGTTTCATATATAATAAACATCAATAAACCTTCCTACATCACAGGCTTCATGATTAATTTTACTAATTAAGGTTAATGAACATCAAATGTCTAAGTGGCTGGGGACGGGATGTGCAGACCGACCCTCCTTGTGCCAAAAACTCTATGGAATGGAAGAGAACAAATACCCACCTGAGCTACTCGCTCTTGCATCATGACAAACCCAAAGATAGGGGCGCCTGGGTGGCTCAATTGGTTAAGCAATTAACCTCACAACCCAAGGAGGCTGCGTATTTGGCTCAGGTCATAATCCTGGGGTCCTGGGATCGAGCCCCCATCGGGCTCCCTGCTCTGCGGGGGAGCCTGTTTCTCCTTCTCCCTCTGCCTGCTGCTCCCCGTGCTTGTACTCTCTTTGTCAAATAAATAAAATCTAAAAAAACAAAAAAATAAAAAAACCCAAAAAACAAAGATTGTTTGGGTGGATATACAGCCCTTCCCAACTTGAGAACCTTGTTTTCAGAGATCATGCCCCCTTACAACTGATCTCTGGCCAGCTATACCCTCAAGGGCAGACCCTGATGGTCTAAGTCAGTGAGTTTCACTTCTGGCTGCTATTAGAATCCTAGTGACACAGATATCGGGACTCACCCAAGGCATATGGGGCCAGAATCTCCGGGGCTGAAGACCCGGCATCCATATTTTTAAGCAGCCAATCAAGGTGATAGCCGCACAACCTTTCGAGTTCTGGTGTTTGGGAATTACAAGAGCCAAAAATTACTTTCTGATTTTTTTTTCTTTTTGGTACATTTCAAGCTGTTTCAGAGCACAACTGTTTCAAAACGGTGCCTCGGGGTCTTCAGCAACCTTAGCGGCTTGAGAGGGCTGATTTGCAAGACCCGTTTCCTAGATGCCAGACAGGAAATGGAAGCCAAGCGCAGGAGCGTCTGGGCTGGCGGTGATCATCTCCAGCCTCACGCGAGCATCTGTCTGGCGCCTTGCAGGCTGGAGAGGCAAGTGTGAAGCCGCGAGCACTTCACGGGATTTCGTATTTGGAGCGTAGCAAACTCGATCTAGGACACCGTGCTAGCTGGGTATGACTTGCTAAGATGTCACTGTGTCCATTTGTCTATGACACCCCCTCCCCCGCCTCGTGCTCTAAAGGCGCTGGTCCACCCCATGCCCCCGCCCCCTCAGATCTTCTGCCAGGCTCCTGGACAGGGGGTCATGTGGCCCCCGGCTGCTTTCGGCTACAACCATGGTGGGAAAAGTAGATAAGGAGGGGGGTTCCCCAGAGGAGAGGAGGGTGATGGGGGGGCTGGATGGTCCCCGAAGGGATGAATGAAAGTGAAGGGTAGAGTGCAGAGCTGAGGAGGAAGGTGTCACCAGCTACATGAGAATCGACAGCTTGGAGACCTTCTGTCACTCACGGATCAACCTGGGACCCCACCCCCACCCCCACCCAATCCTTCCATGTGCCGGTACCAACTTGTCATCTTGGATTTTATTAAAATCGCCTCAAAAACCTGTCCCTGTATCATAGGCAATCTGATGTCTCTGCCATGTCTCTAGGCATTCTTGGGGCTCTTGGTTTCTCCTGCCTGCCTGTGGCCCCGATTCCTGGTGGATTCCCAGTCTCTGTTCTGTGCTATTGGTTTTCCTGTAGGATATCACCCTACCTCACTCTGCCCCGATCTCTTCTTACTGCAAAGTGCTGTTGGCTCAGAGCTGGGGCAGAGCTGACTCCCAGACCCAGTCCGGCAGAGCCTAGATGCATCGAAAGGACACCTTTGCCTGGATCCTTTATACCCACATGGTTCCTGATGCTATAGAAGCAAAACATATATCCTCTTCCCGGCCCATTTCCCTCTCATCTCTTCCCCTCTCCGAGACCTGGGATGACCCCCCTTGTCAGGGCAACACCGTGAGCAGGGAAGGGAGAGGGGAAAGATCAGCAGAGGGGGAAGGAACACCTCTCCCACAAATCTCCAGGATCTGGCTTCAGCATAAAATCCCCACGGCCAGACATTAGATTCTACAGGCGTAAGCCAATTATATGCAAATTTTGGCAAATCATATGCAAATATCACATGTGACTCGGCTGTGGATTGCACGCGCTTAGAGCAGGCAAGTAGAGCTAATCGGTGAAGTGCGTTCAAGATGCGGGGCCGCAGGGACAAGGGAGGAGGATGGCAACTCCTTCAATGCCAGCTGCGTGCAGGGAACTTTTACGTATGTCCTTTGCTCACCCAGCACTTCTTGAGCGGCTGCTGTGTGCCTGGCAAGTGAGATCAACGAGAAGCAGTGTGCCCCCCTCCCAGAACTCCTAGATAAGTCAGGACACAAACAAGTATGGTGACGGGGTTTGCAGTGGGGAGGAATGACGGGGTGCCGTGGGGACACAGGGCAGGCCATCTAATCCATCCCCGGGACATCAGGAAGCCTCCAGGAAGCGGTGATGCCTGAGCTGAGCTTTGAGGGATTAAAAGGAGACACTAAGTGAATGAGGGGATTGCATTTAGGGCCATGAGTGTGGCGGTGGGAGGCGTGCACGAGGCGGGGGAGGGAAGGGGAGGGGGGGGTCAGGAGCTGGATCATCAAGGCTTTCAGCCCAGAGCCAAGAAGGTAGAGAAGGCCTGGCAAATGAGGGTGTAAGCAGGACAATTATGAGAAAACAAGGTGTTTCAGGAAAGCGCGAGGACTGCGGTGTGGGGTGTGGCCCGGAGCCGGGCCAGATGGGGCACGGACGCCGGTTGTGAGGGCTTAGACTGGACCGTGCTGGGAAAGACCAGGAGGTGGACATTTTCAGGAAAGTGACATAGGGGCCCAAAGGAGGAAGATCCTGTGATCAGTCAGTCGTGGACGGTGATGGTAAGAGAGGGATGCTGCGTGGTTAGCAGGTCTGGGGCTAGGACCGTGGGAGACGTCAGGTGGCGGGTCTACCTCGAACCCGTCCGGCGTGAGGAGCTGCAGGGGACTCAAGAAGTCCTGTCCGAGATGCCGGATGCCTCTCACTGTGTTGGGTCAGGTTCTCCAGAAGCAGGTGTTGCCTTGGAGTGCAAGCGTTTGCATTATGGAAGAGCTCCCAGGAGAAACTGGTAGAGGCGTGGGGGAGGGCCCGGGAAGGGGACAGGGGCTAATGTCACCCCAGACACATCAGAGTGACAACTGCTTTGCTTCCACCAATCCCAGGAACTATCTTCATTCCCGGTTTGCGGGTGGGAAAGCGCAGGTGCAGAGAGACTCCTGGCCGGGCCCCGGTGTTCATATATTAGCAAAGAGAGTAGGATTACCAGGCCCATCTGTCTCTAAACCCCATCCCTAGATGTCAGGATCCGCGCCCCCAGGCCTTCCAGGGGAAGGACCATCCTGGCAAATGCCGTGACTGTCTTGGAACATCTGCACGGCGAAGTCAGGGATAAAATTTTAGGTTTGTTGCAGGGGGTTCCTTAATTTCCTTTGGCAAGAAAATGGAAAGAGCCAGAGCCCAGACTCTGTGCCGTCCAGACCGTCCAGGTCTCCCAGCTGCCCCAGGCAATGGGAGAGGGGGAGGCTGGGTTCTGGGAGTTCTGTAGCTAGTGGTTCCTGCAAGCGTTTTTTTTTGCAAACAATGCTGAGAAGCTGATTGTGGCAATAAATTAGCAGGTTGAAAGGGGTTATTTTTATGGCCGTGTTCTGGGTTCCTGGAGAATGCAGCAAACAAAGGTAGGTTGAGAAGATTATTCTGTTTGTGTGGGCCTAGGGCAGGGGCACAGATGCAGGAATGTGTGTGTGTGTGTGTGTGTGTGTGTTCATGTTCCTGCCTGCTCCTAGGCTTGAAATTATGTAGTCGCTGGGCGCTTCCGCCCTGGGGGGGAATCACAGGAGTCTGAGACGCTGCCTCTTCCCCAGAGACCTGCCTGCCCAGGACACAGCAAGAGAAACCCTCCCTAGGGGATGATGTCTGAGGAGCTTATGGACGAGACTCTCAATTCTAGGGAACACGCTGAGTGTTGCTGGAGGGGAGGGGAGGGGAAGGGAGGGGACGGAGGGGTAATGGGTGATGGGCATTAAGGAGGACACTTGATGAGATGAACACTGGGTGTTGTTTGCAGCCAAGGAATCACTGGATTCTACCTCTCAAACTAGCACTACCATAGAGGTGAGTTAAATTGGATTTACATTTTAAAAAATCTTACAGACCGAAGAGCCTATGGTTGGCCTTGACCCAAGAGCCGCACGACGAGGAGTCTGTGGCCGGCCCCAGCCATCTTCCTTTGGAAAGGCTGGCCAGGAAAGGGCCTCTCGCACATCCAGCTGAGATAGAGGTAGAAACCTCTCGCCCGTTTGCAGAGGGCACATCCCAGAACACTCTGACTTACACGCTATTCAGCGTGTCGGCTTCTGATTAAAGCTAACACACTCAGCGCTGAGCAGGCCCGGGCACCCAGCACTCAGGGAAAGAAAGCAGAATGCGATCAGCTCCCCCAGGAGCCCCCCTCCTGCCTCGCCTCCTGCCTCCTTCCCTTCACGGCCCAACCAGCCTGAGCCCCTGCCCACTTGCAGCGCATCAGCTGGGCCCGTTGTTGTGCGCGATATAAAGGAACCACACAGGTACGTTCTGAAAGGAAGGTTATAATCTTGAGTCCTGTAAAGTAAATGATAGACCTACGGTCGGGATTACTTGTAATTTAAAGGAATCTTCTGGTGAAGTCTTTTGTAATTGGATGAATTGTCCTTGGATCCGAGCCTTGGGCACGCTAAGGTTTTCCTAATGCTGAAAATGTCATTCGGGATTAGAGATTCATTTAGGTCTTGGAAAATGGCCCAGGTGGCAGCCAGAGCCTTAGGAAGGAATGACCCACTGAGTTTTTATCAAATAAGACCGCCTGGTGTTGCCTTTGGCCTTAGATTACTGATTCTCAACTTTGGCTGCACATGGAAACCCCCCCGGAGAGCTTTAAGAAATATTGATGCGGGGG
>CM053603.1:10571428-10591995 GCA_028646535.1 Procyon lotor
CAGAGGTCCCTTCTCTGCTGTCCTCCACTGAAGCCCAGGCCCCTCTAGACTGAGATTGTTGTGATGACAGTGGGTGCAGGGAGAAAGGGGAGGGTGAAAATCACGAGGCCTGGGGAACATGGCTTAGTATCTCTGAGGCTGTCTTTTGATCTATAAAATGGGAGATAATATTAATAATACCAAATTCACAGATTTCCTGGAAGCACTAAACAAGGAAAGGCACGTAAGCCATTTAGCATGGCAACACTCACACTGTGATTGCTCAGTCGAATGTCATCATTGTTAAAAAATGAAAAACAAAACAAAACAAAAAACAACCCAACCAAGTAAATTTGATGATCTAATCGGCTTTATTAAACGATTCATGATCTGGGCAGCAGTCCAGCTAGCGAGTAGAGGGGAGCACCAGGAAAGGAAAGGCTTTTAAAGGCAGAGAGAAAGCATTCAAAAAAGGAATTTATTAGCAAGGGCTGCATTGTTTAGGCAAGACCACCTTCCTAAGGGGGGAGGGGTCTCTCGGAGGATTGCCTGCAAGAAATTCCAATGTGTCTGGGTAAGGGTTGCATTCTGGAGGGGGTTGAAACTGCAGTTAGGCTAGGTGTTAAATCTTGGATTAGTGACGTTGGGCTTCAACTTAATTAGCTCCATTATGGCCCCGTGGTTTTCTTTTTATCACCATCTTTATCCCCAATTATTGCAAGCTGCCTCAGAAAGAGTATTTGTGACTTTTATAATCTTCAATTAAAATGTGCCCATCTGAGCTTGGCCAGAGAAGAGCAGTGACATCACCTAATATTCTCTGGGCCAGATGGGCCTTTCTCTTCTGGAAACCAGTCAGGGACCTTCAGGGACCACAACCATGAAAACAGATCCCTGGGCTAATAGCCTTGGAGATGCAACCACCCCACAAAGGAGGTCCAGGTCTGCCTGAAAACCCAGGATGAAAGAAGAAGTGTGTCTGACAGCTGATTCCAGCCTTCGTAAGGCGTGCAAATTGGGGAAATTTTTCAAGAAAAAATTAGTAATTCTCTTTGGAGAACATTGAAGTTTTGTAAAATCCCCCAATTTTGTAAAATCTCAAGAAGAAGAAAAAAACTATCCTAAGGCTGAAAATTTAAATAGCCACAGCTCCAAGGACTCTCTTTCCTTGGATTTTGATGAAATCAAGGTACGGTGAACACACAGCAGGGATAGTCAAATGGGAAACTCAAGGTCATCTACTCACATTCTATTCCAGTGAAGCGAAGGGGAAATTTACACACAACCAAAGGCAGGCTTTGGGCTAATGTCCAATCCCAGCTGGGTGACGTCCCCAGATGGTATCCTCTGGGCCTGTCATTGTTCATTCTTTAGCTTTTACATTCTGCAGAACCTTGAAAAGAATATTTAATTTCTTCTGATACTCAAGAGTACCCTGTATGTGACATCCAGGGTGATATTGCCTCCATTTACTAGATGTATCATAGAAGATGTATTCATTGTGACTTTCTTCCCTTTTAACAAAAGTCTATTTTTTTCCCTCAGTATCTATTTCTGCCTCACACGACTCAGAAGAAGAGTCCTACTCTTATCCCCAGCTTTCAGGATAGATCCTGATTTGATAACCTGCATCCTTCCCAATGATTGCTTAGTTAAGGACACGTGCCTCAATTTTAGCCAATGAGGAGGGAGAGGAAGTTTTCTGGGTGCCTCCAGGAGAGTCTGTTTTGCTCCCAAGAAAGAGTCAGCCTGTAGCAAACAGAATTGTCAAGTCCTTGCTGAAACCAAGCATGAGCCTCACGTGGACAGATGAGGAGGTCTTGCCTGTCTCTCTGATTTTCCTCCCTCTCTCACCTTTGCTGAAATGTCTGCCCCATACCTTTTCTCAGCCCAGGTATCTATTACAATTTCTGGTTACTCTGACCCATGCAGAATTGACCCACCTTTGCTTTGGACATCCTGGTGTCATCTACATGTTCTTATCTTATCCCCCAAGGTGCCTAATTGCACAATGATTTTACACATCAGCTGTACCATGTGCTTTCTTCTACAAGAATAATGTCTTAAATCATGAGTGAATTAGTTTCCTTACTTAATAAGAAGTTTCAATGTTGACAGTTCCGGGACTAGTTTAGCCATTCCATCCTGTGTCAAGGACCCTGGCCCTTTCTTTCTTTGTGTGTTCCTTACCATGCTTTGTATACTGAACACGTTCTTCCCATCGTCAAAAATGGCTGCCGTTGACCCAAACGCACATAAGGTACAGAAACAGGAAAAGAAAGGGGACAGAAATCCTCACACCTATCTCTCCCTTATTTTTCAGAGAAGACAATCTCTTCTCAAAGCTGCCTGAGAATTTGCCTAAGGCCACAGAGCTGGTGACATAGTGGAGGGGAGATTTAAATGTGACTCTAGACTGTCCAATAGAAATATAACACAAGCTACATATGCCGTTTAAATTTTTTGTAGCTGCAGTTAAAAAGTAAAAAAAGATGAAATTAATGTATTTTATTTAACCCAATGTATCCAAAAGATTATTTTAACATGCCATCAATCTATGAATTACTTTTTTTTAAAGATTTTTTTAAAGATTTAAAAAAAAAAAATCTCTATGTCCAATGTGGGGCTCAAACTTACAAACCCAAGATCAAGAGTTGTGCGCTCCACCCACTGAGCCAACCAGACGCCCCTCAATCTACAAATTACTAATGAGATCTTTTACATTTTTTTTTAAAGATTTTATTTATTGGACAGAGAGAAACACAGCGAGAGAGGGAACACAAGCAGAGGGAATGGTAGCGGGAGAAGCAGGCTTCCAGCCGAGCAAGGAGCCCGATGCGGGGCTCGATCCCAGGACTCTGGGATCATGACCTGAGCCGAAGGCAGGCGCTTAACAACTGAGCCACCCAGGCACCCCGATCTTTTACATTTTTAAATACTAAGTCTTTGAAATCCAGGGCAGCCTTTATCCTTAGACATTGAGTATATCTCAATTGAATCACTATCTTTTCATTGGAAATACTTGATCTGCATTTATAGTTTATAAAATTTATATTGAAAAACAGATAGACACACCCAAGTTGTTCCAAATAGACTAAAATTTTCCCAAGAGCTGAATCAAGGAGGAGTTTTCACATTTATAAATAAATGGATCAAGTTCAACGAAATAAAAAATCCAGTTCCTTAATCACGGTAACCTCATTTCAAGTGACTAAATGTATGGGGCACCATAGTTCTGGACCCTCTATACTTAAGCTCATTTTAATCAAATTATCGGTGCCCTAATATGTAGTAATGTGTTAGCAGGTGTCCACTTATATTTCGGTAGTACACAAGTTCTGTAGTTAGAAGACTGGCCTTGAAGTCGTTGCCCGTTTTCCAATTAGCTCTGTGACCTCAGGTGAGTCACTGTGCTTCTCTGGGCTTCTATTAACTCACCTGTTAATGAGGGACTGTGATCTTCAGCATATCTTCTAGCTCTAAAAGGATGTGTTATTTCTCTCTTCTAGAAGGGAAAGGGATGAGGACATAATTAAAGCCCTGGGCACTGAGGCACACACACGTACTCTCCGGTGAAATAGATGAGCATTGATGTTCACAGTCCCTGGGATCTGCCGAGCTGCTGTGGGCAGACAGACTTGCATGGCGTCTCCTCCTCTCCTCCAGTACTGGGTCCGCTCATTGTATCTTTCTTCAGAATGCCGGGGAGAAAAAACACCGACGCATTGTCTGGGCTCTAAATTCCAGGAAACATTGCTAGTTTGTTCCCTTTTATACGCCACCTTTTAAGGAAGAAAAACCCTATACGTGGACAGAAACCCCTGCATTAGGTTGAACCATAGCTCTGAGTCACTGGGTTCCTGGACCAGGCTCTGTCCTTTTATATATGAAAGAATAGAAGGGACCCTTGGCTCTTCCAGACTCTCCTCCTATGAGTGTCTTTATACTGTGTATTCCTTGCTTGTTAGTCAGAAAGAGGCTATTGATTTATCAGAGAGCATAAAACCTCAACTATATTTTAACTCCAGAGCTACAAAAGAATGGTCAGGGGGTTCGAATCAAATTGAAGAATAACTATGGAAGCTCGAGGCTCAGCACTCCACATAATAATTGGGTCTGACCCAGAACTTGCCTTTCGAATGGAGGATGTGGGGCTGTCAGTGGGATAAAATTTTAGGGCTCTTTGGGAAGGACCCAGTTCTTAAAAACAATTTCCCCAGAGTGGTGACTTTTTACGACTAGTGGTTCATTTCTTTGGGTCCCCTACGGTAGGCATAGTGGAAATAGCCTCCTGGCCCACAAATGGGAGCGTCTAGGCTCAGATTTGAACTTTAGAGAAGAGGGTAATAAGAAATGAAATGGGGATAGAGGGCAAGAAGGGGCAGCGGGACTCAAGAGGACACTAAAGGAAGATGCTAAAGGTTGTCAGACATGTTATATTAAGCCCGATGTCATACTGGAGTTTATACAGACCAGGAAATACACCAAGAACCTGTCCCGCGTTATGCTCTGCTTAAAGGAAACAGGAATGTGGGGTAGTTCCCTCGTTTCTTTAATCAGAATGGCAATTGGCTTATTTATTCATCTATTCGTTCACCTTTTCATCCATCATTTGTGGCAGATAAGTTTTCAAAGATGGACACCACCAATTCCCGCTAATGGGCTCTGCGATTTCAATACGCGAATGCTTGGGGAAGGGGGGATTCCCCACACCAACAGGCAATTTCTCGGTGCTGGCTGGGTATCCTACAGTTTGACTCAGGTCTGACCCTATTCTATCCCGAGGCAGCATGAGATTGATTGATGGCACGGGTGAGGGTTTGGTCCTACAAGACCACCTCCCCTGCAGATGCCAATGAGAAGTCCAGGTTGGAGGTTCCCATGACCCCTTCCTCAACTTGGATTAATCTGCTAGGGCAGCTCACAGAGCTCAGGAGACCCATCTGCTCGCTAAATGACTGGTTTATTATAAAGGATATTAAAGAATGCAAATCAACAGCCAGATGAAGAGATACATAAGGTGAGGTCCCAAAGGAGTTTCTGTCCTTGTAGAGTTTGGGGTCCTGTGGGGTGGCATGTAGAAGTGTTCTGGTTCACCAATCTGGAAACTCTTTGAACCTCATCCTTTGGGGTTTTCATGGAGGCTTCACTGCACAGGCATGATTAATGAAATCATTGGCCATTGGTCATTGACTCAGCTTCCCGCCCCCCTTGGGACTGAAAGTTCCAACCTTCTAATCACATGGTTGGTTCTCATGGCAACCAGCATCCCCATCCTTAGGTGTGGTGCTAAAGTCACCTTGTTAACATAACAAAAGACATCTTTATAGCTGTCAGCACTTAGGAAATTCCAAGACTTTTTTGGTTTCTGGGCCAGAAACAAAGACAAGAGACCAAATGTATATTTCTTATTATAAATCAGAATATCAGAACTGCCCTCCCTGTACATACATGCCACTCTTTCCATCCAGGGCTGGGTTTATTTTCCCCTCTCCTTGATGCTGTGGAGGGCTGGTTTGGGACTTGCTTTGATCAATGGAATGTGCTGGAAGTGACTCATTTCCAGGCCCTGTCTTTAGGAGGCAGTGTAAAGAAGCTCAGGATAGATTACTGGATGAGAAGCCACGTGGAGAAGGACAGGACATGCCGAGGAACCTGAGGTACCAGACTCTTCTGGGAACTTCCTGCGCCGTCTGGATGCAGGTGAGTGACTGACCCCAGTTAGTGCCTCCAACAGATCAGCTTTGAACACTGCCCATATTCACAGAATCATGAAAATTTTACATCGTTGTGGTTATAAGCCATGATGTTTTGGGGTAGTTTGTCGTCCCGCAGTACATAACTGAACGTTTACCATATGTTTTTGGCAGCTATATTTAAGGGGGTTCCCTTTTAGTCCAATTTTCTAAAAAGGTTTTTGACCATAAATAGGAGTTGAAATTTGTTAAATGATTTTTTCTACCTTTATTGAAATGATCATGTGATTACTTCGCTCCTTTGTTCTATTAGTCTTTGATTTGCTATGAAATTTTTTTGTAGTTTTTTAGCAGAGGTCTTGCACATTTTTCATTAAATTTATTCCTAAATATTTTGTTTTTTGATACTATTATAAATGGTATCCTAAAAATGATTTATTTTCCAATTATTTGTGACATTATATGCCAAGAATGTTGAGTCTTGTATATTGACCTTGCATTCTGTGGTTTTGCTAAACTCATTGATTAGTTTTAGTAATTTTTCAAAGATTCCTCAGGATTTTCTACATACACAATCATATTGTTTACAAACGGATGGCTTTACTTCTTCCTGGCCAAATGTTTATGCCTTTTGATTTTTCTTGGTTTATTGAAATTGCTGTGATTTCTTGAACAGTGCTGAATAGAAGTGGTAAGAGTTCATATTCTTGCCTTGTTCCTGCTCTGAGGGGGAAAAGTATTTGTTTTTCATCACTAAGTGCCATGAGGGATATTGGTCTGTATTTCTTTTGTAATATCTTTGTCAGGTTTTGATATTAGAGCAATGCTAGCCTCATGAAATGAAATCTCTCCTCCTTTATTTCTTGAAAGAGTTTATGTAAGATTCATATTATTCCTTCCTCAAATGTTTGTAGGACTTCACCAGTAAGCCTACAGTTTTCTTCTAGTAAACCCCCCTTTTCTCCCCTGAAGTATAAATTCAACAATCTTGTAGATACAGATCTATTCAGATTTTGTTTCTTCTCAGGTCACTTTTTCCACTTCCCCCGGCTTTAAAGGTCAAAACCAAAAATATATTCGTTGACTATCAAAAGAAAGGCAACAATGGCATAATAAGAATTCTTATAGCTTCTTAGTAGAACAGGACTATGCAAGGTAAAAAGGAGAATATTAGGTGGAAATGTGTTTGTAGAGAAGAGTTCAAGAGACCAAGATGGGGGGAGGGGGGAAAGGCAGCCTGGATCAGAGAGCTGTTGGAGCAGAAGAGTGAGAAAGTTTTAGCAGTTTTAGGGTACTAGAGAGCTGAGAGCAGAAGACTTTAATGAGTTGTTATATGCTAAATAGGATTCCCTGGTATCTGTGAAAGAAACATGCATTAAAATTAAAATTTGTGCCCATGCCAAGCTGAAGTGAAGCCCTTTGGGAAATGTCCAGGACACAGGGCAGGAGGGATGAATGCTTTGTAGGCATTGCAATTCCTTTGTTCTATTTAGCTTCCTGAATCTCATTAAAATAACTTTTTTCCCAGGGGTGCCTGGGTGGCTCAGTCAGTTGAGCATCTGCCTTTGGCTCAGGTCATGATCTCGGGGTCCTGGGATCAAGCCCCACATCGGGCTCCCCACTCAGTGGGGAGTCTGCTCCTCCCTGTCCCCCTCCTTGTGCTCTCTCTCCCTAACTCTCTCTCTCTTTAATAAATAAATGAAATCTTTAAAAAAAAACTTTTTTCTGAATTTCATTAAAATAACTTATATACTTTGCTCCCATTGGTTCATAATACATTGCTCTAAAACTTAGTGACACACAAGAACCATTTGTTATTCCACTCATGGATTCTTTGGGTCAGGAATTCGAACAGGACACAGTAAGGGAAGTAGTCTCTGCTCCACGTGATCTCAAAGTCTCAGTTCTCTCTACCACCCCTTTTGCTCTGCCCACTATGCCTTCCAGGCCCAGTCAGTTGAAAGTCTTAGCTTTCTTAACACAATCTGCCTTTCTCTTGCCAAGGTCCTTCCTACACAGACACACACGCTTCCCAGCCCAGAATGCTCTTCTCATATCTCCTTGGCTGATCAATTCCTTCACTTTCTTTTGAGGGCTGGTTAGATGGGGTCCTCCCTGACCTTCTGCATCGGCTTAAGTGCCCCTCCTCTGGGTTCCCATCATTCTCTGTACTTCCGCATCATAAAACATATCATGTGTAACCTCCTGATTCTGATGTCCAACTCCCCAACCAGGTTGCTTGCTCTGTGAAGCTAGAGATGGCCTCTGTCTGTTCAAGGGCTATCCCCGGTGGCTGGCACAGGGCTCAATATTTATTTGTTGAATGCATTAATAGACAGACAAAGCGGACTTCGTTATTCTCATTTTACAGAGGTGAAAACAGGGTGGAAGAGAATAGGACCCAGCCCAGGTCATGGTCTGTTCTTGACAAAGCTGAGTCTAAGTGCAGGTCATGCCGCCAACCCAACGCCCTCATGCATTCTGGAAACAGGGCATCAAGCAGGTTTGTGGTACCCACCCCCCAAGCTTTGGTGCTTGATACTCTACCAGCTGTGTCCACTGTCTTTCCAGCTGGACATGCCAGGCAACTGGAACCATGGCAGAAAAAGCCCTGGTAATTTAACTTATTTTTATTCATTTGCCCATGAATCACCTAACAGGAGATTATGCCATTAACTTGTCTTGGTAAGTGCAGCCAGAGAGATGCACGTTCTATTCCCATGATTAAGGCTCCTTTACAACTAAAATATTGATTGAAATTACGAAATAATGCACAGGGCGGGTGCTGGGGAAAGTGGCAGTAGAATGTGGAGACAATAGGCTTTTGTGAGAAGAGGAGAGGGTGGTAAGTCTGTCTTCTTGTGTTGCTGGCATTCTTCTTTCCCACATCGAGTAGAGACACATTGTTTTCCTTTTTTTTTCCAACTGGGGGAAAAAGTACCCACAAAGTACTTAAATCAGGGATAGAACAAGCCTGACAGCCAGGCAGCTGGATCACCCTGTCTCTTTAGCAGTTGCTATTCATGGGTGTTGTGTTGAATCAATACTATTGAAACCCCAGTTTTCCCAGACTGGACACTTTCTGATGCCCAGGTCTGATGCAGGGGGAGCTGGGAGATGAGGCAGGGTTGGACCAGCCACAGCTGGACCTGTGAGACCAAGCAACAGGGCACCCAGGGCCATGTGGCAGGATGGCAAACAGAATTCAAGATGGTAGCCCCTCAAGGCAGATAAGAGCAAGGTCTTAAGACAGAGAGCTCAGAGGGCCAGAAAAGCAGGAGGAAAAAGCACCTGGTTTCTAGAGATGAGAAATCCAGATGGGTACGGGAATTTCTGAATTCCGTGGCAACCTAGTAACAAATAACTATCCTTGATACAGAAGCTAGATCCTAGCCCACAGAGGAGCTTCCCATACACTTCCTTTTAAGGATGAAATCATTTTATTATCTGATAAATAACGCACAGGAGCATTTAACAAATGAAGCCATAAAAGTGGCCATTAATCATATGAAACAGATCTCAGATTTTTTTTAGTCATCAGGGAAATGAAAACTGAAACCGCAATGAAAAGCCATTTCATGTCACTGGATGGCTAATCTCAGAATGGCGCCGCCTGCTGGAGGGAAGGCAAAATGGTAGAACCACTTTGGAAAATGGTTTGACAGGTTCTCATGAAGTTGAACACATAAATGACCACCCTATGATCCAGTAGTTCTATTCTTAGACTTTGAAGCAGAGAAAAACGAACACATGCTCACAAAATTATTTGTATATGAATGTTCATAACCAATTTTATGTGTAAAGCCCCAAACTGAAAACAACCCAAATGTCCATCAACTTGAGACTAGATAAATAAATTTTCCATATAATGAAACACATTTGGTAACTTAAAAAAAAGAACTAATGGTATATGCAAGAGAGAGAATGAATCTCACAGCCATTATGCTAAGTAAAAGAATCCACAGTCATTTCTAGAACAATTCTAGTCAATTCAAGAACAGTTGAAAACTGTGGGGATGGAAATCAGAATGTGGTCGGGGATGGAGAAAGTGACTGGGAGGACATGAGGGAAACTTCCAGGATGACAAAAATATTTTGTATTTCGTTTTGGGTGATGGTTCCAAGAGTATAGATGATTGCCAAAATCTATCACTTAAGATCATTGCCCTCTGCTGTGTGCAAATTACATCTCAGTTAAACGAAGTCAGAGGCAACTTGGAGTCTCCAGGTCTAGGATGATGAATACAAAGCTCACCTACCACTATCGCTCCCAGGGCAGACATTATTAACTGATTTCAGCATTCTGTGCCCTTGAGCTTCAGTGGTGCTTCAGAATAAGCCACAGTGTGACTCTGTGAGCAACTTCTACCAACCTACCGATCTATTAGGAGTCAAAGCCGATGGAATGGTATTACTGCTACTGTAGTCATCGGCTTGTTTCTCTAGTTTGGGGAGGCCTGGGGAAATTCAACTTTTTGATAAAAATGATGATCCCATTACAGAGAAGTGTTATAATAATTCATGTCTCACTTCCCTAATCCCACCACTAGTACCATTGAGGTGTATTTCCTTCTACTGTGTTGTCCAAGGTATAATTTAACATACAAGTGTGGATCCTGCTTCTCTCCTTCTAAGCATTCTTCTTGGTTACTAATAGCTTTCATCACTTCTTTTTACTTTTTTAAATGGTGGCCTAATTCTCTGAGGCGCTGCACTGTCGTTTACTGACCCTTTCCTATGGTGCCAACCACCTGTCCTCCCTTTTTATTCATACAATATGGGGGGTTGGTTTTGGGTTATGGGATGTAGTAAATCTTCACTGAGTACCGGCTACAAGTAGGCACTGAGTTCAGCATTCTACTTATATTTTATTTAATTTTTACAACCACTGTTTGGGATAGGCACTAATGATGATTTACAGATAGGGAAACTGAGGCACAGAGACATTAGGGAACTCACGCACGACTACACCGCCACTAAGTGGCAGTGTTAGGACTGAACAAGATGCTCACTCTTTGAGAGCAGCAAGTGGGAAGGTCAAGCTCCTTCTTGGAGAGCAAGGGGCCTCAGATGTGGGGGAAGCTAGTTCTCCTGGCCTAATGCCACCAGGTGGAGCAGCCCATCATGCCAGTTAGGTCAAACCCCACTTCCCTGCTCCCAGCTCACCCTCCTCAGCATCCAGAGAATGAATTGATTTGTTATTGAGATGCACTGTGTGCGAATTCACTCCAGGGATTCTGGTGGGCCACTGAGTGGCTCAAGGTCAACTCAACCATCCAGAATCTTCCACTGAAGAGGCAGATGCCAGGAACATCCTCCCCTCAATGTCTTCCAGTCCATGGTTCTCCTCTGTTCAAGTCTTAGGGGCAGAACTCTGGATGCTGTCAAGTATCATTTAATCATTGGAGCAGATTCAGGTCTGGGCTTTTTTTGTTGTTGTTGTTATTGAACAAGGCCTGGGGATTGGTTGCTCATGGTACTCTTGTGGCTTCATTCTTAGCAAAGAAGGCACTGTGAGTACCAGGGTGGTTCATTTTGAGCCTTTCTTTCACCGTATGTGAAATGGGGTAATGATGTCCACCTCACACGGTGATGAGTTCATCTATGCCAAGCTCTGAGACAGTAACTGGCTTGTTTCCTTGTTCTGCCCAGATGAAAGGGTCCTAGTGCTTCTGCCTGACGTAACAGTCTCTATTTTCAGCAAAACTTCAACGTTTCCATCAAATGCTTGCTGATTAGAGTTTCTAGATCACCTTTCTGATTAGTGGTAGAAGACACCGGCCCGCCAGATACTGACAGTCAAGCAATTTTCAGAGTGTGGTGGACTCTTTTAGGGGTGGTACCCTACCTCTCCCACTTCTCTAAAACCTGCTCCCAGCTCTCCACCTATGGGGTGGGCACTGTGGACTCAGATGCCCCTCCGGCCAGAGCTGGTGGGCCACGAGGGTACCCATATCACTGAGCACTGTGAAATCTGGTAGCTGAAACAACAACTTATCACTCCCGAAGCTGTGGGTTGAATTGGACTCAGCCAAGCACTTCCTACTTGGGGGTCTCTCATACAGTTCCTGTTAGATGATGACTAGGGTCATCAAGAGGGCTCGCTCTCATGACTTGAAGTTGGTTCTGGCTGCTGGCTGGGAGGTCAGCTGTGGCCATCAGTCAGCGTGCCCAACACACGTGCTTCTCTGTGTGACTTGGGGGCTTCTCACAGCATGGGAGCTGGGTTCTAAGGGCGAGTATCCCCAAAGTAAACTTTCCAAGAGACTCAATCATGGATGCTTCAAGGCTTCTTATGATCTAAGGGGATGAATACTGAGAGGCATGGTCATAGGTGGTGGGAGGGTCTTTTCCAGCTCCACGATTTCCCAGTTACATTACCATAAATCATTCTCTGTGCCTGGTAATGTGTCATGTTCCTATCTAGTTTCTCATTTCATCCCTGTAGCAATCTTTGGAACCCCCACTTCCAAGATGAGGAAACCAGTCCCAGGTTAGGTAACTGGGCCAGGGTCCCTTCCACTGCAAGACCAGTTCTGTCTGCGTAGTGGTTTGTGACCAGGAACCAGAGTACTGCCATTGGTTGAAACACTACCCACATTCTTAGCACAAGGCCAGGTCCCCAGAAGAGGCTAAACGGGTGCCTCCTAATGAAACACAAGTCTTTTCTTTGAGAACTCACTGAAAGAAAGGATTGCCTTGAGACTCTTTCCCTGGTGTGGTTCACAGGACTTGAGAAATGCAAACACATCCTCACTTATTGACTGTATGCAAGACGGAAAAAAAAAAAATCTCTCCTCAGACAGCCATCTTGGAGAAAAGAAGTCCAGAGCTCCTCTGCTGCAGACAAGGGTTGGTATCCACGCTTTGCTGGCTGGCAGTGGGTCTAAGACTGTGTGGTCTCAGAGGAGGATCTTGACAGTGGAGCAAGCCCGGGAATTAAGCTTTTCCACCACCAAAACATAGATCGACTCCAACCCATCCTGTCTGAGCATGTCGCTGCCCACACTAAACCAGGCAGCATCAATTAAACACCCCTAAAAATACTCTTCACAGAGGAACTCGTGAGAACAAATTGCCTTGACAAAAGTGATTTTCCCCAGGATTCTTCCTCTCCCAGGGTCTTGAGGGAGTTTGCCTGGCCAGCTGGTCAACCAGCCCTGCCCAGGAGGGGGAGGAAATCCTGGAACCTCCGAGCTTCCTCTTTTGGTCTCCCCTAACAACTGCTGTTCTGTCCGGCACTTTACAGTTTATAAAGCCCTTTCACATATTCCTCTCCCCAGAGACCTTGTGAGTGGGCTATTATTCTTATTTTATGGGAAAGGAAAAGCAACTGGGAAGAGGGAGAATCACAGGCTCCAAGAAATGTAGTTAGTAGAGGTCAAAGCTAGAACCTGGATGATGGTCTTCAGACCCCAAATGCCAGCCCTTTCTGTCATCCTTTAGCTCCTGGGCATTGCAGTTACACTGGACACATCCCTTGCACTGGGAAAGCCCACCATGGCCCTTGAAGAACAGCACTGAGCTATTCAGTCCTGGTCCTCCATCCACTCTGGGGTCTGCTGGTCGCCCCAGCAATGCCATTTAGAGAACAGGGGCCACCTCAGCCAGGTTGCTCCAGCTCCTGGGTTTTTGGCTGTGTGCTGCATAACACAAGCTGTAACCATGAAAATTTTTTCCTTCCCACCTTAAGTCTTTCCAAAAAAAAAGTTCCAGCTAAATATAACAAGGATGCCCTTTGGCACATCTCGCCAATCCTGCAGGTGACTCATAGACCTCCCTCAAGACACCCAGGGGCACAGTAGATGCCATGTAGTTAAAAATACCCACTGGAAGGTGCTGGAAGGTGTCACAGATGGACCTAATGAGCTTGCCCAGACTTGCAGTAATGTGGGATGAGTGAACCTGGAAGAAGGTGGGTTTACAAGGGACTTACTCTGGGCCTCGGGTCTGGTTATCAAAGCAGGTAACCAGCCTTCTCAAACACCCACAGAGCTGACCAGGCAGAAACATGGGCAAGAGGTCAGAGCAGCAAGGAGCCAGTCTCATTCCATGCACAAATACTGTTCTCCAGAGTCTTCCTCATCTGACTGCCCCAAAAGCACTGCCTTAGACTAGGGTTTACTGAGGCTAATGTAAGGGGGCAAAGGAATCAGGATGGGGATGGGGAGGCTGGGCAAACATGAGGGTTCAGTTCAAGTCTTGTCTCAGTGGACCTTGGAGGCTTAAATTGCTTCACCTAGAGGTAAGGACTTTGGCCTTTATGCACCCGTATCAGTCACTGCTGGCTGTGGGCTGCCCCTAGGGAGGGCAGAACTTTCCAGGCTTTTCTAGGTGAGGTGTTCCCTTCACTGGGGATGATTCTCCAGAGGAGGGAAGAGCTGTGAGCCATTAGTGGCTGACACTCACAGCATCTGGGGACAGGTGCACCAGCCAGATAAAAAGCAGCTCGGCGAGACATCACCTGCCTCTACTAAGGGGCTGTTTCTTATCAGCCTTAAAATCATATTGATCAAGGCATCTGAAGTCAAGTCCTTTGCTCATAGCAACACATTATTTTCTATCTGTCCCAAAGGCAGGAGGAAGCCCAAATATGGTATCAACTCATTTATCTTTCATCTGGCTTTCCGTCTGATTTTCTCTGCATGGGGCAATCCCTCGATGGCAGAAGAAGGAAAAGCATAAGTATAAGTGGCTACTCTTTCCCTTTACATGCTCGGCTCCCACCATCCACGCCCCCTCTCTCAGGGCACGTGCCCGAGCGTGCTCACTTGCCCCACACTTCAGGTTGGTTTAGTTCTTACTTCACAACTGCCTTGGCCATCTTAGATGTCTGCCCAACAGCAAGAGCCTTTCACAAGACCTCGACTCAGTTCACCCCAGGCTGTCACCTCCGGGAAGCCCCTCTTTGCTCTGCAGCCCCCCGCTGACTCCTCCCACGGCAGAAGTGACAGCAGTGACCGCAACCCTGCTTCTATTAGGGTCCCTGGTGGAAGCTTGGGAGTGAGGAGGGCACACTGCCGAGCACCATACTAAGTGTAATACACATACATTTATTTGCTCATTTAGCAGAGTGCGCATGTATCAGTTGAGATGAGTCTGGTTGTTAGTAACATTCTGAGTTCCATTCTGAGTTCTGGGTGGCCTAAAGAATAAGGAAAAATCATTTTCTGTAGAATGAGAAATCTAGAGCTCAGTCGGTTCAAACCATCGGCAGCCTCTGCATCCAGTTCACGCCGCCTTAGCTGGTGTCTCCGACATCCTTCCCCTAACATACCTACTCCATGTGGCCTTTCTCTCTAGCAGGATTCCAACTGGACAGAGCTCTTGACCGAGCAAGGTGCCCCAAACTGTGATTTCTGAGGAATCTCGAGTCCCTGCGGTCCTGCCTGATCGGGTTGTCGAAGTCTTCCATTAACTTTTCTGTTCTACTGGGCCTGATGTAACCAGGTGTCACCCTCCCTGTCGTGTAGGCGGCATTGCTCCCAGGCCTGTTATTTATATAGCAGCACCTGCCACTGCAACCTACCGCTAACCTTCTTTATGCCTGTTCACCAAGTGTCATGAAGGCATTGACATGGGCAGGTGGCAGACTCGGTTTTCAATACAATGGCACCCTTCTTTTGTCTTCTTTCTTGGGTGTTTGCCCTCAAAGTCTGCAGAGCTAAGTGGCACAAATAAAAATGCCAGTCTGGATCCCATCGGGAAACTGAATTCAACTCACTTGATTTCAAACGAGAGACTTTGGTGGGGGACCACTTTCAGAGGGGAGGACAGGGTTAGGGGACCTAACGCAGGATGTCAAGGTACACAGAGACTAACACAGAGCAGAAAGCAGGTGTCACCCTTTGGTTTGAAGGAAATAATGTATTTGAGCCCAGTGAGGGTGGAGCTGAGATGGGGGTCACTGGACAGCAGCCATATTATGGGAAAAAGTAGCCTCTGGCAGACATAATGGGGAAGAAGTGCCCTGCTCACTCTCTTTTCTGGCTTCCACTTACCTGCTTGTGCTGTTCCCTTGGCTTATCCAGAGACTAGCCAGCATGGAGGCCAAGAGAAACAGTCTGCAGGGCTATATAGCAGGGCAAGAAGTAGGAAAGTAGATTTTTGAGAATAAACACAGAACAACCAACACACATAGGAAATAAAATCATTTGCAAGTGGGTGCTTAGGTGTTGTAGCAGGAGATGCCATCCCACTTCTACCCACTTAGTTGCCCAGACCCAAGTATTCTGCCTGTAGGGTACCCAGCCCCATATACTAGTTTCTAGCTCAAAGCATAGACTCAATCAATGGGACAGCAGCCCAACCTTGCAAGGGGCTTTCTCTAGCCAATGCCATTACTGAGTCTTAAACATTCTAACCTTCTGTAAGACCCGTGAATGCCATATTTTCCATCTGGTTTCCTTAGTTCTTTAACTCTAAAATAAATTCCTTGCTGTGGTGTGGAATACCAGTGGTGGAGTAAGTGTTCAGTAAGTCTACTGATGATATTGTTGGAAGGAACATGGCACCCATGGAAGGCAAATTCAAATCCAGAGTGGGCTCTTATTACCTAAGGACAAGTCATTGCCCTCTTCAAGATAGAAGGGGACCAGTGTAAACAACTTGCCTCTGGGTACCTGGTATTCTTGTGAAGTAGGTGCTGTAACAGGTGCCCAGGTTTCGTCTTTGCTGTTGGAAATTGGGGAAACAGTAATGGCGGTAGCCAGGTCAGTTTCATAAAGGGGGGCTCTCTGTTGTTGAGCTCATGTATGATCTGTGTAGTGCCAATATAGTCCCTTTGTCTGAGAGCCCAATGGGGTGGTAGGGGTGATTGATATCCATAGTCAGATTATTCATCTCATTTTTGAAAGTCTACTCCCCAGAAGAGCCCCTTTTGTAACTATCTACATAAGGCACAACATTACCACACACTGTGCACCCATTCTAAGAGGCCCATTCCAACATCTCTCCCCCCAAAATTTCCTTGACACTAAGCCTCCAATGTTGTCCCTTCCAAATTTCTGACCAATTAGGCCAACCATTAGCCATAGCCCATGAATCAAGATGGATTCATTCTTCTGGCCATCTTCTCTTTCAGGAAAAGTAGATAACTCAAAGTTCTTTCCTCTGGGAGTTTTTACTTCTTATTGTTCTTCAAAGCTACCTCTGAATAAGTCCATAGACGTTCAGAAAATAGAAAGCCATCTGTAAGCTACACTTGATCATCTTTATTTTCAGCCAATAGCCTCAGGAATTCCCTACGAAGCTGTAGGTGTGGGTTGAAGGAGAGGTGGCAATTTAACTAGAGAAGATACATCTTGTTCCCACAACTCATCAGTGCCTTCAGAACTGCTCATATTCATTTTATATGTACTGTTTCCACTTCCACTGTGCCTGCTTTTACAGCTTGGTATACCAGATAATATCCAGTCATTCACGGGAAGTTCAGATCTCATGGTACTTGGTGCCCTTCAGTCATGCATTTGGTCTCTATTAAATCTCAGAAGCAAGACAAGAATTGTTTCTCAAAAGACAAATGATTGTCTGTGAAGAAGACTCAGTTCTTCTCTTAAATCCTTGTGCTTGCACTATAATTATCCTGTTGCTGTATACTTTGTCTACCATACCTAGGGTGAGCAGTGTTGGATCCTCTGCCATTAGCTCTGAGAGACAGAGTTTCTTGCATCATAGCTTGCCCTAACTGGAGAGATGATTCTTGCCCTGGGCCTCGCTCAATGCTGGTTGTCTTTTGGGTAACTTGGTTAATAAGTTGGAGGGACACATCCAATCACAGCAGATATTCCCTCTTAAATACAATGAAGCCCAATGTGTATTATGCCTTTTTCTTAGTGTTGGATGCAACTACTTGCCTTTCACTTTAAGAGAGTTATTGCATCATTTTCCAGATTATTGTATCCCCAGAAACTTCACCAAGATGTCAGATATTTCCGTGGGATTTCTCTCTCACCTTCTGGCATGCATGTATCTTAGCAAAGCCTCTTGGAACACTATCTACTTCCTGCTTTTTAGATTCTAGAAGCATGATATTATTGGGGGAGCATATGATATCTTATGGGATGGCAAAACAAGCAAGATCCCTGTAGACTAAATGATGGCCCAGAGTAAGAAAGTTGACACAGCCTTGAGGCAAATGGTGAAGGTGGACTGCTGTCCCTGCCAAGTGAAAACAAACAGCTTCCAGTTTTTCTGTTTATTAGGATGGGGAACATTTTCTTCCCCCGGATGAACAGCTACTGTTCCAGAAACTATGTGTATTTATTGCTGGTTAAATATCTATGTTTGAATAGTAGTTGCAGTTGAGGTCCCCTTCTAACTAAACTTATGATAATTTGTTGTCTTTATCCAAGACCCATTTTTAAATCTTTGTAAGTTCTTTGTAAAGTTAGTGAGTTAAATGGAGGGATGGGATAGAAATCAATACCACTACATCTTCTACATCTTTGAATATTTTCAACATTAATTTTTAATTCATATTAACTAATTTTGGTAATTTTGCCATGGATGTAGACTTGTTTTTTGGTTCATAATTTTGGATTGCAAGAGAAGCTCCAGGGCCTCCTTCATGACTTTTTGTGCTATAATTGCCTTTAATCCAAGGTTGGAGAGCCAGTGTGGGGATTCTTCTTTTTGATGAATATGCTTATTCCAACTGAATACTCAGGAACTGGGAAATTAGCCATTATGAGCTAGGGTAGAAGTGTGTAAGGCTGACTGGGGTGGACTAGTTCTTTCTGGTTCCAAAGGACCATAGTGGAGCCCTGAGTCCCTCAGAGTAGATGTCCAATTCTCAAATGGTCTGACAATTTCCCTTTTCCCAGGACATAGTTACCCTGGAGAACAGTCACAGGTCCCTTTGGGAGGGTGGTAATCGCAAGGAGTGGATTTGGATATCCCCATGAAAGTGACTTCTTTAGGTGACATCATCACAGGGCCTCAAGCAAGGCAGGAAGAACTTCTTCCAACTGGGGAGGAAGGGACACTTTCTGGCAAGAAGGGATTAGTGGAACTTGGTACCTTGCTCACTAAACTTTCCACTGCAGCTGGAAGGAGCCAGTTTGTGTCAGGCTAGTTATAAGACCTGGTGTACATTCTTTTGATATTATCATATTATCAAGGGGCCCTGGGTTTTCTAAATAACTCAGACTCAGGAATGGCTCTGTGGTGGCTCAAGGTAAGCTCTAGTTGGCCAGAATAGAGGTTTGGGGTTATAATGTCAATAGGATTGTAATTAGCTGCCAGCCCATTTGAATCAATAGACCCCATGATCACTTGGCTACTCCCGAAACCTCGGTGGTCAGACTACTCTGAGTGCCTCCCCGGCCCCTCTTCTGACTGCTGACACCCTGAAGCATCTTCTAGTAGCTAGTGCTACCTCTTGGCCTCAGCCAATTCTGTATCCCTCCAACCCCCACTGACATCAGGGAGCCCATTTTAATGCCGACTCTCCCCTGGCACGTCCAATCTATAAGTAAGAGCTACAACAGCACCTTCCAAAGATTCAGATTCTTTCCTTATTAATGTAATTATCAATACTTTGGCAAGGAGAGTGTCTCCGGGGTCCTTTCAAGATATGTAATTAAGGAATAAGTAAGCAGATCTCATAGAATTAATCCAGTCCAACATTTATAGCTCTTTCCTCTACATCAGAGCTTCATAACTTTGGGTATACATTTTAGTCACCTGAGGCGCTCTGAGAAATACTGATGGCTCGCCTCCATCCACAGGTATTTTGATTTAATTGGGTCTGCCATGCAACTATAGACTCAGTAGTTTGAAAAGCCCCTCAGGCGATTAAAATGTGCAGCCAGGCTTGAGAGCTGCTGTTCTACATTACACCACGGAATTTCTGGAACTCCGTTTTGTGTTGGCTGTCAATGAATCCAGGATTAAGTCAACCAATCAATTAGAAAGAGTAATTAGAACTGCAACCAATTGCTCAAGATAGCCTGTTAAACACAGAATCTCCTATAGACAAGTACAGTCTATTTACATGATGTTCCTCCTTCCTTCGTCTTGCACCTTCAGAATTAATTCCCATACACACCTCCATGCTTCTTTCTGGCATCCATTAACAAGTTCTTGCAATTCTTTTGATATAGATACCTCTTCTTGCCAGGTTCGACTTTCTAGGTGGCCTCCGGTGACTGTCAGGGTCTAATTCTGCTTATAGGTCTCAAGACAATCATTGGTGCTAGTAGGGGCTGAAGGGAACTTGCGGAGAATTGGAGTTCCCTGGCAAAGCAACTTCTGTGAGTGAGCCATTGCAGGGCTTCAAAAGCAAGAGAGGGAGAGGGTCTACAAACAAGGAAGGAAGAGAACACTGTTCTGACAAAGACAAAAACTATTCGGACCAGTGGGGCTTGGTGCTGCTCTCGTTAAGCTGTCCAGTGTAGCTGTTGGCAGCCAGTTTATCCCCTCTGGCCCTGAATTCCTCACATTTTTCGTATCTTTTGATGGCAGCACAATTTAGATCCCTCTGAACTTAGCCTTCAATGTGCTCTTCAAGGTGACCCCAGGAAAAAGCTGAATTCAGTTTTTAAGACTTGTGGCTTGGACTGCCAGGTCCCATTCCTTAATGCTAGCTGGCTCCTGAGTGTCGCTCCTTCCAACTGAGTCAGATAACCAAACCCACATCCTCTCCCACCACCAAGGTTCTGTAGCTGGCAACAACTTCTGATCCCAGTGTCTGGATAAGTCAGTTGTCTGATGGTGAAAAGCTGACCCTGAGTAAACAGAAAAGGTGTTTATTAAAAACACATACCACAGCTCCCAGAAGTGTCGAGAAGGCTGGAGAATCATGCTTAAGGCTAAGTTTGCAGAATCACACTTTAGAATTGATCTGATAGGGACACCACCACTTCCAGCACTCAAGGAACCGCCCCCCCC
>CM053603.1:10592095-10604239 GCA_028646535.1 Procyon lotor
TGTCTCAGCAGCAAAGGAGGCTGGGGAACTGAGATTTCTGAATTCTCCCCTCTAAGAGCAGAATTCATATGAGATTTATCTTAAGAGGTTGGCTGGTGTGATTGTGGAGGCTGGCAAGTCTGAAATCCTCAGGGCAGTCCAGCACGCTGGAAATTTCCAGACAGGCAGTCTTAAGGCAAAGTTTTTCCTTCCTCAGGGAAACTTCGGTTTTGTTTTTAAGGATTTTCCACTGATGGGGTGAGGATCACTCCCATTATCAAAGATAATCTCCGCGTCTATAAAATAACCTCCGTGATGACACCTAGATTAACGTTCGATTGAATAACTGGGTACCATAGTCCAGCCAAGCTGACACGTAAAACTAACTGTCGCGGCTGGTTATTTCCCAAAATTAGTGGTGATGTTCAGAAGATACTGGGAAAAATAAAATAAATCTGATATAATAAAAGCATGCCCCCCCAAAGCTGTTGGGTAGCCAGAAGACAAAACAAATGTTTCAAACATACCCCACACACTTGCCACTAAAGATGAGATGGTGATGATGAGGATTTTTACTACAGTGACAATGTGTTGGGCTCCTACCATGCAGCAAAGGGCTAGCATATCACTAGCTCATTTAATCCTCAATAGTTCTATAAAGTGGTTACGATCATCTCCATGTTATCAATAAGGAGTCTGAGGCTCAGTAAGGTCAGTTTCATGGGCACAGCTCAGGTGGTCCACTCTGAGAGAGGAGTAAGGTCCACTCTGCTACATTCCAGAGTCCATTGCTGTCCACCCTACGAGCTGCCTCTCCAGCTGTCATATAGAGCCACGTCAGCGGTTTAGCCAATCCTCAGTACTTGTACTAAGGACGGCAAGAAGGAAATCAGTGAACACAGTGATTCTTCAACTTGACTGTACATGAGCATCACCCAGAGAAGCTGTTAAAGCACAGATTCCTGGGCCCCACCAGCAGAGATTCTGGTCTAGTGGGTCAGAGGCAGGGCCCGAGATTCTGCATTTTTAACAAATTCCCAGATGCTGCTGATGCTGTTGGTCTGGGACCAAACTTTTGAATAACACTGGCTTAAAGAAATCCGTACCTAATGCAAGCATCTCTCTCCTGTGAAACCTTTAACAGCAACATCTATAAATAGCAAACAGACCAACGGGTATGCCATCTCTCTTCTCTTGCCTGGGGCTGACAGCGAAGTGATCAGAAGTCAATGGGGGTATCAAGAAAGAGAAAAAGCAACAAAGGACAGCCTGCTAATCTCTTGTCAGAGAAGAGCTGGCTGTCAGAGAGAGAAAACTGGATTTCAGTTTTGTGAGCCCTTCCATAAACCTACAGACACTCTGGCTCCTTGTTCTAAAGGACCCCTGGTAGATGAAGCACTGACATAGTGCCATTTTTCTCATGGAGAAAATCGAGGCTGAAGTTCAGATCTTGGAGGAGAAGAGAGGAAGGGCACAGCCTCAGTGGGGACTGTGGCCATCTCACTTGTACCAACTTCTGCTCAGGTGCATGCTGGTTACTGGTAAGGAGACCCCGTTGCTCTCTGGCACTTACTGGGTTGGGGATTTAAGACCTAGTCCTGAGAGGTACCAGAAGTAAATGAGAATTCAGAAAATGTTAGATGATTCCCCATTCAACCACTTCAGTGATAAAACATCTGAGTCTCGATTTTGTCACCTGTGAAATGGGGTGATACAACCGCCTTACAGAGAAAGGTTTCAGTGAGTAGCTGTAAAATTTTACATTGCTTTGCTGCCTCATTTTGTGTGACTGAGACTAAAATTGAGCACAAATTGTGCTCCTCCTTTCTCTGGAAGGAGGAATCAGGATCCCTCCCTTTAAGCATTTGGAAGGTCAGGACTTGATCAAATAAACACCTGAGTGAATACCAGACAACAGAATGAGAAGGGTTTCTTAGCTGGGGTCTTCCAGAAAGCAAGGCTGAAGCAAAGATGACATCATTGACATTTTGAGAAGGTGACTAGGCTGGGGTGGTGAGAGGGAGAAAGAAGGGAAGTGGGGATGGGGAAGAAAGGATGGAAAACAACGTGCAACTTGTTATCACCTTGGATATTACCATGACCAGCTGAGAAGGGACAAAGCAGGGAGCCTAGAAGACGAGTTTGTTCAGCACATGGGCCTTCTCCAAAGAATTGCATGGGAGAGCTACTCTTTACTGTCATCCATGGAAGAATGAAAGTGCAAATTCATCTGTTTGGCTCTTTCCCATCACCTGTTCCCCTTAGTCAGAGTTCGCCTTATAGGGACTTATTCCCCCCTCGAAGTCCTGCATTGCCTCATCTGGCCCCTTGGAGGCCACCCAGGGTAGTCTGTGGTTTTTCTAAGTCTGAAAATGGAGGGTGACCCTGAATCGATTAAGTGGCAGAGGGATGCAGGGCTCTCATGGGCCAAATTTGGGCCAGATGGCCAACCCAGGATTACTCTCACTTGAGCCAATGACTAAACGAGTACATGGGGTGAGATTCCACAGGAAACGTGGAGTGAGGACTCCAGAAGGAGGCCAATGGGATCAGAGCAACCTAAACAACGGGTTCATGCTTCGGTAGAGGTCAGGGCCCTCCCCAGTGCTGCAGACCTCTGACAGGTGTGGGTCACAACACAGTGGGGAACCCAGACCTGCTGCCTGCAGATCCCGACCTGGAGAGTTCCAGCTCCCTGCTGCCACCACTACCATGTCTTACTCTCCATTAGCTTCTTGACAAGACATCTAGACAGCTCCCAAGCTTTTCTCTCAGAATGCTTTCCATTATTTTTTTAAAATTGATTTTATTTAATTATTTGAGAGAGAGAGAGAAGATGAGCAGAGAGGAGGGGCTGAGGCAGACTCCCCGCTGAGCAGGGAGTCCAAGGTGGGACTCAGTCCCGGGACCCCAGGATGATGGCCTGAGCTGAAGGCAGAGCTTAACCAACCAAGACACCCAGACACCCAGCTTTCCATCCTTTATGTGCCCTGTTCCTGCTCTTCTTGTGTTAAAGGTGAGGTCTAGGACCCATCTGCTCCCAAACTTCCTCTTCTTGGGCTTCCTGTCCATGTCTCCATTTTTTCCCCCAGAACCTCGGTAATAATACAAAGCAAACAAACACCCTAAACCTTAGAACCAGAGTTCCTATTAAAACTACAATTAGGGTCTAATTGGACTCCTAGTGGGGATCATCTAGAGACTACAAAATAATATAGTAATGCATCTGTCAAATCAGTGGAAGACAAACGACTTAAACTCATTAACCTCACAAAACACGCAATTTCAATGTGGATAGACTTACTGTTATTGGTCCATTAAAAACACTCAAGAACTCAGATATAAGTCTCTTTAGATCTGAAAATTACGGGTATTACAATATAATATGGCAGAGGGTACACAAGTCAGCATGTACCACAATTGCATGCTTTTGCTCTAAATACACAGGAAGCTTAAGCTGCCTACTATATATTTTGCAACAAACGGAACAATCCACCCACCTCTCTTATTTAAGAATTTCAGGTATGTGTAGCTGCAGCTCTTGAAACTTCTGCAGCACTATCTTGGGGAAGAACCTAAGCAGGTGTTCCTGAGCCACACAATTCAACTCAGCTTGTGAAACATATAGATCATTAATGATGTGCAAAGTCTTGTTCTTGATGCTCTAGGAGACAGCAAGAAGTAAGTTCCTGCTCTCTCTACTCTCTACATGCACACTCCGGTTCATGCCTTGTCACTAGCACTCACTGGAGCTTAAGATGGATTTTGGAAGCCTGCACCCCTGGGTTAACATTCTGGCTCCATCATATACAAACTATGACCTTGGACAGATTAATTTTTATGCATGGGTTTCCTTATTTGCAAAATGGCATATAAATAGTGCTTAAGTTTTGAAGTTATTGTGAAAATAGAATGAACATTAATATATGGAAGTTACAGGGCACCTGAGTGGCTCAGTGGGTTAAAGCGTCTGCCTTCGGCTCAGGTCATGATCTCAGGGTCCTGGGATCGAGCCCCACATCGGGCTCTCTGTTCCGCAGGGAGCCTGCTTCCTCCTCTCTCTCTGCCTGCCTCTCTGCCTACTTATGATCTCTCTCTCTGTCAAAAATAAAATCTTTTAAAACATTTTTAAAAATATATGGAAGTTACTTAGTAGAGTGGGTAAGTGGGGGTACTTATCCACTTAGTAAGTGGGTAAGTGAGTTCTTATTAGCTGTTGTAATTAGTATCACCGTAATCACCATCCCCATCTCTTTGTAGCTCAAAGAACAATGAAAGAATAGGACTGGGAGTCATGAAGTTTTTTGTGGAGGAAGTGGAAGACTGTGCATGGCTATATCAGATAGCTGCTGGGTTCACAGCATCTAATGAGCATAAAAGCAAAAAGTCCTTCCTGAGGTGTGGTGAAGAACCCATGAACTTCAGCAATTGCCCCAACATCCATTGTTTTGTCTGTCCAGAGAAGCATAAACCCTCTCCCTTTTAGGAAATGCCCTTTCTCTCAGTCTAACAATGTGATTTCACTGATAGAGCCATATTGAAATAAGACTTAAACTCCCCAACTAGAGTGATGGGTCTGAGTTGGGCATCAGACCCAGACCACACCAGTTTAACACCTTGTAGGTGTTAGATTTTTGGCGCCGGTAGAGAGTTGGAGTCTGTGCAACTGGAAGATAATAAGCCAACAGCTCAGTCCCATGTACAAGGAGAAATGGTTCTGAGGGAATGCAGAGAGAGACAGAGACCAAAGGTAGAGAAACATCTGTCAGTAGTCACATCATAGTTCCATCCAGTCTGCAAAGGCAGCAGATTGTATGAAATAGATTATGGGGCTGGAGATTGGATATTAAAAAATAATAATAAAACAAAAGAGAGGACTTGCAAGGATCGGTAACAATTGTTGACATATTGAATTTGATCAATTTAATTCTGAGTTCATGAGGTCCTAAAGAAACCAATGAGTAAGAGGCAAGTTTCCCATGTGGGATCTATTTCCCTTTCTCTTTATTTCCTCTAAATCCCTCTTTACTTCACCCCAAAGACTTTCAAGTGTCCAGAGCCCTATTATTCTCTATCAGCAATTTCCTCATCTCATAGAGCTCCAGAATGTTGACAGTAGGCAATCAGAATGCAGCAATGTCCATGGAAGGCAGGAAAATGGGGGTGAGGACCACATGCTTTTTTTTTCACTAGTGTGGGGTTAGGACTTTATTTGGGGTGGCGTGGGCTGGTGGTGTGGTTATTCTATCTCGGTGCTGCCACTGCGGCATGTCAACGGGGAAAAGCTTTGACTCCCTCCCATCTCTTGTGTAATCATGGACACCTCAGGTTTGGCCAGAAGTTAATTGATATTCTCTGGCCCCTTTGCTGTTGCTGGTGGTGGGTACTCTGATTCCATTCAACCCCCTACCCGTGAAAGCCGCAGCTGATTTCTCACTAAGCTATCAGAGGAGCAAGCAACCTCACAAGGCAAGCATTGACGTTGCTTCCCCCGGACACAAGTCCAATCTCGATATGAGGAAAGTCCATTCCTGCCACAGGCATGACTACTGTACTGCTGGCATAATCTGACATTTTCTGCCTCCACAAGATGCCAAGGTGGCTGCAAATGGCCTCTCTCTCTTAGCCACCTGCATGGGTGGTATCAACTTGGGTTAGAGTCTCCTGATTTCAGTTCTCTGTGACACAGTGGCTGATGTGCAGGAGTTGCACGATATGCATGCCTGCCCCATGCAACTCTCCTCTTATTTATGATGATATTGGCATTGATCCCATTAAATAACATTTTTTCCCATCAGCTTTTTCCTCTACAATTTTCGCCCTTCCCTCTTCTTCTACTTCTGGCCTTATCTTTGTAGTCTGACCTCATCCTTGTGATATTTGTCTATCCCTTATAAAGTGTATGGGCTCTTTGGTGATAGATTCTCTCTTTTTTTTTTTAATAAAGATTTTATTTATTTATTTGTCAGAGAGAGAGAGAGAGAGAGAAAGTACAAGCAGGCAGAGGCAGAGGGAGAAGCAGGCTCCCTGCTGAGCAAGGAGCCCGATGTGGGACTCGATCCTAGGACACTGGGATCATGACCTGAGCCAAAGGCAGCTGCTTAACCAACTGATCCACTGAGGCATCCCTCTTTGGTGATAGATTCTTGAGAAATTCCTACCAGAGAAGAAAAAAGAAATGTAAAGTCTCCCCTCATCTTGACAAAGAGCGGTGGTTCTATTTACATCAGTAGAGTTGCAGTCAGAAAGTACTAAACAGCCCAGATTAATGCTCCAAACAGCTTCTGTGTGGGTGGGTAAGGCAATTAAAAGCTAGACATGTTCAAGTTTTTTAGAGGATGTCTAGGTGATAAAAATGCTGTCAACACATCCAAGGAGGATTCGGCCAGCTTTTGTCAGAACAAAATTCTCATGTCCGTGAAGGAAACGCTCATCTTTTCATCAAGTCTGGTGTCAAACTGGAGGAGAGTGTTAGTGGGGGTGAGGGGATGGGGGTGAGAGCAAAGACAGCAGGTGGCTTGACGTGTAAAGGACAGCCAGAGAGATGCCCGTTAAAATCAGGCTTATGCTGCAGAGCCTTTAAAGACCAAGCTCTAAATTTCTAGATGGAAAAAGAGAGGAGTTGCTTTAGGATGTCTCTAAAGGCCTCCCTCAAAGAGTTTGAAGGGTCCTCCAGCACTATCTGGGTCTGCAGCTTGGAATTGCTCATTGCCATTGTCCTAAAGTTTTTTGATCCTCTTCTAGGTACCAGGAATGTTGGCGCAAGCTTCATGCATCCCATTTCACCGTCCATGATAGTAGGCATTATTGTCTCTATATTTTGCAGGTAACAAGACTGGGTCTCACATAAGTTAAGAAGCATCACAAAAGTGACTCGGCTTCTACAGGCAAGATTCAAATCTTCTGACTGAGTACTACCTCCGAAGCCCACTGTGTTCCCACCCTACCTCTTGGGGTGCCTATTCTCTGAGAAAGCACTTTAGATTCAAAGATACAAGTAGATCAAAAGTAAAAGAATGGGAAGAGATAGAGCATGCAAATGGCACCCATAAGGAGCTGGCGTGCCCATACAGATATCAGACAAAACAGACTGAAACACAGATGTTACTAGAGTTAAATATGAATATTTTAGAATGATAGAAGGGTCAATCCTTCAGGAAGACATACCAATTATAATGATACATGCACCTAACAACAGATCCTTGAAATACTCGAAGCAAAAAGTAAACTGAAGGGGGAGAAATAGAATATTTAACAATAACACTTGAGGATTTCAATACTCTACTTTATTTTTATTTTACCTTATTTATTTATTATTATTATTTTTTAAGTAGGCTTCACACCCAACATGGGGCTCGAACTCACGACCCTGAGATCAAGAATCACGTGCTCTACCAACCAAACCAGCCTGGCGCCCCTTAGTACTCCACTTTCAATAATGGATAGAACAACTAGGCAGACCAGCAAGGATAAAAAAGACCTGAACCACACCATACACGACCAGCTCCAACAGACCTCTCTAGAACGCTCCACTCAGAATGTATATTTTTCTCAAGCGCACATGGAACATGTCCTTGGATAGACCACATGCCAATTTATAAAGCAAGTCTCAATCATTTTAAAAGGTTGAAACTGTACAAAGTACATTCTCCAGCCACAATGCCATCAAATTAGAAATCGGTTACAGAAAGGATGTTGGGAAATTCACAAATATGGGGATATTAAACTTCCACCTTGGTTTCCTAAAGAATCAATGGGGAAGAAGATGAAGTGGCAGGGGAAAGAATAAAATACTTCGAGATGAATGAAAACAAAAACATGACGTCCCCAAACTTCTGAGATAAGCTGAGGCAGTGCTTAGAGGGGTATTTACAGCTCTACGTGCCCGTTAAAAAAAAAAAAGGAATTGCAAATCAATAACCTAACCTTCAATCTTAGGGAACTAGCAAAACAAGAGCAAACTGTATCCAAAGCAAGTCATTAGAACAGAGGATTAGAACAGAAATCAATACAAATGGGGAGTAGAAAAACAAAACTTACCTTTTAGAAGCAATGAAATATCTTTAAAGAAAAAACTGAATACATTAGTACTTTGAACAGCCCTTCTCTCCTGCTTTTTGAACAAGGGGCACCACATTTTCATTTGCATTGAGACTTGCCCACAAAACAGGAATGGTTCTAAAATGCGTCATACCTTGTACTTCAGCTCCTTAAAAAGCTTTTACTCTTCCCTGCCTCCTCAATGCCCTAATGCAGCTTTTCAAGGCTCCTCACAATCCTCACTAATCCTATTTTCTGCTGTTCCTCACATCACTCCTTGTACTTCCAAAGCATAGCTCTCCTTGTCATCGCCTGGACACCTCGTGCTGCTTTTCATGCCACTGTGCCTTTGCACGTACTGCTTTCTCTGTGTGGTACGTCTTCTCCTCCTGTTCTGCTTTTTTGAAAAAAAAATTTTTTAAAGATTTTATTTATTTATTTGAGAGAGAGAGAGGGAGAGAGAGAAAACACAAGCAGGGAGGAGGGGCAGAGGGAGAGGGAGCAGACCCTCTGATGAACAGGGAGCCCAATGCGGGGCTCCATCCTAGGACCCTGAGATCATGACCTGAGCTGAAGGCAGATGCTTAACCAACTGAGCCACCTAGGCGCCCCTCCTGTTCTGCTTTCTGCCTCAGATTTAGCATTCATAACACCCCCTCAGCCTACACCTCCTCCCTGAAGCTATTGTTTAAAGCCCTTGTTAACCTAAGGCTCTTTTTTTGTGTGTTATTTCTGTGCCTTGCTCACACTCCTCATTGCATGGACCATGTTTTAACTGTCTCTCTACTAGATCTCCCTGACTGACTGCAGGCTCCTCGATGGCAAGGACCTTTTCTTATTTACTGCTGTACTCCAAGAATCAGAGTAGATAAGAACTGAACCACAAGGGGAGCATAGCTCTGCTGTATTTGAAGTAGGGAGAGCATAAAAAGGAAGGTATGTTAGTCGATTGCAACCATGAGTGGGAAGCTGGCTTTCGGGGACTCAGGAGCATTTGGGGGAAGGAATGAGATGTTCAAATGAGAGGTGAGGTTGGCCTGCAGAGTCTGGAAAGTTCGGATGCCCACTAGAGGCCTCTAGTAAATGCAGTTGCTCTTTGGAGTCATGAAGACCAGGACAAAGAGTGGGCTGGTAGTAGCTCGTGTAATCGAGCCTCCATGAACCGGATACTTCTAAGCACTTACTAAACCATCTGACATTCATAGCAAGCCTATAAGGTATATGACCTATCGTCATTAGCCTAACCATGTCAGTGGAAAGAGAGGGAAGGGAAGTAGGTGGACACAGAAATAACAGCAGAGCAGGGATTTGAACCCAGACTGTATGGCTGCCGAATTTAGACCCTTGACAACTAAGCTCTGCTACCTCTCATTAAAATGTATCGAGCGGCTTTCTCTGTGCTATAGACCACACTAAATGTTTTCCGTAGAGGTATTGGCTCACTCGGCACCCTTTCCGACCTCTTTCTAAAGTAACTTCTTACACTGCAAAGACTGAAAAGCGAGGCATTTTCCAGACCCCCTGACAGCTGTGTTGTGGGTCCCATGTATAGGATGATCATGTGTGAGACTTTGATCTGCACTTGAGCAGAGAGGCGGAGCGTCTGTCCATGTTCCTGGCCCAGACCGGGCTCGACGTGGCACGGTTCTTGCATCAGCTGCTTCTGGATCCTGTAGGTTCCTGATCAGGTGAAGGAGCGGCCCTTTTGGTCGACCTTTGGGTGGTTTGGGTAGTTGTTTATGGAAGCGCGGCTCAGAGCCAACTTCCTCAGCCCTCATAATAGCTCTGTAAGTTTTCTAGTCTCCTTAATACATTCCTTAGCTAGAACAGATTCCGTTGCCTACAGGCAAGAGTCCTCATTAATGCCCTTGGATTCCCTTCCCATAGGGTTAGTTGCTTGGTATCTTCATGAGGAAATTGGAGCTCAAAGTTAAAAGACTGGTCAAAGACAACACAGCTTTGTAAGTGGTAAAGCAGGAACCCAGATTTAGTTCTGTCCAACTTCAAAGCCTGACATTCAACCACTATATTTTTCTTTTTCCTTCAGCTTTTCTACTTGGCTCTGATGCAATCACAAGCCATTATTTCTGAGAGATCTTTATTATCAGAGGCAACTCTGTTTCTCTCTTCCTCTCTCAGTTAGCCGGAAATGTGCTCCTGAATCTGACAGCTCTAGCCGCATTGCCTTCTTATGACTTAGCTCCATTGTCATTGAGCTAGCCCCCTGCTGGGAGTTTCACACCATCCTCTAACAACCCCAGAAGGTGGGTAATGTAATCCTCCTCTTAAAAACCAGAAAAGAGACGCTGAGAGCTGTTGATTGAATACCCTGGCTGGTCAGTTAAGGTCACGCTAGCTGTTGGAACAAGCCTGACAATGAGATACAGGCTCAAATATGGTAGGAACTCATTTTTCGCTCATCACACGTCTAAAGCAAATGTTCTTGGTGGACAAATGTTTCTCTTCCAAGTGGTGAAGGAAGACCAGGAGGTTGGCATGTCCAGGGACAGGGACAGGAAAGTCAGCTGGCCCAGAGATGGGGACGGGGCGGAAGGGATATGCAGGACCTCATCATCCCCAGCAGGAGAGTCTTTACTCAACAAGCAATGGGTCCCCAAGGCAAGTGATGTGTTTAAGCAGAGGAGGGACACAGAGGCGAGGGTGGGGTGGGGGGTTCACAGGTTCCCCACTGCGGAGTGGGGAACTGAGCTGGAGGGGGAGGAGGGGAAGCAGGGCACAGAGGCAACACTTCACACCTGCATCCCACTGTCAACACTTTCTTTCTGCCATTTGTTTCCCCACAAGTTTTCTTAAATGTAATTTTATTTAAATTCAATTAATTAGCATGCAGTGTATTATTCGTTTCAGAGGTAGAGTTCAGTGATCCATCAGTTGCATATAACCCACAGTACTCATTACATCACGTGCCCTCCTTAATGCCCATCACCCAGTTACCCCATCCCCCAATGCATCTCCCCTTAAGAGTCTCTTATGGTTTGTCTCCCTCTCTGATTTCATCTTATTTTATTTTTCCCTCTCTTCCCTTGTGATCCTCTGTTTTGTTTCTTAAATTCCACATATCAGTGAGATCATATGATAATTGTCTTTCTCTGAATGACTGATTTCACTTAGCATACTATCCTCTAGTTCCATCCACGTTGTTGCAAATGGTAAGATTTCATTTTTTGATGGCTGAATAATATTCCATTGTGTGTGTTTGTGTATGTATATCTATACATGCATGTGTATATATATACATATACACATGTATGTACATATACATATGTATGTATAGATATACATACACACAAATATACACACACACACACACATGTATATACACACCACATCTTTATCCATTCATTCGTCAGTGGACACCTGGGCTTTTTCCATAGTTTGGCTATTGTGGACATTGCTGCTGTAAACACTGGGGTGCAGGTGTCCCTCCCATCACTAGGTTTGTATCCTTTGGGTAAAGACCTATTAGTGCAATTTCTGGGTCACAGGTAGGAGCCTCACAAGGAGCCTCCATACTGTTTTCCAGAGTGGCTGTACCAGCTTGCATTCCCACCAACAGTGTAGGAGGGATCCCCTTTCTCCATATCCTCGCCAACAGCTGTCATTTCCTGACTTATTAATTTTAGCCGTTCTGACTGGTGTGAGGTGGTATCTCACTGTGGTTTTCATTTGCATTCCCCTGATACCGAGTGAATTTGGGAATTTTTTCATTGTCTGTTGGCCATTTGTATGTTTTCTTTGGAGAAATGTCTGTGTCTTCTGCCAATTCTTGACGGGAATTTCTTATTTAGGGGGTGTTGAGTTTGATAAGTTCTTTATAGAGTTTGGATACTAGCTCTTTATCTGATAAGACATTTGCAAATATTTTCTCCAATTCTGTAATTTGGCTTTTGGTTTTGTCAGCTGTTTCTTTTGTTGTACAAAAGCTTTTTGTCATGATGAAAGCCCAATCGTTCACTTTTGCTTTTGTTTCCCTTGCCTTTGGAGACATGTCGAGCAAGAATTTGCTGTGGCCGAGGTCACAGATGTTGCTGCCTGTGTTCTCCTCAAGGATTTTGATGGATTCCTGTCTCACATTTAGGTCTTTCATCCATTTGAGTCTATTTT
>CM053603.1:10604739-10685950 GCA_028646535.1 Procyon lotor
GTACTCTTGGATCCTATTGGCTAATAACTTGGTGAGAATTTTGGCATCCATGTTCATCAGGATGTAATTTTCCTTTTTGGTGGGGTCTTTGTCAGGTTTTGGGATCAAGGTAATGCTGGCCTAGTAGAATGAGTTTGGAAGTTTTCCTTCCATTTCTATTTTTTGAAACAGCTTCAGAAGAATAGGTATTAATTCTTCTTTAAATGTTTGGTAGAATTCCCCTAGGAGGCCATCTGGTCTTAGACTCTTGTTTGTTGAAAGATTTTTTTACTACTGCTTCAATTTCTTTGTTGGCTATGGTCTGTTCAGGTTTTATTTCTTCCTGTTTTGGTTTTGGTAGTTTATATGTTTCTAGGGTTTCTAGGAATGCAACCATTTTTTCCAGATTGTCTAATTTGTTGGCATCCAGTTGCTCATAATATGTTCTTATAATTGTTTGTATTCCTTCGGTATTGGTTATGATCTCTCCTCTTTCATTTTTTCCCCACAAGTTCCAAGTTACTTGGGCAAATTCTTCTGATGTTTACTAATCAAGGTCTAGTGCTTGATCTGGAAACTGAAGTTCCTTCTAACTGCTGGTGAAAGAATTCTCATCATGATAAAAAATAAATGTTGCCTCTTTCCTTGCAGCTGTAGAAAAGTGGATAGTATTCTACATCTTAATACTGTCTTTGCAAAAGCTGTATAGGACAAGGTCTTTTCTAAGATGCCTGGATTTTGGAGATGGTTGCACTGCAGATATAGCTATGACCCATGACCTCTAAACTATCCCTGATTCTGTTTCCCCTTGGTATTAAGACTTAAAATGGCATCCTTCTCACAGTGAACAGTGTGTAATGTATAGACTTGTTCAAAAACTATGCTGTACGTCTGAAATTACTATATCATTGTGTTTCAACTATAAAGAAAACAAAAAATAAAATGGTATCCTGATTTTCCAAAAATAAGTACTTGCAAGGTTTCTTTCTTAAGCCCAGAGGAGAACATTCATCATCCCCTGTTATCTCTTTGTAAGAAAAATAAACTCCTTTGTAATTTTTTTTTTCAAACAGAGTTTGGTAGCATGGGCTCATTTAAATTAACCCAGGAGCCTGGTAGGGAGATGCTGCCATCTGGGGTTGGGGTAGGGCGGTGGGGATGAGAGAGTCAGAAACTGGACAGAACTGAGAAAGATTCTGGAGATTGAATTGAAAGGAGTTGGGAGAAAGTCTGCACTGAGCATGGGAAGTGAGCAGGGAGCCCTTAAGCCTTAAGTCTCCCGGACTCCTTGCTTAAACAGCATGGAGGATTGCCCAGGAAAAGAAGCAGGAGAGTGGAATGTCCCTTGAAGTCTGTTTATTCACAATTACTGGTGTCAAGAGGTCCTCTGTGCAAAATTACCCTCCTCAGTGAAAATGTAAAGGTCATTGACCGTAACCTGATCAGTGTTGGAGGAAATGGGGGTGGTGACGTGGGTCCTAGGTGACTCAGAAGGTGGATTTTCCTCCACAGACATCTCAGATGATGGATGGGGACATGACCGGGAGCAAAGCTCTATTCTGGAGTCCCCGAAGAGGCGGCAGTCTTGTCGGAGCTCTTCTCAGCTGTGTCCTCTGGCTGCTGGGAGCCTGGGGGGTTAGAGGAAGGCATATTTCACACACTGTGGAGACTATGACACTGGATTGTTCCGAGAGAAGTAAGGACAGGGCTGAATGGCTAGGAGAAATATGCTGGGACTTGAATTCTGTGTGACACTAAATATACAAAGGGCTATAGACCAAGCCATATATAAGAACAGAACTCTGACCCACAATGTACAGCCACTAGTTCAGGAAGCCAACCCACAACTCTTGTAGGAATCAGCACCAAATGACTGGGATGTAATCAATGGCTGGATGTTACTGCCAGCTTCCCTAATGTGTGTCCCCCTTTCTAATTTAGGACCAATAGTAGAAGGCCAAATATGCTCCCCTAACCAATCGCAGAGGATGCCCCCACTTCTAGCTCCCCCCGTGTCCACACCTCCAGTCGGGGCCCCCCTGGATCCTTCTCTTTCTCTCTAGAAAGCTTCCTGCTCTTCTGCCTGCCTGTGAGTCTCTGCCCAAGGCAAGCGGTGAGGGCTGGCTCCCTTGCTACTGAAAACTCTGGAAAAATAGCCTTTGCTTGTTCTCATGTGGGTGGTCTTCCGTTCCTTCTGCACCTGGTTCCTTCTGAGACCTCATCCAAGCTGTCTTGTTGGGGACCTGGGGAGGGGGAAGACAGATTCTGAACTTGAGCGCTCCACTTTTCTCAGTGCTTGGGCAGAAGGCAATTCTTCATCAAGGCTGATGCTGGCAACATCTGGCCAGTTAGGCCAACATCGTCACAGGGCAGCACAGAAGTATGATTGAGTAGGAGGAGGGCTGTCTGCTGGCACAGATTCTCCAAGAAATCATTGTCTCAAGGTCCTGAAATCATTTATCCTCTTTAAAGGAAGAAAGCCCCGCAAGTTCTGAGCCGTACAGGTCATCACTGGATGGTGTGTTCTCCTTCCTAGACAATTTGTACAGAGTATGCACACCTTTTTCTGGCACTGGGTCTGAATCCTTGCTTTATTACCCTCTGTCCTTGTGACCTTGGGCAAGCTACTTGGCTCCCCAGGGTCTGAAAGTCCTCCTGTGTTCATGGACATTTCCATGCTGAATGATTGGCCTAAGTGTGGTGTACACACCACCTGCGTCTGAATGCCCTGGGATGCTTGTTAAGCATACAGATTTCTGGGCGCCCCCACCCCAGATCTCGTGAATCAGAATCTCTGGTGGTGGGCAGGGAACTGCAAGACCGTCAGCTCTGCTAGTGACCTCTCTACTCACCTGAGTTTGGGCATCTCAAGGTTCCTGCATCTTGGGTAGTGGAGAGGCTACAGGGATGATCAAGGTCCGGTGTTCCTCCTCACGGAGGGCTTGTGTACAAATACAGCCAAGACCAAGGAAATGGCAAGAAGCAGAGGAACCGAGAAAACAAGAGCTGTGGGAAGAAGAGATGAATTCCAACCCGCGAAATCCAGAGACGTTTGTATGAAAGAAGTGCCTTGAGGGAGACAAAGGGTTAGGGTTAGGGTTAGGGTTAGGGTTTAGGGACATGGAAAAACGGATGGAAGGGACCAGTAAGAGCAAAGACATTGTCTTTGTCACTTTTGCTGCATTATCCCCTCATCCATTTAGTAGCTTCAAACACCAATTTTAAATATGGCGTCTGAGTGCACCAATCAGCTGAGTGAGTCTACACATGTGGACCAGGTATAGCTGTTCTCGTTCTAGCTTGCTCAAGGGTCTGCAGTTAGCTCCCCGGTCAGCTAGGCTGTGGGTTCTCTTGGGTAACCTCACTCATACCCCTGGTGTGGGCTGCTTGGGCTTGGGTGATGTGGGTGACAGAGCCAATGTTCTCTCATCGTTGCCCCATAGGCTACCGTGGCCACACTATCTAGCCCGGGCTTCCACATGTGGTGGCACCAGGGTTCTGGAGGGAGAACAGAAGCTTGCCAGAACTCTTGAGGCCTGCACTTGGAACTTGCATATCATCCCTCCCCTCGCATTCTGTTGGCCAAAGCAAGTCATGCCCAGCCCAGATGGAAGGAGAAATTGCTTCCATGACTTGATGGATGAACTGAAAATTATGGAAATCTACCACAGATGCCAAGGCAGGAAAATGCTGTGGATCTTCTCCAAACCCCAGAGAGCAGGTGTTTGTGGGGGGCAAGGAGAGACCTGTGGGGCCATGATTGTGAGTGTCCAAAGCCTCGCTGAAACCAGCTCCCTCCCTTAGCTGTTGAGCACCTACACTGGGCAGCTGACAGCAGAGGTCTGCCAAAGGGGAAGGACAGTGGGAGAGTTTCCCCTAGCCGAGGGAGGATTGGTATTTCATTAGCGATGTTCCTTAGAATCATGGGTATATGGTGGTTTTTTTGTTTTTGTTTTTTTTAAAAAGGAGACCAGTCTTGGTGTTCAGTCATTCTTGGGGTTCTTTTGCACTTCTCTACAGACAGTTGCTCCCTTATTGGCAGCTCCCAGGGCAGACCACTCTGACTGCCCCTACTCATGCTGCTGTCAGAGTTAGAGCCCGGATCCATAGGGCAGGGCCCCACCTGGGGAGTACATGGTGAGGAAGAGGAAGACCTTTTCCCTTCATTGCAGAGAGGCTCCACATAGTCCATGGGTGCACTTATTACAGTGGTACCAGTTAGCTCAATTAGATATCACCTGCCAAAGGGATACATAGTACTGTCCCTGTTTCGTGGATGGGGGACCAGAAGGCCAGAGAAGCCCAGAGACTTGCCCAAAGGCATGCAGTTAGGAACAACCTTGGAGGCTTGACTATGGACTTAGTAGATTGATTTTTAAAGATTTTATTTATTTATTTGATAGAGAGAGACCCAGCGAGAGAGGGAACACAAGCAGGGGGAGTGGGAGAGGGAGAAGCAGGCTTCCTGCTGAGCAGGGAGCCCGATGCGGGGCTCGATCCCAGGACCCCGGGATCATGACCTGAGCCGAAGGCAGATGCTCAATGACTGAGCCACCCAGGCGTCCAAGTAGAATTATAGAAAGAAGAGGTTTTCTGTGGAGCATTTGAGGAGAGGGAAGCCCCCATCGATTTGGTTTCTTGGAGAAGATCCATGGTGCCAGTTCGTCACGGTGGGAAACTGAATATGTTTAGCCTCCAGTTCTGGGGAGAGAAGCCCTGGGTTGTAGTGTTTGCTAATTGCTCTGGTGTAATCACTCTCACCATGTCCACACTATCGACATGACATCACCGAAGAGAGTCAGGAAGAGATGCGCTCAGTGGGCTCTCCGGAGCCGGTAGAAGGGGGTCCCGCACCATGGCTGGGGGCACCACTGAAGAAGTAGGGGCCAGACACACCATGGGAGTAGAGCGACGCTGCTGGCTGCCCCGTGGTCTCTCTGATGGGCTGTGCCATCCTTATGGTGTCTCGGTCATGCCTTTTCTGAAGGATTTGAGCGATCTGCAGCTAAGGAATTCTGGCTGTGGGCGGTGGGGGGGAGTTGAGCACTGCTTTTCTACTCTCAGGAGGGAAAGCATCCAAGATCTTCACAAGAGTGGGATTTGCAAAACAAATGGTCTCCGTGGTCGAAGGGGCTCTGTGAGCCCGATGGATAGCCAGAGGGGAATCCTGACCTTTAGGACATTGGAGAAGATGCTGGGAAGCCAGTGAAGGACCTCCCACCTGAGCCTGGCTGCACAGTGAGGAGACAAAGCCGAAGCAAGGAGGAAAATTTACGATCAACCAATCTTTGCAGAACAATGGCAACCAGATAAGTAAGTAAGAAGTTATTCTAATTTCAACATGCATGTAAATTCTGAGCTTTATGAGTTTTATTTGGAATGACACATAGGGAGGAGGCATGACAGATGTCTCTTCTTGTCCAGGGCACTAAAGGGATTTATCCAGTCCCACCCCACTGCCTCCTGACCCACATCTGCCTTCTCCAGCCAGCGCTTCACTCAGACACGGCCGCTAATTGAACCTCGTGCTTATAGTCGGGTGGGGGTTGCTGATTCTTCTCCCTGGGTTGGCAGCCCAGCCGTCTCTCTCTGAGGGCATCCTCAGTAACAAAGAGACCAAGCGGAGGCAGAACACAACTCATGAGGGCCATGCACACACCATCTCTGCAGAGAACACCCATGGGCAGAGGGAGGGGACCAGAGAGACACCAAGTGCCCCCCCCCCAATCACGGGAGACCATCCCTGCTCCTGATCGTCTGCCTGCCTCCGTGACCCAAGCACCTAGGAAAAGGTATTTGAAATTGTTATTACCATTCTCCACGGCATCTTATGGACCTCGGGGTGAGGACAGTGGCATTCACTCAGGCAACGTACGGTCACGTAGGTGCCTAAGAAGGGGGGTCCTTCTCATGATGTGCTCTGCGGAGGACAGACAGGGCTGGACTGGAGGCAGGAAGAAAGGCCAAGAGGATGGAGCAGTAGAGAACAAAGAGGAAGGTGTAACGGTGAGGATCAGGGGCACCTCACCTCCGTGCCCTTCCTCGAAGAATCCCACAGCCCCATCTGTGAACGAGGAAAAAGACATCCAACAATCCCAGTCCATGGGGCTCTTGGAAGAGAGCACCTGACGGGTAATCCTCCAAATTGCCGAGATCATGAAAATCAAGGAAAGACAGAGGAATTTTCACCGATCAGAGGAGCCTATGGAGAAATGGCAACTGAGTGTAATGTGGCAGCCGGGAGGGGGTCCCAGGACAGAAAAAGGACATTAGGGAAAAACTAACGAAAACAGAGTAACAAGTGAGGTGGAGTGTGCCAGTTTAATTTCTTAGTTTTGGCAAACGAGCCATGGTAACGGAAGACAGCATAGCAAACGCGGCGTGTGGCGTCTATGGGAGGTCGCACTACTATCTTTGAACTTCCCTGTGAATCTAAAATGACTCTCAAATTAGAAGGCTATTTAAAAGGGAGCGAGGAAAAGAGACATTGCTTCCTAGTGGGGCACTCCGGGACAGCTCTGTGGACACGGTGTCATCTGAGATGTTGAATAGCGTTCAGGCTTGGGTGGGATGAGATGAGGCTTATAGTGGGTAGGGGAGCCAGAGCAGAGACTCCGAGAGACAGAGGAGGGGACCTGGCTGTCACCGGGGTGCTGCTTGTCTCCCTGGAGCACGGTGATCCCTCTCGCCGCTCTAGGGAAAACCAAGTATGTTTTTTCCCCCGTAGAAACCTGCACAATGATGTTTCCAGTAGCTCTGTTCATAATCACTAAAACCTGAAAGCAACCAAGCTGTCCTTCAGGAGGTGAATGGATAAATAAACGGTGGCCCATCCAGACAATGGAAGAGCATTCAGCGCTAAAAGAACATGAGCTAGCAGGCTATGAAAAGACACGGAGGAAATGCAAATGCATTTTACTAAGCGAAAGAAGCCGATCTGAAAAGGCTGAACTCTGCATGAGTCCAACTGCGTGACATTCAGCAAAAGGCAAAATTATGGAGGCAGTCAGATCAGCCGTTGCCAGGGGTCGGGGGAGGTGGGGTGAAGAGGGATTTTTCAGGCAGTGACATTTCTCTGTATGAGACTGTAATGATGTCATCTCACATCGGTCCAAACCCAGAGTAAGTCCAACACCTAGAGCGAGCCCTACTGTAAACTGTGGACTTGAGGGAGGGGGCTGAGGTGTCTCTATAGTTCATGGGTCCTGATGAGGGTAGCACTCTGGTGGAGGGTTTGATAAGGACGCTGTGCATGGAGGTGGAGGGGGACGGGCAAATGGGAAATCTCTGTACCTTCCTTTTAATTTCACTGTGAACCTAAAACTGCTCTAGAAACAAAGTGTTTAAAAAAGGGGGGGGGAGGTGCCTGGGTGGCTCAGTCGGTTAAGTGTCTGCCTTCGGCTCAGGTCACGACCTCAGGGTCCTGAGATTGGACCCTTCATCAGGCTCCCTGCTCAGCAGGGAGTCTGCTTGTCTCTTTACCTCTGCTCCTCTCCTTGCTTGTGCTCTCTCTCTCTCTCTCCCTCTCTCTCGCTGACAAACAAATAAATAAAATCTTAAAAAAAGAAAAAAAAAGGCGACCAGAATAGAGAACAAAAAACTAAGTGTGCTGGGAGTGGGCAGGGGTCCAGATGAGCCCTCTCCGCTGCAGGTTCAGCTGCTGAGCTCCCTTTGAAGATGCCCAGCCCCGGTCTGTCTGGGAGGGAGGCTTTGCCATAACCGAAGTCATTCCAGGGCCCACGGGGAGCACTGAGCCTTTCCATCGCTGGGGGCCGGGAGCACCGCAGACATCAGACACCACAGCGCTTTGTGTTGGAGGATCCCCGTGAGCGGGCATTTTGCTGACTTCCCCCTGTGACCGAAGCCCCATCCCAGCCCTTCCCACTCTCTCCAAAGTCCTCCCTAATGGGAACATTTTGTTAAATGTAACGTTCACACACACACTGCTCCCTGTTCATGGTGTTCCTGCCACTTAGCCTGTCATGGGGTCCCCTCCCAGGCCTAGAAACCCTGCCGATGGGCCCCCCGGGGGGGCTGGTCTTCTTCCATTAAGTCTGGAAGATCAGCTCTCCCCTGGCTGCCCTAGCAACCCTGTCCCATCCTTACCGTGGCTGCTCTGGAAAAGGGGCAGAGGCCGAGTTGAAAATTCTGGTTCTGCCCATTCCATCCTGATTCCCAAATAATTGACCTGGAGATGAAGATGAGCTCCAGCCTACAGAGCACTCTGTCTTTTGAAAGGAGCCAGACAATGGCTAAAGGACTATGGCTGTTTCTAAGAATGGACGACGGTGTGTCCTACGAAGAGGCCCAGTCTGGACGGTCCCTGGTGCAGATGGCGACTGCTTGATGGGACTCTAATTGGAAGAGGATCCTGTGACCTCTAAACCAATTAAATGTTTTCTCAGGAGCTGGGGACAGCTGCGTGAGGAAAGCACTTGTAATTGCTCTGGGTAGCAGGTGAGTGTTTTTCTGCCACCAGAAGTGGCTACAGCCACCGTGGGAGGTACTGACTGTGGGTGTTGTCTGGGTCTGGAAAATTGGAAGCAAGAGAAGTGACATTAGCAACCTGGCTTTTTCAACAGACGCTCTAACGAGGCAGAGTGGGGCTGCTGGGGAATAATTACTTCCAACTCTGGGGGAAGTTGCCTGGGCCAGAAATAGGGGCCTTTGACACCTGACTTGCAGAGGGGCAGAGAATTTGGGGGTGGGGGTAAGGTTTTGGAACCTCTGGCCCTAATCATGCCACTGGAACTGCATCCAAAAGTGTCTCTCGAGATGATTTCTTGGAGATAGAACTTTCTAGATCTTTTTTTTTTTAAGATTTAATTTATTTATTTGACAGATAGAGATCACAAGTAAGCGGGGGGTGGGGGGGGTGGGGGGGTGGGGGGGGCGCGGGGAGCAGCCTCCCTGCTGAGCAGAGAGCCCGATGCGGGGCTCGATCCCAGAACCCTGAGATCATGACCTGAGCCGAAGGCAGAGGCTTTAACCCACTGAGCCACCCAGGGGCCCCAGAACTTTCTAGATCTTGACTGTGGTTGATGGTCGCGCTATTATAGTCATCTGTGAAAATGGTCATAAAACTGTAAACTTCAAAGGGCCAATTCTATGACATGTAAATTATTCCTAAATTTAAGCACAGGCAAAACACAGCGACCCAGTGTCCCTTGAGCCTGCTCCCCTCACCGAGACCTGCGTGGGCCTCTGTGCAGTCTGACGCTAACCTCATGTCCTGCCTACAAATCCCGAAGCTCCTTGTATAATTCTTCAAAGGAAGAGAAACACCAGCACAGGATTTTAAAAACCTGGAAACCTCTAGAATAGGGGTCTACCGTTGTGGTTGCCCTCGACGGGGAGCTCTGACCCCCAGACCCAGGCCCCACCCGGCCCTCGGGGGCAGAATCTCTGGGGTTGGGACGTAGCCTCTGGACTTTTAAGCCCCTCCCCCTGGCCCAAGCCCCTCCCCCCTGGCCCCACCCCCTCCCCAAGATAGTTTTGTGAACCACGAAAGTCTTAAGGAGTGGTTCGTGTTTCCCACCCTTCGCTATTACATCTCTGGAGATAGTGTCAGAAGACTACATTTGAGGTTCTATGCTCTCCCCCCCAAACCCCCCAAACCCCTCCACCCTGCAGGTGCTCGGGGGCCCTCAGATTTCCATCTTGCTGCTATGGTGGGAACTCAACAGGCTCCTCCCTCCACCGCTCCAGGATCCACTGGAAACTTCGGCCCTGGGTTTCCATTGCCTCCCGGACACCTGCCCCTCCTCCCTCTGTCCCCGGGGATGTGTGAACATAATGTGTCCCCAGAAGAAGGTACATGGAACCTGGAAATGAATTCTGGTGCCAGGTCCCTCGTCGGTGGTGAGATTTCTCGAGGGCGCCTGGTCCTGGGACAAATCAGCCTCCTCGAACTTCAGCCTCTCATCAGCAAGAGGAGGGAAAGGGATATGGAAGGACCCGCTGGGGAAACTCAAGCCTTCACCGCCTAGCTCTCTCTCCTCCACGGCTCCCTGGAGGGCAGGACCTCACGTCCCTTGTCCTCTGTCTCTGGATTGCCAGCAGGAGTCACCGCAGTGACCCCGGTCATCCTTTGCCAAATTCGTTATTGCTGAACCTAGTTTCCCCTGGGGAAAAGGACCAAGCTATTTTCAGGCCAGCGGGTGAACTCGGAGCGCAGTGCTGGCCTCCTCTGGAACAGCTGCCCATTCCTGTGGGGACGCTTCCGAAGTGACCCAGATTTCCAAATGCTCCTGTGCTCCGGGAGAGGCCGGCCCCGTGGCCACGCCCACCCGCCTGCCCGGGGGGAGGACCCTGAGCCCTGCCCTCCCATACCTTCCCGCCCTTTCCTGTGCAGCCCTGATGGGGCATCAGACTGTCCCCTCTGAAGGGGAGAATGGGGGGGGGGGCACAGTGGGGAGTGGTGTTGCATTTTGAAGCTTTTCCAGAATTGATTGGTTGGGATCTTTTTTTTTTTTTAAGGGTCCCTCCCTTAATGTTGGCAAAGTGGCCAGACTGCCCGAAAAACTATGATGGAGACATCAGATTCCCCCACCTCCTCAGAGCCCCGGCGAGGCGGCACATCACACCCCAGGGCACCCGTTTCCCTTTCAGAGGTGCTGAGTAGGGGGCCTGTGCTGCACTTGGCCGAGTGGGGCTGAAGGGCGGAGCTCAAAACAACAGAAATTTATTCTCTCACAGTTCTGGAGGCTGGACATCCAAAGTCAAGGTGTCCCACGCTTCCTCTGATGGTCCCAGGGAAAATCCTCCCTTGCCCCGCCAGGGCCAGGAGCCCCCTCCCCTGGCGCTCTGCCCCGTGCCCTCACCCCAATACGTGTCATGGGGCCACCATCGTCATGGGATGGCATTGGCGCACAGCCTGCTGGAACCCGACTGGAGGGATTTTGCGGCACAGTCTGAGCAAGGTGAGCTGGACCTGAATCTGAAGACAGAGGTCAACTTCCAGCAGACCTTGGGCAAGTCACTACTCTTAGAGCGTGAAGCCCCCCAAAGCCCCCTGAAGCCCCACAGCTTAATAAGATTGAGTTCTAAGACTGTGTAGATAAAGAACAGCCCTCCACTTTCTGCAGGAAACTCCTGCCCAGGAAGATAAAGTCACAAATAACTTTATTATTTGCCTCAGGAGCGATCTGAAGAGCCATTCACCTGAACTTGCGTTTATTACTCTACTAGACTTTGCCAGCATAAATAGCCCCTTTCTCAGAACAATAGGTTCTCGGCTGGGCTTATCAAACACTATTTACCCTTATTTTATTTTTTAAAGATTTTATTTATTTATTTATTTGACAGAGAGAGAGAGAGAGAGACAGTGAGAGAGGGAACACAAGAAGGGGGAGTAGGAGAGGGAGAGGCAGACTCTCCGCCAAGCAGGGAGCCCAATGCGGGGCTCCATCCCAGGACTCTGGGATCACGACCTGAGCTGAAGGCAGACACTTAGCGACTGAGCCACACAGGTGCCCCACAACTGTTTACTCTTAAGCTTCATTCAAAACCTTCCTTTCCCTGTTCCCCAATCCTCAACTATTATACAAAAAACTCCGCTTAATCCTAATCAGCTCCTCACAGTTGAAGACCTACCTGAAACCAGACTCCCAAATCCCATAAACATGGCACCCTTGACCTTGATGCTCTGAGCCAGGGCCTCTCTTGCGGGAGAAAACATCGAGTTGAGTTTTGTTGGCTCTGTGGGCTATCTAGGTGGTATTTTGCCAGGAGTTGGCAGTTGGCACCTCTCTGAGTATCTATCCCCTGTATTTTAAATTTCTATCTTATAAGCATGTAAATGCATAGCATTATACGTAAATACATATTTTACATTATATGTTTGTATACTTATGTTTTGTAAATCTACATAATGGGCTTCCCCCTCCACATAGACTTGTGGGTCCCCCACTCACCCCCACCCTGGCACTGAAGAGAAAAACAGAGACTAGCGAAAATTCTCATCAGCAGAACACACTCCAGGATCAAAAGGAGCAGCTACCCACTTGGGAGGTTTGAAGTCTTTTAAATGTGATATGTGAAAGAATTCTGTAAATTGCTGGCCGCTGTATAAACTTCAGGGACAATTATTAGCAGTTAGATATTTTTGTCCCTCGACCCTTCAATGGAAGCCTTTGAATCAAGTAACAGAATCCACAGGGGCGAAATGGGCCATTTGTTGAGAAATTCTGGGCTTTCGACCAAGAGTTTCTTACCTTTTGTTACTCAGGAGTAGACACACCCCCAACCTTCCCCCGGGCTCAGGGTGGACCAGGGTGATGTCTGGTGTCGGAGGGGCGGGGGGTCGGTGCTGGGCGTCCGCTTGGTCTCCCTCCTACTCATCTTCAGCACCTTACCTCGTCCCCTCTGTGTGGGAGTCATAGGAGAAATTACTGGGCAGTAAGCCAAGAATCTCCCATTTCCTAAGTAGTACCCACTGAAAATTTAGTTATCTGAACTGGCTTTGGAGAGTTTTCTGATGGGCATTTTGTCCCCTAATTTTTCAACCCCTGATTACATTGACTTTCAGAGGAGGTGACTGCTCATGGAATGTTCTACCTTCTGGAATCTGTCAAATTGTTTCTTCCTGGTGTCATTTTACTTGTTTCTCTCTTTCTTGCCAAGTGGGAGTTAGGGCTCAAGTCTCAATTAGATTCATTTTTGGCAAGAATACTTCATGGATATTTTAAAAATAATTTTTTCTTTCTGGTAGTAAGACGAATTCAAATTCACTGTAGAAAAACATTTTTGTAAAGAAGTAGAGATATCCCTACCATCCTCAAATAAATATATTTTTGTGCATTTCTTACCAGTCCTTTGTTCTCTGGATGTATATAAAGCAGGAACAAGAGAAAAAAGACATAAATGTTATATTTAAAAACAAGAGGAAAAAAGACATAAATGTTATATTTAAAAACAAAATTAAGCTCACAGTCCCTCTGAGTGGCAATGTGTGTGTGTGAAAGAGAGAGAGAGAGAGAAAGAGAGACAGAGACAAGAGACAGAGAGAGAGATACATTATTTTATCTGTTTTCTTGTTGAGCAGTCGGGTACTTTCCAATTTGCATCCTCTACATATATGATAAACATGCTTGTGCACAAATTCTCATCCTCTTCCAAAATGGAATTACTAGACCAGTATTATGCACAAGATTTTTCACGCACATTGGAAGGATGCCCCAGCTGATTAATGTTGACCTCAGCCAGCCACATCCAAGCTTGCCCATTTTGTCAAAACTTCACCAAACCGGAATTGTCTTTAAAAAATATTTTCATATGGGGCGCCTGGGTGGCTCAGTGGGTTAAAGCCTCTGCCTTCGGCTCAGGTCATGATCTCAGGGTCCTGGGATCGAGCCCCACATCGGGCTCTCTGCTCAGCGGGGAGCCTGCTTCCCCCCCCTCTCTCTGCCTGCCTTTCTGCCTGCTTGCGATTTCTCTCTCTGTGTTAGAAAACATGGAAAATCAGAACCAGGGGTTAGAGAGATGCTCTAACATCTCTCTATGTTAAATAATCAAATAAATACATAAAATCTTTAAAAAAATATTTTCATAGATGAAAACACAAGGGCATTTAATTTTAGTGTTCATACCTGATGCTTTAAGGAAGCCAAGCAGACTTCCACGTGCTCATTAGCCCTTTGGGTTTCTCTTTAGTAGAATTTTATCCATCACTTCTTGTCCGAAGGGATTTTTAGCTGTATGAAGAAGAACCGTCCTATGTCATGTATGTCGTTCTTATCAAGTTGTAAAATGAAAAGCCATCTCGGAGCTCACTCACAGCTGCTGTCTCTGTGGGATGGAGGCTGGAACGTGGGACCCGCTGAGCCGAGCAAGATCTATGGCACGGAGACAGCGCCTGGCAGAGTGCCTGGCACTGAGGAGGCCCACCGCAAAGGTTGGGTGCATGCTGTCTTTGCAAATGTACACCCCCAGGTGATCCCCAAAAGCCTCAGAACGTGTCCCCTCCTGTGACCATGGGGACCCTGTACTAAGCCACCAGGATAACGCTCAGTGCTCAACCTGACCTTGTGTCCCTCCCTACCTCCCACTTCATCCCTCTCTCTCCATCTGTGCCTGGTGAGTCCAGACCTGCTTGGATTTGCCTCTTGATTTTCCCTTGGCTGAACTACAGACGTGCTCCCTGGTTCACTGTGGCCTGATCTGCAAACGCCCACCTCCAGGATCACGGTCGGGCTGAGATGCCCGGCTTAGAGGATTGCACCTCTGAAGACTGCTGGGCAGTCCCCACCAGAGGGTGGGGGCTGGGATGTGTGCAGAAGCAGACTTACGCCTCCAAAGAAAGCCCAGTCCAGGCTGGCTTGGGACATGAGGACAGCCTGGGCAGACCGATACCTTGCTGTCCCATCAGGTTGATTTTTTTTAAGGTTTTGTTTCTAAGTAATTCTACACCCAACGTGGGGCTTGAACTCACAACCCAAGATCAAGAGTCACGTGCTCTACCGACTGAGCCAGCCAGGTGCCCCCAGGTTGATATTTAAAAAAAAAAAATTCTTTAATGGGAAATAAATAGAAAGTAATTTTCTGTTTTAAAAAACAGTGTGCAGGGGCGCCTGGGTGGCTCAGTGGTTAAGCATCTGCCTTCGGCTCAGGTCATGATCCCAGGGTCCTGGGATCGAGCCCCGCATCGGGCTCCCTGCTCTGCAGGAGGCCTGCTTCTCCCGATACCATTCCCTCTGCTTGTGTTCCCTCTCTCACTGTGTTTCTCTCCGTCAAATAAATAAAATCTTAAAAAATAAAAAACAGTGTGCAGAGAGAGCTATTTTCCTCTATATTCCCAGAGCATCTCTCTAACCCTGGTTCTGATTTTCCATGTTTTCCAACCAGACTGTGAGTGCTTGGGAAGTACAGACTTGTCCCAATTGTCCTGGGGTCCCCAGCCCCTGGGGCAGTGTCTAGCACCTAGAAGGTACTGGAATGAATTGCTGACTCTTTCTGTAAAAGGTTGCAGCAGACACATGGGCTCAACGGGAGGGGCAAGAAATCCACACACCACCAATCTCGTGCCCCTTTAGATACCAAGGCCCGGCCCTTGATGGCTCGGAGCCATCAAGGCTCAGGGATGTCCCTGCTCCCCTCAGCTGTTCCAGGAATTCACCTCTCTGCATCTTGACTTACCTGCAGCTCACCTTGCCTGGGATTAACTGCAACGCAGCAATTCAGCTTGGAGGAAGAGAGCAAGGGCAAGGTGCGGGGGTGGGAGGGGGGATCCGAATGAGGTCTGGGGCTGGGAGGGTCCCCGTGCAGCGCTAGACCCTGGAAACAGGAAGTCTGGTCTGAAACAGAGCAGCTGGAGGCGGAAGGGGCTTCGGGGGCCACCTTGAACAATGTATGATAGCCTCTGCCAGTTCTTCCCCACCCACCTGCATGTTTTAAATCATTTAAGCTCTCTTTATACCAAATGTTTTGACAAGAAAACAGCTCTGTTAGAAACCTGCTGTGGACAAAGGGAAAAAGATGGACCGCGGTCATGCATTCTCCTATTTTCTCACTCCTGGTCCCAAAGAGGCGAGATTCGGCTCCTGGGAGGAAGATTCAGGAACACACACACACACACACACACACACACACACACACACCCAGCCCCAGGCTAAGAAACCAGCCCTCTAGGTCCCCTACACCCTGCCCTCACTTTGCCAATCACATCTGTCCTGAGCTCTCCACCAAGGATCTTTTATTTTGCCTCTGCTGGCTTTTACCGTCTGGAACCCTGACTGATACTGTTTTGTTTGGAACTTTTCCAAGAGCTGTTCGCCATCTGGGAAAATCATGTCACCACTAGCAATGCCACTGGGGGTATTCGAGTGGCTAATTCAGCTCACCTTTCCCAGTCTGCATTTCAGAGCAGACACATGCGTGTCCGTGTCAACGGTCTGTTCGAGCAGAATCGTGCTCGGGCATTCAAGCACGTTGAAACGAATGCTGTTTTATTATACACTCTTTTCCTTTCACTTCTCCTCCTTCTTCTGCAATTAGGCATTGTGTTCATTAAAAAAAAAAAATCGCGTGTATGGGTAGATTTTTAAATTCAGGAGAGCAAAAAGGGTCTCCTAAAATGCCTGTTATAAAGGCAAGTCAGTGGGGAGGAAGGGCTGGGGAACCAGGGCTCTAATCCAGTTCCCAGTGATCTGTGCTGCTCCTCCCGTGCCAGAAGCCCGGACTCACGCTGTAGTGCCGACCACAATCACGACAGGCATGTAAAACTACGGCCGATGTCATTTGTCATTGTTGTCTGTGAACTCTCCACTTCACGTACACTTTCTCCTTTAGCTTTGCCCTCACCACTCCTGTTTTGCTATTTGATATATGGTGATACCTATCCTCACCTCCCTTTGCAGCTGAAATAAAAATCAATACAACAATAAAAAGCACTAAATTTGTCTAATGAAAAAGAAACCTCTATAGATATAATAGTAACAGCTCCTCTTGGAATGGGGGTGGGTTGTCCTAGGAGCTGGGTTATTACAGGTGGGTTGACCATGGAGAAATTGCTGGGTCCAGGCATCGCAGAGGGGAGCCAGGCCCTGCACAACCCTTTCCGCCCAAGCACCCCAGTCCTGTTCATCAGAATGCTCAGTCTCCCCAAGGCTGTCACATCAGAACTCATGCTTATTTCCGTCTTCCTGTATTATTGACATCTAGTAAAGTTCACGCATTTACAGAGTACAGTTGGATGAGCTAGAGCAAGTGTATGCAATCATGTAATCCCCATCACGATCTAGACTAGAATACCCCTTCGCCCTAAGAAATCCCTGTGCCCCTGTCGCCTCACTCCCTTCCCCCCACCAACCTCAAGCAACCCCTGGGTCGCTCTGTCACAGTTTTGCCTTTTCTAGAATTTCACATAAATGGTCTCACATACAGTCTTCTGTGTTTGGCTTTTTTTTTTTTTATTAATTTTTATTAACATATAATGTATTATTTGCCCCAGGGTACATGTCTGTGAATCTTCGGGCTTACACATTTCACAGCACTTAATAGCACATACGGCTTTTTTTTTTTTTTTTCCACTTTCTCATAGTGTTTTTGAGATCCATCTGTGTTGTTCCATGAATCGCTCTCTTGTTCCTTTTTATTGCCGACTAGTATTCCATTGAATGTGTCCTCTGCAATTTGTTCATCCACTCACCAGTTGAATATTGGGTTGCTTCCAGTTTGGGGCGATTATGAATAAAGCTACTGTGAACATTGACACACACATCTTTGTGTGGACATAGGTTTTTATTTCAGTTAGGTAAACATAGAGGAGTGGAATGGCTGGTCATATAGCCAATTCATGTTTAACTTTTTTTTTTAAGATTTTATTTATCCATTTGAGAGAGAGAGAGAGAGAGAGAGAGAGAGAGCATAGCAGGGGGAGAGGCAAGGAGAGAGGGAGAATGGGCTCCCCAGTGAGCAGGGAGCCTCATTCGGGACTCAATCCCGGGACCCTGAGATCATGACCTGAGCCAAAGGCAGATGCTTAACCATCTGAGCCACCCAGGAGCCTCAATTAATGTTTAGCTTAAAAAGATGCTGCCATACCGTTTTCCAGAGAGGCTGCACCATTTTGCTTCCCCACCAGCAATGGGTGAGAGTTCTAGTGGCCCCACACCCTTATCAGCACTTGGTGCTGTCAGTGTTGGTTGCTGATTTGTTCATTCGGTTTGGCCCTTCTAATTGCTGCGCTGTTGTGTATCGTTGTGGTTTTACTTTGCATTTCCCTGATGACTCATGATGCTTAGTATCTTTTCATGGGCTTACTGGCTGTTTATTTATATGTCATTGGTGAAAAAGTCTGACTGAATCTTTTGCCTATTTTTGTATTGGATTGTTTGGGTTTTTTTTGTTACTGAATTATACGATGTCTCATTTTTAATAGGCAAAATTTTCCCCGTGGCCCAGTCTGAGGAATGAAAGTCTGATTTCTGCCTCAATTGCTCTATCTCATTCAGAGAGACAGATCGAAAAATAGTAAAATTCAGGGCGTGTCTCCATCCAAGTGGCACTGACCATCACAGAGTTACTTTCATCCACTAAGCATTTTTAAAACTAAAAAAGTACTTAGGATCCGAACCCCAAACATGGTTGACATGAATTCTACTTCTCTTTGTCAGGAACATAAACATGCCACAGTCCTTGTGTAAGTAAACACCCACACATAAGCTGACTTCTGCTTTTCCTTTTCCTGCATCAACAAAAGTTAAGTAATCACAAACAGAGCTTGAAGAAATCTATTCTAGAGATAAATCTCTTAGCTTCTTGATACTCCGGTGGGCCATGGCTCTGAGTCAGAAAACCCTTACATTGGGAGATTTATGCTTTGGCTAAGATTTCTGGAGATTCTGATGCTGACATAAAGTCCTAAACATGCCAGGGGACCCTTATATAAAGTTCATTCACGCTTCTGTGATTCATCCAATTCCCGACTACGATGGATCCAGAAGAAAACTAATAAATTTGATAATTGAATAATACTTACCATCGGTAGACTGCTCACTATATACCTGGCCCTAGGGACTTTGAGTCCATTGTCTGACTCAATCCTCACATAAACCCTGAGACATAGTAACTGTTATTATCCCTGCTTACAGGTGTGGAAGCCAAGGGTTACAAGGAGGGGTGACTAACCAGCCCAAGGCCTCTCAGTGCCAGCAGGGACAGGGCCGGGTTCAGACATCTAACCCCTCTGCTTCTCTCTCTTTCTCTCTCTCTCGCATTCTGTTCCAGCTGGAACACCTCAGTGCTGGCACAGAGGCCTGTGTTGGCCACACAGGCAGGACCCCCTCTATTTCCCTCACTCGATTTGGAGACCTTGAAAGCTAACTCTGTTTTCTAGACTCCTCGGCCAGGGATCTAAATGTGAATGAGGTCCTGCCAAAGAGATGCCCCCCTGCACGGTTAGGGAGCATTATGGGCTAAATTGTGTCCCCCTCAAAAGAGACGTTGAAGGTCTCACCTCCAGTACCCGCCAACATGCCCTTATTGGGAAATCGGGTCTTTGCAAATGTAGTCAGGTTTAGATGAAGTCTCTGGGGGGCAGGGCCCAATCCAATATGACAGGTGTCCTGGTCAGAAGAGGAAAATGCATGTGATGGCAAAGACACACAAGGAGACTCTATGGGACAAGAGAGGCAGAGGCTGGAGTCATGCAGCTGTGAGCCAAGGAACACCAAGGACTGACAGCCACCACCAGAAGCTGGGAAGGGCAAGGAAAGATGCTAACCCAGAGCTTCCGAGGGAGGAGGACCCCACCAGCCCTAGCCTTCAGACTTGAAACTTCCCCGACTGCGAGAGTACACGCATCTGTTTTTAGGTCCCCTGGCGCTTTGTTCTGGTAGCACAAGCAAACCGACACAGGAGGCTGGACATGAGGCAAGGGTGCTGGTGGCGAGCTCAGGGGGACGTGAGCAGTCCTAGGGGCTGACTCTGCACTCACTGTGGTGGTAGCTTCATGGCTGTAAGTGGTCACAGCGGTGCCCTGACTCTGGGTCTCATCTTGGCGGGGGGCGGCGGATGAGAAGCCTATGGTTCAGGAGTGGCCCCCGGACCCCCCTTCCCTAGCCTTTCCCCTTGTAAGTGCTCCATTTCCGGTATGACATTCGTTTCTATTTCCTGTACCGACTTCACAGAGAAGACTTTCATCTGGCAATTGGGACGAGCTCTAATAGACAGCTGGTAGGGTGGAGGGCTGCAAGCCCGCCTTGGCCCCCTGCTCTCCTTCCTCTGCCCTCCAGATCAGGCATTCTCCTGTCCTCCAACAGCCTGCATTATTTTTTGACAGAGCTGACATCCTCCCAGTTCGGTTGGCAACTCGTGCTAGGTTGTCCCACGGCCAACGTGTTGACTCTGAGAACTGCATTTCCCAAGACCCCCTTCCTGGTATGGCTCTGGGTTCGATTTGGGCCAAAACAGAAGTTCTGCCAGACCCGAGATGCAGAAGCAAAGCAAAAATCCTAAAGGTCATCGCTGGTTAGAGGATGGGGCAGGGCCACGGACACACCAGTGTCTCTCAAAATTCTCCCTCCAAATGCCCAGGATCACTGCCAGATGCTTCCCTGTGGCCTCCCAGAGCAGTAGCCACGGCCCCTTGGTTACCACTTAGGATGGCAAATCCCTTCTCTGAATATCACATTTTCCCTATCCCAGGGGCCCCCTATTTTTGGGCTCCGTTCTTTTCCTCTGGGGATTATGGGGCAATCGGACAGATGTAGTTCAAGTCTTTATCTTTCTCCTATCTGCCTGACATGATTAACATAGCTCAGCCTATTTTGAGGTTGGGTGCTGGGTTAGGACAAATAGGGATTTAAGGATCGTCGCTGGCAGCAGGGTCCCCTGGGGACGGTTATAGGGCTAACTGATGCCTGTTGTACATTTCGAAATGCCAAAAACCAGGGCAGATTGGGGGGCTGAGAAAACCCCCAGTGCGAAATATCAAGCGTCTCATCCTGTCTGTCTTGATAGCTTCCTTTTTTCTTAGGGGATGAGGGTTGTTATGGTGATGGACTGAATAATGAAGGGTTTGGGTTTTATAGGATTATTTATAGGCAGGGGCACTAGTTGTAGGAACCACTAGAAAAGTTTTCTTCCTTGTTTGAGGCCTGTTCCCTAGATTAACACTGTGGACCACCACCAGTGAGGAGGGTGCAGTTTTCTACAATTCCCAGACCCGGCTCAGGTTTTGTCTTTTTGGGATTGACCAAAAGACCCACGGACAGTCTATTGCTACCAAAGAGAATAGGGAACAGTCAGATGACCAACCCAGTGGCTGGGAATGATATGCTTTATTGGTCATTTTTCCGTCTGCTGATTGGCGCTCTAGAATTTGTACATTTTGGTGTGAAGCATGTGCCTGCACTTCAAAACCAGTCACAACTATTGATGGTACAAACAGCTTTTGCTGGCAAAAAAGACACAGAGCCTGGCGGGAAAAATCACTTGTCGGACCTGGGTAATCTGTCCCTAAGGCCACTCCTGGACGGTAGGAATCCTGTCTCCTACTCTAGGCGACATCACATTTACTCACATACTGGCCAGTCCCAGGGAAACCCTCTTCGAAGCTATCACACGGCTTCTGTCTTCACTGGAAATCTCGGGGCCACCCAGACCTCCTCCCACCTTTGGCTTCCATGGCTCCGGGACACAATCACATCTCTACAAGCTCCATGAAGCCTCAGGCTCGCTTCACACACGCTGCTCTTGACTGCAGGCATTATCCTTGAAGACGGAGGCTGTAATTATACCAATCACTCTGCCGGATAGACCTGGAGTATCCCCGTGATTAATGGAAGAGATTCACTCAAAACACAAGATGTCTCATTTTCTAGTTGGGTGTACAAGCAAAATACTGGGGAAATGTAGCCTCCACCACTCCAGCTGAAATGTCTCAGCAGGTTCCTTTGATTCCCTGGGCAATTGGAAGCAGCAGGGGTGTCTCCTTAGGATCCAAAATCATATGTGGGACGGGGGTACGGGGAGGTGGTAGAGGTCCCAGGTGGCTTTCAAGCGGGTTTTTCGAATATCTAATTTCAAAAATGCTTTTAGGTAAGTTCGCCTTAGAAAAGTTGAAAATTACAGAAAGCTATTCTTAAAAAATATGACCAAAAGTCATCCGTAATCCCACCGGCCACAGGTAACCCTCCTTGGCATGTGTAAGTATCCCCTTCCTTCGATTCTCAGTGCGTACACATAATAATAGCTCACATGAATTATTCTGTTTATTATTATTATTATTTCCAGTCAACACATATGGAACATTAGCCCTGTCCCGGGACCCGCCTGCCATGTTGTACTGGTATGACCTCATTTAATCTTCTCGAGTAGGTAGGGAAGGAAAGATAGTTCGATCTCTTCCACTGTACAGATGAGGAAACTGAGGCACGAAAGTGTTAAAAAGCTTGCCCAGGGTTATGCGAGTTCAAAGGCAAGCCCTGGTAGCCCCGCCCCCAGCTGCCCGGTAGCCCCACCCCCAGCCCCCGATTGGTTGCCATGACACCACGCTCCAGGGAGCTGTCCACCTTTAGTAAGTGCTGGGTTCTTCGCGGCACCATGCGGTGCAAACCTTTCCCGAGTACCTGTAATCGGTACAAAGTGAACACACATGGGGTCCTGTCCTGAAGAATCTCAAAACTAGTGAGGAGACAGACACCAGTTCTTCGAAGCGTGGCAGACCCAGGGGGTTCATGGAAGGACCTGGCCGGGTGGGGGGGCCCTCCTGCTGTCGGGGTGACTCTGAAAGCAGGTCAGCAGACCAGCTTTATCACCCGGAAGGCGTAGCACCTGGAAGGGGTGCTTGCTCTAAATGTTTGTGGGTCCTCTCGAGGTCGACCTGAGCCAGGTGGCAGTCGTGCTGGGAGTCAGGGGCTGAAAGAGCCTTGGCTGGGGGAGGTACGCTTGTTGCCATGGTGCCCAGGAGCCGCAGGGAACTAGTGAGACAGGAGCCTCTGTGCTCGCTGCCCCTCAGAAGGGAGACATTCATGGGAGGGGGATAAGCCCAGACAGGAAGCAGAGCCCCAGGTGGACAAGAGGACATCCCCGCCCCCAGCCTGTTAGGCTGAGCTTTCAGTGGCAAGGATGCTCAGGCCAGCCAATCCCACACTGCCAGGCTTGGCCTGGGCAGCCACTCATCCTTAGAGCTCACCACTAAGGGACACCCCGGGGCAGGCTGAGCTGCCACCCCTGCGTGGCACCCCGCTTCATCTATCCTGTGCTGTTGAGAGGAAAGGGGAGATGCTGAAACGCTGTGAAGAGCCAAAAGCAGCCCACCAAGGTAGGAGGTCCGGAGGGATGCTTCGGCCTGAAAAAAAAAAAAAAAAAGTAGATCATTCTTATCAATGCATATCTCTTGAAAATTGAGCGTGTCCCTCTGGTGACTGGGTTGGGCCCTTCTGTTGTTAGAGAAGGTGTCCGTGTCTTGAAAGCACGCACTGGCGACATTTTCCTGCTCACAATAGCTATGACCATGGCCAGCCTGCAGGCATTTCCTCCAGGCAGGTGCCGGCCCGGAACCGGGCAGGCTCTCTCACTGAATCCACACAGCAGGAGGCAGGTTCTAGGATCTCTCTTGTGGTGTAGATGAGGACTGAGGATGGGACCCTTGGAGAAGCCAGGGCCATGCCCAGGGCCACACCGCCACCAAGAGGCAGAGGCCAGATTTAACCCCAGAGTCCCCTAATCACACATCACTGGCTCAGCCTTGTCGTGACTGTGTCCCTTTGTGACACCCGGAGCTCTCTTTGGCCTGGAAACCATACATTTAAATCTTCTGGGCTCATTTGGAGTCATTGTCAGGCAAAGTGTTCCTGGGCCGGGGTGGGGTGGCAGCCGCCGGGGAGGTGCCGCAGGCGGGTTCTGTCTGTATCCCCGCAGAGCCCAGGTACCTGGGTTCTGTCTCCCCTCCAGCCCCACCGGGCTCTCCAAAGGGGAGCTCCAGGGGCGGGGGCTTTGCTGCTGACTTCTGTATCTGCAGCTACTAGAGCAGCACCCGCCAGCACCCAGCACTGCAGCCCGGGCCAGATGGAGGCAGGGAGGCTCGGGACACCAAGGCTGAAGCGGAACTCCTGAGCCAGCAGTGAGTGATGCTCCTTCTCCTATGTCTTGACCAGCTTACCCCCTCCACCCGCTGTTCTGATGGAGGTCATCTATACCCCAACCAGTCCCACCTCTTGCTTTTGCTCCCGACATCCTTCCTACCAGGGATGCACCACCCCCGTGTCCGAGGCCCGGCTGCATTCCTCCCTCCCGCACAAAACTCCCCACTAGCCAGCGCTCCCTCCTCCCAATTCCTGGTGCCATCTCAGCTGTGAATGCTCACGGATGAGTGGCCCATGGGAGTGGACAGGGGAGAGTCAGAGCTGAGTTCAGGGGAGGGACTGATCACGGCGGCCTTGTGGAAGGTTTTAAAGGGCTTTGGATTTCGTGCGGGTGAGCTGGGGAGCCTTCGGAGGATTTTGGCTTGTTTTTGACTTATGCTTGAAAGCATTACTCTGGTTGCTCAGTAGAGAGAACAGACTTGGAAACTGGGGCAAAAGCAAAGTGTCAGAAGTGAGGGCATCAGAAGCAGGGCAGGGGGCACTGTGGTCAGAGTCTGTCTCTGCAGCCCCCACTCTGCCCCACAATCGTCCTTCACCATCAACAGAATGACTGGGGAGTCAGCATCGTCTACTCTGTTGGCTGCCTTCTGGCACTAGACCACAGAGTAGGTAGTATTCGTTATCACCCAGAGCTCCCCACTCCAGCACCTGTGCATGGTGGGCCCAGCGTGATTTGTCCTTGACCCACAGAAGCCCCACTGGTCTCAGAACGGCTGGGAAACCCTTTGAGACAACCTGGGGGAGGAAACAGGATGAACGTGATACCCGATGGGGTGCTCCTATGCTGTAAAAAGGCTTGAAACACGTTGTCATCCAGTTCATCCGTCAAGGTCCTGGCTGGAACAGAATCCAGTCCTGCGTTTCAAGAGATTTCAGCGATGGGGCTATGACAGAGTCCACACAGCTTAAGGAAACACAGAGACCAGCCACAATGTGGGGGGGGGGGGGCTTGGTTCTGCTGCTAACCCTGGACCTGAGGGGCAAAGAGGAAAAGGTATTCAGGGAGCATTGAGAGAGCTGGAGCCATGAAGGAAGGGCCACCCAATGGGAGCTGTGGTCATGGGATCATGGCAGGGCCAGAGCAGGGCCCAATATAGAAGACCCTCTCTGGTCCTCTCCCGTGTAGATCTCTGCCAGGAGCTTGCATTGGCCAACTCAACCAGGATCTGGAAGGTGAGGGAATCTCTATCAACAAAGTCCTCGGGACCCGCCTCCTGGTACACCAGGTAAGGCAGAAACAAGATGAGGGAAGAGGCAGAGAGAGGCTAATCAGTAGCCCCAGAAATATCCTAACCTTGGGGGAAATGAGCACTTAAAAACCACATTGATTGTTCATTACTGCTTCCCGTAGCCCCGGGTTTAAGTTGCAGCTGGAGAAAATCAAGTTCTCTGGAAAGAACATCCTGGTAGGAATAGTGATTAGGTACTAAAAACCAGAGATTGAAATCCTGACTCTTGAGGTCTTTCCAAAACAGACTGAAACCATCACTGGCTTCAAATGTCAGAGATCTTCCAGAAGGCAGAGGGATAGATGCAAGACCCTTGAAGTCATTCCCAGCTCTAGGATTAACATACATGACAGTGTTTTCCAAAATGGCCTATGTAACTTTGATACAATGGAAACAGAAGTCATTTCCAGGCAAACTACATACTAGCATATAAACTCGGGCTACTATTATGTAATCTTTTTCAGGGCAGACACGTAAGGGTAATTGAAATGGCATAGATGGCTCTTAAAGTCCTCATAAATTCCAAATAATTAAAATACTTTGGGACCTAAAGGAATTCACTGTAAGCTACAAATAAACACATTGCCTTCTTAATGTAAAATAATTTTTAAAAAATTAATACTTTTTAAAATTTCTCTTCTCCCCCCTCAAAAAATCCTAAGTTTCCACGGGAGAGCACATGGCCTTTGGAATTGAGTAGAATTTGCAACTGATTATAAAGTCAAAGATCAATGCTTATCAAAAATCAAGTCAGCTTGGGAATCTATTTATTTTCCTGAGCTGTGTAGGTGGCTTTTCTGATAATGTGCACTCACTCTGCACTTTGGAGACATTCTGCATCAGAAAAGCACCCTACAATCCACCTTGCCTCCTGACACCCAAGCAAGGTTGGTGGCATTTTCCTTCCAGTCCTCCCTAACTGCCCCTTGGGACAAAGGCTGGGCCACAAAACTCTGGATTCACTACATCTATCCAGACACGGGAGCCTAGACCTTCAGTGGGGCCTGAAGGTTTCACTGGAATGTACCATCTTGAGCCCCTCGTTTCCTCCCCTGTGTCTCTTTGGCTGCCGCATGGTGTCTTTTTGCCCAGTTCCCCCTCTTTCTCCTCTGGTAGGGATTTTTAAATAGAGGATTTCAAATAATACGTGTTTGCACTCCCACTCCTTCTAAGGAGGAAGGATTTGGGGTCATTGGGTCAGCATCCTTTGTTTTGTAGACTCCAGGGAATGGGTAAAAAGGAAAGACTAAAAATGAGATTTGAATGAATAGATATTTAAGACTAAGGCAGTCAGAGTGGCCAGACTGATCTATGTAATAGAGTCTGAGGGAAGAAGGAAGAGAAGAACGTTGGAAAGGGAGATGGAGGGAGGGAGGGAAGAGTGGGGAAAGAAAATGAGACCCGATCCCAATGGTCTCTCCATTGAAAAAGGAGGTTTGGGGATCTGAGAGAGAAACACAGAAATGTCTGGGGAAAGATTTGAAGGAATTTAGTAAGATGTTTTTCTATTGTTTTCAACTGCTGGCTTATTGTTTAATTGAATGCAACTCGTTCGCATGGGGCTCTGGGTTTATACAGGTCTCATTTCTTTTCCATGCAAGGAGAACTGGAAGCCTTCCAGACTTTCATATTCTTCTCCTCCTCACCTCCTCCAAGACTTGGCTCTGTCAGTCACCCATTTCCTGTCTTCTTTCTCTCCCTCTCCTTGAGCCCTTCCCCTCTGCCCATAAACACGCTCAGGTCTCCCCACCATTAAGAAAGCCTGGGTCTGAGAGTGCTTCCTGTCTAAGCTTCTGCCCTGCAACGTCCTTCCCTTTTCCTTGATTCCTCTTCCTTTCACCTGGGATTAGGCTGCATCACTGGCTCTCCACGACCCCTTCCTAACACATGCCAGGCACTTGAGGACGTTGGCAGTGGGACTTGTTCCTCTCCCCAACACTTCCGCTTCCAGGGCAACCCCTCCCTCTTCCTCCCAACCCTTCAGCCTTTCCGGTTCCGGTTCCAGCTCCTTCCGCAGGGGCAGCCCCACACCAATACAAAAGGGATTGCAGTCAAATTGCTGCGCCTCTTGCCTGCGTTGCTTCTCTGCCCCCGTTCCTTCTCAGCTGCACCTGGTCCTCCTCCAGGTCCCTCGGTCTCCCCGTCAGACCCTCCACCTTTTCCGCCCTTCCTGTGGGTTCTCCTTGACCCTTTCCACCTGCTGGCATTCTGTCCTCCCTGGCGTCCTAGATACCACATCTCTGACACCTCCAGCTGACCTTCTCTCTTTGGAAGCCCCACTTTTATATCTTTTCCTCTAATTATAAATTCATCTCAAGTCTCAGCACCCACCTCTCCATTCTCACTCCGTATCACCACCCAGTAGGCACTTTATAGGGTTAAGCTCCTGCGTAGCTTAACTAAGAGTGAGTGTAGGTAACACCCTCTGTGTGTCTGACGAGTGGCCAGTCCTAACTTCCGCGATTCTTCCAAAGACAAGAAGGTAGCGTGCGCTGGCTGACGGCGGGAGGACTGCCTTCAGTTACTGTCAGGCCCCTGGAAATTTAAAGGGAAATAGCTGTATCTGTAGATGTATATAACTGAAGAGCTGTGATTTCCGCTGCTTTTTCTTCCTTTCCTTTTTTCGTGTCATTTTGTTTTTGTTTTTAGTTCTCTATAGAAAGAAAAAGGACGCAAAAGGAATTCCAGGCCTAGGTAAAGTCTTGTGCTAAGGAGTTAAACCAAAGCATCTCATTCATTCATTCATTCAATCAATCAATAATATTAACAAAGGACGCTTTTTGAATATCTATTTCCTCTGTGCCCAACTATGCTAAGGACTTTAGATGATCATCTCATTCGATCTATAAAATTACTCTGAGGGATAACCGCTAATATTGTCACTATTTCATAAGTAAGAATTTTTAAAGAAATATTTACTGGGTCAGGCCCAATACACCTAATAGGGGAGACACAGAAAAAAAATAATAACATATTGTCCTGGCACCAACAAGCAGAGGATTGGGGGGGGGGGGCAAGGGGAGACAAATGCATAAACAAAAATATGCAATAAAGTATTACAGGAGCCACTCTGAGCAACTGTTAGGGTGCAGATGGGTACAAAGGAGGAACTGGTCTCTTCTTAGTGTTATTCAGCTGGATGTAAGTCCTGGAGATTTTGAAAAGGCTAGTGGGAAAAAAAATGGACCTAGGACCATCATCTCAACTGACACACTCTTTTGTTGTTATTAAACCAAGGCTCGCAGCCAACCTCCTTTCTCCTAGTCGCCTCTGCTTTCAGGTTGCCCCCCTGTGTCCCCATTCCTGTGTTATCCCCTGGGCCCTTGGGTCTGCTCACTCCAACCTTCGAAAGAAAAGCTCAACACTTTTCATAGCATGTAGTGACTGTAAAAAAGTATACCTTCTTAGGAAAGCCAGCCATGGAAAAATAGCATGATCGACTCCTTGAGGACAGTGCAGGGTGGTTACAAGGTAAGAACCCGAAAATAATGCTTAAAAATGAGACAGTAAAAGGAATTTGTTGTGCTCTTGAGTAGAAGTAAAGAGCAAGGAGGCAGAAAGAAGCCAGACTTACTGAGAGGGTCCCTTGGGGCAAAGGTCCCAGAAACAGAGGGCCCATGCTGGTGGCCAAAGGAAATTTCTAATGAGGACGCCTGATGGCTAGTTTTAAGTTATACCTCCTTTCTTCACATATCCAGTGCATGCTCACACACTCACTTACTTGGAAGAAATTTACCACCATCAGGAACACCTTGACATCTTTTGAAGGGAAACAAAGGGCTAAACTTTGGGTGGAAGCAAAGGCCCTGTGGCATAGAGCCAGGGGCCTAGGTGTAGAGGCAGAGGCAAATTTCACAACACCTGATGCTTCTACACTTTGGTGGGATCTCTGTAAAGAAAAAGAAAACGAAAATATCAAGCTTTTCACAATTTTACTGAAGCCCATGACCCTATGAACACTTTGCTCAGCCTCCCACAGCTGGAATTTAGAGTTCACTGGCTTCCTTAGACATCTTCCTCTGGGCAGATGTGACCATGGGAAAACCAGACCTCACCTGAAAATCCCCGAGAACTTGGAGGGGGCGAGGGACTCCACAGGCCGTGCAATGGGGGAGTCTGATCCAGATCTCAGGGGCTGGCCAGACAGACTGACAGCTGGGTTATAATCTCCCCGGGTGATTATAGGAGAGACCCGGGTGGAGAAGGTGCTGAAGGCAGCTTGGCTTGATCCTGGAAGGGTGAGTCTGAGAATTTGTGAGCACGGAGGGGTTGGGGGAGGATGACCATAGGCCTGCAGGGTGAGATGAGCTGGCTCTTTAAAAGCTCTTACAGCCTTAATTAGAAAATTAGGATAGTGAGATCCCCTGCCCTCACCTCCCTCCCAGGGCACATGGTAAGATCTTTCCTCCACTCTGATTACCCTCATTCCGGAGTGCAGAAAGAAGCTAATCAGAGGGCTGACATTGTACAAGCCACTTTGAGTGCAATTCAGAATTCAGCCTGATGAAGGGAGTCATCGGGTGTGTGATTATAAAGCAGTGTTCTGAAGTAATTAGGGCAGTGAAGGTACAGGGCTCTCCATTTAGGTGGGGGTGGACAGGCGGGGTCAGAAGAAATGGGCACAGCTCTATACCGCCGGCCACAGCCCCCACTGCTGCACACCATCCAACAAGGACAGACAACTCTGCATTCCTGGTTCCTGCCAGCTTCTCTAAGAATCCTCACAAGGACCCCTTGAGGGAGGTGCGTTAGTTTCCTAGGGTGACCATAACAAAGTAGCACAGATTTAATGGTTTAAAACAACACATGTTTATTTTCTGAAAATCCTGGATGTCAGAAATTCAAAATGGGTCTCACTGGGCTAACATCATGGTGTTCGCCGGGCTGCGTTCTCTTCTGGGGGCTTTACAGAGAATTAATTTTCTTGCCTTTTCCAGCTTCTAGAGTATGCCTTTGTTCCTTGGCTCACGGCCCCTTCCATCTTCAAAGCCACCAATGCCAGTCAAGTCCTTCTCACAGTGACATTGACTTTCCTGCCTCCCTCTTCCACATTTAAAGACCCTTGTGATGACAGTGGGCCCAGCTGGGCAATCCAGAATAAGGGAAGCTTGTTTAGAATACAGCCAGAAGATGGGGAGAAGGACCTCTCATGCCCTACCAATCATCTTCAATTGCAGACCCAACTGGAACAGACACACCTTGTGAAATTAATGCTGAGGTAGCTACTACTTTACTCTCCTAGCTTCTTTCTGTGCTCCAGCTGATTACTTCCCCTTTCCAATATAATGTAACAGATTCACACATTACAGGGATTAGGAGGTGAACACCTTTGGGGCCATTGTTGTACCTACCGTGGTAAGTAATATTATTATCTATTTGCCAGGTAAGGAAAATGGGGCACAGAGAGGTTATGTGACTTGCCCAAGGCCACACAGCTAGCTGGTGAGTAGTGGAGTTGGATTTCCTCAGGTCATCTGATGATAGACCCTGTATTCTTAACCTTTAAACTGTATTCCTTCCATATGTTCCTGGTTCTTTCACTCAGTACTTTAGCAAAGGCCAGTGTTGATGGCAACAGGATTTAAGGTAATATAAAGAGAGCAGAGGGCCAAGAGGAAAAAATGCAGGGGAGGGTGGGATGGGTCACGTGATGAGGAGCAGGGCAGGGATTGCTCGGGGTATGGATGTGCAGGGAGAGGCATACTGCACATATGGATGTGCAGATCAGAGCCCAATAAGTGACTGTCTCCCCATTTAGGTCATGAGAGACCTGGGTTCAAATCCCAGCTCTGCACTGATATCTGTGAGCCTTCTAGCCAGTGTCTTTGTCTCTTGAGTTGCTCCATCTGCAAAGTGATTGTAACAGAACCCACCTTGTGGGGGTGGTGTGCTACCTAAAACATATATGAAACTCCCTGCTGTCCCTGGAGCGCAGGCAGTGTTCCCCAAACTCTGCTGTTTCTCCCCCTCTTTCCTGACCCCCCTTTCCCAAGGAAACCAAACTTCCTCCCATGTGAGTATTAACAGAGGAAGTGGTGGCTGGGATTTGTGGATCTGAGGAAGCAGATCCAGGGGCAGGGGCGGCTCCTGGGATCCCTTCAGCAGGCTGGATGGGAAATATACCCAACACCCTTGATTACTTTTCAGGAGGCAGAACTTGGTGGCCAGCGATGGGTTACAGGCGGGAGGAAGGTGAAACAAACAAGGAGCTCTGTTTCATCTGTCTTGGGTAGGCTACATTTGATTTCATCAGGGGGAAATGACTCTGTGGCTAAAAGAAATCTTAGAAACACTAATGTTGGGGTGCCCGGGTGGCTCAGTCAGTTAGGTGTCTGCCTTCTGCTCAGGTCATGATCCTGGGGTCTTGGGATTGAGCCTCTCCTTGGGCTCCTTGCTCAGTGGGGAGTCTGCTTTGCCTCTGCCTCTCCCCTCTGCTTATGCTCTCTCTTTCTCTCTCTCAAATAAAGAAAATCTTTTTTCAAAACCCAACTAATGTCATCCTACCCATTCTTTCCCATCCTTGTTGCTGTCGTTGTTGTCTTAGATGAGGTTGCAAGAGAGGGAGAAAAGAAATGAAATGCTCATGACAGAATCCGACTCAGGCTACCTTAAACGGAAGCTGCATTTGGTGGAAGGAGGTGAGGTGACATGGAATTGAAGATGGAGCTGAATATCTGGGTCTCGGGAAGACAGGAGCGGGGTCTCGACAGCAGGAGGGTATGGAGGGTCTCTGCTCCCGGGCTTGGCACTGGGTCCGCTCTCTGGCTTTCAGGTAAGCAGGGCTGCTGGCCTCTCCCAGGACACCTGCTGGCCCCTTGTCCCGCCAGAGCATCTGCAGAAGAGGCAATAGGGAGTTCTCCGAAAGAGAACCGGGCAGTGGAGAGAGAGAGAGAGACAGATGCAAGCAAGCAGACCCGTTGACCCATGAGGCGCCTTGTCCTGCATCTGCACGGGGATCTTTCACCACCCCCTGGCCCCCCGGGCCTCCCCTCCAGGACACTCTTCCACTTCCTCATTCATTCCTTTATCCTGCAAAGTATTCTTTCCAGCAGCTACTGCTGCGAAAAAACAGGAACAAGAGAAGTGTCATGCTTCTTGGTGCGTGGGGCGAGAGGAACACTTTCTCTATGTTTTATTACGGGGCCAGTCGAGTCTGGCCAATACAGGATCCTGAGCATGGTGCCCTCCTGCCACATCAGTGTCAGTCCGAGGAATAAGGTCCAGCATGCCCAGTCTGGCATAACCTCAGATGGTATGGCCGGAACACAGATCTGAGAAGCTCGGCACCCTGCTCAAGGTCACGGGACAATGTCGAGGCAGGCTCACTGATGGCTCCTTCCATTAAACAACCCAGGCCTTTGGGGGTCCATGAAGAGGCCCTCTTATCCATCAGGCACAGCATTGCCTCATCGTGGGTGAGGACAGGAACAGTACCCCCCTGAGGTAGCCTGATGACACGGGGCTGGAATCCAGTGGTGGGGAGCATATGCTGGCTGGGCAGTTGTGCTCCTGGGAGAGCAGGTTGCATGAGGGGGAGCTGAGCAGACGCCATTCCCTCAACAGTCGGTGTCCCCGGGGCTTAAAAAAGGAAAAAAAAAAAAAGAGAGAGAGAGAGAGAGCGAGCAAGAGAGGAGAGAAACTCCTCCAGTCTCTGATCTTAGAGAACAAGGCAAATTTTTCATTTTGAAAGAATCAAAACCCAAATCTGTCTTACCAGGAGACCAAAGGCAGTTACAAAGTTCAATAGATTTTTTTTTTTCCCTTAAACTGTTGGATCCCATTTGAAAGGAAAAGGCTTTCTTTCTTCAACAGAGAGAGACGAGGGAAATGAGAGCGCCTCCAGCATGGAGAATTCAGAAAAGGGGCTTGTCCAAACACATCCAGAACCTGAGGGAGGGTAGGGTGTTTCAGAGTGTGGCTGGCAGGTCCTTTGAGCAGGGGGTCCCAAACTGGAAGAGGGCTGGGTTTCCAGAAGAACTGGGGGAATCCTGTTGTCTAGTGACTTCCAGATCACCTCCTTTGCTTTCAAAGAAGGCAGAGCAGAGTGATAAACTCTAAGCAAGGTTGACTCCGCAATGAGCCTCCAGCCCTTACCCCCCATCACCGGGCCTAATTGTCCTCTAAAGCATGGGGAATCTCAACCCAAACACCTCTTTTTACCTTTATTGCATTTTATTTCTATGCCTTTTTTGCATGCTGGCTTTTCTTCATGAATAGGCCACTTGAGTCCAAAACAAAATACAATAACCTGAGCCCAACCAACAAAAGGAAGCAAAACCAATAAGGTATTTTGTCAGGATAAAACGTCTGAAACCCAGACACACATTGCTTTGGTATCTCGCGTACCTCATTTTATCTTGCCGGTCCCTTTAGCCATCAACTGGTGGGAGGTTTTCAGAGTAATGCTCAAGCGCCATCTTGTCTGAGGGGGTGGCCGCCCTATTCTGAAGAAAACAGGGTCTAGCACCTAGAGAAGCCCCTGGCATATATTTGATGTTCAGTAAATATTTGTCGGATAAATATATGGAACATTCGTCCATGAGGGGGCTCCCCTCGCCAGTCACGCTGATGCTCGAGGAGCGAGTGGGTCATTCCACAACATGGCTCCACCACCCCAGGAGTTGGATATAGTAGGCACAGTGTGAGAAGACAGAAAGGAAATCGTTGCTCCCCTGGAGGACTTAACTGTAGTTTGGGAGGGAAAAAAATGTACTTGGAAGTTATTACAAGTTTGTGAACTTGTAATAGAAACAGAGCAACATGGTGGCACATGAGGGGTCCTCATGCAAGTGATTGCACTCATCCAAAATGCTCTGAGCGCTGGGGCGGGAGGAGTCCTGAGGCTCACCCCTGCCCTCCTGGAGCCTCGAGTCTGGAGGGGTGAGGTAAGTGTGAGGGGAATGCCCAGAGGCAGAGGCAATTTAGGTTTCAGACTTTACAAGTAGTGGATTTAATGTTGTTTGATTGCCTTAAAATTGAGGCAGAAATTGAACCAAGAATTCAGGCTCAAAAAAATAAATTTTAAGCTAATGAAATTTATTGTATGGAATCGTTTTTGTTTTTGTTTTTGTTTTTATTTATTTGATAGAGAAAGACACAGCAAGAGCTGGAACGCGAACAGGGAGAGTGGGAGAGGGAGAAGCGGGCTCCCCGTGGAGCAGGGAGCCCAATGCGGGGCTCGATCCCAGGACCCTGGGACCTTGACCTGAGCCAAAGGCAGACGTTTAACAACTGAACCACCCAGGTGCCCCGAATCAGATTTTTTTTTTTAAATGGTATCATTTTATTTTTATTATTACTTTAAAGTTTTTATCTATTCATTTAAGTAATCTCTATTCCCATTGTGGGGCTCACTCTCACAATCCTGAGATCAAGAGTTGCACGCTTTTCTGACTAAGTTAGCCAGACGCTCCTGGAATCAAATTTTTAAAGCTGAGGCAGAGACTGGAGATCATCTAGCCCACCCTGTACCTCTTTTATTATCATATATGGAAACTGAGGCTCAGGTTAGCCAATGAAGAGTTTTCCAGGTAAGAAAGAGGCTCAGATCCCTGGGGTGAGGAAATCACAATCTCTATACAGTCATAGGTCCCGTATGGTGGGAAAAGCATACAGTGTGGTAGCTCCTTTGTGATGTTAACCTTAAAAATAAAACTACCAGGGGCACCTGGGTTGGCTGGGTAAGCCTTTGGCTCAGGTCATGATCCTGGAGTCCTGGAATCCAGCCCTACATCAGGCTCCTTGCTCCCTGAGGAGTCTGCTTCTCCCTCTCCCCCAGCTTGTACTTTCTCTCTCTCTCTCTCTCTCTCTCTCTGTCAAATAAATAAATAAAATCTTAGAACAAAAAACAAAACCTGAGAGTTATTTTACCAGCACACACACACACACACACACACACAAGTGGGGGGGGGTTATTTGGGAATAGCAGAGGATTGCGGTCCTGCTCAAGCAAACCAGGGAAAACCACAGGCAAATCTAAAGAACAAACCAGAGGAATACTCTTTTATAGAGGAAAGGGGGAAAGTGGGAAGGGCTGTTCTAAACAAAAAATCCATTGGGGTAAACTGGGTGTTCCAAGCATGGTAGCTTCTCATTGGCTGAGTTGTGACAGTCCCTCATTGGCTAGGCTGTTGCCAGGGGAGGAGGAAACCTTTCCTATTCCTGCTAGGAGAGTAAAGTAGTAGCCACCTCAGCAGTAATTTCACAAGGTGTGTCTGTTCCAGTTGGGTCTGCGATTGAAGATGAGTGGTAGGGCATGCGAGGTCCTCCTCCCCATCTTCTGACTGTATTCTAAACAAGCTTCCTTTATTACTTCTTACAGTGGTCAGAGGATTTTACTTCTTGTTTTTTATTTGAGGATTTTATTTATTTATTTATTTATTTATTTATTTATTTATTTGGGAGAGAAACAGTGCACGAGCAGGGGGGAAATGGTGGAGGGAGAAGAAGAAACAGACTTACCCCCCTGAGCAGAGAGAGCCCCCCTGGGGCTCAATCCCAGGACCTTGAGATCATGACCTGAGCTGAAGGCAGACACTTAACCAACTGAGCCACCCAGGCGCCCCAGATTTTACTCACTTTTTAAATTTTAAATTTCATACAACATTGAAGCATGATGTGAGAGTTGATGTTTATCAAAGTGAGAGCATACACCTGACCCAGTTCTCTTTGGAAGTAACATGGGCATGAAAGGTAAGGAAAGACCAAGAAACTGCACAGAGAAACTCCTTGGAGATTAAGGAGACCTAATGGCTAAATGTGCCATGGAAAACATCTCCCAGTTACTTAAGATGTTAACATAGAGGGACTGGGATGGAGGGAATACAAAAATGTTTTGTACTATCTTTGGAACTCCTACAATTTAAAATTATTTAAAAATAAAAAGCTATTTTTAAAAAAGAGAGCAGTCAGGGGTTGGGGGTGGGGGCCTGGGTGGCTCAGTTGGTTAAGCATCTGATTCTTGGCTTTGGCTCAGATTATGATCTCAGGGTTGTGGGACTGAGCCCCGCTGAGTTGGGCTCTGTGCTCAGGAGGGCGTCTGCTTGAGATTCCCTCTTTCTCCTTATCCCCCTCTGCCCCATCTCCCTGCTTGTGCATTGCTCTCTCTAAAATAAATAAATAAATGCTTTAAAAAATTTAAAAAGTAAAAAAGATAGCAAGGTGTGGTAGACTGCATTTTCTAAAAATGGCTCCAACAATAGTTCCGGTTCCGCCTGCTGTTCCAGTAGTTTGCCAGTTCCTCCTCAAGAGGTGGAGTCTGTTGTGTCCTTTGACTGGGGGCAGATTACTTAACTTCTGTGTGCCTCAGTTGCCTCTCTAAGATAGGAGATATCCTAGCGTTGTTTTTACTGCGAAATAACACCAGTGAAGCTCTCGGTGTTTGGAAATGTTGGATGTCCTTGTTGCAGGGCACAAGTTAGGAACCCAGTTATCGCACTGGGACACAAGGTCAGAGCTGAACCAGAGTGACTTCATACGGAATCCGGGGAATTTCATAAACTCCTCCTGCTTCAGGAGAGACTCCTTCCCCGGGGGTGGAGACGCCAAGTCTACAGGTGAGGTCTGGTGGGGAAGGGATGGAGAAGACAACACAGATTCCAGGAGTGGACAGGAATGGGTAGTGCATTCATTCAAGAAAGGAGGAAAGCCTATGGGGTGTGTCAGGAGGGGGTGAGCTGGAGGGGGTGAGCTTGCACCTTGAAGGTTGGTTGAAGGTGCAGCTGAGCAGACAGGCCCGGAAGGGGGGCAGAGGTGAAACAAGGGCTTGTTCTCATGATCTGCCTAAAAACAGATAAGGGTTTGTGCTGATGAGCTCTAGGAGAGATGGTCAGAAAAGTAAGTTGGGGTCAGGCCTTGAATGACAGGCTCAGGAGTTTGGACCAAGACTCTTCTTTGCTTGGAAGGACCAGGCAGAGAATTAGTCACCACACCTGTGTCCTCCCAGCCCCTGGCCGCCCACTCAGCTTCCTGTCAATTTCCACCTCCATCTGGTCGCCCCATCTCTGTTCTCTTCTCTCTCCAAACCAGCCCACCCATGGTCAGACTCAACTTCCTCAAATCTGGCTTCTAGTGAGGATGTTCCACACAACACCTTCCTTCCAGAACCTGCTACTGAGGGTCATGGATGCCTTAAGTTGCCAAAGGCTGTATCTGCTGAGTAGAAAGAGAGAGAGAGCGAGCGAGCTTGGGCAATGAAGAGGATGAGAGAAAGATCCAGCCCTCTTTAATGATACTAATTCCATCCCCTGAATGGAGATGGCTCAAATCTCCCCTTCAACTTCTCAGTTAATGTAAGCCAATAAATTCCTTTTTAAAAAAAGTCTTAAGTTGATTTGGTTTATGTTCCCCACAATTATAACTAGAATAGAGAGGTACAAAGGAAAAAAAGGAGGACAATTGAAATGGGGGGTGGGGGGCGCCTGGGTGGCTCAGTCGTTAAGCGGCCGCCTTCAGCTTTTCAGCTCAGGTCATGATCCCGGATCAAACCCCATATGGGGCTCCCTGCTCAGCGGGGAGTCAGCTTCTCCCTCCCCCTCTGCTGCTCCCCCTGCTGGTGTTCCCTCTCTCGCTGTGTCTCTCTTTGTCAGATAAACAAATAAATTCTAAGAGAGAAAGAGAGAGAGGAAAAGAAAGAGAGAAAGAAAAAGAAACGAGGGATGGGGGAGAGGTTGGACAGGACCAGACTTGTCTTGTTTTCCATTTAAGTGTAAGTAGTATCCCTAGCAGACACAGCAGGTGGCCCACGACCCAAGACCCCTTCTAAACTAATCTCCGTGGTCCCTGGCCCCTTACCAACCATTGGCTCAGGAGTGGGCATGTGACCACGCCCCTCCAATGAGAGGTGAGAGGGGCGGTCTCTGGGAGGAGCCTTTGGGAAAGCTGAGAGGGAGCGTTGGGCTCTCTTAGTTCCGCGCAGTATGGATTGGGATGTGACCCCCGGGATGGCTGCGTGGTCACCAGATGTCCCCAGGCAGTACAGCCAGCAGAGGAGATACCTGGGCCTCTGATGACATCGTATCATCGAATGCTGATTGCACGTTGCTTCAGGTGCACCCTCTTCTGCCTCTTGTTATGTGAAGTAACAAATGAGAAAGCGGCTTGAACTGGGGTTTTCGGCAACTTGCAGCCCTGATACTGCCGAGCCTGCAGGAGGCTGACTCACCACCGTCTTATTTTGCTGAGGGAAGAACTAAGGCCCAGAGGGACGGCCCCTCTGTCTCAGGTGCAGGTCTCAAAGCTAAGTAATGGCAGTGTGACACAGGAGATGTACCTCACTTGCTCACTTGTACGACACAGGCCTCATCCTAGCATAGCACAGGTTCTAGAATCTTCCGTCATTGCCCTGCCCCCATCAGCCCAGAGCCTTGTGTAGTCAGATGTGTCTACGGAAGCTCATCTGATTGGAATCCCACAGGCAAGATTCCGTCTAATTAAGCAATTGTAAGCTGGAAGGCTGTATCTCCGGAGCCTACCTGTGTTTCCAGATGAGTCTTTATGAACCCTCACTGGCAGTTGTGACGGATGCCGGGGGTTGCTGAGACCTCTGGAAACAGAGTCCTGCTGGGCCACAGTGAGGGCTGTGACCGTGTCTGTTTATAGAACCCAGAGTCTGCATTTGGATAATTACCTCCATGTAATTGTCAGATTAATGTCACCTAAGCCAGAAGGTCTTTTTTTTTTTTTTTTTTTAATGCTTACGGAAAGGAAAAACAAACCCTTTGGAGATGCTCAACAGCTGTGAACTTGAAAAAGCCCAACTCCTAAAAATTAGGGAACCAGTGTGGTGAGGCCAGAGCACGGCCAGCGGTGTGCTGAGCAAGGCAGAGAGCGTGCTGATTTTCCTACTTTCCTTGCGTGCATGCACACATGCGCACACACACATAAAAGTGTGCAAATGCTCTGACAAGTCAGCAGCCATGAGCTTCTGAAAAGCTTCTGCCGAAGTTCAAGCTGGAAGATTCAGAAAGCAAGCTGGGGAAAAAGCAGGGTCAGAAGAGAAGCTACTTTTATCCTGAACGCCTAAGCTGTTGCTCTTATAACCAAAGGGCCATAATATTGCTGCACTGAGGTCAATGTCCTTCCCTTGGAAGACAGCTTCTCAAAGAAGAGGAAGGCTGGTGAGAGAGATGTCGCCTGCCCCCTGCCCACCACTCACCCCGATAGAGCACTGCTGATCTGTGCATGGGGGCCCCCCCCCAGCAGGTGCTGCACTCAAGGTCAATGGTGGGGGTGGGTGGGGGATAAGGTCCTCAGGCGGGTGCTCTGAGGACAGGCGCAGAGGTTGCATACCTTTAGGGCAGCTGAGGGGCTCTGGGCGGGGGTGAGTGGTGAGTGTTTGGGGGGAGGGGGCAGAGAGTGGGAGCAGACCTCTGCACAGGTGGGATTGCATATGTGTGTGCACGTACACAGGCATTCTTGCGCACAAGACCCTGCAGGAATTTGGGTATCCCTGACTATGAGAAGTGCCTGGTGCTTTGGGAGGGAGCACTAGACCAGGAGTCTAGAGTCATGCTCATAGAAATATAATGTGAGCTAGATATCTAGCTTTAAATTTTCTGGTGCCATGTTAGAAAATAAAGAAATTAATTTCAATCATGTATTTCATTTAACCCAACTTGTCCCACATATTATCATTTCCACATACAGTTAATATAAAAATAGATATACAGGAGGCCCTTCACATTCTTTTTTCTTCTAACAAAGTCTTCAAAATCTGGTGTGTATTTTACATGCTCAGTGACATCTCAGCTTGGGCCACCCACACGTCTAGTGTTCAGTAGTCACGTGTGGCTCGTGGTTACCATCCTGCCCAGTGCCTATCTAGAGACTTGAATTTGAGTCCCTGCTCATTCCGGCTTTGTAGCCCTGAGGAATTTATCTCTTGGAGCCTCAGTGTTGTCGTTTGTATGATGAGATGAATAACAGTCATGGCAGTTGTTGGGTTAGTGTCTTGTGTTGCTGGGTACCTAAGGGACCGCATCGGTGATGCTGGATTGGCATGTCTGTTGGAGCAGGCTCATACTGGTTCCCAAGAGCACCTTGATAAATACTCAGAAACTTTGTAAACTAGTATTAAACCATTGGTCTCTCGAAATCTGCCATGGTAAGAGAACATTTGCCCCGTGCAAATGGGAAAATGCTTACTCATCAGTTCCCTGCCCCTCAAGAGAGTGGGTGGCTAGACATTTACCTGTACACCGCTGAACTTGGGTATATTTGCACATGATCCAAGTGGTGAGTGTGGACCAGAAGCTGCTGCCTTGTCCGTTTTCCTCTCATCATCTCCATTCACATGCTCCTATGTTGTGGCACCCCCTTCCACATTCTTCTTCCCCACCTCGAGAGGCAGCATCCAGCGGTTGTTAGGTTCGCAGAGACTGGAGCGGACCGTGGTTCCATTATTTACTAATTTGAGACTGTCAGTGGGTTAGGTAGCCTCTCTGTGCCTTAGTTTCCTCATCTGTAAAAATAATCCAGGCTGAATTTCATAATGCGTATAATCGTCAAATCCCCAGGTAGCACACCTGAAACTAATATCAGTATATGCCAGCTCTTTAAAAAAATATTAATAGTAACAGCTGAGAAATAGGGTTGCTCTTGCTGAAGAGTGAATACCATGCATGTAAAGTGAGAGAACTGTGTCTAGTACACAGTTAGTGCTCCATATGTTCCTGCTCTATGATGGTTTCCATGATCGGCTGCAGGCTCTAACCAGTGGTCACTGTCCAACATTCTGGAAGGGGCAGGTGTTTATGGCAAGTGGGGACACCCAGAGGAGACACTGGTGAGATGGTAGGATGGGCAACACCACAGTGACGTTGAACCTGTGGTGGTCTTTCCTTCCATTCCCTTTCCACCCTCTCTCTGTCTCATCCTGCCACAAGAATGGACCACCTACTGTGTGCGTATTCAGTGGGGAGTGGGTGAGCACATAAAGCTGAGAAAAGGGTGATCCCGGTCCCTATTCTCATGGGGCTCACAAAAGTTCTTTGGGATCTTCAATAATTTTTTTTAGATTTTTTATTTATAATTTAAAAATTTTTTAAGAATTTTAAATAATTTTTTAAAATATTTATTATTTTTAGAGAGAGAGCATGCCAGCAAGCAGGGGCAGGAACAGGGGCAGAGGGAGAGAAACTCAAGCAGACTGCCCACTGAACACAGAGCCTGATTTGGGGTTCAGTCCCGCCACCCCTGAGATCCTGACCTGAACTGAAACCAAGAGTTGGATGCCCAACTGACTGAGCCACCCAGGCACCCTGGGATCTTCAATAATTTTTAAAAGCGTAATGGGATGCTGAGAAGGAGAAGTTTGCGAACTACTGGCCTGGGGTGTAGTGGACAGACCACTTAATGTGAAGGCCAGAAGGCTTGACCCAGCCACCTCCAGGGCACTGTGAAAGTGTGCTAGAAAATCTCTCAAGGCCGAGATACAAGCAGGGCAGCCTCAGGGTCAGTGTGTGGTTTGGGTGGGGAGGTGCTGTAGGCACAAGGTCGGCCCTGGAGAACCCTGTTCTGAGTCTGACATTTCACTGCCCAGAGGATCGAATTGATCCCCTGAAGTGCAGGGAACCCTAGAGAGTGCTCAACATACTACCCCAAGCCCAATCGTCGGGCTTCCCAGAATACCAGGGATTCTCTGGGGACATCTCCCAAATCAGTGCATGAAAAGCAAAACCAACCTATCTGGCCGATCTGGAACTGTCGCTAGAAAATGCAGCTAGCAGAGGGATTTGGGCTTGGGAATGTCCAGGTGTCTGCTTCTCTTCTTTGACTGGGGTTAACAGCCTCAAGCGTGTCACCTACCAGGATGGGTCTCGAGATGGAGGGCTTTAAGATTCCAGACCAGCTCAGAGGAGACATCCCTGCTTACCTTGCTCTCCTCTGCTCCTGACTTTCCTTCTCTTGACCTGTCCCCTTCTGGTCTCCAACAGTTTTCTTTCTACCCAAAAATGCTGCCTTGACTGTTCCTGCCCATAGGAACTCCTAGGTTGTCCCCCAGCAGAACCCCCACCTCCTACCCCATTCCACCGAGGGCCCCCGCAAACCTTGACCATTGACTAGGGTGGGGTGAGGAGACCCCATAGGAGCTGGAAAGCTTTTCCCAAAGAAGGGCCCCAGAGGTTTCTGGGATGTTTCAATGTGTCAATATTAACAGAGACTTTGTGAGTAAAAGAAAATGCCAAAATCGGATCTGGTCAAATGCCTAGAACCACTTGATGCAAAATCAGAAACCAACAGGGCAGAGAGGATAGATTCTCCTTAGCAGCACTCTGGCTGCTGGGCTCCACTCCCGGCATGCCCTGCACACAGCAGTGTGCCTTCCCTGGGTCTCCCCCTCACCCCTTAAGGAATTCAACGAACATTGGAGCAGAGGTCTCCAAATGACATCCCATCATGTGATCTATGTAGTTCAGCACTGACAATGACTCTTAAAATGGAAATGATTTTTTAAAATGTGAGTTTCTTTCTTATAATTGTAAAGCTTCATTTAAGAAAATATTTAAAATAGGGAAACGGAAAAAAATCACTCCTATTCCCTGCACCCCCAGCGCAACTACCACCATCATATTGAGGCTTTTCCTTGCACTTCCTGTACCTATAAATATATTTTATTCTAACATTGCGATGCTTGTCTTAGTACTGTTCTCCAGAAAGCAGGGTCTGAGACAAAGGTTTCTGTGCAAGTATTTGATTGAGGTATGAGATTCCAGGGAGTGGGTGATGAGGAGCTGGGGAGTGGGGTAAGCACGAATGTAGTAGGAAATTGGCCACAGCTGAGTGCTGGACCCAAAGCCAGCTGAGGAGTCATGAAGACCTTCCATAGGTAGGGAAGACAGAGAAGCATTTATCCATTGGCTCCCAGCCCCCCTTGGTCAGGGACTTTCCCCAGGGGGCAACTCCCCCAACACTTCTGGGTTGCTCTTACTCTTGCATAGGTTATGTGGGACCTCCAGGCAAGGGCATTAACAGAGAAGTCCCAGGGTGAGGGACAAGAACCACGGGGCACACGATGTCAGGTTGCAGCTCTGAGAAGATGGCCAGAGTCTACCTAGAACTTTTCACACCAGCACTGCTTACACAGAAAGACAGGAGGGACCAAGAAGATCTGAAGAGGCATTTAATACGGTCTTTGTGATGCACGTGGAATTTCATTCTTGCTTTTCCCACTGAACATGATATACTTAACATTGATTAACGGTTTTATAATTTTTAAGGGCTGCTTGCTAATTTTCCAAGTAGATGAAAAGAAGCACATTTTGAATAAAACCCATTTCTATGCATTGTGGTATTTGCAAAACAGGGACAAGCCAGCCCACTGAGGTGACCTGCAAAGGTCATTTTATACCTTTGTAGCTTGCAGGGAGGGGCTGTTCCTCAACTCAAGTGGGTATTGGGAGGGTGGTGATCTCTTTACTAAACACTTCTGCTTCTATTTCAAATACCTTTGAAAAATATTGATAATTGGAAGCCAGGAGGGAAAAAACCCTACTGATTTCATGGCTCTGATTCAAAATCCATTCCTTTTCTTCTTCCCTGTGGCAGTGGTTTTAGGATTACCGGAGAACTCTGGACTCCATTTGTCTCTTTGCACTCATTCATTCAACAACTATTTACTGAGCAACTGCTCTATGTCAGGTATGGCACCAGGCCATGCTATGGGGATCCAGAGAAAAAGGACCATCTTTGTTTTTAGGATATCTACGTGGTGCAGGCATGACAATCAAATATTGTCAAAGCTGCAGCGGTAAGCATGGGACACCGGAGGGAAAGTGTAGGTCTGACATTCATTCATTCACTGATAATCTTATCTATTGCTGGGTAACAAATTGCCCTACTTAGTCATCTAGACCAACAACAATTATTATCACAAAGTTCTGGTATGTCAGGAAATCAGAAGCAGCTTGGATAAGTGGTTTTGGCTTGAGATCTCTCATGATGCTGATGTCAAGATGCCAGCCAGCATTTAGTCATCTGAAGGCTTGATTGGGGCTCAAGGTCTGTTTCCAAAATGGCCCTGCCCACATGGGTATTTGTGGTCTTAGTTTCTCAGTATCGAAGCTGGACTGTTCCAGTGTTCATGAATTGGCAGCTGCCTATTCTAGAGCAAGTGATCCTGGAAAAGGAGGTTGAGGCCATAATGTCTTTTATGATCTAGCCTCAGAAATCATACACCATCACTTCCTCCATATATGGTGGAATATATACGTGATATATATTCCTATATATAGATATAGGATATATTGATATATATAGATATTGATATCAATCAATATCACAGCATAGGAAGGGACTACCCAAGGGGTAAAGGAAGTGGGGATGGGGCACCTGTGTGGTTCAGTGGGTTAAAGCCTCTGCCTTCAGCTCAGGTCATGATCTCAGGGTCCTGGGATCGAGCCCTGCATCTGGCTCTCTGCTCAGCAGGGAGCCTGCTTCCCCGCTTTCTCTGCCTGCCTCTCTGCCTACTTGTGATCTCTCTCTGTCAAATAAATAAATAAAACCTTAAAAAAAAAGGAAGTGGGGATCATTGGGGGCCACCTTGGAGGCTAGCTACCACATTAGTTCATTGAGTCATCCAACTGTCATTTATTAAGCATCTTTCAGGAGTCTGATAGTGTGCTCAGGACTAGGGATACCAGTATGGTTGTAATTATATTTAAGGGCTGAGTCTTTGTTCAATTTTGTATCTCTGGTGCCTGGAACACAGAACATCTCCTTAAAGGTTTATTTTTTGTTTATTTTTTATTTTTTGAAAGGAAGCAAAATGTGGGGCACCTGGGTGACTCAGTCATTAAGTGTCTGCCTTCAGCTCAAGTCATGATTCCAGGGTCCTGGGATCAAGCCCTGCATCAGGCTCCTTGCTTGGCAGGAAGCCTGCTTCTCCCTCTCCCACTCCCCCTGCTTGTATTCCCTCTCTTGCTATCTCTCTCTTTGTCAAATAAATAAATAAATAAAATCTTAAAAAAAAAAAGGAAGCAAAATACAGTGATTAGGAGCTGGACCTCTGGAGCCAGTCTGTTTAGGTTCAGATCTTCCTCGTAGCCCTGATGCTTTTCTGATAAATCTTGTTTAACCAGAGTTGGTTTCCATTGCCTACAACTAAGAATCCTAACTGGTACACTCAGTTTTTCCACCAATCTCCTTTGACTAGCTCAGAATCCAATCCCGATCCCCCACATTGCATTTAATTTTTATGTCTCCTTAACCTCGTTTAATCTGGGACTGTTTCTCACTCAGTCTTGCCTTGTCTTTTATGACCTTGCCACTTCTAGGGAATATTGGTCAAGCATTTCACAGGATGTCCCTCAATTTGGGTTTGTCTGAGGTTTTCTTGTGGTTAGGTTGAGGTCATGCATTTTGGAAAAGAATATCAGAAGTGTTATTGTGAATCGTATCAGGGATGCACGATACCAAGATGTCACTACTGGTAATGTTGACTTTGATTCCTTGGGTAAGGTGGTGCGTATCTTCCTGGTTTCTGTTTTTCCCTTTGTAATGAATAATTATTTTGAGACTATGGAATTATCCTGTTTCTCATTCTTTCACCCATAAATTTTGGCAGCCATTAATGATACTTTAAGACAACAGTTATTACCGCTCTGTTTGCCTATTGTTGATTTCCTATTTCTATCATTGTTTCTACATTTATTAATTGGAATTGTGTAAAGTATAGTTGTCCCTTCTTATTTATGTATTTATTTACATCAATATGGACTTGTGAATGTTTTCTCTCTTCCTATGGGTTCTAATCCTTTACTTATGATTATTTGTTACTCACATTATCTCAGATCTGGCCATTGGGATTCTCAAGTTGGCTCTTGTATATACAGGAGTGGTTTTTTTATATCCTCATTTTTTATTATAAAAGTAATATATGTCCGGGTGGAAGGCACATGGGACTTCTCTGTACTATTTTTGCAACTTCCTGTAAATCTACAATTACTTCAAAAAGAAAGTTTAAAAAGTACTATGTGCTCACTGTAAAAAAATAAATTTAGGAAGTACAGAAAAATATAAAAATCATAATTATCTCATCTCTTAGACACAATCTCTGTCTGTATTCTGTTTTTTTTTTCCCTCTCTAGACTTTTTTCTTATCGTTTTAAATGGTATCATAACACAATTATGGCAACTCTGAGACTAACATTCTAGTTTTGTAATGGAGAAAATGCAGGCCAGGGAGATGGGAAATAATAAAATAGTAACACTGCTAGCCCCGACTTCACGTGTTTGTCACCTGCTCCCAAGCCCTCCTGGTGCTCAGCCTCACATAATTCCTGCCCCAGGGTGGGGTGGGGTGAGCAATACTGATGAGACAGGGTATTGGAGGGTCTCGAACTATTGAGTTAGGGAGAAAAAGGTGTCAATATTGGCTCAAAGAAACAGAAGGAGTTAAAGCTAGTAAATTCAGGAGAATGTACACAGGTCAGGCCAACTCTGAAGAGAGAGGAGAAAGGGAGAGAGCAAGAGCGAGGTGGGGAGAGAAACAGAGATTATTTCTCTCCAGAAAAGAGGAAATATACAGAAAACGTAAATTTTTACATTCTTAATAGCAGGAAACAGGACAGTCAAGAACTCAGTGGGTGTTTAACCAAACAGACTTAAGGTTTAGGTCAAGGATGGGCTTCCCACCTCCGCTCTGGGTTGCCCTGACAACCTCCTCCTTCTGGTATTGACATTATTGCGAGGAAGAAGGAAAAAATAGGAAGTTGAAATCATTAGAGGCGGAACCAGCAGTGGCCTGGATTGCTTCATCGTGCATGCAAGGGGATCCAGGGAGGAGCTGGAGAGGGGGAGATGATGGGCTGGGAGAGAGACAGGGGCATGACCTTGGTGGACTTGAGCCTATGTGCTGGAGACACCTGGGGCTTCTCAGAAATTCTAGTGAAGCCAGTCAGTGTAAATTAAATCTCAGTGGTTGTGTCTCCTCATTGCCTCCTCCGCTTTCTTGGAATTAGTCAAGGACACTGAGAAGAAAACCCCAGAACCCAAGAAATGGCAGCCACAACTTCTTTCAGCTGGGCTCAGTCACCACATCAGCCTGGCCCTGAGAGTCCCCTCTTTGTTTCCATCACCCAAGAAGGCTGGGACCATCGGAGGGAGTCACCAGTAGTTTATTACTCTCTTCTCTTTCCAGAGAGGGAAACTGAGGCTGAGACATTAAGTAACTTGCCCAAAGTCACAAAGCTAAGAAATGTACAGGATTCAAACCCCAGGTCTTGATCAAGTCAAAATATGTATGCTGTGATATACAGCAGTGATCTCCAACCACAGCTTGTGGAAGAATCTCCTGCAGGACTTTGTTAAAACACAGGGTGCTGGGAACCCCCTCCCCCCTCTGAGATTTGATTTGCTAGATCTGGAATATGGCTGGAGAATTTGCATTTCTAAAACATTTCCAGATGGTGTTGATGCTGCTGATCTGGGGACCACATTTTGAGAAGTGCTTACGTAAAGCAAGCCATTGAGCCCTTGAACCTCAAATATGGTCTTTGTAGAACAAAGAGTAGGACAGGATTTGCAGTCTTTGATTATGTTTGGAGGTCTCTATATGTTTCCAGAGGTGCCTTATCCATGGGGCAGGCATAAGAAAGTTGAAGGAGTTCAGGTCCCCCATCCTTACTTCAAGCAAAGTAGCTCCCTCAGATCTCTTTATAAATTAGGGTTTTATGTGCAATTTTATTTGGAAAAGAGATTTCTGCTCTTAAACACAAAGCCAAGAGTTTATACACTACTGAACTAAAAAAGATGTTAAAATACTGTTTGTTCCTATTATCTACTGCTGTGGCTTAAAACAACAATTATTTTAATACATGATTTTGTGGGTCGGGAATCTGACCCACAGGAATCTATTCCTTGGGGTACCCATGAAGGTTGCCCAGTGCTATGCATCTGGGGTCTGGGTTGGGTCCAGGGGAGGACCCAAGATGGCATCACTCGCGTGCTTGGAGCCTTGTTGGGAATGGCTAGAAGGCTGGGCTCAGTAGTGACTCCTGACTAGAACATCTGTCTACATGTGGCTTCCCCAGCACTGTGGTCCCAGGGTTATTGGACTTCGTGACAGCTTAGGGCCCAGAGCAAGTATTCCAAGAGATGGAAAGTAGAAAGCACCAGTCTCTTTAAAGTCCAGGTCTAGAAGCAAGCATGGCATCACTTTGCCATCTTCTGTTTCTCAACAAGGTCAATGGAGCTCCCTAGGTTCCAGAGGAGGAGACGTATACCCCACTTCTCGATGGGCGGAATGTTTTGTGTCTATCTTTGAAGTGCACCTGAGAAGCCTCATCCACATCGGAACCTTATTTAGATGATGAGACCCTGTTCCTCTTCCAGGGGTGGTAGAGGGATGTGACTTTGGGGGGTATTTTGTATGTTGGCAGAAATGATCATTTGAGGATGGGTTGTAATACGTTCTGGAACACCTGCTTTTGAAGTTAGTCATCTTGCTGGAGAAAGTTCAGGTAGCCTCATGGAGAAGCTCAGAGAGAGAGAGAAACGCAGTCCCCCATCTCCATACCAACAGCCCAGCTGAGCTCCCAGCCCACAGCTAGCGCTGACTCACCTGCCGTGTGAGTGAGCCAGGTAGGAAGGTTCAGCTCCTCCAGCCCCACGAGAGGTCCTTAGACGACACCATATGGAGTGACATGACACCAGATTGATCACTGTGCTGTGGTTAATGTTATGTGTCCACTTGGTTGGGCCATGGTACCCAGATATTTGGCCAAACATTATTCAGTATGTTTCTGTGAAAAGTGCTTTTTGGATGAAATCAACAACTAAATCGTAGACTTTCACCAATGATTCCCCTCCACGATGTGGGTGGGCCTCATCCAGTCAGTTGAAGGCCTTGATAGAACAAAGACTGACCTCACCTGAGCAAGAAGGAATTCTGCCCAGAGAAAGCCTTTAGACTCAAACTGCAGCTCAGCTCCATAGAGCACAAGTGTTTGATGAAAGTTAGTAAGTCTTCAGCAATTAAAAAAAAAAAAAGCATGGTTCCGTGGACAATAATGTTGGGGAAAACCCTTTGTCAGACAATGCTTATAAAGTCTCCGTGTTGCAAAACTTCTCATAATTTGGCATGGATCTTTTTCTGTGGCTGATCTGGGCTTGTTGAGAGCCTCCTGACAGTAAATCTTTATTCTGTTTTTTTTTGTTGTTGTTTGTTTGTTTTTTATTCTGTTTTGAAAGGGGGTCACCCTGGTCAGTTTCGCTTCTTTCAGAGGGTCTCCTTCTTGGGTGAAGGGAAAGTGATGCATCACTTTGTCGTCTTCCATCAGAGCCACACTGTGGGCCAAGGAGGGAAGACTTTCTGGGATGAGAGCCAGCGCCGTTTCAGGCCTCCCCCAGCTCCTTAGGTTTGCTCGTTCTGCAAGCGAATTTGGACCACTCCATTAGATATTCTAGAGCAGAACCAATGAATTATTTACGCCTTTTCTGCTGTCAAAGGATGCTAATGAGATGCTAATGAATACATTAGTGCAATTTCAGTGCAATTCCTGGAGACTTCTTTTTGCTCAGGGCTGGTGGCTCTGCCCCCTATTGGCCATGCAAGGAAGGAGGTGGCAAAAGAGCCAAGGAGCTGAAGACCTTCCAGCCAGATCTTCCAGACCATGGAGGCCAGAGGACTTCAGAGACTGCTTTTCTGGCCCTGCATCTAACCATCTTCCCAGAAGTAGTTCTGGGGACATGAAGAATGGACATCCGGAAGATTGTTTGACAATCACACAGGGAGGACAGCACTCAAAACACTCCCTCCAGGATGCCTTTCCTGATCTTCCTCTACCCGCTGTGTTCTCCTTCCTCTCTAGGCTGAGAGATGTGTCCCTCCTCTGTGTCCCACAGTCCCCATTCTTACCACCACCATAGATTATGGAGGAAGAGTGTTTCAATTGTTTGTCTTTGCCATTAGCCCTGAGCTCCTGAGAACGGGCATTCAGTGTCTGTTTTCTTTTTATTTGTAGGACCGAAGACAGTGCTTAGTATATACGAGATGTTCAGACGTTGTTTGATGGGTTGAACTAATTTGTTCATGTGCGGTTAGTTCCATTCAGAAGGAAACTTGGTTATTTTGATAGGGATTAGTCTTTGCCTTTGGATCTGCTAAGCAAATTTAATGTGTAAGCAAGACTCAGGTGGAGAGACGTTAACACTCTTAAAAAGTCTTTCCCAACCACTTTGGCAGTCTCCATTTGACGAACAGTTGGCTAATTTCAAGTAATTTAAATGTATTTATAAGTAAGTCCAATAGGACCAATTTCGATTTAGCAAAATTCTATTAACTTGTCTTTTACTGGATGGCCTTTGAAGTAGTTTTACATTCCGTTTTACTTCTTTCCTCACTCCCTGGCCTCTCCCTTCTTTCTCTCCTTGTTTTCTTCCTCCTCTCCTCTCTCCCTTCCTTCCTTCTTATTAAGGTTTTGTTGTCCAAGCTTCCCACTCACTCAGATGGACTTTTGCTCCCAAGTTTAACAGAATAAGTAAGTATTGGGAGGCACATCAGTGGCCACAATCTTTTTTTTTTTTTTTTTAAAGATTTTATTTATTTGACAGAGAGAAACACAGCGAGAGAGGGAACACAAGCAGAGGGAACGGTAGCGGGAGAAGCAGGCTTCCTGCAGAGCAGAGAGCCCGATGCGGGGCTCGATGCGGGGCTCGATGTGGGGCTCGATGCGGGGCTCGATCCCAGGCCCCTGGGATCTGACCTGGGCCGAAGGCAGACTCTTAACAGCTGAGCCACCCAGGCGCCCCTGGTGGCCACAATCTTGTCTTTACTCCTGCATCACTTTGATGTTACAATGGGCTGTTTAACCCCAGAGCTACGAGCTCTTTGCTCCTCACAGGGCAGGCCAAGGACTGGCAGCATCAGCATCCCTGGGAGCCTATTAGAAATGCAAAATCTCAGGCCCACCCCAGACTTTCTGATCCGTGGGTGATTCCTATGCACATTCCTTTGAGAAGCAGAGGCTCAACTAATCCTATCTCATACCTTGTAGATGATGTGGAGACCTAACTAGGAGAAAATGAATATATACTGTATATATACCTCTTTGCAATTTATAGTGCTAAGCAGCCTATACCTTAATTGGATCGACACCCACTAGCCAGGTTGCCTTCCTGCCCCTCCCTGAGCTGCTGGGAGGGGAAAACTCCGTCCACGGTACTAAAGGATGCCAATACATCGCCCCAGGGGCTATGCCGACTGCTTCTCAAGCATTCTTTCATTTAAGCCTTACAATAAGTCTATGAGGTCGGTACCGTACCTGGGGATTCGAGAGGTGAAACAGTTTGCTTCCTGCCACCCAGCTTGGTGTGCAGTAAGAGGCCTGTAACAAGGGTCCTGTAACCGAGGGCTACTAGGATCCTCCTCCTTTTTCTGGGGCCAGGGTGGTCCAGATATAAACACAGAACAGTCCAGTGAGAAATTGCATCTTAATGGTCATCCTCTCTTTTCAACCCTTTGTGCACAAGAGAATGGTATTTCCCTACCTTGGGCTGAGGGCCAGGGACACTATCTCATTGCCTGCCTCATCCCACCACTCCCTCTTTGTCTTCTCCATTCTTCTCCTCATCTTCCTTCTCAGTCTTCTCCTCCTCTTTCTTCTTCTGATCTTTTTCTGCCTCTCCATCTGTTCCTTCTCCTCTTCCTTCTCTTTCTCTTGTCAAGCCCTTGAACTCAGTTCAGCTTCTCTTTCTTTCTTTCCCCCTCCCCTCCCTTCACGCTGGGCTCCAGGTAGAAAATTTGGATGCCGTTGCTGCTGCTGACATTGATGGTGATACCGATGGATGAGGAGGAGGAGGAGGAGAATGGTGATGATGATGATGGATGATGACGGTAGTGATGCTGGTTGGTAATGATGGTGATGTGATACTCACTGATGGGTCATGATGATGATAATGATGCTGATGGATTATGGTCACGTGATGGTGATGGTAGATGCTGGTGATGACACTGATGTGTGATGCTGATGCTTATGGTCAGGTGATTTTGTAATTATTGTTTGACCAGAATATTCAGTCCCTCATCTCCCTTTATGCTTCTTATCTCGCACACTGGTAGGAGAGAGGTCATTCAGCGGTAGAACACGAAGAGGTCGTTCATACGGTAGAACATGAAGTTCTGCTACAACGTTAGGAAGAGAAAAGTGGTTTGGCTTTGAGATTTAGAAACTCTACGGGCAGGGAGAGGGTGATGTAAGGTAAAAAAAAAGACTACGAGGAATGAGGAGAGAGGAGAGAAGAAACTAGAAAGAAGGGATTCCAGGTGCTGCTCAGATGCATATTCTGATTGGTCTGAAAGGAGATGAGTAGGAAAAGTGTAGATATGTTTGGCACCTCCTTCTCTACTTGGGGTGTGTTTGTCATCAGCCACTGGCAAGCCACTGCCAGCAAGCCCTTCTGGCCACTGCAGGACATCGAGGGGCAGTTACATTGCTGTTATCGTTCATATCAGCCCACTGCTTCCCAAGCTCCCTTCAGGTACCCGGCACTTGTTAATTCCTTACATACATGATCTGTATCCCCTATGAAGTGGGCAGAGTAGGAAACTGAGGACTATGCTGTCTCTATTTGTCTGCTTTATAACTTGGGCTGCAAAACACTAAGCTAGATCTTCGAGAGTAACATACAACTTGGGTTCTCTGTATATAAAACTACACTGCTGGTCAAGGATCAGAGAAGTATGACCATTGACTTAGTTATTGTCTACTTGGGAGAAGACATATGCACATAAATTCAAGAGCTACTTAACTCTACAAGAGTACAAGGATGCCAAAAGATGGTGACTAAAGGCCAAATGAATGACAGAGGTGTAGGAACTGTAGGATTTCACTGACATGTGTTTATTAAAGTTGCAGATATCACCAAAAGATGGGCAAGATACATTTCACACATTTGCAAATAAACACATGTTACTTGTCGCCCACTCTTAGACCAGCAATAACAAATTCTGAATGTAGTCAGGTCAAGTTTAACTCAATAGAACTCTTCCTTGACTTACTATAGGGTTATGTCTCGATATACCCCTCACATGTTGTTGAAAATGTGTAAAAGAAAAAATGCACATAATATGCTTAAGCTACCGAACATCACAGTTTAGGCTGGCCTAATTTAAACATGCCCAGAACACTTTACATTAGCCTACAGTTGGGCAAAATCATCCAATCCCAAGACTATTTGATGATATAGTGCTAAGTATCTCACATAATTTATTGAATACTGTCCTGAAAGTAAAAAACAGAACGGTTTTAAGTGTATTTATTGTTCACCCTTGGGATCCCATGGCTGAGTGGGAGCTGTGCTCCCTGCCCCAAGCCCGGCATCACGAGAGGAGGATCAGACCACATAGCGCTAGCCCGGGAAAAGACCAAAATTCAAAATTCACATATAGTTTCTCCCGAGTGCCTATCACTTTTTCACCATTGTAAAGTCAAAAAATCATAAGTAGAACCATCGTATGTCGGGAACCATCTGTACTGTTTTATACATTCAGTATTTCTTCAAATAGGATTATCTTTTTCTAGAAGCAATCACAAGGCCTAAGAAGATTTGCAGCAATAGAAAGAATTTTTTTCTCCTGTAATGAACAGATTAAAAGCTTAATCCCAAGGTCTGTTTCTACATCTAAGTATAATTGTGGTGTGATTCACTCCAACTCACTCATAAACACTCAAGAAATATAAAGCATTTGTGTGTGGGGGGGAACAAATTTAAAAAATCAACGAAAGAGGTCACTTACAGCAGACTTTGTACCCTGGAAGGGATGACAAAAACGGGCACTTGAAAATATCAGTCACCCAGGAAAATAGTGATTTTAGTCCAGACCCTTCAAGGTCAAGATTGCACTGTGGCAGCTTTCAGAAGGGAATCTACTCTTATTTTCCCAGTTACTGACCTCTCTGGATACTGGCTTTGCAAAGGTTATTGTGAGTCTTTTGGCCCGTCAATGCTAGGTTTGACTTCTAGCTCAGCAAGAACTGTTAAAGAAAGAATTACCCATGATACTAGTTAAAATGGTGAGGGGGACATTTATGATAAATATAGGGGCCACTGAAATGGAGTTTTGTAGTAGGGGGAGATTACGCTCAGCTCTGGATACAATAAGGAAAAGTGGACATTATAGCCAAGGAGAGGGATGTGAGGGGCCAGTGAATGAGCTGAGATGTAATCAAGGAAGCCAGCTGGCCTCTACAGGGACAGGAATCCAACATTTACCAAAGGGCCCATGTGCCAGACACTATAGGAGGCATTGTACATGGGTGTTGCACTTAACAACTTAGACCAGGTACCCGGCACTTAACAGTGACACCACCTCTACAAGGCAGACACTATTACTGTTGGAGGTAAGAGAAACAAGGCAGGTGCCCCGTCCAAATTCAAATTCAGGCAGCTGGTAATTGACAAAACCGCGATTCTCCCCCTGGATCTGCCTCCTTCCCGAGCTTGTTCATTGGGCATGGTGTCCCTGAGGGTGTGTGCAAGATTCAGTTCCCGTCCTCCAAGAACTGGAGGGAATTCTCTTGGGTGGGAATATCAGCGAGGCCCATTCCATGCCCCCCCCTCCTGGCCTGAATGCGGTCAGTACTAGACAGGAGATCTCTTTCTCTCTCATGGGATCTTGGCACTTGCCAGCCACTTAGCAGTGTGTGTAGGCCAGCTCTTTAAATTCAATAGCCATGGCAAAAGCAAGAGGCACCATTTATCAGTGTTTACTCTGTCTGGAACTTGGCAAAACACTTTACATAATAATGTCGCTTAAAGATTTTCACTTGAAAAAATTTTTTTATTAGCGACCTAATCGGTAGGCACAATCGTCCTCATTTTACAGACAGAGCAACTGAGGCTCGGCGAGGCTGAGGGACTTGCCCACGATCATTCGTCTTGAAAGTGGTAGGGCTGAGCTTTGAAGGCAGGCTGCCTCTGCCCAGGGCACAGGTTCTTGATGACTATGATGCCAGAAAGTCCGGCTCACTCCTATTTGCTTTCCACAATCAGTTGTTTCACGTTATTCACAGTAATTGTGTTCTATAAGGTCACTCGAGTACTGCATTAGTGAATACTGAAGCACATATTCCTATTTCCTAGGGAAACTACAGGGTTAGGTTCCTGAAAGCCTCCGGTCGTAAAGATTTTGTCAGCTGATCCATTTCTTGTCTGTGGGTTTCTGCCTAAAGACACCTTATTTAATATGCATTATCCACTCATTAACATTGAACTTATAGCCCAGAGCCCTATAACTCGTGCCTGAATGAAGGTTATCTAACACATATACCTTCTCCGTAAGACACATCGCAGCATTCTTGTGCTTAGGAACGTGAGCCTGCACCTCTGTACTTTTCTTCAGAGCCATTTTAAACCCTGAACTCACTAGCAAAAAGTACAAAAACAAAAAACAAAAAACAAAAAAAAACCAAACCATGGCATGTAATATTCTGGGGAGAAGACCCTGTTGATAGCATAAGAGCAAAAACAAGGCGGTGGAGTGTCACCTTGTTCAGCCCTGGCTGGGAACATGCATGGGATGGAGGAGAGGGGCACTCACATTTTTCTCTCCCCTATGTATGTCTCTGAATGACCACAAAAGCGCCACAAGTATTGATTTTGGGGTTGTGCCTCAATTTCCGAGAGTAGGTGAATTCACGAATATGCAATCTGTGAACTTGCCAATTTTAAAAGATTGCATGTAAAAGACATATACCAAGTACTCACTGTGTACCGTCTACAGTGGCAGATGGATGACCAGGATGGGGTAAGGAGGCTATTGCAACAGTGCAGGTGAGAGGGGAGGAGAGCCTCAACTTGGGGGGAGGGTGGAGGGCTGGGGAAAGCTACTTGACAGCATAGGTAACAAAAAATGGAGATAGATTCCAAGTGGAGGGAGAAGGGCGGCATCCCTGTCAGTTGGGTAGGCGGGCATAGCAGGATACCTTCTGTTGTGATAAATGGAAAACCCCAGTTGAACTGGCTTGGACAACTAAGGGGTCTCCCGGGCTCCTGTGTATGGGAAGTTGAAAGGTGATCTAGCTTCAGGCAGGGCTTGATCTGGCAGATCGTTCTATGGCACCAGGACCCACTCCTCCTGCAGCCAGTCTTAGCGGACTGTCCTATTGGGATCCCGGAATGGTGGAGGCAGCGAGGAAAGAGAACGAGCAACTAGCAACGAGGAAAGAGAATCCTGGTTCTAATGTTCCCAGCAGAAGGCTTAGGCTTCTGGCTTAGGTCAAATGCCTTCCTGGACTATGTCTGTGGTCAGGGGATGGAATGGACAGATCAGATTCAGCCAGACCTCAGACCTGGGGGATGAGAGGTCAAGCCCATAAGGCTAAATGGCTCAGAACTGGGTAAACGTGTGGTTTCCTCAAGGGAAGTCCAACAACTGTGATCAGGAAAGAGGGAAGAACAGGAGTGCTGGGAAGCATAAATGATAAGCCCACCTACATCTTAAGTGATTTGATTATCAAGCCTGGGGCATTTTTTACTGAAAAACCATATAGTACCAAGAATCTTGGGGTTGCTTTCATCTCCACACTGGACGACTAAAAGCCATTCCCAGAAGACCTGAATCAATACCTGAAAACGTGACAGCTCAGCGAAGAATTTACATGGCTGTCCCAGTGACTTATTTTTGGAAAGGTCACAAAAGCGTGGAAATAAATGTCAAACTGGAATTATTTATGACTCCTGCACTTCTAGGTCAGGTCTAGTAAATTTGCCTTACCTCGTGAGGTAAGATAGAGGAATAGTCTTATTTTTACACTGTAGGGGAAGAAATGGTCAAAGAAATAGAGATTCCTAATCCTGGAAATTGCTGACACACACGCTTTTATATTGGACAAAGAGAATGTAGGGCCAGGTGGGAGAGGTAAGGAAATAAACAGGGGGCAGAGAAGTGAAGCCGCACTGATTGAAACCAAACACATGGTGATGGGCATCATCTCTATTTAACAAAAAATCTTGCTTGATTTTTTTCTGCATACAAAGTCAGGGAAGCTGAATCATGACACCTCCTACGGCTGCGGTAACAAAAACACCAAAACTTGGTGGCTGAAAACGTCAGTTTCACTGGGTCCAAATGGAATTGTCAGCCGGGAAGCACTCCCTCTGGAGGTCCTAGGAGAGGATCTGTTTTCTTTTCTTTCTATCTTTTTTTTTTTTTTTTATTGTAGTAAAATACTCATAAAATGTACCATTTGAACCATCTGTAAGTGGATAGCTCAGTGGCATTAAATACATTCATGTTGTTATGCAATGACTCCCTGCCATCCATCCCTCGGGGACTTTTCCATCTTCCCAAACTGACCCTTTGTGCCTATTAGGCAAATTAAATGTCCTCAGGGTTCATCCATGCTGTAGCGTGAGTCAGAATTTGTTTCCTTTTCAAGGCTGAATCATATTCCGTTGTAGATATCTATCATGTTTTTCTCCATCCATTCATCACTCAGTGGACACTGGGGTGCTTTCACCTTCTGGCTATTGTGAACAATGCCTCTGTGACCACGGGCGTGCAGGGATCTCTTTAAGACCCCGCTTTCAGCTCATTGGGTTATCTCCCTAGAAGTGGAGTTGCTGAACCCTAAGGGAGAATCTACATTCTTGACTTTTTCATCTTCCAGAGTTGTACGTCTTGCACTCCTCGGCTCGTGGTCCTTCATCTTCTAGATCAGCACGGTAGTATCTTGTTTCAAGGGATCACATTGCCTCTTCTGTCTCAAAGTTCCCTCTGCCTCTCTCTTAGAAGGACACATGTGATGATACATAGCATGTCACTAGCATAATCCAGGGTAATCTTCTTATCGAAATATCCCTAATTCAATCACATCTGCAAAGTCTCTTTTGCCATACAAGGTGCCATTCCCAGGGTCCAGGAATTATGACCTACATATCTTTGGGGGTCATTATTCCGCCTCCCACACAAGCTAATAGAAAAAGCAAACGGGGGCACCTGAGTGGTTAAGCAGCTGCCTTCGGCTCAAGTCATGATCCCGGCGGGGAGGTGGGGGGGGAAGATGCATACTCCTCTAGTACCAGATAATCGCCAGACAAGCCCTCCAACCAAGGGACACGGGAATCTTTTCTGTCCATTTCCAAGTCTTTAACAAAGTTTCCTGACAGTTCAAAATCTAAATACTTTGCTATTCAAAGGGTGGTCTCTGGGCTAGCATCAGCCTCACCCTAGAACTTGCTAGAAATGTCAAATCTCAGGTCACAAAATCTGCATTTTTAACAAGATCCCTGGGGGATTTTTTTTAGGCACTTTGAAGTTTGAGACTCACAGTCTTAGAGTGTGAGTGTTAGAAAGGATCTTGAGAACACTCTAGACCAGCCTGCTCATTTTACAGATGAATAGACTGAGACCCTGCAGAACTGACTGTCTAGCTCAGGGTTATAAGCAAGTTGGTAGAAGGTGTGCGATTCACCACGGGACCTCTAGCCTGCTAGAATAGTGCCCTTTCCAAATCGCAGAATGGAAGGTCATTAGGGGCTCGGACAGCTTCCAGTGCAACCCTCCCACTTCAAAAATGAGGACACTGAGGCCCAGAGATTGGATACAGCTTGCCTAAAGTCATAAACAGCCAGTTGATAGCAAAGCCAGGATTCCAATCCAGGTCTTCTGATCTCTCCACCCTTGACACTAGATGCTTAATTTAAACTGAAACCACGGAAGCATTGACTCTCACATTAACACGCTACACTTAAAGTAATTTAGCCTTCGGGTATGTCATGTTTTATCCATATATAGCTAGAGCGCCCTTTCTCTAATTTATCCAAAATACTAAATTCTAAGTAGCCTCCGCCCTTACTGTGGTTCAAAATCTCTCCTTCCTCTTAAGGATTAAAGTTAACATTGACATTTCTAGGAGATTATTTCAAATAGAATTTTTCTAAAAGTCATTTGCTTTACTGGAAAGTTGCTATTTTTACATCAAAGAAGACAGCATGAAAGCAAATCCCTTTCGCTCTTAAAGAGCTTGCTCAAAGATGCATTATTGAATGAAAAGACAAGTTGCTGGGCCGTGTAGGAGCTTTTTATTTAAAAAAAAAAAAAAAAGGAAACAAATGAAATACATTTGTTAGTATATGCGTGGAAAGAAATCTAGAAAAATGTCCCTGACTATTTCCTGTGATGATCTGTAGGGACAGGGTGGTCCTACAGGCCTTCCTTTTTATGACAGGTTTCTGTGTTCCTTTTGCTTTTTCTTTCTTTCTTTTTTAAAAAAATTTATTTATTTATTTGACAGAGAGAGACACAGCGAGAGAGGGAACACAAACAAGGAGAGTGGGAGATGGACAGAGAAGCAGGCTTCCTGCTGAGCAGGGAGCCCAATGAGGGGCTCCATCCCAGGACCCTGGGATCATGACCTGAGCCGAAGGCAGACGCTTAACTGACTGAGCCAACCAGGCTCCCCAGGAGTGTGCACCTTTGCTTGTCTTCTATTGTCCAGCTCTGCAAGAGTAGAAGTTAAAAGAGAAGTTAAAATGTGGAATATGGATGGGAGTGGGCTGAATTTTGTTTGATAGAGATACAATTGATTTCAGCCCTGTAGGAAAAGATGGCTCTCAAACATTACTTTTTCTTGTCCTATAGGATATCAACCAGCTTTGCACAATTACCAAATTCATTTCAATATCCCTGATTGCCCATGTATATGAATGAGTTCTTCAAAATCTCCTTTAAATGGACTTCACCAAAAATAAACAAACAAATAAATAAATAAAATGGGCTTTACCTTTTTGAAAATCATACTTTAACACCACTTTATAATCCATTAATTGATTCATTCATGTGTAGCAAGAAACACTAGTGGGGAGGGAGGGAGAGGTTGGGTTGGGGGTAAACTTCTCAAGGAAATGGTTGGTAGGGAATCCTGCTTTCCTGACCCCGGCCCATCTTCAGGTGAGAAAAGTACACTTTACACCCGGCCATGGCCGGATAATTCCCTTCCCAGGGCTATAAAATCACGGAATATGATGGAAGAAGATCCCGAACCATCATTAAGAAACAAGAGGTCAAAAGACCTACCCCAGTCCAGCAGGCAGTTGTAGCCAAGCTGCGATTCAAATCCGGGCATCAGGACTCTCCCAGTGCTCTTTACTCCACCTGCCATTTAGTTTATTCTGGGGCCACTAAACTGTTGTCTCTCACAGGTCTGCAGCCCGTGAAATAACCTGACCCCCAGGTTTCTGGTTTTGGCGAGGCCAGAGAGGAGGCAGAGGACTGGGCCAAAGGGCGGGGCTTGAGGTCGGGAGGCGGTGCCTGGGAACGGGAGGCGGAGCCCGGAGCTGTCACGCAGCTGCCCCCGCCCCACAGACCGCCGGGAGTCCGCCCCGGGAGGCGCTCCGCTTTCCCCGGCTCCGCCCCGCCTGTCTCTGTCTGCGCCAGCCGCTACCGATAAAGTTGTTGTTCTGCCAACATGGCGGCGCCCGTAGGGACTTCCCTGGCGGTGTTCGCCTAAAAGTGGAAACAGAAGCGTGAGGAGCCGCAGGCCAGAGCCTGTGAGCAGGTAAACCCCAGCCCGGGGCTCAACGGGACGAGAGACTTCTGGAGTGGAGACCTCTGCCCCCGGATCGGGAGGTTCCGACTTGCTGTGGGCAGGAAGGGAAGGTGCGGGCTGGGTTCGCTGGTCCCCGGAGCCGTGCGGTTTCTGATTTGGAAGTCTCTGAGATCCGGGTCTTCAGACTCGTGGAGCCAATGAGCCTGACGGTAGCTCTGAACCGTTTCCCATTCCCAGAAGAATACACGTGTACACGTAGTTTTGTACTCAAGTTCCCCTGCTGCTGCTCCCCTGCCGCAGTTCATCCCTGAATCTTTGCTTCCCTGGGCTGGGGGGTTTGGACTCAGTTAAAGGCCAACCAGTGAATCTCCGTAGCCCAGAGGTCATTGCCACTGCATTAAGATTCGAAAGCCCTCAGAGATCATGTGGGTCTACCACCTCATCCTAGAAAGATGAGGTTCCCGACCGGGAATAATTTGCCTGAGTCTCATAAGGAATTAGTCTTTGCAAAAGCCAAGATGTGTGTTTTTTTGTTACAAAATTTATTTTCTTTAAGATGCACTTTCCCTGGTCCATTCTTGTGCATTTTCTTTTGGGTGCACATAGATGCCCTCATGTGCTTCTTCCCTGTGTTCTGTTTCTTTGCCTGTCCCTTCCCGTAGGTTTCTCTGCCCATATGTGATTGTCATTTATCCAGTTTTCAGGCCTGTCCCGTTCTAACCGCATGTCGCTGACCATCATTCTCAGAAAACTTAACCTTAAGCCCCAAGTGAGGGTGAGGTCGGGACTATCTAAAGAGGAGTGGAGTAGTGGAGATTGATGCTTTAGAAGGATGTGGAATACAAGAAAAGATTCCAAGCCTCTGGGCAAGGAACTGGATGAGATAGAGCTAAGGAAGAAAAGGGCCAAGTTGATTTTAAATACAAGATGTGAGCCACACCTTTTTACGCTGATGGAATGGTCAGAGTTCTCTAATAAAATGTTCTGTTGTCAGGAAGAGGCCGTGCCCATCAGAGCTTTGGTGGTGGAGTGGCCAAGAGCAGGGCCTGGAAAGTAAAGGAAGGGAGCAGGGCTGATACGGCAGGCCGTTCTGTAGTATATTGTCGAGGTACATTGAACAAACCTTTTAGAATTTCTGAAAGAAAGTGGGTTTTATTCAAGGCCAAGTTAGGATAGCTGCTGGGGTACACAGTCTTCACAGAAGAGAGTGCTCTGTAAAGGAGCATTTGGCTAGGGTTATATAAGCTCCAGCAAAGGAACATTTGGTATAGGGTTGTATACACTTTTTTTTTTTTTAACGTAAAAAGTTACAGATCCTTAGACAAAGGACATTTCAGAATGTTGCAGACCTTACTTAAGCTTCTAGTATATACAGGGCTGTATGACTTTAATCTTATGGGAACCAGGGAGGTCTTCTCTCTCATTTTTTAATCTTTGTTTGAAGTGCTCCTTTTGGTTATTTTATAAATGAAGCAGATGTGCAGTGTGTGCTTGGGCAGAAACAGAGCCCATACTTTGAGGTTTTGTGGAATCATTTTGACTTTGGTAAATGTCGAAGTATAGCTTCCCAGGGAGCCCAGGAGCACGGGCCACAAGCATAAACAGTTGAAAATTTCCTTTATTTTATCAATATCATAGTCCTGTGTACACTTATGCTGTGTCCCCCTGAGTCTTGGGGATCCCCATTTGGGTGTGGACACGTTATTACTACATTGCTCCCCAGAGAGGTGGAATCCATTTACATTCTCAGCAGCAGTGTAAAAAAAATGCCCATTTTTCACTTAACGGGTTTTTGCTAATCTGTTAGGCAAAATATTTCATTGTTTTAATTTGCATTCTTTGATTAGTTCTAAAGTTGATCTTTTTCATATATTTATTAGGCATTTGTATTTCTCTTTCCGTTTTTCCCTCGCCCATTTTTTAAATTGGGTTTTTTATGTTTCTCTTTTCATATGTAAACTCTTTATAGAGTAGGATAGCATTTTGTTGTTGCAGTTTTTTTTTTTTTAAAGATTTTATTTATTTGTCAGAGAGAGAGAGAGAGAACACAAGCAGGCAGAGGCAGAGGGTAAAGCAGGCTCCCTGCTGAGCAAGGAGCCCGATGTGGGACTCGATCCCAGGACCCTGGGATCATGACCTGAGCTGAAGGCAGCTGCTTAACCAACTGAGCCACCCAGGCCTCCCTGTTGTTGCAGTTTTGGCAAAGATTTTGTCTAAGCTTATTGCTTACTTTCTCATTTTGTTCATGGTGTTTTTGATATACAGACATTTTACATCTTTAGAGCCAGATTTATTAATAGTTTGTGGATTCTTCCATTGCTGTATGCTCAGGACAGAACATCTTGCGTCTTGCAAAAATATATTAAATACTCATATTTTTTCTTGTTTTATGATACTTTAAAAAAAGCCTTTAATCTATATGGGATTTACACTGGTTTATGGTTTGAGATGGGGCTCTAATTTGAATTTTTCCTCATTCATTAAGTAATTGATCACTTTTTAATCTACTTGTGCTTTTTTCTCTATGAACTTTAAGTTCTTTAGATGCCCCGATGAGTTTCAGGATTCTCTAGTCTATACCATTGGTTTATGTAAAGGAGAGGGGAGAGGTTGTCAGTGAGCCGTATATTATATAAACATATTTAGAAAGCTTATTCTCATCGGGTAGACAGAGAGTGTTGTATGTGTTCTTTATGATTTATGTAATAGAATTAAGTTCCAGAGACAGGATTAGAATTTTCAGTGAAAGAATGACCTCCCTTCATATTGTTCATATTGGTGATCTATCTGTACTCTTCGGGATTTCATTTGTCACAATGGCTAATAAGCAATGAAAGCAAAAAACTAGCGAGACTGTGGCTCAGGTTAATTTGTATTTTTATAGCTTTGTTGTTTCCCATTGTTTCTGTTTGGGAGAATAGTCCAGAACCTTCTCCTTGTATATTCTTAGGGAATGAAGTCCATGAGAGAAATGGCAGGCATCTATCCATGCCTTTTGCTACTTGGGCAGTCTGTGGCTTGTAAGGATAGGGTAATACTGACTTAGCAAGGGAATCATAAACTCCATGACTCCTGTGGATAGTTCTAGTTATGTAGAATCCCAACCCTTAAAAATAAACACAATTGCCTCAAGTGTACAAAGTGTCTATGTATCAGGTTGGTCCTATGGACGTGTTGATATTCAACCATTTTCATATAGTTCACCCTAATATCTACATTTTAGATATAGCCAGGCCCAGTAGATAGGGAGGTTTTCATTTTTTTGTGGGGTTTTTCGTTCCGTTTTGTTTTTTTGTCTTTCTGTTTCCACCCCCAAAGAAGCAAGAGGTGTTACATAAAGGGAGACAGTGAGACTTGGTATAGCAAGATCTTTGACAGACCATCTTGTAAAATGCCAACACCGTGGTGCCATTTTCTTTGAGTGTGAAACCCACTCGTGTAAGCCTAGAAGAAACTGTCTTGGCAACATCCATGACCCAGTACCTGTGTGAAAACAGGCCAAACGTGAGTAGCTATGGAAAAACTTTTGAGAGAATGGAACAATTAACGCCAGCCTGAAGTGCCAACTTCTTCCTTTATTTCTCTCTTGGTTTTCCATCTGTTTCTTTGCCCTAGCGCTTCTCGTGTGGTCTTATGTAAGAAGGCAGAAAGGTTAGGCTATTTAGCCATAAATCTTAAATATTTGACAAACCGTCACCTCAGCCTTTTAGATTGTGATGAAATACGAAACTGCTTCCATGAGGTTGTTTTTTGGAATTCACCTCTGGAGGAAACCAGGGAAATATTCAAGTTGAATTTTGAATGGCAGCCCGCTGTCCTGGTGGACCCCAGCCTACGGATTTTATTCCCCAAAACACCATAGCACTGACCACTGTCATATGTGTATATTTCTTTGTATTCTTACCTGCTCTTCTTTACCAGTATGTAAGTGTCACGGAAGAAGCGACTTTGTTTTCGCTCGACTGCAATATCCCCAGTGCCTAGAACAGTGTGTGGACCCAGTGGCACTCAATAAATATTTGGTGAATGAATGAAGAACTAAATGAAAAAGCGGTCTTATAAATAATAGTTATTTCTTGGCTCAGCTTATGAGTATATGGAACTTACAGTGTGTATGAAAAATGCTGGTAATTGCTCTGAGTCTCTGGATCTCCTGGAAGGCAGGTGTTCAGATGCCTTCTGACAGTAGAGCCTCAGTCCAGGCCATCATGTGCTTGGAGTTCCTTCCGAAGCTCCAAGGATGATGGGGCAGGAAGCCGGGTAGACAGACCCTGGGCTGCGCCTACAGGGAAGGGAGACGGAGCCTGTGGCAGGGGCTGGCCCAGCTGGTGGTCTCCCCTTGTTCCCGTGGGAGTTTTGTGTCTTTGGCATTTGGGATCGCTGAGTGCCTTTATATTTTCTGCTAAAGAGTTCGTGCTTAGCTCCGTTGAAGTTCTCTGGTGTCGTTTTCAGGGAAGGAAGGCATCAAAAGGATGCGAAGAAAGCAGGCGCACGTTCAGGGAACACCAGACTAAACGGGAGGAGGAACTCACACGAGAGGATTCCGGGCAGCTCCCAAGTGTGTGCTTTCTGCCCTCTCTTTCAGGATCTTCCCACCTTCTGCAGAATGCCTTCTGCTTGGCGGAGACTGGGCTTTTATGTCTCTTTGCTGAAAAGCCAGCTACATGGCGGGCCAGGGATCGTCCGCAGGGGAAGGAGAGGGATTCCGGGGTGCACCAGGGACATATACAGTGCCACGGGGGAGTGGACGAAAGAGTACACACTGCAGACAAGAAAGGAGGTCGAGAAATGGTGGCATCACCGAGTGAAAGAACAGGCCTCCAGAATTTCAGAAGCTGATGTGAGTATTCTGAGGGGTTTTGAGAGGGTAGAGAAGAGGGGCTAAGGACTTGGACTCTGGGGTCAGATTGCCCAAGTTCAGATAAGTTATTAAGTGTGTGACCCTGAACCAAATGATTAACTCTGTGCTTCAGTTTTGTTATCTGCTACGGACAGTGCTAACACTAGGGCTCCCCCTGCTTTCTAGGATGCTTGTGAGTGGTACGTGAGATCAGACAAGGATAGTGCTTAGAAGGGTTTCAGTGTGGTGCCCCACTGGCCGTTCTGGAACAACATTTACTGGGGAGAGTCATCAGAACTCAACTGGTGGGGGCGGGGCCCTTCCTGGTCCATGGCATGGTGGGGCAGCACACGGGTCCAGCAGGGTCACATGTAAAGCTCCAGGAGTGGCACCTGGACCCCTCGCGGGTGGAACTTTGAATCTGCATATTCTGAGAAGCAGCTGTCTCTCCCCTGGTGTAGACCTTGGTCTCCAACCTGGTTCTGCCCTCTCAGCATCACGGTTTGGGAGGTACCAGCCCTTCCCCGGTGTGATCTGGGGCTGAGATTCAGCTTTGTAGTGGCAATTGTGTGAGTTAGTGCACCCTTGACTTCTGCTTGGGATGCATCAGCTCAGCACTCTACTTATAATTGTCTTCAGTATTTGGTTGTCCTGGTTTCCGTGAGGCGCCATATTGGATGCTGGCTTCTTCTCTAGGAGTCCAGCCTGTCAGGGATTTGTCTTGGGTGTGGTAGCCCTTACTTCTTGATATTGGTCAAAGTAGCAAATGGGAGATGTGATTCGTTAACATGAAATGTTGAATCTTATCAGAGCCAAGCACTAGAAGATAGTTTACTCTTAAATCCTACCATCCCTTTGTAATAGTTGCCAAATAATAACAGGCTTTCTCCATTTAATTAAAGAGATGAGGCCAAAGGCAAGCAGTTGAGTAAATATAACTGCACGAGACTGCCTTTCCCTAGACCCGGCCATTTCCTATCTCCTGATTCTCACTCTTTTCAGACTCATTCCTTCTATGAGATTGATCACTGTGAAGAATGCTGGGGGCAGTTGTTTGTGTTAAAGTGAAGAGGATGTTTTTGGGAATTGGTTAGAAAGACAATCTGGTAGAGCGGGGTGATGGATAACAAATGGAATGATAAAAAGGAAGGTTTGAATAGGATGCATGACTGTACAACGAAAGCCTGACGCAGGACGTCAAGAGCCTTCATCAACCTGCCCAGACTCAGGTAGCCAAACGCATTTTGGAAACAAACTAGGGAGCAGTTTAATTCTGAACGATGAAACAATGAATTGGCTCAGGGGACATCTGGATGGTTCAGTCAGCTGGGCCTCTGGCTCTTGGTTTCGGCTCAGGTCATGATCTCAGGGGTCGTGAGATCGAATCCCACATTGGGCTTTGCGCGCCGTGTGGAGTCCGCTTGGGATTCTCTCTCTCCTGCCCCTCCCCCAGCTCACGCGCACGCACACTCTAAATAAATAATAAGTTCTTTTAAAAAAAATAAATGGATCATCATAAATTGTGTATCAGTAATCGGGGAAGGAGCTGGAGGGATATGGAGGGCGATCCCCTGGGGGCAGCCTCTTAGGGTCCGCGCTGGGGAATGGTAAGGTGGAGAAGATTCTCTGTGACCAGTCTGGAGCCAGGGCAGTTTGCTGGGCTCGGCGTGATCGTGGCCACGTCACGCAACCTCTTTGATCCTCAGATTCTTCTCATTGTTCATCTCACAGAATTGTTTTGAGAATCAAATGAGAAAAGGTGGCCAAACACATTTTACAAACTGAAACGTTACGTTAATAAAAGATCCAGGAGGATGAACGCGTGTAGTATCTTTGTTGGGAACTAAGAAGACAACTGGATGTCCGTGGACTTTGAAGCCTTTATAATTGACCTCACTCTGGTATTAGATCTATTTAAAGTCCACCCAAATGAGCTTCCAGGAGTTGAATGTCTTGCCATGATCACCTTAATCATCGTTATTTTTTTTTAGAGATTTTATTTATATATTTGACAGAGAGAGATCACCAGTAGGCAGAGAGGCAGGCAGAGAGGGAGGGGGAAGCAGGCTCCCTGCCGAGCAGAAAGCCCGATGCAGGGCTCGATCCCAGGACCCTGAGATCATGACCTGAGCCGAAGGCAGAGGCTTTAACCCACTGAGCCGCCCACGTGCCCCTTAATCATGGTTATTGAATGAAGTTCTATTTAATGAGCATTTTACTATATGTTAGGTACTATCTTTCCATATATTACCTCATTTAATCCTGAAACAACCCTAGGGTTTTGGGTGGAGTAAGAAAATAGGGGCTCAGAGGGAGGTTTGGTCATCCACTGGGATGCGTGCCTTGGACCTTCTGTGGCCTAAACTTTGATTTATAGATTCTGAGCCCAGAAAGGCAGAGGAATTGCCCAAGGTCTCACAGCTGGTGACAAGGCTGGGCCAGATCTAGGGGCTCCAGGCTCCTTCTGTCTGTCCCCTCTAGGCTCTGTGACAGCTTTGGAATGTCATCTGTAAAGACGCAAGAGTTATCTTTCTCCTGATGTTAGAAGCTGGCAAGAATAATAGGTCCCACTTATAAAAAACCATCCTCTTCCTATTGCTTACTATCTTAATTTCTTTCAAAGGCTTACATTCTCACACTTTTATATAATTATGAAAATTTCCTTTTCCATCAGATTCCTGCTCAGTTTTACCATAAACCCCCATAATTCCTTTTTGCCATCCCCAGAGGATAGAACTCATTTCATTATCACGGAGGAAAAGGACTTAATTCACACAGAAAAGCAAAAAGCAGGGACATGAAGCAAGCTGAATACCTTTTCTGCAATAAACAAAAACAGTCATGAATATTAAAGATTTTTGCCAGTGGGGCTTTTCTATATATCTTCTGTAAGCTCCATTTTGGAGTTGGCTTAGTTAGTGTGTAATGAATCACTAAATTGTGCTATACATTAAATTTCTGTTGGACAGACCTACCAAAAGAGATAGTGAGGAAGAAGCTGTATGTGGAAAGTGTTTGGGGTAAGATCGATTGTTAAGTAAACATGACATAAAAAAAAAAAAAAAAAAAGATCTGTCACTATAAGGAAGACAAGGCGATTATAATAAAAGAAAAATGAACTTCATGTAATAACTTAAAATGAAAAACGGGAAATGGTTTATATGAAGGATTTTATTGATTTTTTTCAGATCCTTAAGAGCTCTTTAATAGCTATTTCCCCACATCCCTAAAAATGCCCCAAGAAAAGGCAATAGACCCAGTCCATTAATGATCGGAGTTAAGGTTCAAATGGAATGGACAGTTTGCTTGCTCCTGATTCTACACCGAGTGACAGAGTAAGGTCTTAATGTCTCCTTTGAGGGACTAGTTTACAAGCAGGAGGATTATCTGACAGCAAGTCCTGAGTCCCCACCGACTCCACATCTCAGGGCCTGAGGTTTTCCTAAGGGTTATGGGTCTGCAGTTTCCAGTTAAAATGTGTGATCACCAATGGATGCTTTCCATCCATTTATGTAAATCAGTTGCCGTTGTCACTTGAGCGTTATGTGATTTTCCCATTTGTGTATTATCCAGGCTCCTGTGTATTCTCTTCTCCTTTGTCTTCCTTTAAGCAGCTTGACTTAACCACTCGGTAATTTCTGGAGGTTAGGCAGTACAGAGAACATTCTAGTGTATTTTGCCACATGTCAATGGCCCTGTTAAAGGTTGGTTTAACTTCTTTGCTGGAGGAAGTTTAAAGCAAGGAATCAAATGAGATTTGGAAAGAATCTGACTTCTGGTGTTTTCCGCTCCCCTGATTGTAGTTGCCTATGTCAATGATCAGTCATGCAAATACTTAGCAAAAAATATATCACCCCCTTGTACGTGAAGGAATGGTCATGAATATTCTGCTTTGTGTTTGTTTTCATTACTTGGGGAGAAGCAAAACCCGAAAGAGCTCTAGCAATGCTGCAGGAAGGGAGTAAGGACAGAGAGAAAAACAGAAGGCAGAAATAAATAAAAGAGTGTTAATATCAGGGGCGCCTGGGTGGCTCAGTCGGTTAAAGCCTCTGCCTTCGGCTCAGGTCATGATCTTAGGGTCCTGGGATCGAGTCCCCCCCTCCCTCCCCCGCCTGCCTCTGCCTACTTGTGATCTCTCTCTCTGTGTCAAATAAATAAAATCTAAAAAAAAAAAAAAGTGTTAATATCAGAAGGCCCGGACCTTCAGAGACCAAACAGAAGCAGTATCCTCTTCTTCCTTTCTTCAGAGAGTTCTGCATGAGAGGGTTTAAGGCTGGGTAGGGGGAGTGCTCCCGTCACCCTGTACAGGATTTGTGTAGCTGGGGAAAAAAATGCCCTTTGATCATAAGTGCTCCCTGGGGCTGGGTATTAAACTCCTGCTGGGGGTAGGGGTGCGGGTGGGCTGAATCGAGTCGGGAGGGGGCGGGGAGAGGGAGATGATTAAAACACAGCCTTTGCCCTGGAACCACAGATCCCTAATTAGCAATCAATTCAATGACTACCAGGATTCTTTGGGAGCCTTCTTTCCTCGGGCGGTGCACAAAACCCAAAGTGAGCCATCCAGGAAGGACTCCCTGCCCTGTGTTCATTCCATCTGGACGCAGATACCGTTTTTTTTCCTGTTTCTTGTAATGCAGCTGTGTCTTCGGCAGCTGGAAGGTTCTCTAACCCTGGCGTGAGGCTGTCTGTAGATCGCCCCGGGAAACCGCAACTTTCTTGCCTCATTGGCTATGATTTTCTCATTACTTTCCCATTTCAACTTTGTTGAAAGATAAGCTCACAATGATGAAGTTTTAGAATATAAGTGAGGTCCAGAGCCGAAGACTAGGGAAGGATTCTTGAGACCTCTTTGGTGCACAGTAGTGGTTTATTAAAGCCCGGGGACAGGACCCATGAACAGAAAGAGCTGCTGCCCCGTGATACCGAGGAGTGGGCTGATTTTTTTTTAAAGATTTTATTTATTTATTTGACACAGAGAGAGAGAGAGAGATCACAAGTAGGCAGAGAGGCGGGGGGGGGGGAAGCAGGCTCCCCGCTGAGCAGAGAGCCCCACATCGATCTGAGGACCCTGAGATCATGACCTGAGCTGAAGGCAGAGGCTTTAACCCACTGAGCCACCCAGGCGCCCCTAGTGGCTGATTATAATTATACTTGGGAGCTGGGGAGGTGAGGACAAAGGGGGTGTTCAGAAGGGCGATCAGATGGTAAAGAAGACAGTCAGACAATGGAGACCTAGTTATTGTCAAGCCAAACTGTTTTTCCCTCTAATGAGGTACCAGCATGAAGACAGCTGGGAGTTTCCTGGTGGGATGTCACACTCCTATCACACAGCCTTGTCAATGAGCTTTAGGTTTAGAAGAAATTCAACTTTATTTACATTTCCTTCCGCCTCAGCCTCCCTCAATTTTATGGAGGGGAGGGCAATGTTAGGGCTTCAGGAACTAAGTTATAGGTCTCTGGGAGTTAGGCTAGTGATAAGAACGCTTCTTCCCTATAAATCTCTGGGACATTTGTAAACGGAAGGAGGCTCAGTCTTGCAGGATCGTGATTTCTACGAGTTAACTATTTGTTTTTCCTTTAGGGCAGCGCAGCCAGGAGTGCCTGAGGAATGTCACAGATATCCCGTGGGCGGGGAGGGGTTGTGGAGTGTCAGCTTCTGCTTTGTCCCAGCTCGCCTTCTGTTCCCTCATCAACAGTGCAGCAGAGAAACCCAGGGCCCAGACTGGTGCCTGGGGATCCCGCTCTTCCTGCTAAGTCCAAGTCTGAATACAGCTACAGGGGTTTTAGAGACGTCACACCTGTGTGATTCAACTGTCGGGTCCTTGAAATATACAGATCTATGCGGTAGAGCTTCATTTGGAAAAACATACAGTTCTTTAAGACCTAGATTGAAACTGTCTTAAAAGAGAAAAAAAAGAGTAAAAATATATATGGGTGATTAGCACTTTGAGGTTGTTGGGCATTCTGGACATTCTTCAGCTTAAAGCAAGGCTTCGAATTTTGGTTTTTGACATTTTTGTCAGTTCACATTGTGGGAGCAGCTTTCTTTTTTTTTAAGGTTTTATTTATTTGAGAGAGAGAGCATGAGAGGGGGGAAGGTCAGAGGGAGAAGCAGACTCCCCACTGAGCAGGGAGCCCGATGCGGATGTGGGATGCGGGACTTGATCCTAGGACCCCGGGATCATGACCTGAGTTGAAGGCAGTTGCTTAACCCACTGAGCCACCCAGGTGCCCTTTTTTTTTTTCTAAAGGAAACTTTTAAAAATGTTAAACTGTTACCTTGAGAACAGCGCCAACATGTTATATGTGTAGAGGGTCCCAGTAAATGCTTAAGAAATGCTCATTGTCATCCTTTGTCAATTCTTCCCCAGAAATCAAAGCCCAAGTTTTACGTACTGTCCATGTTCCCTTATCCTTCTGGCAAGTTGCACATGGGCCACGTGCGTGTGTACACCATCAGCGACACCATTGCACGGTTCCAGAAGATGAGAGGGATGCAGGTAAGGAACGGTGGCTGCTGGGACCACCCTGCCGAGCACCGCCCGCCCCCACCCAGGGCTGCAAGAAATGTCTTTAAGAGAAATGAAGAGAATTGATTTTGGTTCAAATTAGGACAGCTTTGACGATAAACCTGAAAAGCCCAGGTTTCCTTTTATGAGTTAGAAGAGCTAATAAAGCATCTGGATTAATGGCAGGGGGATCGCGACGTGTTTGGGTGTTTGGTGTCACGCTAGGGATGGAGGTGGGGTGGGGGTGGCGTCCAATGTTGCTACAAATGTTGGTAACACAGGCCATCTTCCCAGACGAGTTCATGGTCGGGCGGGGGTGAAGCACACAATAGATGGTTGTGGTGCAGGGGTGTGAATCTTACGGTACAGATGCGCATCAAATGCTGTGAGGAGGTGGGGGCCCAGGAGAATTTTCTCTTTCTATTTGACATTTTCTGTATTCTTTAATAAGCATGGATTATTTTTATAATGGGCAAATTTAAATTTTTTTAAGGAAAAAAATAATCTGGGCAGTAACAACAACTTGGGCGTCTGGGAAAGGCTCCACTAAAGAGGGAGCATCTGACCTGGGTGTTGAAGGACAAGGTGAAATTTACCAGAACAGGAAGAGAAAGAGCCTTCCTTGGCTGCCGTGGGCCAGTGCTCTTCGCCCCAGTGCCAGTTACCCCAAAGCTTACCCTTTACTCGTTAGCAGTGTATCATCTATAAAATGGGGTGGGAATGATCACCGTACCATCTCCTTTAACCACTTACAGAGAGGCGGGATTGAAGAAGGGTTGAGAACATGGACCGCTGAACCCGATGTTCCAGGACTCCAATGCTCGCTCTTAACATGTGCTAGCTATGTGAACTTTGATTAGTTTCTTAACCTCTCAAAACCTGGTTTTTCCCTCATCTGTAAAATAGGCCTAAAGCAGCACCTGCCCATTGGATCAAATGGGTGGTTATGGAGCATTTAGCATATACTTGGCACATAGCCCATAACCAGTAAATACTATTCACCTCAGCTCCCAAGAGCCCCTCGTGCACATCTTTGTCCAACTCTGTGTTTATCAGTCCCCCCAGGAGCTTGAGTTCCAGCAGTGGTGGGGGTATTTACACCACGGACATCAGCAAACGCTACAACCCAGGGCTCTTCTCCTGCAGAGAGGCAATGGTTAAAACGTTCACTGGTACACCCACTGGCTGTCGCAGTTATTAAACTGCTGGGGCCTGTACAGATGACATCTGCCGCCTCCTAGCTCTTTGTACAGATCTTCTTTCAGAGACGTAAGTGCATCTGTTGTCACAATTGGTTTGAAAATTTATGCTGAACTGACATTGGCAAGAAGTATTCCTAAAAAGGAAGGCAAGTTTTAATGGCTTTGTGTCACTGGAAGAGTTAATAACTTTACACTACCAAATACAGAGATTTGTGTTCTGCTTTAATAGTCAAAGGTATCTGTCTTCCTGGTTTATGTCGGATGTTATTTTCCCCAGACATTGCTTTCCATCATTGCGGCGATGTTTATTAGAAAGAGACGGCGCGGACTGAATTGGCTCTTTGCCTAAAGTATAATTCTTTGTCTTGCTGTGATTCTTGGACTAGATTTATCTTATGGTTTTTTACTCACGCCAACTTATTTTGAACAGTTAGGGAGTGCAGGCAAATTGCTGAAGATTAAGCTTTTATAGCAAAATTGTACATTTATGAGAAGGTGCAGGTGGTTGAGGGCGTGTGGGTGGGATTCTGATTCCCTTGGATGAGACGAGATGTTCCAGAGGAAGCTCAAGGCAGAGCTCCAGGCCCAGAGCTCCTCGGGCCCAAGAGACAAAATGGAGACTCCGAAAGTAACTGAAGCCCAAGGTCAGGCTGGACCCAGGAGTTGGACGACCTGGATTTGAACCGCATTCTGCCGCCTTCTTGCTGAGGGACACCCCGCATAAGTCATTTCATGACCCTGAATTTCCACTTTCTTCATGTTTTAAAATAGGGCTAACGGTAATTCTTGCCTTACGGGATTGTTGTGCAGGTTCAATGAGATAGTACGTGTGTGTCTGGCATAAATCCCTTAATAGTGATAGCTGCAATTATTATTTGCATTGATTTGGTTTACTCTGGGAGATCAGCCACCATCATAATCAATGAACCCCTCTCTCTTCAGCCTGGAGCGTGCTGCATAGGGTTACCTCCTCAGAAGCAGCTTAACTGTACAACATTGCCTGTGATTTATATTCCCTAGCCTCTGACTTGATGGGTACCTAAAAACACTCTTTGTTGTGTGGTTTACAGTGTCTTTCTTCGTGTGGTCAACCGGCACCTAGGGTTCTCTATTTCTAAGTTTCAGTTGTTCCTTTTAAGATGATGAGCTGTCTGTTGGGGTATCCTCCAGGTTCTGCTGAAATTGATTGTTGTTAATTTTCATAAGCGTATTTAAGTCAGTTCATCCCACCTATAACTCCAAATTTGGTGAAAACTTGTCCAGCTATTTTTTAAGCGATATGGCAAAAGAGAAACAGAAATTTCAGTGTGATTGTCAGTGACATCAAAAACACTTGAACTCAACTGTTGTTTCAAAATCCATTCCGAACGTCAGGACTGGTCCCAGAGAGAGAGCAGGGTTGGATTCAGGTCAAGTTCAATGGTTCTCACTCTAAGAAGGAAGAACCATCTAATCTGGAGTGACAACAGGGTCTGACGTGTCTTCATTCACTCATTCATTCTTTCAATATACAGTCATGGAGTATCAGCTTTCTTCTAAACACTGGGATCTCTATTGTATTAAATAGAAATCTTACAGTCTTAGGTTCAAAATCAGTCCATAGGCCTAAGAAAAATTCAGCAAGCCTTGGATTTTTCTAGAACTTGCTAATTTGTTGACTGGTTTGCTTTGTTCTTGGGGGGAGATGCGTGAAATGATTCTAAGCTATGTGAAGAACGATATGGGAAGTAAAAGGTGGAGCGAGCCTTGCAGCCGTTCTGTTCTCTTCAAGGGTACCCATGACCTATGCTCATGATGTATTTTTTTTTAATGCATGAATTGCTGTATATAATTTGTTAATCTCGCTACATGCATGGGAGATACTGCTCTGAAATTTTCTTTTCTTTTAATGTCTGTCTAGTTTTGTGGTCAGGGTGATGCTGGCTTCATAGAACAAACTAGAAGGTGTTCCCTTTCTATTTTCTGAAAGCACTGTGTATTATTGGTATTATTTCTTTCCAGATACTAGGCCTGCCATTTTATTTGTGGAAAGTTTTAAAATGACAGAGTCTATCTCTTTAATGCTATAGGGCTGTTTAGATGTTCTGTTTTCTTCCGTGTCAGTTTTAAGTTGTGTTTTTCAAGGAATTTCTCTGCCTTACCTCCAGTTCTGTTCTGGACTGCCTTCTCTTTTTTTTTCTCTGTCTACTTTTCCTGGGTACGCTCATTTATCCCCTTTAGTTTAAACAGGATACTTTAAAAAATTATGGAACATTTCCAACAGAGAAGTCCAGAGAGCATTATTATAAATACCCAGATCTGTATCCTGTTAGAACATGCCAGGGGAAAAAAAAAAAAGAACATGCCAGGGGGGCGCCTGGCTGGCTCATATGGTTAAGCATCTGCCTTCTGCTCAGGTCATGATCCCAGGGTCCTGGGATCAAGCCCCACATCGGGCTCCCTGCTCAGTGTACTGCCTGCTTCTCCCTCTCCCACTCCCCTGCACCCTGCTGTTCTCTCTAGTCTCTATCTCCCAAAAGAATAAATAAAATCTTTAAAAAAAAAAAAAAAAAGAAGATGCCACCACATAATCCTATTAGCCCCAGCTCTTTTGTTTTTTTCCCCTTTTTTATGTTGCAGATAAGAGTTGTTCCTCTCCACAATTGAATTCCAATCCTTGAAGTCAAAGTGACCATTTTTTAGGAGTTACTGTATATCCTTTGCCTTCATGTTTTCATGGTTTTACTCTATTGTTTAGGGATACATACACACTTATATGCAGTATTGTGTTTTTAATTTTACATAAAAGTTATTTTAATATTCCGCGTATTTTTTCAGTCAGTATTTTCCATCAAGGGTTATCCTGACCACGTCTCTAGAGTTATTTCATCCATTGCAAGTACTTTATGAGTATGGCAACAGTTAATTATCCATTTTTGCATGGATAGTTTTAGGTTGTTTCAAATTTTTGCTCCAGTGAATGTCCTTGTACTTGGCTGTGGGAGAAGTGGCATTGCTGGGTCATAGAATATACATACCTCAGGATTACTACATCTTTCTAAATCGCTTTTCAACTGTCAAGGCCAATTTTTACTCCTACCAGCAATGAATGACATTTGTAACTGCCCTACATCCTTGACAGCACTTAGTAATGTTAGTCTTTTTAGTCCTTGCTAATTTGTCATATGGGCATCCAATTGTGTTTTTAATTTACATTTTCCTAAGTACTATCCTAGTGAAGCCGAGATATTTTCATATGTTTATTGCCTAATTAATTTTCTTCTTCTCTGTTTGCTTTGTTCACATTATTTGCCAAGTTCCTCTAGGGCTGTTTGTCTTTTTCATATTGCTCTGTAGAATTCTTCATACAGTCTGGATGACTGAGTCTGTATTGGTTACAAACATCTTCTCCCAGTCTTCCGTGTGTCCTTGAATTTTGTGAGCCCAGCCAGACCACAGATTGTAATTTGGGTTGAGAATGGATGAGGATGATGATTTGGAAAGTTCAAGGTTGCTTTTACTCTGGTTTCCTCTTAGAGAGGCAGGGAAGTTGTGCAGAGGAGAGAGATGAGACAGGAGCTAAGGTGGATCGCTGTGGCCCTCCATGCTCGCGCTCGGTCACGGAGGCGGGCCATGAAAGCCATGACCATCACAGCTCTCTTGGGGAAAGCTAACGTCACAAAGAGCTGACCAGGCCACGGACACACACACAGATTAAATGTGGACTTTATAAGTGGAGAGACACATGGTTTGGGGTGATGAATTGATCAGGAAATAGGGGCTTTAGTCAATGGCAGTGGTGATACTCGCCTCACGGATTTGTGGCGGGGTTCCTGTGAGGGGATCAGTGAGAAAAACTGTAACACAATTTCCCAGTGTAACCCAATTAATAGTAGCAATAATAAGGCAGTCCTGACATTTGGATGTTGAAGCAGGGGCCTCTTGAAGCCAGAGATCAGTTATTCTCTCTCAAGAGTCAGAAAAGGCTGCCCTGCCAGTTGGCTTCTTCTGAAACTCATACAGTGTCTGATGACATATTTAAAGCTTAACATGTAGGGTGATTTTGTTGTATCTTCATATGTTATATGCACAAGGGATTGGGAAATAAAATGACCCACCTCGTACCCCCGGCGGGTCTCCCTGGCACCCTCCGGGCCAGAAGCAGGGTGATGACAGCATGAAGGTGGCCAGTCCCCCTCACTGGGTTGGGCTCGGACTCATTGGTCTCAGGCCAAATGCACTGCCCAGTTGGGTTTTCTGCTTGGGCCTTTTTGCTATTCGCTGTGGAGGAGGAAGTAAATTGAGGCTCTGTGTGTGGCTGCTGGTGATCATAACATGATTACCCCTAAATATGAGAAAGCAAGGGGAGTTCTCAGCAAGTGGATGAGAATACGTTTTTAGCTGGCTAGCCAGTCAGCAAGTGTGTATGAAGTGCCCAGAGGGTGCATAGTGTGGCATTTAGTTTTCAAATTTTTGACTCTCTGCAGCTTCTAGAAGTAGAGAGTGGATTTCCAGGGCTTATCCTCTCTGATGTCCTTTGAAGGGAAGAATGAATTGCTGGTCCAGTGCCTTGATTAGAAACTGGCTGATTTATCCGCTTGTCACATCTCTCCACCTTCCCAGGGGAAGGTCTTCTGTTTTGGGCCTCGGTACTGTCATTTGGGTTCTTTAGTCTGAAGTAGTCACTTGATTTTGATCCTCAGTCCGTAATAAAGGTGGGTTATTACACTTGCTAAACAAAATTCAGTGCTGTGTTTCTCATTTCTTGGAAATAAAGCGTTGAATCAACTCCAGAGAAACCACGACGCTCTCTGAAAATAGTTTTTTGAGAAGCGGTAACCATGGTTGCTCTCGGTTAGAAGCTGCACTGGTTTCAACTCTAAACTTTTGTTTCATCACGAGAAGGAGAGAAAGCTGGTCATTCCTAGGAAATAGGTTGGCCCTTTTGTATCAGTGATTGTGCTATTTCTCTTGCCGTCAGGAAGGCAGACGACCGGCTGCCTCCGCTTCCTTCCCTGAAACCTGAAAAGTTTTCTTACCTCTACTTGATCTTATTTCCTGTGTTGGAGGAAGAACTGTATCTTTGCCTGTTCTTTTCTTCCTTCTTAAAAACTGTTATTTTTAAATTGTATGTAACATTCCACATTCCCCCCTTTAAAAAGAAATGCAACATAGATAAGGCCGCACTCCCCTCTGACCAGGCCCTTCTGGGCAGTGGTCCCTGGCATGTATTGGTGTATATCTACACTTTGTCTTTTGTAACTGTGCTCTCTCCTGTATCCCTTTCTTCTCGTCTGCTTGCCATCCATCCTGCCTGCCAAACCCGGGACACCCACGGCTCAGCTCAGGGGGCGGCAGAAGGCCCTGTCAGGGTGAGCCACGGGCACGTGACTCTGCCCACACCGGGGGCTGGCCTCGTCCCAGCTCCCAGGTCTCGCCTTCTGCCCGGCTCAGGTCTGACTTGCCAGGTCCCTGATCCCTGTGTTTGCCCGTCGTCCGTAGCTGACGCTGACTCCCCCTTTGATATCTCAGACTTCAGTAGGTTTGCAGTCTTGCTGGTGTTCCTGGGCTGGCCCACGGCCGGTTGGCTGTCAGCTCCACCCACTGCTTCGCCTTGTACAGCAGAAGGACTGACCCCCAAAGACCAGGTTTCCCAAGCCCTGGTGGCAGCTGCCCTCCAGCTGGTTTTGGACAATAAGAAATTCTGGCGAGGCTTGAGTGCAGGAGGAAAGGAGAAGCCAGAGAATTTCTCTCTCTCCACCCTGGTCAGCGTCCCCTTCAGGGATCCAGTTCTGTCTGGGCAGACCTATGTGTGTTTCAGTTTTTATGCCCGATCTTGGCCTTGGAGTTCTATTACCTCTGCCTCCCGCTTTATTCCTTCAGTCCAAGGGTGGTGGTGGTGTCCCACTCTTCCGGATTTGCGGGTTGTTTTGCTGTCCCCCTTGGCTTCTCACTCAATTGTTAGAAGAACAGCTGGAAATGACGGTTTTTCACCCACCAGAATTTTATGTTATAGATTTCCAAGTTAGAGCTATTAGGACTTTTTCTGGGTTCCTTTTCTGCAGAAAGCACTCGTGTCCAAGGAGAGTTAACTCCTAGGGAATTGAGAGGGCTCGGGTAGCCCTAGCATTAAAGGTTAAACCAAGTTACGGTGATAGAAAGAAAGGCGTAGGAATCTGAGAACCAAAAAGGAGAGTTTGGAGTACCTTCCGGTGAATGTTCTAGACAGTTTTGGCCACAAGGAATCACAGGCAAGAAAGCGGGCATCTGGGACTTAGATTGGAGGTATTCAATGTTGACGAAGTGTAGGAGACCAAGAGGCGAGGGAGGCTGGCCAAGGAAGCACCTGACATGGTAATTTTTACATAAATGGGCTGTGACAGTTTGACCAGCAATAGAACCTGCCGCCTCAGAGAAAGGGACCGGCTTTGGTGTATCATGATCTCATTATAGGTCTTCACTTGGTTCCGCCTTGACAGTCGTGAATTCTCTCCCAGCCCCAGAGTGAATTCTGCACTTGGACCCTGGGTCTCTGGAAACCCAGGGTCTAGGAGTAATGGGACCCCTTTCCTGCTCCGTAGACACTTGGCTCACGGTTCATTCCAGCGATCCAGCCCCTGGTGGAGAGAACTGTTCTGCCTTCGAGATGCAAAAAGGCCTTCCCACAGTCTGTATCCTAGGGCAGGCCTTTGCTTTTTGGTCGATTCTTGGTAAGAATGACATATTAAGAAGCTTTTAAGATTTTCTAACTTGATTTTTCATAGACAGCTTGGGTAGCGTGCAGGCTAAGAATATCTTTTCATGTGAATTTCATCTGAAAACAAAAATAGAAAAATATTACGTAAATCCAGACTGGTTTTTGGGATGATCTCTGTATTGACTTTATTTAAAAATACGGACAGCGTCTACAGAATCTTAATAGGCAGGAGCATTGAACTGGTGCCATTTTGGCAGCTCCCACAAAGAAACCGAGTGGTAATTAAGTTTTCCCCCCTTCTCCTGGAGCAGTTACACAACAGTTACATTTTCCTGCCAGTGAGGCAGCCCTAGGAGAATTCAAGCACAGCTGGAAGTTATATTCCCATGTAGTCCAGGGAAGTACTGTAGAACTTTCTAGTAATCCAGCGCAAATCCCCGACATGCAATTTTATCTATCTATCTATCTCTCTATCTCTCTATTTATTTTTAGCTTTTGAAAATTAAAGGAAAAGAGAAAAAATACCCTGTGAAGCTTAAGAGTTTAATACGAGGGAAAGTTTTCCACCTATGACTTGAGCAATGCTGAAGAGAAGGCTGTATCCTAAAAGGTGTTAGTTTTGCTCAGGATTCTCGGCGACCAGGTCCCGCAGGCCAGCCCGGACCAGCTTTAGCCAAAAAGGGGAATTTCTTCATGTTTACAGACCCTGGCTTAGCTCACAGAATGAAAGGCGGTGCCGCCGGAAACAAGCCCATGGGCACCATCCCCGAAGCATGTGGTACCCCCAGTATCGGTCCCCAGCCGGCTCCGTTTTCTCTGACATCTGCATCCGGTGGCGTCACCTGAAGCCCCCTTCTCATCTCCTCCGTTCCTCCCGGCCAAGGAGAGGGGTGTGAAGAGAGTTCGCTGTTGCCTTCCTGATCTCCTCTGCCCCCTACAGACCACAGTGGGTTTTGTGATTGGCCGCCCCCAGCAGGGCTGTGTCAGGTTGGAGGAGGAGCAGCTTCTAGAAGGGGTGGGACGCTGTCCAGAAGGGTGAAGCATTTGGGGTTGGCCACGGTTTAGCAAGAGGCCGAGAGAACCCGGCTCTGGAAGATCAGCTGGATTGGGTTGTGTCTAGTTGGGTTCCTGAAACTACAAAGAACAGATATACCTGGGGAACATGAGGATTTTTTAAAAGCCATACATGTGCATATATGTGCACACACACACACACACACACACACGCTCTCTTACATATTTTGTACAGATGTCCCTGCTATGTGAAACGGAAAAAAAAAAGCAAGTCATAAAATAGGGTATAACAGGTTCTACTTCCATAAAAATAAACCAGCCAGCTCCTATGTGTACGTATATTTGTGTATCTGCACTTAGAAGCAAGATACAGAGGGCTGCAGAGGGCGGTGTTACCAGCTAAGTCAAAGCCCTGCGAATGCGGGCCGGGGCCAGGGGGAGAGGGTGATTTATGTGTCACGAATTGTGTTGTTTCATTTCATGTTTTTACTCTAAGAAACATCCAATAAAGGAGAACGAAAGGAGCCCATTCTGTCCAGACTCAGGAGGGGTGTGGATGCAGGGCAGAGCGTGGGACAGCTCGGGACACATGTCATCTTGGGCTGGAGACCCAGGGCCTCCCAGTAGGACACGGAAAACCTGCCTCCCCCGGAGCGGTGGCAAGCCGGAGCACCCCACAGTGCTG
>CM053603.1:10686450-10704245 GCA_028646535.1 Procyon lotor
AAATCACAGGGACGTTAGAAAATACTTCGACACAAATGAACAAGGAAACACAACATACCAGTAATTTTGGGGTACAGCAAAAGCAGCACTATGGGCAACGTGTATAACTGCACACGCTGACATCAAAACACAAGAAAGATGTCAAGTCAACAGCCTAACTTTATGACTTACGGAACTAGAAAAGGGAGAACAAACTAAATCCAAAGCTAGCACAAACAGGGAAATAATAAAGTTTAGAGCAGAGATTGGTGAAATAGAGAATAGAAAAACAGCAGAAAAAAGTCAACAAAACCAAAAGTTGGGTCTTCAAAAAGATCAGCAAAATCGACAAACCTTTACCTAGAATCAACTAAGAAAGGAAAAGACTCCGATTACTAAAATAGGATAATGTAGATGAAATGGATAAATTCCCAGAAACAAAACGTGCCAAAACTGAATCGCAAAGAGATAGGAAATCTGAATAGACGTATGACTCTGAAGGAGATTGAATCAGTCATCAGAAATCCTCCAACAGAGAAAAGCCCTGGACTGGATGGCTTTACTGCTGAATTCTGGCAGCGTGAGGTGCAGAAGGGGCCCCACCACAGGAGCTTCTGTCCTGATGGAACTGGAATGGGCTACTCTTCCGGCCGATTTATCATCCCAGAAGCTCATCAGATCCCAATGTTCCAGAGTTTTTATGGAGCTTAAGCTCCAGCTCCCTCAACTCCTTCTCTTCCTTTACAGAGGTTGGTAGGTGCGGCTGAAAGTCCTAGTTCTCTATTTGTCTTTCTGGTGACCATCCCAGTCCTGAGCCTATCCAGGGACCCACCCTAAGTCACCTCAGGTATGCTCAAAAAAAGGGTCCTTTTGAATGAAAAACAAACAAAAAAACCCTTTCAGGAAATTCTAAGGATTTTTAGAGCCTTGCGCCAATAATGGGGACAGAAATGTTATACAAATATAGTTCTTATTATATCACAGATTTTGATTCTTGAGGTTTGTTTTACAGCCCAGAATAAGATCTGTCTTAGCATCTGTTTTGAGAATATTGTGGATTTGGCTGTTTGGGGTAGAGTGTTCCATAAATGTCAATTAGGTTCTGTTGGGTGATGTTGAAATCTAACTCCTGTCTAGTTCTGTCATTCATTCTGAGGGAAGTATTAAAGTCTTCAGCTGTAAATGTGGGTTTTTCCATTCTCCTCTTAGTTGCTTCACATATTTTAAGTGAAAATAGTTCTGCTGTTTGGTGCATATACATTCAGGATTACAGTGTCATCTTGGTGATTTATCCTTCTATCATGTGAGGTTACTGTCTGTTACTGGTAATTTTCTTTGCTCTGCATTCTACTTGATGACATTTTATTTTCAAGTACATGAAATATAAATGAAATATACTGATAATATAGCCACTCCTCTTAGTCTGCATTGTCTTACATTAATAAACCTTTCTTGCTTTCTTTTATTTACTTTTTACATGGTATATCTTTTTTTGATCCTTTTACTTTCAACCTACTTATATCATTATATTTGAAGAGAATTTTTCTTAAACAGAATATAGTTGGTTTGTTTTTTAAAATTAATTCTGCCAAACTCTTGTCTTTTAATTGGTATATTTACATCATTTACATTTAATGTAATTATGGATAGGTTGTGGCTAAAACCTGAGATTTTAATTTATTTTCTGGTTTCTTTTATTTTTTGTTTCTCTGTTTTCTTTTTCTGCCTCTGTATGAATTACTTGAGTGTTTTTTAGAGGTCCATTTAGATTTATCGATACTTGTTTGTTTGCTTTGTTTGCTTGTATGTTGTATAGCTTCTTTACTTGTTGCTTTAGGTATTACATGACATATATAATGTATCACAGTCCATTGGTATGGTCATTTTACCAGTTTGAAATGTAGAAACCTTACTTTACATTCCTTTATTCTTTTTCGTTTGTAATATATTCAGAAAACTCAAGAGAAAGTAAATCTGTTGTATTTACCCATATTTTTGCTTCTTTGTTTTTTCTTCGTTTCTGATGTTTCAAGATTCCCCATTTTGGGGCATCTGGATGGCTCAGTCCGTGGGCATCTGACTCTTGACCCCAGCTCAGGTCTTGATCTCAGGGTCATAAGTTCAAGCCCCACTTTGGGCTCCACAGTGGGCATGGAGCCCACTTTAAAAAAAAAATCCCTTTTTTATTATTTTCTTTCTATGTAAAAAACTTCCTTTATCCATTCTTTAAGGGTAGTTTTGCTCATGACATATTCTCTTGATTTTTTTTTTAAAGATTTTATTTATTTATTTGATAGAGAGAAAGAGATCACCAGTAGGCAGAGAGGCAGGCAGAGGGAGAGGGGGAAGCAGGCTCCCTGCTGAGCAGAGAGCCCAATGCGGGGCTCGATCTCAGGACCCTGAGATTATGACCTGCGCTGAAGGCAGAGGCTTTAACCCACTGAGCCATGCAGGCACGCCTTGATTTTTCTTAATATGAGAATATCTTGATTTCCCCTTTATTCTTAAAGGATGATTTCACTGGATATCCAATTTTGGGTTGACAGTTCTTTCCTTTAAGTACCTGAAAAATGTGACACTTCTTTTTGGCCTCTAGGGTTTCAGATGAGAAATCTGGTGTCTTTTGAATTTTCTCCTTATAGCTAACACATTGTTTCTGTCAGGCTGCTTTCAAGGTTTTCTTCTTCATCTTTAGTTCTTAGACATTTGATTATGACTTGTTTTGGAGTGGATTTCTTTGGATTTATCTTGTTTGGAGTTTCAATTTCTTGAATATGGAGGTTTATGTTTTCTCAAATTTGAGAAAATTTTGACCAATATTTCCTAAAATAATTTTTCAGTTCCATTCTCTTTCTTCTCTATTTATGAAACTCTAATGGCTTGAACGTTAGGTCTTTTGTTATCATCCCATATGTCCCCGAGTCTCTGTTCTTTTTTTTTTTTTTTCTTTTTGAGGCTCTGTTTATTTATCTCATCTGTTTTCTCTCTTTTGTTTAGATTAGATAAGTTCTATTGTACTACCTTCAAGTTCCCTGATTCTTTCCTCTGTCCCCCTCCATTTTGCTGGTGAGCCTATTCTTTGAGCTTTTTATTTCAGTTATTTTATTTTCTGGTTCTCAAATTTCCATTTGGTTCTTCTTCTAACTTCTCTTTCTTTGTAGAGACTTCCTGTTTTTTCATTTGTTTCAAGTAAGTTTATAATTTCCCATTGAAGCTTTCTTATAATGGCTGCTTTAAAATCCTTGTCAGATAATTTTGACAGTCTGGTCATTACAGTGACAGTCTGGTCATTATGGTGTTGGCATCTGTCAATTGTCTTTTCTCAATTAGCTTGAGACCAGGAAGATCTCAATGTAACTGATGATTTTTTATTGAAATATGGACATTTGGAGAATTCTTTTAAGACTCTGGATCTTATTTAAACCTTGATCTTGTTTAAACCTTATTTAAACCTTGATAATTGACAGGGATTCCCTGGTACTGCTCTAGTGAGTATAAGGGGGCACTGCCTCTGTACTTCTATGTAGATGTAGAAGTCTAGGATCTCCAGGTGGCCATCATCAACACCTGGGAATGGAAGACTTCCCTGTTATAGCTGGGTAGGGGTAGGAGCAGAAGCTCCCCACTAGGCCCCTGCTGATATTGCCCTGGTTGGGAAAAGGGACATTGTTACTGTCCCCATGTGGATGCCACTGACACCATGGAGGGGTGGCCCTATTACCACGGAGCAGGGACAGACTTCCTGACTCCTCTGACACTATCCCATCAGGCAGAGGGAGAGACACTTCATTCCCGCTGGTCGGGGTGTAAGGCCAGATACTGCTGTGGTCTCCACTGTCACCACCAAGGAGGAATGTTCATTAATGCCCGTAAGGGTAGCAGACCTGGCTCTCCACTGACTTCCTCTGACATCACCCTGGTGCAGAGTTTGGGTTGCCTTGCCATAGCCTCCCAAGGTTGTAAGTCTAGGCTTTCCCACTAAGCCTTCGCTGGTGGGGGTGGGCTGCCATTTGTTCTGTGATGCTGGCCAGAGTAGAGGAATTGTTGTCTAGATTTTCTTTCTTGCTAGGCTGTCCCTTCCCTGGTATTCTGGCTAGAGAAAGCAGGTTTTTCTTTTTTCTTTCTTTTCTTAATTTTTAATTTAAAAAAAATTTTGGTCTGTATTCCTGACATTTCTGGGTTACTGGCTTAGTTAGCTGCCAATTCCAGGACTTATGCGGCGCCAAGAGAATCCATGGGACTCAGCACTGTGTCATTCCTCAGGTGCTAAGGTCTTTAACCACTCTGCCTTCTCTTTTTCATCTCTCAGACTCTTATATTGGTTTTATATATGGAACGACTGGGCTTTTTAGTTGTATCTAGTGAGAAGAATAGGGAAAAGTACATCTATGCCATTGTTCCAGAAGAAGATGGCATGCGTAGTTTTAACAATCCCCCACCTCCCGTGAGATTCTGATCTGTGCTTCCTTGCCCCTTGCCCTTCCCTTAAGAATCACCGGACTAAAAGATATACAAAATAATTTTCTATACTTTTTTTTCCCAAGTTTAGAGTTTTAGTTCTCGGTCCGTGTCACATGTGACAGGTTTCGAGCTGTGGCAGATTTCCACTACTCATTCCTTATGGAGCTTGCAGGCAGCAAAACAGCTCATTTTGTGCACTGCTGTCACTGTTTTGCATCCATGGAATCGATGAATTGCTATTTCCTCTCCCTCTGGATCCATGCCCGTGTTTAACAAATAGCCCTCGTATTATTCAGGAGACCCGGAGAACTCATGTCTCGGAATACCTTTCAGATAGATGACTCTGTCCTGTGAATCCTGAAATTTTCACAAACCTCGCAGATAAAATTAACGTTCTTTTGTCGCGGAAAAATGGAACAATTGTAGGAAAGCTGGCTTGGCTCGGAGAGTTGAAGTCCTGGCATCTGCCCAAGTAGACTGATAAGAAATTGCAATTCAGACCCATTAGTCTCATCTGTCGTTTAATGGAGAGTTTTCTGATCCCAACTGTCTAGTTAGAAAAGCTGTCTGTATTATTAGACGACCGTGATGAAACCCTAGTCAGCTGGCAAAGAACAATTACCAAGAAATTAAGCAAATTGCTGCCTCTCGTCCGATTATGGGTAGTTGTCAGCCTTGTGTAGTTTGTAGCACGAGACAGCTTTCAGGTTCCCATAAAAATGATGGTGCTCAGAAAAGAACGGTCAAGAAAATCGCCAAGATGAGCTCACCGATCAAGCTGATTTCTGTTCAGAAAGACAGCGTGAGCCGTCTTGGAAACCGCAAAGACCATGATTTCCCTTCTATTAATGCTCATTCTCTAAATTGGCCTCAAGAGCACGTTGAACACGAGCCTCTCAAATTACGTGAGAATTTAGCCGTAGCCCTAGATTTGAAAAACAAGACCGTCAAGAATAAAATGCACGCTGTATAAAAGCACAGTGCCTAGCATTTGTCATTTTCAATGTTCATGAAATGCTCATTTTCAGTCTAAAGTTAGACCCGAGATGAAGGAACAAACTTACATAAAAATGAGCTCTTAGACAAATGTTTGTGATTAATTAATTACCCTGATATTAACACCCGTTCCCTCAACTCTGCACAGAGGAGGAGAACAGGGAAGGTAAAGCAGGCCAGAGGCAGAAGCTTGGCCAGGGTGGAATTTAACAGGTGGTTGAAGGGAGAGGGATGCAAGGAAGTGACCAGGGAGGCTGAGAAGCCTGGGTGGTGGGAGTCTCAGGGAATAGGAGCCTGGGAAGGAGGAGGGGACTCCTAGCCAGGCCTGTACATTGACCCCTGGCCTTTCCCTGTTGATGGGAAAGGTGCACACGAGGTGAAATGAAGCAGAACATGGTGGCAGGGACAGGTGTGAGGCCCAGACTGCCCCGGGAGTTAGGGTGGGTGGTAATTTTCCTCTCTTTCGCCCCTCAGTCAAATGGGAATGAGTAGGGCACTGGTGGGGATGACAATTCAGGGACACTTCAGAGAAAGGACGACAGACCATGAGATGGCCCACTATAGGTGGCCTTGATCTTAGTGATGGAGGAGAGATCCTCTCTGGGCTGTCAACCCAACGTTGATACATAGCTAGTACCCAGTTAATGTCTGTGGAACGATTCAGTGAGTGAATGACAATTAGAACCTTGACCTGGGTGGAAAATCCATCCTTTCTGCGCTTTAGTACCACCATTTTCTATCGCTATAGCCAATTAGTGAGTCCCTTAGAATAAGAACTGAATGGTAGACCCTCAGTGAATGTTTTCTCGTTGGTGGGTCAAATGAGGGGAAGAGCATAGAATTCCGAACCAACCTTATACCAGGGAGCTAAGAAACTGATCTCAGTGAATTGGGGGGGGGGGGTTATCATTTGGTTTTGATAATCAAAACATTGACCAAAAGAATGATCATTTGTTTTGTTGTAAAAGTTGCTAAGGGAAGTAAATGTGGTTCTTTTTTTTGCCTTTGGAAGTTTGGAGGTCCTGCATACAGATATCTTAGAGCTCTTACTATAGTAATCAATTGGGGCAGTATTTCTCATGTGGACCCATATTTGGCAAAATTTAGTACCAATAAGCTGGATTGTGGTTCTAAGAAGAAACATATCACTTTTTAAGAAAGCCTGTTATTTATTTATTTATTTATTTAAGATTTTATTTATTTACTTATTTGACAGAGAGGAGAGAGATCACAAGTAGGCAGAAAGGCAGGCTGAGAGAGGGGGGGAAGCAGGCTCCCCGCTGAGCAGAGAGCTTGATGCGGGGCTCGATCCCAGGATCCTGAGATCATGACCTGAGCCGAAGGCAGAGGCTTTAACCCACTGAGCCACCCAGGCACCTCTGTTATTTATTTTTTTAAGTAAGATTTTATTTATTTATTTGAGAGAGACAGAGAGAGTGAGAGAGTGCGAGAGCATGAGCAGGGATAGGGGCAGAGGGAGAGGGAGAAGCAGACTCCCTGCTGAGCAGGGAGCCCAATGAAGGGCTCAGTCCCAGGACCCTGGAATCATGACCTGAGCCCAAGGCAGACACCCAACTGGCTGAGCCACCCAGGCGCCCCGGCAGCCTGTTAGGTTTAAAAATTAGCAAGGGCTCTGTCTCAGGGCTTTCTTTTTTAAAAAAGTATAGTGACACTTGACTGCCTGAATTTTGGTATATTTGTTGCTTTAATGAAGATGTATTGAGTATCCGCCGTGCACCCATACTGGGCCAGACAGTGTTGGAAAGACAAGCTGACCCGCTTCAGATAACCTTGATCCTCACAACAGTTTCCAGATGAGGAAAGTGAGGCCCAGGGAGGCGAGCCATTTGTCCGTGTCCCCAGCAGTCCAAGGCCAGAACCATGGACAGAGTCTAGCGCTCAGACCCCCATGTTCAGCCTGCCACCCGTCGCCCTCTGCCTGCCCCCCCGGAGCTGACAGCCTGTCTAGGAAGGTGAACAAAACATGGGGACTTAAATCACAGGGGCAAAAAGTCTGTGTTAGGTCCTAAAAGAGGGGGACACGTACTCGGCGTTCCGGACTGAGTCGGGCAGGAGCATGGAGCACTGGGCCTCCCTGTCATGGTCCCGTGGCCTGGGCCGCAGACCAGGGGAGGGGAGCTTGTGGGGAGGGGAGATTCTGGGTGATTCTGGGATACCCTCGGGGCTCCACTTTCTCATTTTCATGCTGAACATTTGCCAAGTGTATTGCCTGCATTTTCAAATTTAGCCTTTGCGCCCATCCCAGGATTGACCCAATCAGTGACCCCTTTTTTCAAATGTAGTGATTTTGTGGTTTTAGAACTCAGGGGCTTCACAGAGTCAGCATTTGTCACTTCACAGTTTCTGTGGGCTAGGAATCCAGGCCTGGCTCCGCTGGGGTGCCCTGGCACAGGGTCCCTCGCAAGGCCGTCCCCAGGGTGGAAGTCTCGGCAAGCACTGTCGAACCGTAGGCAGAGTCCCAAGTGATAATGTGGTCGCTATGAAATGAGGGACGTTTAGAAAAACTTTAGAATTTTAACAACATCACCCCATGCTAAATGCTGTCCTCAGGCAACCCAGCGTGTGTTTATATGTTGCCTTCCCCCCCCCCCCGATACTCTTTTATTTTTTCATTATATAATTGAAACCATAAAATATAGTCAGGTTTATATGAAATAGGTCATTAAACTCTAGACAGTGTTTACATAAGTAAAGGGTAAAGTATTTAAGCCATTTCATTCGTTCTAGCATCAGTGCACGTTGAACAAATAGTCGATGGGAAGACAACTGTGTAAAGCTTTGTCACACCCGTGTAAGTACATGTAGTGTGTGTTTGGTTCACACAGCTCCCCCTGCTTTGAAAACACCCGGCACGCACGTCTTATAAACAAAAGTCCAGGGGACTCTGAGAGGAGGAAATCACTTACCGAGGTGCAGATCCCAAGGCCCTCAGACCCACGTTTGGATCCTAGTTGTGCCTCCGCCTAGCCAGGCGACCTTAAAACAAGTTACCCCAAGGCTCAGGTCTCTGATCTGTGAGATGATGATGTATTCATTCAACAGCCACTTACCAAACATCCGTTGTACCAGGTAGTGTCCTAGGCACTCGGAGTATATCAGCAGGAGAAAAAAAGACAGAACCCTTTCTTTCTCGGAGGAACCCTGAAACCGGTACACCAGGAGCCAGGAGGCGGGGGGGGAGACAGAGATAGGCCAAAACCATAATAAATAAGTAAATGATAAAGTACGTTAGAAGGTCATAAATGCTATGGAAAGAGAAGGTCATAAATGCTATGGAAAGAAAAAGAGGCTGAACGGAGTGAGGGGAGACAGGAGAATGGGGGGTGGTGTAAACTGCAGTTTCAAACAGGGAGCTCAAGCCCACATTTGATAACCAGAGTAACTGACTCCCCAGGATCATAATAAGGACCAAATGAGATGCTTCTAAAGGGCCAAAACCGAGTCCAGCCCTTGGTCAGTGCCTGGGAAATGCTCGTTATCATATGTCTGCTGCTGCAGTTTTTGCTATGAGCCTATTCACCCGGCCAGCATTCCTTTCTGGAGCCGCGTTCTAGCTCCTTCCTGCTGCTTGATTTACCCAGACCTCCTGGGAGCACGCGCTTGAGTCCGTCCAGGCGCAGCCAGGTAAGCCACGGTGTACTTCTCAAGGTGCCATTTCACTCCCCAATGTCGCTCTGAGTCCAGAGACCTGGGTTCCAGGATCCCTTCTGCCCCCTGCCCCCCCACACCTGAGCTGGGCAGCCTTGGGCACTGCCCCCTCACCCCCCGCCCCAGCCAAGTGCAGGTTCCTCGTGTGTAAAGCAGCGTGCACAGTGCCTGCCTCCACTGAGCTCCTGTGGGGAGGGAAGAGCAGTGTGGGAGCACCCAGAGCTGTGTACAGACCCCTCCCATCTGCCTCCATTTTCCCTGGTGCTCCCCCGCCTCCCGCCACCGCCACCCGAGGTCCCCTTTAGGGACATCCAGGTGAGGATTTAGACATCTTCATCCTCACCCTGTTACCCTGAAGTCTCAGGGGAGGGCCAGGTCACCCTCCTCGGTTCCCCCCCTCCAGGAAGCATTTCTCCTCTGGGCAGAGAATCGAGCTCTCAGAAAGTTGGGTGTTTTTTTTTAAGCAGCTGGCCACAGAGCGTAGGTAGTCACCCAGTCAGGGTGCTGTGTGTGAGGAGGTGGGTTTCGAGTGGGTTTCGATTTTATTTCTTACTGTTTCCTGACTGCGTTTGTCTTGGCAAGACAGCGAGAGCGAGGACTCGGCGTGAGAAGGGGTGGGTCTGTGCCGGGCGGGGTGGGCAGCCAGGCCGCCTGCTGGAGGGATCCCTTTCAGCCCAGGGCACCGGGACCTTGTTAGAAATGGCACAGCCACTCAGTTGTGCTCTTGGCTCCTGTCGAAGCCCGACTGAGTTCTGTGAAGACCCGAGGGCAGGACCAGATCCTGCCGCTGATGGAGTATCTGGGAGGGAGATGTATTTGGGGGGAACCTCTTTGCAGTGGTTCTCAGCCCCGGCTGCTGGTGACACTTCCAGGGGCGGGGTGAGACCCAGGCACCAGGAACTTCTACAGCTCAGCTCCGAGGTGCCACCAAGTTTGAGAGCCAGTGCTAAGTTTAGAGGACTTAGTGTGGGGGTGGCTGTCAATGTCCCATTCCGGCAGATTTTCTCCCTCTTCCTTCCAACACAGCTGTGGACTAGAACCTTGAACCAGGCCTAGTGAGGAACATCTGACGCTGCCTGGATTTTTTTTTTTTTTTTTGTCTTCAGCTGCGTAACATGAATCTTGAGGTCGACTTCTCTGTCCTTTGAGCTATGCCATGTTCTCAGAGTCCCTTCCCTCTAGGATTGGAGAACCCGAGATGCAATGAAAGACAAGGTCATTACCATATGTTTCCTTTGGATCCGATGCTGTAAGGAACAGATGACAAAAATACACAGTACAGAAGATCAGTTTTTAAAAAGGGACGTAAGCTCCTCTCTCCTCTGTTTCCAGTCTTCATTGTTTTGAAGGCAGGAGGCTCACGGTGAGACTGGGGAGCGGTGGCGGATGTCTTGCCATTGGAAACGGACGCTTGGCAATTGCTCACCTTTCGGACCGTGTTTATCTCCTAGTGTTCGGGGCTGTCAGACGGCTGGCTTACTAAACATGTGATCTTGGGTTGTTGTCTTACTGTGTTTGGTCCTGTCAGCGGACCTGGATATGGCGAGGCGGTAAGGGAAATTAAATGCATGATGTCTATGAGTGATGTTAGCTGCTCTGTGATCTGGGACCGGTCTCTGTCAGAGATGCCAGGGAACCAAGGAAGAAAAAAGACCCATCTAAACCCTGCCAGAGCAGAGAGGGGTTGGCGAGGTGACTGACCTGACTCTCCCTGCCCGAGTGCGTACGTGTTGGGGGGAGAGGACACCAGAGGGGACAGACGGAACAGCCTTGTGTGGAGGTTTCTGGATCTAGATCATGTGTATGGTTTTTCCCTCATAAACACCATCTCTTGGTAGTGAGAAGGCCAGTATTTGGGAAGGGATGGTGATGCTAAGTGACCCTGAGTTAGGTCCTTTGCTCTCCCTTTCACCTTGTCCCAGTGGCCCGCCTCTGAGCATGTGACAAGGAAGCCGGCCTCGCTGCTCCGTGACACACTATGCGCCCAGCCAAGGGAAGTAGCCTGATGACCCCTCCTACGGGGCCACCACGTGCTCTGGACATTATTTTGTCCTTACAACAGCCGCTCAGATGGGATTCATTACCCCTGTTTTCTAGATGGGGACACTTGGCTAGGGCCACAAAGCTGACGATGATATGAGGACTTGAACTCGAGACGGTTGACCCCAAAGCGGAATGTCTTTCCTGTAGATTGCGCTGGCCCCAGAGTCTTCGTGGACTGAGGAGTGTGTAAGCCTGACAAGGCCTCACTGAGGTGCCCAGAAGGGGACCGACTGCCCCAATTCTTCCTTCACAGTCCAAATGCTTTTTCCTATCAGGGACGGTAAAGTTGGCTCAGCCTCCTTAGGCTTTGTCATGGCGGAATGGGTGTACGGTGGGAACTCATGGCAAGGCTGGCTCAGCCTTGAACTTGAACTTGAACTTGAACTTGAGCAGTCAGTGAGGTATAAATGGCGGACCTCAGAGGATGATTGTTGAGCCTCACTTGTGTTCCGAGGGAGCTCACCTTCTGCGTTTGGCTGTGAATGTGCAGAGTATTTTTAATGCTAAAAACCTGGCATCGTAAAATGTAGAATTGCTGGGCGGAGGGACGGCGCTGGTGGAGATCCCAGATTTATAAATTTAGTCCCTTGACAGCTAGGTTGTGCTTTCTGGAGTTCAGGGGGAATTGCCGTTGCCCTTGGAGCTATAACTTTGAATTGCTTGGTTTTGTTTTAAAAACAAGTGACAGCGACGTGGGCGTTGGTTTCTTTGGAAAGCAGGGGACTGAAGAGGTATTTGGAAGACAGTGCCCATCCTTTGCTTGACTTCTCTGGTGGTCTCATGGAGAGGACTTACCGGGGGCGCTACCCCGCAGCTTGTGGGCAGCCATAGGCAACAGGGCCAGGACACAGGGTTTCTCCCCACCCCCACCGCTGGGCCTGGAGGGCACCAGATTCCAACAGATGCTATCTAAACTCTGAGCACTGCTCAGCGGGGAGCCTGCTTCTCCCTCTCCCTCTGCCGCTCCCCCTGCGTCTGCTCTCTCTCTCTCTCTCTGACAAATAAATAAAAACCTTTAAAAAAGAAATAAAAAGATCAAAATCCTTCCAGCAGGGTTTCTCCCCTTGCCCCTGGTGACATCTGGGGCTAGATAGTTTTCTGGTCTAGGGGCTGTCTTGTGCACTGTGGGGTAGCCACACCACTGCGTAGTGACAGAAAGGTCTTCGGGCATTAGATGCCCCTGGGGGGAGGACACTGTGCGTTGAGAATACTTTTCTTAGGGAAAGGAAAGAGGAAGGGCTCACGCGACCTCCCCCCCCCCGCCCCCCACCAAAGACCTTTGTCCACAGCACTGGATTTTGAGTAAATAGTTCCCCAGACATGGAATTTCTAGTCACTTGACAAACGTTTCAGCTTTTAAGTGGTTTAATTCCAGAAAGATGTCTTTGATGGTTTGTACGGAGATGAGGCATTAGAAGACCAGAAATAGCTATTGGGGTTTTGGGGAGTTTTTCAAAGTTAGCAAATCAAGAGAGGTTCCAGAAGGGCTCTGTGACCTTTTCAGGAAATGCATTTCTGAGCAGGGTCGATCTCCGACCACGTTTATGGTTCTTGTGGGACTGGCCCCTGGGGAGCCTGGGGAGTGTCTGCTCCGGCATCTCTTCACGGGGGGGGGGGGGGGGGGGGGGGGGGGGACGGGACATGAAGGGCGCTGGCTGGGCCCTGTGTGCCCCAGATGGAGGAGGGGGGCAGGTCCTGTCCTCCGGGCACCGCCCCCCTCCTCTGGGCAGGCGGCTGCCCCACTGCAGCCTGCGGGCAGGTGACTGAACTGACATCCAAATCAAACCCTCCAAACCCTCCGGAGTGGATAATGGTCCCCCTCGGATCAGTGGTTTTCAAACTGTGCTCTTTTAGCAGCTGATGTTACTTTTCCTTCAGACGATACATATAGAAACCCAATGTAAATAAAATGGGTCAGAGCCAAGTTTGAGGCCAGGGTTCAAGATGGGGGCCCACGGTCCCCCATCCCTCACCTCCCCCTCGCCTCCCCTCGCTTCCGAGGAGAAGACACTTCGCATTATACGTCTGACTGAAAGTAGGCTAATGCTTGGTTGGGTAACGATCTTTCGTTTTTCTTTTTTTCCTGACTGGATCTTTTTTTTTTTTTTCTATTTTAGGTTAAAGTGTTTTTCAAAACCATAAACCAAGATGGAGATAATAATGCCTTCCATTACTGTTTAATTTTTCTTCTCATTACAGAGACTGATTCAAGGGCCGAGAACATACACACCTACATACATATAGAATATATGTATTCTAAATAATATATTAGATATATAGTATATATAATGTATATATTATATTATAATATATGAGTATATAGATATATAATTATATAGAGAGCTATATAGATTTATAATCATATATCTATATACTCATATTTGCATATATTATATATTTATATATGTATTTATATGTTTATTATAATATGTTATATAAATAAACATGTAAAATAATATATGTAATACATTATAATACAGTATATTAATTATAATTAAATATATAGAAAATAGAGAACAGAGAACTCCCCACCCCTCCATGTAACAATTGTCTGATTTTGGTCATATTTGCTTCACGTGTTTCCTTAAACTTTTAATGGATGAGTTTTAAACAACATTCACAATAATAAGGTCTGGGAATATTTTTACCTGATTCCCCCTCCCCCCAACCATTGCTCCAGTTCATCTTATGAACCGACGTGATTTGAATTTAATTTGTGAAACCTATGTGAGAGATGATACCAATTTGATTCAACATGCAAGCTTTTTTTTTTAACTTATTTTTTTAAAATTCAATTAGTTGACATATAACAACATGCAAGCATATTTATATCCATTGAGATTTCAGGAGCTCCTCAGCCTGAGCAAAACAAAACATATAGAGGATAGTTCCTGCCCTAGATTTTGTTAGAAAATGGGGGTTCTTAAGTGGCCTCTCTGAATACCTGGGCAAAATGTGTTCTGTCCCGTGCCTGCAAGGGCTGGGGGTGAGTGGTTAGCCGATAGAGAATAGATAAGGACATCTCAGAAGATGAACTTGGGGGCACTTGTGTGGCTCAGTCGTTGGGTGACTGCCTTTGGCTCCGGTCATGATCCCAGGGTCCTAGAATTGATCCCGCATTGGGCTCCGTGCTCCCTGGGGAGTCTGCTTCTCCCTCTCCCACTCCCCTGCTTACGTTCCCTCTCTCACTGTCAAATAAATAAATAAAATCTTTTTTTAAAAAAAGGTGACCTTGGAGGTTTGGGAGAACAAACCCACCCATTAGGTGCTGGTCCCGTTCTTGAGCTGGCAAAGTGCTTGGTGCGTGACGCCCTGGCAGACCTGGGGGCCTGGGGCCTGGGGAGCTGTGTCCTGCACCTCTCTGCTCTGACATTGCCTGGGGCCGGCCCGCCTGGGGACAGCTCCCATGGGAGCCAAGCTGTTAGACTGGTGGGCTATTCATTACCTGCCTTGCAACAGGAGGAGTGGAGCCAGTGATCAGAGTTGAATTCCTTGTTTTCTTGGAGATTGCTCGCTGTTTTTACAAAACGGTGCACAAAAGGGCCCAAGAATCTTACGTAAGAAAAATAGCCCAATGAGGGCCCCAGTTTACCTGACACCTTACCCAGTTCCTGTCCCAGTTCCTTGCCCTCCCAAACCGAGTTCTCAGCTCTCTCTTCATTGATTCACCCAAAGGAAGATTGAGTTGTTTGCACTTTGGATAGAAGTACACCTTATGGGGCGCCTGGCTGCCTTCAGCTCAGGTCATGATCTCAGGGTCCTGGGATCGAGCCCTGCATCAGGCTCTCTACTCAGCAGGAAGCCTGCTTGCTTGTCACTCCCTCTGTCTGTCTCTCTGCCTACTTGTGATCTCTCTCTGTCAAATAAATTAATAAAATCTTTAAAAAAGAAGAAGAAGAAGTACTCCTTATATCCATAGTCCATTCCACATGGAACCATTTAGAATGGTCCCTGCCCTACAGTCATTTCTATGTTAGCTGGTTTTTGAAGTTAAGGACCAGTGTGACAGCGTAGACATTTTCTGCCTACTTGACCTCATCAATTTAGAGATTGGTTCATCAGTAGCTTGTTTTTAACGATTCTATAGTAAATGTGTTGTCAGGACAAGAAACAAATTTTTGGAACCTTAGGTTTAGGCTTGGAAATACAAGCCAGGTGATTTCTCCCTGAGTTTAAATTTTAATAATGGTTTTAATGGGTCTTCCTAACCAGGCAACAGCCTGATCCCCCTAATGGAATAAATGGAATATAAATAAGTCTAAAAGAGCTTCTAGGCCCCAGTTACACGTAGAAACACGAGGTTTGTTTTCAAATGAGTGTCCTACTGAAACAGGCAAATGTTCCTCTTGAATTTTGTGATGGCTTTCAAAATGAACCACATTTGTGAATTAGCATCACGACCCCCAAAATACATGTTGACAAAGATGGTAACGCCCAATTTCATACAGTGTCATTCACCCGTTACTTGCAGTGGCCTCCAGGGAGAGGTGTGCAGAGGACAGTGAGTTTCTTTACCGTTAAACTGACTGCGGGAAAGGTAGGGGTGGCATTTCAGTAATAGCTCTCTTCCCAGAATGAATTGCGTCTTCCCTCACTTTACGAATTGGCAGAAGATATTATAGAGGTTGGTAAATATTTTTGCAGTGTGATTGCTTTTTAAAATTGAATCTCAAAGCCAGTGCATGCATTGGCGGTGGGGTGAGGAGGAGTGTTTACAATGGCCTGTGAGTAATTTCCCCCCCCTTCTTTGGCAGGAAATAACGACATGTTTACCAGATTACTACAAATGGACTCAGTACCTCTTTATCAAGCTCTACGAAGCTGGGCTGGCCTATCAGAAGGAGGTAAGTTAAAGTTAGCTGCACCGTACAGTTTTTTAAAATCTCTGTCTTAGTAGAGCACATCATGGTTAACTAAGCTACAAATGCTGCACCGAAGCAGTGGAGATGAGCCCTACCTCAAATTCATGAATTCAGTCACGGCAGACCCAGAAAATAACTACTGCCTGGCTGAGTGTGGTGCCTCTAGGTCAGGCCCGGGGCTTCCATCCCCCTTGAATTCCACCACCAAGTGTCTCGTGCCCATCCTGACTGCAGGGAGGGAGCAGAGGAAGAGAGGAAGTTTCTCTAATCCCAGCTCAACTCCCTCTCTCAGCTGTGTGCAGCCCGGGTGACTTAACTCCAGGAATTGTGGTTTTTTTCATCTACTAAATGGGTGGTAGCATCTCCCTTACATGGCCTGCGAGAAGATTCAAGATGCTATTTAAAGAACAACTCCCCTAGCGGCACGTGGGTGGCTCAGTCGGTTAGGCGTCTGCCTTCGGCTCAGGTCATGATCTCGGGATCCTTGGGCTCCCTGCTCGGCGGGGAGTCTGCTTCTCCCTCTGCCCCTCCCCATCCCCTGCTCATTCTCTTTCTGTCTCGCAAATAAATAAACAAAATCTTTAAAAGAAAATTATAACCAGTAAATGCAGAAGGCTCAATTTGAATTTCAGAATAAAACCAAAATGTCGTAAACCTTGACAACATAAAAATCGTATGGCTGATGACGATCAGGAGGTGGGATTGGGGAAGAAAAGTAAAGCAAGTGTGAGGCGATCCCTTTATCTTCATAACAAGGCGGCAGAGATGAACTAGAGGGGTACACATCTGTTTTGTTTTAATAGTTAGAAAGGTAGCTATTAAAACTTAAGATAACAAAGCCCCCCCCCCCAAAACTAGTGGAGGGGTCAGGGGTAGAAAGAAGGCTATATGATCAGGCTGAATATCTCCTATTCCACGACAGAAGATCAGTAAAACAGTCTAAAAGTAATGTGCCAAAATCAGTGTGATTTACTAAAGTTATAGTGGTAAACACCGAGAGAACTAACAGGCAGAAGCAGCTCCAAGTGGGGGCATTTTTTAATAACCATTTCAGATTATTTATGAATGTTCTTTTTTGATACTACACCAAAACTCAGCAAGTGGTGGTTTTTCAAAGTTAGCTGCGGTATTAAATCTGAAACATCAGGGAACTTTTATACTCTGCTACATTGAAATGCATTGGTCTGTCTTGCACTTTGAATGGATTTTTTTTTTTTTTTTAACCCATGCATCATCTTGTACCATCGTGCATCGGTCCCTTGGAAAATCCCCGTCTAGTGAGTTATGCAGATCTTCCAAATGTTGCCATGTTTCATCTCAGAATACCATCAGAAGAGCTTTTCAAGTGGTGGGAAGCTGTGAAGTTCATGGTGGGCGGATGCGAGTTTTTCTAAAATTCTGATTTTTTTTTTTTTTTTCACTTCAAAGTTCAAATTTTATCACTGGCAACAGTGATAAACTGGCATCGGTTGTTTCCCTCGGAGCAGCGGGCTCACACTGTTTATTTCTGCGAACGTGTTCGCCACGTTCCTGAGTCTTAGTCACCAGAGTTTGTCATCAGTCATTCTTTCGCATAAAAGCAGTTATGTAGAAAACACACACACACACACACACACACACACACACACACACACACAAAAAGCTGGCTAATCCCGCTCACCACTCAAACAGTCGCGTTTGTGCTTTTTCTCGAGACAGCTGTCCCTGTCCGTGGTGTGGCAGCACATGGGCCTACGTCCCATTTCATCATAGAAAATACGATGAGGACATGTGCTCAAGTGTTAA
>CM053603.1:10704745-10737865 GCA_028646535.1 Procyon lotor
GCCCCTCCCCTCCATGCATGCCCTTGGGGAGCACAGTGCCTTTTCCCTCACTGACAACAACTTGTGTTCATTTCCTATAGTTGCTTCTGTAACCAATGACCACAAAACAGGGTCTTCTGAAAACAACACAAATTGATTGTTTTATGTTCTGGAGGTCAGAAGGCCATGAAATGGGTCTCGCTGGGATAAAAAGATGCCAGTCGGGCCGCCTTCCTCCTGGAGACTGTAGAGGAGAATCTGATTGTTTGCCTTTTCCAGCTGCTGGAAGCTGCCCACATTCCTTGACTTTTGACCCCACTTCCCTCTCCCACCCCTAATCTTCAAAGCCAGAGCCTCACATCTTGCAGTCTCTCTGTCCTGTGCTTCTACCATCCCATCTCCTTCTGACTCCCTTGCCTTCCCCTTTCTCTGGAAGAGTCTCTGACATGACTTTGGGCCCACCTGTATAATCCAATCTCGAGATCCTTCATTTGATAATATCGTCCAAGACCCTTTCGCCATGTAGGTAACATGTTCACCAGTTTCGGGGACCAGGACACAGACATCTTTGGGGTGTGATTATTCTGCCTGCCATAAGCCTCTTCTCCCTGATTCCCTGAGGATTAACCAGGTCAGTGCTTGTGAAGAACCTGGAATGCCTGGCATACAGCTGGTGCTCTATAAATGCCTGCCTGAGCCTGTCCGTGGAGTTACTTGGAGTCGTGGTTCGCTGAAATTGGAAAAAACCCCTAAAGCTTCCTGGCTAATTCTAAGGCACCCCATCCATGTCCAGGTATTAGGGAAGAATAAGGTAGTTTATTCTCTGGATTTCATTTAGAAAGGTAGTGTTTTTGTTGCTGGTTGTTGCCTGAAAGGTGTTTGGTGTATTAATGTTTTTTGGAATCCACCCAGCCGTGATCTTAAGAAAAAAGTCCTAAATAGAATGCAGAAATGCACACTTGGTATGTTGTTTAAAGATCTGCGTTAGCCCTATCCAAGGTATTACATTCCACGTAGATCTCCTTTTACTGGGTAGCTATTTCCAAATTGGCTTTAAAACATAAAACGACTCGATGTCAGTCTGTATTCCGTTCACAGGGTTTACTTCAAAATGCAAACTTTTGAAATTAACATCAGGAAGTTAATTGACTCTAGAAAGACTGCAGGTAATATGCTCTGCGAAGCGATTTAAGCCAAAAATGACCCACCTATTAATAATGCCTTTCCTCTAACAGCATGGTCATAACTTTTTTTTTTAAATAGGAGATAGCCTCAACCCTTAAATTCAGTTCTGGTATAAGCTGTCTAAACGAACTTAGATTTGGGGAGAGTATTTTAGCAGAGCATTACCAAACATGGCCCGAGTGTCTTTTGTCCGTGACTAATGCCGTCCATCAAAATGCTCATTTCCTTTGCAAACGGCATCTCCTCTTGCTCTCATGAAACAATAGTATTTTCAGCCGAAACTATGAATATAAAGACATCTACTTGGCAGAACGTTAATTTCACCTCTCTGGTTTAAAAAAAAAAAAAAATGAGAGGCACCTGGGTGGCTCAGTGGGTTAAAGCCTCTGCCTTTGGCTCGGGTCATGATCTCAGGGTCCTGGGATTGAGCCCCACATGGGAGCCTGCTTCCCCCTCTTTCTCTGCCTGCCTCTCTGTCTACTTGTGATCTCGCTCTCTGTCAAATAAATAAATAAAATCTTTTTAAAAAATGACATAGGGGTAGTTCGTGGGGAGGGTGCTGTGTTCTGCTTGAGCATTGGGAATCTCTGAGTTTGCCTTTGGGCTCCTGCAGGATTTCAGAGGCAGCTGGAGATAGAGCTAATGCACTCACCCGAGTGAGCCAGGTTTGCTGCCTGCTGGGAGCAGAGCTGGGACCACACGGGGTGCGTACAGGGCAGCCTCTCCTGCTCTGCCCCCTCGTGGCGTTGGAAGGTAGTAGCAGTAAATAACCAGTTGCCTTGGAAACCCTCCCCTCTGGACTCAGTCCAAACTCGGGCCCATCCTGGATGGAACGGAATGAAGTGGATTTTGAGAGTTTGATTTTTTTAAATAAGGTCTATGTGATGTTCCTTAATGCGGAGTGGTTTTGTCAGGAAAATAGCTAATGGACCTTGAGAAAATCAGTACCCTAAAAGCATCCTTCTGAAACCTGCAACAGCCTCACAGAATGCTCGGGAAAGGTTTTTCATCGTATAGAGGGAGAGCTGGAGGAGAAAGAAGCCAGGAAAACGATGGAGAGTAGCCAAAGGCCTGCGGAGTGAGGCGCTGGCCAGGAGACGGAAGCATGGTAATGGAAGTGTGCTCTAGAAGGGGCCGGCGCCCCGGGTAATGGGTGAGGCCCAGGGAAGGAGGACCCACATGAAAGGAGAGGCTGAGATGAAGCAGGAGGTTTGCAACACGAGGCTTTCTGGGCCAGTAGGTGCCACACGGCTGCTGCGTCACAGAGAGAATTGATAAGTGAGAATTCAAGACGAAAACACCCTGAGAATCCCCAGTGGAGCCCAAGAGTCGCCCACACCTCTGAGAACCTACAGGCCAAGAAGGGAAGGGGAGGAAGGAGGCAGAAACGATGGGGGACCCAGGGTCACCCTCGTCGACATGGCCGATGGAGGTTTATGATTGTGTCACTGGGCGCGTTTCTCAAAGGCTTTCTGAACGCTTCCCACAAATCACTCAAACACACACAAAATAAGAATCCTGGCATTTAAACCTTGATCTGCTGGGGAAATTCTCTTGTTTGGAACAGCTCCTTCTGTGATGTTGCCAGATAACTTAAGTGAGAGAAGCAGTGGGCAGAATCTCCCAGAGTTCAGTGTGTTTGCAGGTGTTTTCTTGGTTTCATGGATCGATTTAATCATTTAGTGATTTAAGGTTGGTTTCGAAATACCAACACAGGCCGTGTTTTACAGAAGAGGCTAGTTAACTCTCAGGGAGCACAGAGGTGGCTTCGGTAGGTGTTGGCAAACAAAGTCAACCAGGAAAGGAAAGGAAATGACCGTAGTCAGTCACGTCCAGAAATGATATTAAATGTAGCAAGACTGCGCTTGAGTAGAAATCAGGGTGTCTGTCAAAGTCAATGTTAAAAACGTAAAAATCCAGGAATGCCGATAAGAGAAGACCCTGGTCTCAAGGGAGGCTGTATGGTAGAGACTTTTATAAGAACGGAGACCCGAGAAAAGGGATTTGGGAAGCAGGTCCTGGGGGGCTTCACGAGGCTGTGCACGCTACACACCCAGGACCCCAGTGGCCCTGCACTTGGCCCACCCCCTGGATTAACCACGTGTAGAGAGGCCACACCTGGACCCTGCAGGTCTGGGGATGGCCCAGACCGTGGTCCTGGGAAGAATCGCCAATGGGTTCTCCCAGCTGATACGTCTTTGATTTGAAATGCTATTTCCTTTGCTGTTTTTCCTCTCCCCCCAAGACTTTGGGGGGGGGGCAAGATTGGTTCTGTGTTTTGCTTTTATTTGTCTTTCATTCAGTGCCAGGGTTTTATTATAACGTATAAATCTCTTCGGAGCACATCTCCCTCTTTGTATTTCGTAACCTAGAAGCCTGTGAGATGCCTGGCCGTGTGGGAAATGCTGATAAGAAAATAAAGTCTCGTTTGTTTTTTCAGTCTGCTTTGCTGTTTGCTTCTCCCATATCCACTGAGGTTTCCTCCCTCCCTCCCTCCCTCCCTCCCTCCCTCCCTTCCTTCCTTTCTTCCTTCCTTCCTTCCTCTCTTCCTTCTCTATACATTTTTTTTTTAATTTTTTTAAAGATTTTATTTATTTGACAGAGAGAAACACAGCAAGAGAGGGAACACAAACAGAGGGAATGGTAGCAGGAGAAGCAGGCTTCCTGCCAAGCAGGGAGCCCGATGCGGGGCTCGATCCCAGGACCCTGGGATCATGACCTGAGCCGAAGGCAGACGCTTAACGACTGAGCCACCCAGGCGCCCCACTCTATACATTTTTAATTGTACATCTTTTTGGGGGGAATGTGGGCTCTTGAAAGACCTTTCCATGTTCCTAAATAATACTTGGCCCTTTCATTTTATCTTTTATTTTGTTTTTTTAAAGATTTATTTATTTAAGAGAGAGGGGGAAAATGTGAGTGGGGAGGGGCAGAGGGCGAGAGGGAGTTCTCAAGCAGACTGCCCGCCGAGTACGGAGCCCTACCATGAGATCGTGACCTGAGCCGAAACCCAGAGTCAACACTCAACCAGTGGTGCCACCCAGGCACCCCCTTATCTTTTATTTGAAACGTAGCCCCTCCCTGTAACCCAAATACAGGTGATGATAATAGAGAAGTAAGTCATCCTTAGTTTATTAACCTCAAGTTTTTAGATTTGGATACTATTTTTTTTTTTTAAGATTTTATTTATTTACTTGAGAGAGATTGGGAGCACCAACAGGAGCAGCAGGCAGAGGGAGAGGGAGGAGCAGGCTCCTCGCCGAGCAGGGAGCCCGATGTGGGACTCGATCCTAGGACCCTGGGATCATGACCCGAGCTGAAGGCAGCTGCCCAACTGACTGAGCTACCTAGGCATCTCAGATCTAGGAAACATTTGTCTTAGATTTTGTCTCTCTGTATTTGTAGATTTAAGGTTTTCAGAGACTGTGGAACAAGACGGAAAAGATGGTTCAGTGCAGACCTTGTCCCCCTGCCCCCTGCCTCTCTGTTTTGCAGGCTTCAGTTTTTCAGTGGCTTGCACTAGGTTTTAGTTGTAAAAACACAAGCTGTAGATAGGTTAGTCTGTCCTCCACTCCTAATTTTTAGATGCGTCTCTAGATTAATCATAGTCTTGGCAGGAAATAAAGAACACACCCGAAAGCAGTTATTGAAGACAATGTGACGAAAGGACTGATTTTGTGTAGAGTTTAGGGAAACCCACAAGGAGTGGTCAGACACCTGGCGCTGGCCACAGAGGGAGACGTCGGCCAGCTCAGACTGAAGGCGCTGTTGTTGGACCTGGGAGCAGTGGAAGCAGAGGCCTGGGTGACAGAGGCTGCGCTGCCTTTGCGACTGCCAGACACGGCCCGACTGGGAGGATGCCAGGGTGCCTCTCACTGGTTGAGTGTGGGCGGAGGCCAGGTGTCTCCGTGAGCACACGTGCAGAGAACAGCTTCCTACGGTGCAGACGGGGTGGAAAGAGGATTTGGAAGAGCAAATGGACAATGTTTGGCATCATCTCTTCTTAGAATTGCTTGGTAAAATTTTATTTACCCAAAAAAAAAATTTTTTTTTAAAGATTTTATTTATTTATTTGACAGAGAGAGATCCCAAGCAGGCAGAGAGGCAGGCAGAGAGAGAGAGGGAGAAGCAGGCTCCCCACTGAACAGAGAGCCCGATGCGGGGCTCGATCCCAGGACCCTGAGATCATAACCTGAGTCGAAGGCAGAGGCTTTAACCCACTGAGCCACCCAGGCGCCCCATTACCCAAAAATTTTTAAAGATTTATTTATTTGAGAGAGAGCACACGCGTTCCTGAGTGGGAGGAGGGGCAGAGGAAGAGAGAGAATCTTCAAGCAGACTCCCCGCTGAGTGCAGAGCCCAACCTGGGGCTCAATCCCATGACCCCGAGATCAGGACCTGAGCGAAATCAAGATTCGGCTACTCAACCGACTGAGTCACCCAGGAACCCCATATTTAAAAAAAATTTTTTTAGAAATAGCGACTATCAAGTCAGGATATTTCAGTGCCTGGACACATCTCCTTCTTTGGATTCATTGTATCCGTTTGTATTCATTGACTTCTTTGTCCTAAGTTTTACCTTAACGTAAGAGAGGAATGATTATGGACCCCAGAGCTAATTCTTTTCGATGACTACAGAGAGGAATTAGAATTCTGCAAAGAAGCTTCATGACGGTTAAGACCATTATAGTTCAGTCAGTGGGACATGTCCATGGGGATAGATCTCAGAATATCACTGCCTTTCGGGGACAGACCCTGATTTGGGAGAAGGCGCAACAGAATCTTTCGGGGTGCTGGGAATGTTCTGTATCTTGTTAATGAGCAAGGATAAAAACTCGTTCAGTTGTATACCTCTGATTGATCCACATTACTCTCTGTATGTTCTACCTTAATTTAAACAGGAGTTTTCAGGGGTGCCTGGGTGGCTCAGTCGGTTAAGCTTCCGACTCTTGATTTCAGCTCATGATCTTGGGGTGGTGAGATCGAGCCCTGCGTGGGGCTCCACGCTCAACCAGGAGTCTGCTTGGGGTCCTGCCTCTGCAGAATCCTCTGCCTCCCCGCTCCCACACTCACACACTCTCTCTCTCAAATCAGTCCATCTTAAAAACAAAAACAGAAGTTTTTACATGTTGCAAAATTTTTATAGTTTCGAGAGACCTGAGTTCCTGCCCATTCTCCCACTTTCTAACTACGTGGCCTTAGACAAGTTATCTAATCTCTCTATTCCTCAACTTCCTCCTCTGTAACATTGGGGTAGTAATATTCTTGCCTCCACCGGCTGGCCTGGCTGGTGAACTCACGAGCATGGGTGGTGGTGCTACACGAGGGGCAATTCTTTTGCTAACACCACAGGGGTCTCTGGCCCCATAAATGAAGTTTGATAGTAATTCTTGCTACGAGTGATAGTAATAATCATAATAATATCCTTACCTCTTCATGTGGTTGTGAAGGCTTAGAAGAGCATACCTTAGCACAGCGTCTGGTGTGTGCTAATCACTCAGTAGATGTTAGCTATTTATATTCAAATAAATATATTTGTTTCCCCTAAAATAACCTGATTTCGCTAAATTCCTTTTGTTTTGTTTTGTTTTTTTTTTCCTTTTCCTCTGTTTACTAAAATCCCTAATCCTGCAAGGTCATCCTCTCACACCAGAAGATACCAAACTTAATTAGGCACATGCTCACGGGCTCCCTCCCAAGCCTGCTCAAAGGTGAAAGCACAGAGGTAGTTCGTGTGTTCTGTTCTTTTTTTTTTTTTTTTTAGATTTTTATTTATTTATCTGACAGAGACACAGTGAGAAAGGGAACACAAGCAGGGAGAGTGGGAGAGGGAGAAGCAGGCCTCCTGCAGAGCAGAGAGCCTGACATGGGGCTCGATCCCGGGACCCTGGGATCATGACCTGAGCTGAAGACAGACGCTTCTAATGACTGAGCCACTGAGGCACCTCGTGTTCTGTTCTTTTTCACAATGTGCTGGTAGTTTGCTTGCCCGGCAGTCCTCCCAGGGAGGTGCCCTCAAGTCTCAGAGCGGAGATCCTAGTCTTGCAGACTCACTCACACGCAAGGAACTCGAGATGACCCTATTGCGTACGCTCACCAGACGGCATCATTTCGTTCTGTGAATTTTAACAGGCCTTGGTTAACTGGGACCCGGTGGATCAAACAGTGCTTGCCAATGAGCAGGTGGATGAACATGGCTGTTCGTGGCGTTCTGGAGCAAAGGTGGAGCAGAAGTACCTCCGACAGTGGTTTATTAAGACAACTGCTTATGCAAAGGTGAGTGTCTGCCCAGTGCTCCCCTTCCCCTAATAATGGCGTCTGTGCTGAGAGGCAGCACCAAGGTCTTCTGGGTATTGGGGAGCCTCACTGTTGGGAGTAAACTCCAGGAAGGGCTCTTGGAGTCATGGGTGTGTAGACCTGGAAGCATGTGAGCCTCAGGGTCGCTCACTGGGAGGGTGATGGCTTTGGGTGTTTTAGAGGTAAGTCAAGAATGGCACCCTGAGGGGCACCTGGGTGGCTCAGTCGTTAAGCGTCTGCCTTCGGCTCAGGTCATGATCCCAGGGTCCTGGGATCGAGCCCCGCATCGGGCTCTCTGCTCGGCAGGAAGCCTGCTTCTCCCGCTACCATTCCCTCTGCTTGTGTTCCCTCTCTCGCTGTGTTTTTGTCAGATAAATAAAATCTTTAAAAAAAAAAAAGAATGGTACCCTGAGGGTCACTGTTGGACATTGTTTGCTGGCCTTTCCGCACACTCAACCATTGGGCTGCCATAGAGGCCAAACAACGTTCAGCTTTATTTGCAGTTATATCAGCAATAAAGCTAGAAAGGAGAAAAGTATCTTCCTCTGTATAGTACTAGCAAAACCTCCAGCAAGATAGCAGGACATTTCAGAGGGTCCAGAGAAGACCATCTAAAAGGAGTGAAGAGAGGCTCCTGGGTGGCTCAGTCGGTTAAGCATCTGCCTTTGGCTCAGGTCATGATCTCGGGGTGTTGGGATCAAGCCCTGCATCAGGCTCCTTGCTCAGTGGGGAGTCTGCTTCTCTCTCTCCTACCCCCCCACTTTTGTGTTCTCTCTCTGTCTCAAATAAATAAATAAATAAAATCTTATTTTATAATAAAATTAAATAGAAGGAGTGACAGGATAGTTGGTCTCCATGAAGGAAGATCAGAGTGAGGAACTAAACCAGGAGCCAAAGCTCTGATTTTAACTCGTGTCCCTAATAGTGTAAACCAGTGTGAGTCAAGAGGCTCAGTTTTCTCATCAGTAAAAGGAGAGCGTGGGATCAAGTGGTTTTTAAGGTACCTTCTAGCTCTTTCTGTTTTCAGGGATTGAAGGCAAAGCCAGCCGTTGAAAGAGGAGGCTTGCTTATTAAATCACCAATAGCCTGAGCAGCACAACGTGTTCAGGGTATGCCAGAACCACTCTCTGCCAAATACCCCCTGAGCTTACCAAGTTTCAGGCTGTGGAATTGAGGAAAATGGCTAGAGCCAATCAGGGACACTTCTCATGGCAATTTGATGAGCCCCATAGTTTTTTGCTTAAGACTGGACATAAACAAGACATGAAAAGGTAAGGACATCTTGAAAGGCCAGTGACTGCGTGCCATGGTAGTTCTCCCCCCGCACACCCCCCGCCCCCGTGGTAGTTGTTCCCCTGCAGAAGTCACCATAAGAAGGATTGTTATACCCAGCCGTAGTAGCCCCTGGTATGCTCTGTCAGAGAGACGGTATGGGCTGAAATGGACCTTGGGTCTATCCAACACTGTACTTCCTAATCTGCCAAGAAAGCACACAGGTATAAATAACTACTGATCACTACCCAAGTTGGCTGAATTAGAACCACTGAACAGCAGCTCAGAATACCAGCACCATATGGATCTCTGACCTCCAGTTTTCTCACTCAAAAGACAGGTCTTCAATGAGGCACTTTTCCCATGACAGTTTCTTCAAAATGTAGCAGAGAAGAGCATATGGATTTGGAACTTATTAGCACAGTGCCTTGCTCCTTTGAAGCACACGGTAGTATCGAGAGACTGATTGAGAAAAATGAAGCCAAAGACATTGTTTCTGTGGCATCCCAGGCAGTGGGAGCCCCAATCTGCTGACAGTCGGGGTCCACTGCATTCTTGGGGGGAAGCCACATCACCTCTGGATGACTCATAGGCATTGTGGGAGAGGCCATCTCATTAGCTCTTTCTTTTTTTTTTTTGACCTCTGCCTCCGGTTGGAAATGCTATAACCTAACAGAGGGACATTATTCTTTAAATTGTCAGCTGTGAATTTTCAGCTGTTCAGCAGAAATTGTTAGTTACCATGGTGATTCACCTGGTTCCTGCTGAACTCCTGTGCAGATTTATTGAGAAAGCTGTGTTTGGAGGTCAGCACTTGTTTTGCCCTGAAAATCAAGAGAAGAGGGAGTGGCGTGGGAGTGATAGGGGCGGGCAGAAATCTACATTCGCTGTAGGTCCTCGGCCGAGGGCTGCACACATGCAAAAGCAGGACTCCAGAAGTCCTAACAGAACATGATCGCAAAGAGACTGAGAGGAGATCAGATACCAGAGGGCTGCACCATGCTCAGAGATCTTGGACTTAGGGCCCAGCCAGAAGTATGCCGTTGAGATCCCCGAAAGGCCATATGTTAGAAGTGTAGATGACACCCTAGGACCAAAGACAAAATCAGAATAGACTCGTCTTAATAAAAGATAAAAATAAACCCGACAGTTTTGAAAGGAACTTCCAGAACCAAACATAGCACCTTTAAAGGGAGACGACATAATCCAGATTCTCTACGTGGCTGGTGTTTATTTACATGCCCCACATATAATAAAAAAAAGTACTAGACTTGCGAAAAATCAGGAAATTGTGGCCCGTGATCAAGAGACAAAGAGGGAGAGGGGCAGCCCAGTAGAACTAGATTCTGAGATGACCCAGATGTTAGAATTAGGAGATAAAGCCAGAGACATCTGTTATATAAATGGCCTGGGACTTAAAGGAAAAGATGGTCATGATGAGTGAACAGATGGTGAATCTCAGAAGAGAAATGGAAACTTTTAAAAAAAGAAGAAGAACTGGAAATCTAGAACAGAAAACTACCATATCTGAAACAGAAAATCACTGTTTGGGCTGCAAAGGGATGCATAAGGGTTAAGTAAGGCCATGAAATTGGAGGGGAGCTCCTTCGTGTAAGGGCTGTCGTGTGTGGTGACCCCAAAATAGAAATGTAAATGATTTTGAGAAGCTGAAAGAATGACAATACAGCTAAAACAGAGAGCCAGGAGGGGAGATTCAGTAGGGCTGGAGAGGCTGGGGCTTAGGGGCCAGATCAGGCAAGGCCTTTTAGGAATTTGGACCTTATCGTGGGGACCATGGGAAACCATGGAAGGACTCCCAAGAAAGGGAATGACACGGTCAGATTCGTGTGTGGTTTTTTTTTTTTTTTTCAGATCTTATTTATTTGTTTTTTTATTTAAAAGAGAGCGAGAGAGAGAGAGCACAATCAGGGAGAGAAGCAGGCTTCCAACTGAGCAGGGAGCCTGATGCGAGACTCGATCCCGGGACCCCCAGATCATGACCTGAGCAGAAGGCAGTCACCTAACCAACTGAGCCACCCAGGCGCCCCAGATTTGTGTTTTTATAAATTTGCTGTGGAAAGAGCAAGTGTGGTTGCAAAGACAAGTTAAGAGGCTATTGGGGTAATCCAGGTGTGCATAACTTCAACTAGGTGGGAGGAGTGGGGAGAGATGGGCAGGTTAGGAAAACACACAGATGGTAAAATTTGTAGCACTTGAGAAGCTATTGCATGAGAGTGTGTAGGAGATGGTGTCATTAAGAAGGACCCTGATTTGGACACTTAAGTGGATGATTAAGCTACTGACTGCCATAGGGAGTCCCAGGAGGGACATATTCCTGACCCTTTTGAGTATACAGTGGCCCTGAAACATGTGCCAATAATAGGTGCTTGGACAAATGGGTTTGAAACTTCAGAGATCAAATGACATAAGGCATCTACTTAAAAACTTGTTATGATAGAAATAGTGTTGAATCAGGGAGGAGGTCCTGCCATAGAGAGAAGGATCAGTTGGTAATGCTTTCAGCTGCAAGTAGCAGAAAACTGGAGTTAATGGTGACTTAAACAAATGGGAGTGGACTTTTCCCACATAAGAAGGCCCAAGTTGCTGGGACTGAACCAGAATTGGGCTCTGAGTTGGCATCTTGGTGGTTCTCTTGGCCCCTCCTTCCTATCACCTCATGGTTGCAAGATGGCTGCTGTAGCTCCAGACATCACATTTCCATTCAAGATAGAAAGAAGCAGAACGGGCAGTGTGAGCGACTGTTCCTATTATTTCTACCTGGAAAGCAAGGACTTTCCCACCCATCCCCAACAAAATTCCACTGATGTTCTGTTGGCCGCATTTGCGTCATGTGGCTACTCCCCAGCTTCGAGGGAGACGAGGAAAGCAGGTGTGGGATTTTTAGCTTCTGTAGCCAAACTCTTAAGCTGTTTGAGAGAAGGGGGTGGCCAGTGAGCTGTGCCAGCCACAGTCCTCTTTATAGAGCTTTGTGTCCCCTTCTGGTTTTGCTGCCCTGGGGCCTGCCTCTGTGACACAGGGGTGGGGTCGTGGCTCTGGAGGGGCCCTCCTTTCCGTCACTCACCTTCCAGATGAAGAAAGACGATACCCGATGTGAGAATTACAAGGAACCCTGAAATGCAAAAATCCTTTGTTAAGCTGTCCTCTGATGTTACTGGATTTTTCTCCCCTTCCCCTCCCCCTGCCACCAGTCTCTCTAGGAGTGTTTGCTTTGTAAAATGTGAAGAAAACTTGCAGTAGGAGTATCTGAAGCACATGAATTCGTCTCGGCAGGGATGTGTGGGAGGTATCTGGTGGGCAGCTCAGCGAGGTGAGAGCAGGGGGAGGAACGGGGATTGCAGACCTCCGCACACAAAGCAAAAGAGGTTCAGGGTCTGACGGAGCGAATGCCTCAGTTCCTGCCAGCGGGGTGACAGTTGGAAGGGGAGACAAATAGAGTCGGCTTCCCATTTGAACTCTTCTAATAGATCTGTGGTTTCGATTTCCGCAGCTGCCTCCCGCAGGCCCTCAGACGCCGGGCAGGGTCCGTAGCCTCCTCTCTGGCCTGATGGTGCTTAGCCGGCTGCCACACCAGATTGGTGGATCTCTTGTCCCAGTTCTCAGCAATTTCCTGGTAGCTGCTAGAATAGCAAGAGAGTCCGTCTCCCCCTCCCATTTCCTGCCTGCTTGCCCCTGAGCTGATCAGTGCTCTGGCGTTTCCAGACACCGTCTCATTTAGCCGTCACATTATTCCCTGGAGGGCCGGTGTGCCCGTTAGCCCCATTTTAAAGACAAGGAAACCGAGGCTCCCGCTGGTGGTAAGTAATAGCCCTGGGGTTCAGATCCAGGTGCTTGAGCTTGTCCCCGGCAGTCTGTACCCCGTCTCAGGGAGCGTGAGTCCATCCACCCTTTCCCCAGATGTTACCGAGCGCCCGGCCAGACCTAGGCCAGGTGCTAGCAGGGAGCGAGGAGGCTGTCGGGGGGGACAGTCCCAGACTGAGCGGGCGCAGCCCAGTGGGATGACTGTGACGACGCAGGCGAGTGCAGGGTGGGGGCGTGAGGGGGAACCCCAGATCCGCCCTGTGCTCCAGGAAGTGATGAAGGCTGCAAAGCGCAGAACGTCTGTCGGGGAACATTTCATTGCCTTCCGGACGAACTGGAAACCTCGAGTCTCGCCAGTATTTCCACGGAGAGTTTCTGCTGGTCAGAAGCAGCCGGGCACTGATGAGCCCTCATGAAATCGGGGAATGTGGGAGGGAAGAGCCCCATTTCCCTGCCCCCTTGTGCCTCTCCTACCCCCCAGTTTCACCTAGGAGCTTGCGGGTAAAGTGGACGTGTCTTTCCCAGAACACACTGGCCGTGTTCGAGCCTGCAGAGCATGAACACATGGTGCGGGAGAGGCACGGAGGTGCGGGAAGGGAAGTGGGCTTTGTGACAGGAGTTCTAGAGGCTGGAGTAGAAAGACAGCCCCAGACGGGCCAGGGTGCCAGGCTCCAGTCTCCAGCGCGTGCCCCCGGGTGCCTCAGGGTCCCCTGCCCTCCGGAATGGGGGCTCTTGGGCTCCCTGGTTCCGGTCCTGAGGCCTTGGGTTGCTTGCGAATCCCCATCTTCTGGACATTGAGCCTGGTGCCCAGCTTTCTGCCGCTACCCTCACAGCCGCTGTCAGCCCCCGAACGGCGGCTGGCTCACCTATGATGCCGGGGCCTGCCCTCCCCCCGACACCAACCAAGGCATCCCTGTGCTGCTCGGGAAGCTTTGCGAAGGGAAAGGTCAGTGAGGTCTGACAGCCGGGCCCTACCCTGCTCCCTTGCCCCCAAGAAAGACCCTTGGCGCCCCGGGGGGGCTGCCCCTGTGTGTGCAGCCTGGGCCTTCACTGGGGGGGTGTGGGCCCAGGTGAGAGGCGGGCCGAGGAGGCAAAGGCCCTGAGCAAGTTTAATCCTTTCTAGAGCTGTAATAAGTTGTGAACTCTGGCAAAATGCAAACCCAGGGGAACCCAGGGGAACCAGTAATACGCATCTGGTGAGCTGTCCGCCTCTCTGCAAGGCTGCTGGGATAAAAAACAGCAAGGACGCTGGCCAGGGCCACATTTAATGGTGATTCTCTGGTTTATCTACTGTGAGGGTTTGCTCTTCAAAGCCCTGTGGCCTTAAAGCTATTACAGCATCGTCCCTGCCATGCCCCTCTGTGGCCTTAGGCCTCCCCGCCTGTAAAAAAGTAACCTTCTCGGCTCCTAAGTGGTAATAGCGGCGGAGACCGTGCAGGCTCCAGGCCCGGGGCTCCGGGAGCAGCGTTCGCTCTGTGGCACCCTGAGCGCGAACTTCCTGCTAGAATTCTTCCCCAGGCCCCGGCTGGCTCTCCTTTTGGAAAGCACAGACTCTGCTCTCGTCCTCAGGATCTGCTTTTGACACCCTGTCTCACAAAACTAATTAGTTGTTAAATCTGCTCTTTCTTACATAATCTCTCTGACTTCTTTCTCATCTCTGTGTTCCCCGCCTCTCCGGGATCTTTCCTCTCCTAAGCTGTATGGTGAACCCAGTCCCCCCGCCCACCTTCCATGCTATCCCCTCCGCACTCCTCGGGGTGATGGTTGGCCTTCCTGCAGGGAGAGTCACCGCCTAGACACTCGGAAGTCCTTCTGGATGGTGCTGGGCAGCGCCCAGGGGGATGGGGCACAGAGGTGAAAGGAAAGCAAGTGCTTGGAGGCCAACAGCTCCCCGGCTTTCCCCAGGCAAGCCTCCAGCTGCCTGGGATGGATCGTGGCCACAGCCCCGGGGTGACAGTGACGCTGCCCCTACCCTGATAGGGTAGGGGGTGGCTCCGCACAGCCCTTGGCAGGAACTCTGCCCGGAAGGGTTCAGCAGAGTTGGTGTAGGGCAGGGGCCCCGCTCTGGGATCCCAAACTCACAGAGTCCCCAGAAATTTAACTACTTGTAGCCTACTGTTGACCGGAGGCTTAATTGATAACAGAAAGTCGATGAATGCGTTGTTATGTGGGCTGTAGGCATTTTATACTGTAGTCTTACCATAAAGTCAGCTAGAGAAGAGAAAGTGTTAAGAGGAAAAGAAAATCACAGGGAAGAGAAAATAACATTTACCGTTCTGTACTGTATGGACCAAACCCATGATGTTCAGGGGTCGACTGTAATATGCTTCTTAGGTTATATTGACAATAAAATTGTAAATCTGATTGGGAAAAAAGGCAGAACTAAACATGATGTCTTGTTCTTAGACCCCGAGTGGGCTTTCTGAGCTCCTGGCCGGGTCATTTTGGGGTGTGAAGAGTTCCTTCCTTAAGTATTAGCCTGGACCCCATGGGAGTAAAGAGATTGTGGGGTTGGCGGGGTGGGGGTGGGGCCCCTGGATGCCAGGGAGGGCTGTGAGTGCCCTGAATCCCTTTAGCTCAGGGAGACATTTGGATTTTATAGATGTTATTTATTTGAGAGAGCGTGTGCGCATGAATGGAGAGAGGCAGAGGGAGAGCGAATCCCAAGCAGACTCCCTGCTAAACATGGAACATGACACGGGCTCCATCCCACGTCCCTGAGATCGTGACCTGAGCCAAAGCTGGAGGTTTAAATGACTGAGCCACCTAGGCGCCCCGATATTTGGAAGTTAAAGCCAAAAGAAACTTGAGCAAACAGTGCACAGGCTCCCCCACATTTAGCCCACGGTCTCCCGTGCTTTTTAAACCCCTGCCCTGATCTGAAAAACAAATGCAAGCCAGAAAACCCTCATGATTTTGACATTACAGATTCGATATGAGATCTAAGGACGAAGGGATCAGACGTTGGTTTCTCTTAAGCAGCGCGCACCCTGCCCTCCTCCTTCTCCTCCTCCTCCCAGGGGGTCTCATGGCCAGCTCGAGGTGTCCTTGAAAATGACCGACGCATCCCATTCCTCGTTTTAGAACTGAGGTCCCCAAGCCTGGGAAAACCACGACCCAACTTGGGTCTCCTGAGCCCCAGCCAGGTCTGCGTGTTTTCCACCAGCTCTTGAGCACGGGTTCCCGAGCAAACCAGGGATTTTGGAGCACGAGGTGCGGTCGGAAGGCGGGTTTTGCCAGAGATGAGACCTGAGCACCGTGGGAACTGTCACAGGGCCAGGGCAGAGATGGCCCGGTAGCGGCAGGTACAGGGGTTGGAGGTTTTCTAGTTTTTGCTTGATGGAATCGGCTTGCTGGCCTCTGAGCTGAACCGGTGTCTTTTTTGTGTCCTGTCTCCCCTCCGCGGTCCTGTCCTTACCCTGGACCTTCTTCAGAGTGGCTAATTTTGAGTGTTGTATTTGCTCGAAATAAAGATTTAATCCCTTCTAGAGCTGTAATAAGTTGTGAACTCTGGCAAAATGCAAACTCCAGTTGTTTAAAAGAGTATACCAGGGGCGCCTGGGTGGCTCAGTCGTTAAGCGTCTGCCTTCGGCTCAGGTCATGATCCCAGGGTCCTGGGATCAAGCCCCGCATTGGGCTCCCTGCTCAGCGGGAAGCCTGCTTCTTCCGCTACCACTCCCTCTGCTTATGTTCCCTCTCCCACTGTGTTTCTCTCTGTCAAATAAATAAAATCTTTAAAAAAAAAAAAAAAGAGTATACCAAAGGCAGTATTTAGACTGTGATGATCCCACGAGCACCTACCACCCTAGTGCGTTGTATCAGATATGATATGTGATTGGCATTACATCTTATGCTCCGTAAGAAAGAAATATGGTGTCAAAGGCACCATTGTTGTAAGACATGTCCCAGTTTTCAGCATTTGTGGGGGAAACGTGCATCTTTGGGGCACCTGGGTGGCTCAGTTGCTTAAACATCTGACTCTTGATTTCGGCTCAGTTCACGATCTCAGGGTCGTGGGACCGAGCCCCGCATCCGGCTCCCTGCTCAGCCCGAACTCTGCTTGAGATTCTTTGTCTCCCTCTGCCTCTCCCCCTCCCCCAGCTCGTGTTCTCTCTCTCTCTCTCTCAAATAAATAAATAAGAATCTTTAAAAAAAGATAGAACATGTGCATCTTTGAATCCGTAGAAGATGGGGTATTAGTAGGATGGAAAGATAGGGAGTAGAATATTAATAGTGATCCTCTGGATGTTTATATTGATTATGGGAAACTGTTGTTGTTCTTCCTCTGTCTTCATATTTTCCAGAATGATTATCATCATTTTGGTAATCACAAAACAAAACACCTGATAGGAGGGTTACGTCAGCGTTTATTTACATATCTTCTGTAGACCTGACTGCCTTGGAAGGGATGGTCTTATGTTCCTGCAAATTTTCAATTCATGGGCAGCCGTCCAACGTGAAGGTAATTGAGCGCAACGTCCCCTGGGACTGCTGGCCCCATATTTTCTTTGCCCTTATTAGACCAGTAAAAGCTTTCAGTCTTGCTCCCAAGATTCTGCTTTCCCGGAACAAAACCACCTTTCCAGACAAGAGTGCCCTATAGTCACAGATTGGACTGAGGACGTGGTGTGGCCGTTTCACTGTTTGTTCCCCCTCGTGTGGGGTACAGGACAGCCTCGCTTGTGTCCCGAGTGGCCTCTGGGAATCAGAGGCAGCCTCGTCCAGACAGATGACTGCCGTTGGGAGAGTCTGTCCTCTGTCACCTGCATTCTTAGGGGCGTGGGGGTGACATTTCAGAACCTGTGCTCACACTTCTTGGAAGTTAGTGGAATTAGAAGTGTTCTGCCAGAGAAGGGGTTTGCTTGCGTCTGACGTGGGGTGACGAAGGCTGCTGGGTGTGCCCGGAGCTAATGTGGGTGCGTGGGGATAAGAGGAGATGAGCCAAAATGACGGCTGCCCCGCTTCCTGGTTTCCTCCCCCACATCCCTCCCCGGTGGTTGAAGGCACTTCAACCCAGAAGGCACTTCCTTCTGTCCAACTACCTGGAAGCTATCTAATAGCACTTGGCGTGTCCCTGTCTTTGCCTCAGCTCTGAGGTGCACACCCAGTGTTCGTGTGGGCTGCCTGGTGCCTCTTCTCCTTCAAACCCCCGTGGTCCCAGGAATGCGCACCTTGCTGGCGAGTCATGTATCATCAGTTGGATGCCTTGCTCAGACCTGGCTTATCTCCCTCCTGGGTTAACAACACCTTCGCTGGAATTGAGACTCTCGGATAGCACAACTATATTTGCCAATAAATGTTTTGCCTTGAGATGCCGCAACAAATAGATTTTGCTAGAAACCCGTATCACCTTTCAGAAGAGAGGTGACAATACGGCTGTCAGGGGCGTCAGCGAGGTAAACATCATGCCCTGTGAGCTTTCTAATGCAGAAATCCTGTGTGCAACTTCCTGCCAGAGTCTACACAGGAGAGGGAGACGAGGCTGTGGGAGAGTGTATCCCTCTAGAATATTCTAGAAGGGACATCTAGAGTTTTTATAAACATCTTACTGCCTTCAGCATTTATTTTCCTTTATTGCAACTCAAATACACGATGGATCTTTAGAGTGACTGCATTGAAAGGGTCCCGAAAACACAAAGAATGGGGACGTCTTGGCAACAAGATTAAGTTTTAGGAAAAAAGCACTTATGAATTCATAATTCAAACATAATTGCTACGCCGACCACACTGATTCAGAAGTAGGCTAAATGTTAAGACTTTAAAAAGTGTCCATTTTAATTAATTCTTGTCATTAAATCTTTCTCTACCTTCCTGCTTCCCATCAGTGTCCAGCTCTCTGGGCTCTGGTTTCTGATCTCTCCCCCTCAGTAGCTAATAAATCCACTTTATTTTTCAGTTTGCCTAAACCTTTTTTTTTTTTTTAATATATACTAAGGTCTTCTCAAGCGTATCATGTTTTTAAAACCACTTCTTCTGGAATTCTTACTTGTGGGCCGTGTACTTAATGCTTTAGCCCATGTACTGTCCTCTCTTGGGAGATAACGGATTTATTTCTGCTTCTTTGAAGAAAGAGTCAGATTAGCCATGTTATATTTAATTCCCTTTTCATCCCCAGCTTTTGAGTTTCAACCTTTGCCTTTCTTATTCCCGAATATGTTTTGTATCCCCGAAGCTTTTTTGATTGGAGGCACGCGCGTCAGCCCATCTCTTGTTGGTTCATGTTCTTAAACTCCGGCTCCTAGTCGGACTCACTAATGTGCCGTCCTGTTTCGGCTTCTTCAAGCTTGTGCGTGCAGATGGGTCCCTGTCGGGCAACGCTGGCTGTATTTTCAGCCCTATCCTGGTGAAAATGATTATAAGGGCTCTTTGTAAACTACAGTACTTCTGTGTCTGCTGAGTAACCACAGGGAAACGGTCCCATTTGACTTAAGTATTGGTCCAGTCATTATTTATAAAAGTTGAAGGAGAAGCCCATTCATATGGTTAATTTCTAGGTTTTGTAGATGGAAGACGTGGTCTTTTGTTTAACTTACATAAAGATACCCGCAAAGAGCACAGGACCCCAGAACAATAAGGAGATCCGGGTAATTCATTATTTGGGGTCTGCTGCGGACTTGGTTGAGTAAGCCATTTTTTTTCATTTATTAAGTGAGGGGAGTTGAATAAATTCATGATTGCCAAACTGTGCCAAAGCCTTGGGCTTGATGGAGCGGGACCAGAGGAGAGAGCAGGGAGGCTCCTAGAATGGGTTTCAGCTCTTACGTATCAGGTTCCCTGTGATGTTGTTGGAAAAGTGATTTCACCGCACTTTTAAGAAGAGTCTCAAAATCTGCTGTTTCCCCAGGTTTGGGGATTCTGTGAAGCGGTAAGATTTCTTTGCATTGAAGTTGGCCAGAATGGGGAAAGGAGGCACTGCCACCTGTTTGCCAAATGTAAAGACATGAGACAAGATGAATTCCATCTACTATTACTGTAATTGCCCCCAAAAGGAGGAAGGGTGTATATGATCTCGACCCAAACACCCAAGCAAACAGATAAACATAACCTCCTTTAGATTGAACAACTGCAGCACCGTAAGTATGTCCATAAATACCCATAAATACCCCCCACGTTGTTCCTGGTCTGGTGGAGATGGTGGGGCAACAGCGGAGGATGAAGGGGGGGGCGTCCTTGGGGGCTGTTGGGCTGTGCTCTCTAAAACCCTGTTCATAAAAAATCAGTGATACATGATGTGCCTGTAGGGATGAAACAGGGTTTGCTGGGTTGTTCTCGAGATGTTGATTTCATTTGGTTTGTTTTTTAAAAGTTCTTCTGGTTTTTAAAAATAGTCATAGATTGGGTTGAGGTTCTAAGCAGGTGTCCTCCTCTCCCCAATTAGCATATCAAAACATTCACATTTCATTCTATTCAAATCTTTTGTCCTCCCTGAGATCTGAATATTTTAAGCAAAGCACCTTTACCAGAAGTATTTCAGCCTCCACAGTTCAGTCTAGAAGAAAAACACAATGAGAGAGATCAGGTGCTTATTTAGTGGTTCAGTAATGCAGACTGGAGGGGGTGGGGGGAGTTTCAGGTGTCCTCAGCTTAAGACCCTGTCAACTGAATTCAAATCATGTAATGTGGGTTTTATCCGACAGAAAGACATCAGATCCCATGAGACCACATGTGTGTTTGCTTGGAACTTATTGATTACTGGAGAGGAAAAGCTGTGGGTCCTTTCAGAGTTTATAATGCACTACTTATGTGCCTGGTGGCGTTTAAGAACCCCTAAATTGTTCCGTAAATTGAAAAGCTTTCTAGAACATGCAGTTTAATCAGAAGATTGATTACTCATTTGTTAATATATTTTTGTGATATTAATATATAATTAATGCATTCGAGATTTTATACTTTTTTAAAAAGATTTTATTTATTTATTTGACAGAGAGTACAAGCAGGGGCAACAGAGGGAAAGGGAGAAGCAGACTCCCCGCTGAGCAGGGAGCCAGATGCAGGACTTGATCTCGGGACTCTGAGATCATGACCTGAGCTGAAGGCAGGTGCTTAACTGACTGAGCCACCCAGGCACCCCAGTTTTATACTTTTGTTACAATGATATCAAGGCAGTATGGTATCAGCTAATACTTATCAGGATGTTGAAACTTTTTAAATCCATTGATCTTAATTAGGAAACATGGTTGCAAACCACCTTAAGTTACTCTAGCTAATTTCAGCCACAAAGGAATGGATCAGAAGAGGGTCAGGTTACTCACAGTTGGGTGGGAAGGTGAGAGACCCAGACTTTGGCAGGGTTGAGAGAGCACAAGGACATGGCTAAGATCTTACCCAGGAAAGATCTGGTTAAGCCATCACCATTGTCAGTCCCAGAATCTCCGGCCTCTCAGGTCTGATGTGGCATTTAAAACACTTCCCTGGGTGCCTCTGGGTTTGGGCACCCCCTTCCCTCCTTGCAGATGCTGGACAACCAGTTCACCAATCCACTGGGGAGAAAATTCGAGGAGAGTGCATCCTCGTTAAATAAGGGCTGCGTAGTGTACTAAGGACCAGGGTTCGGGGCCTGACTTCTGTTCGCTAAGTGATGCCAGGCAGTTTGCTGAACCTCGGGAGGCCTCTGTACAGAGAGAGGGAATTGTACCGACAGCCTCAGCCCCATGACTCCATAACCAGAGTCTTCTTTCACGCCATCAAATTGAAAAATAAATAATAGACACAGGCAGAGCTGTCATAAGCATCTCTTCCAAGTTCAAGAAGGAGGAGTCGACACTCTGAAACCTGGACACTAGAGAGCTGAATTTAAGTAATTGGATGGCAGGGTGGTCATGGGGTAGCAGGTGTAGGAAGGGACCGGCTTTGAGTGCTGCTTTTCCAGTCCCGCGCCCCTCCCCCCACCGCCGTCCTTGGGGGGGGGGGGTGGCCGGCGCAGGGGAAATTGCTGAGGCTTGTAGTCTCATCTGCGAGGTGGACTTGTGGGGCCTTGGGCTGTTGTGAACGTGACACGTGCCTCGTTTTCAGCGTTGCCACACATGGAAAAGCACCCAGTGCTAGGAAGAGTTCCCCGGAGATCATTCCTTCCCTGCCCGGGCGCTGGGGGGCCAGTTCCGCTCGTTCTGCTCTCCCAGGCTCCCCCTCGAGTAGAAGGAGTTAAGTGGCAATTTAATGAGCATTTGTCCAACCCGAGGCACGCGTCTGGGCTCTGGGCCAGGCTCTGCGTGGGTTCTCAAGAAACACTGGAGAGGCTGAAGCTGTCCCCCAGAGCCCGCAGGCCAGCCTTGCCCCGCACCCCACTCTCTAGGAGCGAGCTGGGATTGAGAGCTGTGCCGAGCAAGTCTGTGTTTTGTGCTGACGTCTTTACTGTAAAATGAAATGCAGATAACGGTATAAAACAAATAGGTAGCTTACCGATTTCTTCGAAAGCAGCCACCCTTGGAGGTCAAGATGCTGAATTGTGCCAACACCCCGAAGCCCTCCTTCTGCCTCTTTCCCATAATAGATGGTCTCCGCAGAAGCCAGGTTCTTCCTGATGTGTCTCGGTAGCTGTCACCCACATGTGTCTCCCAGGACTCTGGGGCTTATTCTTACCCTCCCTTTTTAATTTGAAGATGCCTTTTAAGTGTCTTCATCTGCAGGTTTGCCTCTTTCTCCCTTTCTTTTTCTTACAATTTACCTATTGAAGTCGGCGGGCTGCGGGGCCCCAAGAGTTTCCTGGGTTTTGCTTATCGGGGGGTGGGGGGGCACACTGTGAGGCAGTGTGACGTGCTCCTGTCCTCGGGAGGTCCTGGTGCCTTTTATCACACCAAACACAGTGTCTTTTGTCATGGAAGGAGTTCAATGAGCATTTTGTAATTGACCTGGATGGGTACGTGGGAACTTGGGTACACGATTCATTCACAATGGAGATACCACATGCCCAGTCCGAATTTCCAAAGCCGATGGTGACTTTGAAAGAACCGACTACTAGGAGAGCCTTATGTTTAGATGAAGGATGCATTGCAGCTCTTACCAACTCGGTTTTCTCTCCCACGCATCTTGAGGACAGCAGATCCAAGACTGAATCCCAGCACTCACCTTACGCTCTGGGTTATACTCAGATTAGTTGTGCAGCTTCTCGAGTCCATGCTGTCAGTAACAAATGCTCCCATGTTTCTAATATTCGTTTTTGCGCATTCTCAGACCGTCACACACGTGCGTAGCTCCGCAAATTCGCATTCTGTTTAGGTCGGCCAGGAAGGGGAAAGGTGGAGAAGGCATTATTTATCTGCAAGAATCAGGAAGCAGGCTGTCTGGATCAGGTCAGTCTTCTCTCTAGCCGAGTGTTCATCCATACCCTGGATGTCTGTGGTCAGTCCGTTTCCAAAAAAAACCGATCCCACTAAATATATGTAAAACTACCCATGGCCTTATAATTGAACTTTTTTTTTTTTTAAGATTTCATTTATTTATTTGACAGAGAGAGACACAGCAAGAGAGGGAACACAAGCAGGGGGAGTGGGAGAGGGAGAAGCAGGCTTCCCGTGGAGCAGGGAGTCCGACCTGGGACTCGATCCCAGGACCCTGGGATCAGACCTGAGCTGAAGGCAGACACTTAACAACAACTGAGCCACCCAGACGCCCCTTACTGAACTTTTCTTTGATGAGTCAAGATCTTATACTGTCTTCAGCCATCACCATGAGTGATTTTTAGGCACCCCAGAAGTCACATTTAAAAATAAATCTGGAATAAATAAATAAATAAATAAATAAATAAATAAATAAATAAATCTGGTATCAGTTTTTTTTAGCCCTTTGTAAGTTTCTCTCTCTTTTTTTTTTAAGATTTTATTTATTTAAGAGAGATATGGCAAAAGAGAGCATAAGCAGGGGCAGAGGAGAGGGAGAAGCAGGCTTCCCGCTGAGCAGGACCCTGAGATCATGACCTGCGCCACCTAGGTGCCCCTATAACTTTCTCTCTCTCTCTCTTTTTTTTTTTTTTTAAAGATTTTATTTATTTGACAGAGAGAAACACAGCAAGAGGGGAACACAAGCAGAGGGAATGGTAGCGGGAGAAGCAGTCTTCCCGCAGAGCAGAGAGCCCGATGCGGGGCTCGATCCCAGGACCCTGGGATCTGACCTGGGCCGAAGGCAGCCGCTTAATGACTGAGCCACCCAGGCGCCTCTAACTTTCTCTTAAAGTAGACCACTTGCAACGTTACAGTCATGGAATTGAGGCCTCTTGAGATCCCTAAGAGAGGGAAAGGCAGGGACACCAGTGAAGCTGAGAGGCCACCCCAGGGCCCCCTGAAGAGCCAGGCTCATGGTGCTGGGCCCCAGGAGGATGGGGCCACCTGTGCACAGTCAGCGGTGTGACCGCTAGGACGGGTGTCCTGAAAGCAGAGATTATGTTTGGTTGCTCCAGATGACGTTAGAGACAGGCTTTCTCTTCATTATCAGAGGGGAGGAGAGGATGAAAAAGGGTTGGTCTCTTCGATACCTTAGCTTGAGGCCCATTTCTCATTTCTTCGTGTTTTTCCTGGATTCCACGTGTCTCCTGTGCGCTGTAGGTATACAGTAGGCACTGCCTACTCAGTGGTAAGCGAGACTGAACACGGTGCTTGCTCTCGGGGACCTTCGGACCATCAGGGAGCAAGCACGTAGCCTGAAGAAGAGATGAACGGGGGGAGAGGGTGGAGGGAGTTAGGCAGGTGGCCAGAGCAGGCCAGGAGCATAGCCCACGCCCGGGCCTCAGGCAGGCTCGGTGTTTTTCAGAAACTGAAAGCACGTCACTGGATTTGAAACATAATTAACAATCTGGAGCAGGACTCAAGTGCCACCTTCCCAAAAGTCATCTTCCACTCCAGCAAATACAGAAACATCATGGCCCTGTTGGGCTCCTTTGTATGTCACCATCAAGTATTTTATTTTATTGGGGGAGGGGGAAGGGTAGAGGGGGAGGGGAGAGAAACCCCAAGCAGGCTCCACGCCCAGCCCAGAGTCCAGTGGGGGGCTCGATCTCACGACCCTGAGATCCTGATCTGAGCCAAAATTAAGAGTCGGGTCGTTTAAGCGACTGACCACCGGGGCATTCCCATGATCAGGTAATTTAGATTTCCCCTGGAAAGCCTTCTCACGATCACAAGGAGTTGGAACGTACGTGCGGCATTTATACATGGTTGATTTGTTCCTTATTCCACTTAAAACTGGCAGCCCGAGATCCCTTTGATCCGCCCCCGGGAGATTCGGGCAAGCCTTCCCAATACAACGTAGTTTCGCCAGCATCATATGGTATCTCAGGCCCGGGATCGTGGTGAACTCTCAAGTTTTAAAGCTTACCTTAAATTTTTCTGTACCTTCTTTATCAGCTGTTTGGTTTTCACTGACTTCCCTTCCAAATTACCAAGTAGACTTTAGAATACATTTTAAAGTCACATTTAATCATAGGTTACATTTTATCATAAAAAGCATTTCTCAGGGCTTCTGGGTGGCTCAGTCAGTTAAGCATCTGTCTTCGTCTCGGGTCATGATCTCCAATTCCGGGGTCCTGGGATCAAGCCCCGCGTGGGGCTCCCTGCTCGGCAGGAAGCCTGCTTCTCCCTCTCCCTCTGCCTGCTGCTCCCCGGCTTGTGCTCTCTTTTTCTCTCTGTCAAATAAATAAAATCTTAAAAAAAAATTTTTTTTTATCTTTCATAAATAACGGTCCAGAAACGGGAGAAGCCTAGGATCACGTATTGGAATCAACCTACAGACACCCAGGGTGGTTGGGTCTCTGCATTGAAGATTATGCTGAATGTTCCATCACTAGGTCCGTTGGTGGCAGAAAGAAAGGGGGCCTGCCCAGCCTTGTGTGTGGTTGTGTTCAAAGGACAGCTTGAACTCACGAGGCTTTCCAATGTTCTCCCTCTTTCATTTTGTCTGTTTTCCATGTTCACGTTAGTGTAGCTCTACTCCCTCTTTCCTTTGCTCTTCACTCGAGACGGACAGCCCTGCGGCAGGAAGGCTCACCATGCCACTGAGCAGCCGGGAAGCCGTGGTCCATGCGGTGCTGTTCCTTGCACCACACACGGCAGGGGCTCCCCAACTTTCATTCCCTCACTTGTGTCGTTTCCCCATTTTCCATCTGCTTCCAAAACCCCTTTTTTTCCACCTTCCTGTCTTTCCTTTTTGGAGCCTCACTTTCCCCACCCACCCACTCCCGTGACTTTCCTTCTTCTCTGGGGTTCATCCACCAGAAAAAAAAAAGAGATCATTTTTGGATCTCTCCCTATTTCTCACTCTGCTCATTTTCTTCCCTGCCTGCCCACTATTCTGCTTTTCCCTCACCTCATCTCCAGGACCTGCGTCTCACCTTCTGTGATACTAATTGCATCTGGCATTGAATTTTGATTAGTTACCCGACTAACAGCAGCTGCCTGCATGTGTGCATTGTTTAAACTTCATGGGAGGGACTCTGGCTTGTCCTGCTTTGTGTATGCCCAGTCCCCACTGCTTAGATTGAGGTCTTGGTGTGAACGGGTGGGTGGCTAATACCTTGTGGTAGAATAAAGAAATGAATGGGGGCACCTGGGTGGCTCAGTTGGTTAAGCGTCTGCCTTCGGCTTAGGTCATGTTCCGGGGTCCTGGGACCGAGCCCCACATCGGGCTCCCTGCTTAGCAGAGAGCCTGCTTCTCCCTCTGCCTGCTGTTCCCCCTGCTTGTGCTCTCTCACTCGCTCTCTGACAAATAAACAAATAAATAAAGTCTTGTTAAAAAAAAAAAGAAATGAATAAATATATTGCTGGTCAGCTGGATGGGGTCCATTATCCATAATTTCCGCTGCAGAAGAAACTGCTGGATCTCGAAGCTTCCAGACCCTATTGAAGAGATGAGATTGGATGGATAGACAGATGATCGGTATAGAAAAGGCTCTGTGTTGTTTATCACACGACTGAGTAATAGTAAGTCTGGGTTCTAGCCATGACTTGTCCGTTCCTGCAGCGTCACATCAGAGAGCTATAATCTCCCTTAGCATAAGTTCACTGGCTTGAAAATGAGCTACATTACCAGAATGTGGGAGAAGAGATGTGTGTAAAAGCACTTTATGAATGCAGAACACTAGACAAGTAAAGCATCATTATGTTGCCTACATTAATCATAATACAACTAGGAATTTAAAATTGGACTCCTCACGTTACAAATAGGTGATTTATTTTTTTTAAAGATTTATTTATTTTAGCGCGTGAGTGGGCATGCATTAGTGGGGGGAGGGGCAGAAGGAGAGGGAGAGAGAGGATTTCAAGCAGTCTCTCCACTGAGCGTGGAGCCCAACGCAGGGTTTGATCTCATCGCCCCTCACGACCTGAGCCAAAATCAAGAATCAGGCGCTTAACCAACTGGGCCACCCAGGCACCCCTGTGATTTACTTTTTTTTTTTTTTTCTTTATTTGACAGAGAAGAGATAGATCACAAGTAGGAAGAGAGAGGGGGAAGCAGGCTTCCCGCCGAGCAGAGAGCCCGATGTGGGACTCGATCTCAGAACCCTGAGATCATGACCTGGGCCGAAGGCAGAGGCTCCAACCCACTGAGCCACTCAGGCATCCCTCCTGTGATTTACTTTTAAACCCATCTGTTGAAGAAATGTTTCTCATCATCAAATGCTAAATGATGGCATGGATTGAGGCCGTAGAGAGTAATTTATACAAAAGCCTCCCTGCTATAGGAGTTTAGGACTAAAAGTAGACACACACATGCAAAAACAGTCACAATATGTACGACTTCTAACAGCAAATGTTTACACAAATCAGTGCGATGGTTTCCCTTAGGCCGATTCCGATTTTTTTAATGCCAAGAGGTCGTTTATAATGTCCTGTTTTTGAAATGGCTGGCGTACGGCATGCCCATCCCCCTGACTTGCTTATCTTAGAGTTTCAAAATTCAGAAACTTGAACTCGTTTTGTTTGGTTCCCAGACTGTGGGAGAGAATGTGCTCACCGCATTCATCAAAGATGTTAATCGAGGTCTTTCCTCATTAACTTTCTCCTTTCCGCCATATGTTGGCCCGCTCAGAACCGAGAAATAGGTCAAACTCATCTCACTAAATTGAGTCATGGTGAGTGCATCTGTTTCCGACCCTCGCTGGGGCCCCTCGGATTGGCAGGTGGGCAAGGAGAGGGCTGAATCCGGAGTCACCTCTCTCCGGAGCCCCACTTTTCCTACCTCAGCAAGCCCCCCAGCCCGGGCATCCCCTTAGTGGGCTTTGCCCTTCTCTCTCCTCCTCTCATTCCACAGGCCATGCAGGACGCGCTGGCGGACCTTCCAGAGTGGTATGGAATCAAAGGCATGCAGGCTCACTGGATCGGGGACTGTGTGGGATGCCATTTGGACTTCACATTGAAGGTGATGGGGCAGAGCCTTTCCTTCCATTCCGGCTCACACATCCCCTTCTGCGGTTTCAGAACTCACCGACCCAACCAAGCAGCAGCGTCTTGAACCTTGCGGTAGCCACGTTTTTAAAAACGCAAAGAAACAGGCGAAATCGATTTTAATAACGTATCTTTATTTAACCCACTGTATGCCCAAAAAACGATCATTTCCGTTGAGGAAACAGTTGACACTCGGGTTTTCATGCAGAGTCTTTGATATCTGTGCTCTTTTACACTTAGAGCAACGCTGGCCACATTCCAAGTGGTTCCATCGCCTCTGACTGCTATTGGTCGCCCTCCTGGTCGACTCAGATAGAGAGGGTTTTCTTTGGGTCCGGGAACTTGCTGAGATGATGTGCAGAAGGCCGTGTGGGCATTTTCCCGTGCAGCGGGCCCAGAGCTCTGAGGGGTTCATGTCACAAAGCATGTTAAAAGCCAACGAGCCGGGGCTGACACCATCTCAAAACAGGGCACACCCGAAGCTGGTGAGGGCTGTGGGCTGACCCAGGGTTCCCGAGAGCCCAGCTGTGTGGGAACGCTGCTCAGAGGTCGCTACCAAAGGCCCGCCTCCTCTGGAAGATGCCCCCCCCAAACTTTTCTCTTTGTCCCTACAAGACGAGATAGTTGTTGTTTTCCTGTTTCTTACTGGAAGGTTTGGTTTGGTTTTAATTTTTCTGATGTCTCTTTCCTACTCAAGACTTTTGTGCCCTTAGGTACAGACTCATCCCTCACCTCAGGCCAGACCTTTAGGTGGAGGGGACGGCAGCCAAGAGACAGAGTTGACCTCCTTTTCTAGACTCCTCCTACTGACAGCCATACCGGTCTCTGCTGAGCTCCTGCTGCCTGTCCCAGAGCTCATGCTTCTCTGTGTTGTCTCCTCACAAATGGGATCCACCTCACCCCAAAATACAGACACAGGAAGGGCCCCCCCAATAAAGGAGTGGGGACTTTGAAAGCTTTGGAAACCAAATCCTGAAATGACCAAATTCTGTCACCACTTTCCCAAGAAGGTGGTGAGATTTCTGAAATTCAGTCTAGCTGCTACTTTGGTTCAGCTCTTTGGGTACGTCTCTTTTGGGGTCCTGCGCGTTAGACTGGGTCGGGCCCCTGTGCCGAAAGTCCTTGGCTTCTCGGCCCGGCTGAAGGCCGTGGGTCTGTGCCAATAAGCTGCCTTACAGGAAATGGCTTCCACGTTCTCTCCCTTCCCCAACATTTTATTATGAAAATGTTTCTGTCTCAGTCCGGACCATATGTGGCCCTAAGTCCGGCTCCACAGGGGACCCCGAACCGGCATTCAGGTCACAGTATAGACCTAACTGTCACTGGCCTGCTGTTGAGCACATCTGAGCGAATGTGTGAAGGCAGGAGCATCTGTCCCCTCTGTGTCTGTCATAAATTAGCATTCAGTTGATGCCTAATGTATACCTCTTGTTGGAAAGGGCACTTAACCAGCCCTAGGCCCACGCTCAGCCAGGATCTCGGGCATCCTCTCTTTGCTCTTCAGAACAATTTTAGCCTCAAAGACTATTTTTCTGGTTAGAAAAGCAGATGCCTTTATTTATTTTTTTTTTTTACTATACCTTAAATCCCACAGGAAAGTATAGCTTTTTTGTCAGGACGTTTATAGTTCTTTTTGATTCATGAACAAAAGAGCCAGGAAAATGGGGGAGGCATCTTTCCGAGCCTGCTCTGACCACCTCCATTCCGGGGCCACCAAATACGGGTGGCGGTGGGCACCAGGCTTCTTGAAGAGGGATGGCGATCATCTTCTCTGTCATCCGTGTCTGCCCAGGCCGGGGGGGCCACCTCAGGGCCCCACATCCCCGGGGCTGCAGCCCGGAGCTGCCCCTGGTCTTTGGGCTTGAGGAGGGGAGAGGGGAGGGGACGTGGCCCAGGAGCACGACGGCCCCCGAAGGAGCCCTCAGGAAGGAAATGGCTCTGCTTTTACCTGCCAGGTGGATGGTCAAGTCACAGGAGAAAAGCTGACCGCCTACACGGCCACGCCCGAGGCCATCTACGGCACCTCCCACGTGGCCATCTCTCCCAACCACAGACTCTTACACGGGCTCGGCTCGCTGAAGGAAACCTTCCGGAAGGCACTCGTTCCTGGCAAAGGTGAGCTGGCGAGTTCGGGCTGACGCGGGGATCACACCTTCTAGTGGGACAGCGGGCGCTTCCTGGCTTCACGGTCCTTTCCTGTATGTCCTCCTGTGGGATTTGTTCTTCAGCTGGGCCTGACTTGTTGGTTTCTGTTTTCCAAACAGGATAAATGAGGGCTTTGAAAATGTTGTCACCCCCGGTTTCGCTCTGAGTGGCTCGTTGGTCGGCTTCTTGAATTTCTGACCGAAAACTCGACTCCTCCTCTTTAGGCACAGTTGAGCCTTAAAGGTCTTTCTGAGAGGAATAGCATAGTCTGCTTAATTCAGAATTCCATCGTCAGAGAAGGCAGTCCTGACGCTGGCGACGGGGAGGAAGCCAGTGAGAATCAGCGGAGGCATTTTCAACTTCATTTTATTATTTTCAACAATTCCCACAGTGATCTGAGCAGCTGAACAGGGTCCCGCTGAGCACAAGGCCCTCAGTTGGTGGATCAAGCTGACCCGGAATGGGCCCAGCAGGTGTTCCTGGTCGATGAGGATTTGGGGAGTGCCTGGGCGTCAGTCAGGAAGCGGGGGTCGCAAGCAACAGAAGGCGTCCTCGGCCGACCCAGAGGACAAAGGGAACCTCCTGGAGGCTGTGGGAAGCTTGCTGACTAGCGGGGACCAGTCTGGAAGAGGACCCGGATCAGGCAGCTGTGGGGTTTGGCAGCAGGAACTGACAGACAGTCTCCTGAGCGCCACTGACCGAGTGAGTCTGCTCTCACCTCGCCTCAGTGTGCAGGGCACCGGGTCCGAGATTCCTGTTGCAGGGCAAGGTGTCTGGCTGGTATAACTGAGGCCTGTGGCCTTTTTCCTGGGCAAGGGAAGGTCAGACGCCTTCCTTGTGAGACCACCAAGATCAGAACCAGGGCAGAGGGGTCGCCCCCAGAACAAACTCAGAAGCTCTTACCAGAGGGAGGCAGTGTGGCCCCTGTGCAGGCAAAAGGAGGTCCCCTTTCGATTAGAAGTAGGTCTTTGGGGGGGGCACCTCGGTCGCACCGTCAGTGGAGTGTTGCCTCTTGGTTTCCGCTCAGGGTCGTGAGATCAAACCCCGCGTCAGGCTCCATGCTCAGCACTGAGTCTGCTTGAGATTCTCTCTCTCTCTCCGTCTCTGTCTGCCCCTCCCCCCTCATTCACGCTCTCTAAAATAAATAAATAAATTTTAAACCAGAAGAAAACAAAACAAAGCAAAAAAACCAAGAAGAAAAAGAGGAAGAAGCAGGTCTCTGGAGAAATGTCAATATTTCTGTAAAAATCTCATCCTTATTCTCTCTTCACGGACTATAAATTCCAACCCAAAGAACACGGTCTGAATTATCGGGGCCTGTGAATTATTTGACATAACAAAAATGGTTTGCAGGGAGATGCAAAGTGTTTTCTTTTCATTGCCCTTCTTAAAATAACCAGAATGAAAGGCTTCCTGATATCAGGCTGGAAAGATAGTGTCATCCCAACTTACCTCTGCCGAAGACTTTTAATGGCTTACTTCCAGCATTGAAGGTAGGTTCAAATCAGCGAGCACGTAGGACGAGCCTGCTGGTGCTAAGTGCTCAGGGACGCGCCGAGGGCCGGTCCCAGTCCTGCACCCTTGGGGACCATGACAGAGGAGGGCCAGACGCGTGCGTGGTGCACTCTAGCCCAAGACAGATGCCACTTGCTGTCATCTCCTGTTGTTTTGTACTTACTGAGACAGAAAAAAAGACTTGTATTGAAATTTCAGTGTTGTGCTTATCAAGTGCAGTATAGCTGTCTGTTTGATTTTCTACTTACTCAAAAGAAAACCTGGATTCTTTTCAACGGTTCATGTTGAAAGGGAAAGCTCATAGTTTTTACTCTCATGAGCACTTTTGCAATTCCTTATGGGCTGCGATGGTTGAAGAATATCTAAAGTCGAAAAACGAAAAAGCGTAAACATCTAGCCCTTAGATTTTGTTTTCTTATAGTTTTTTATAATTTTTATGACTTTTTATAATTTTTATGATTTTCATAATAATTATGTATTTCTTATAATCTGGGGACACAAATTAAAACGAGGTAATGTTAACAGGGGCCTCATGAGACCGTACATTATGAGAGACAGAGCCCCTGGCATGAAAGGCACTGTATAAATTCCAAACATTCTGATATGTAAGGAGTTAAATTATTTTCACAAATGCAAAGAGCGACGCTTTCACGATCATTCTGGATATCAGCTCCTCTGACTTGTCCCTTCATATTTCATTTAGTGCCGAATGGCTGGCCAGCTTCGTTCTCGCCTCCTTTTAATAATCCCTGAAATAATTCCAAATGGAACATTGCGCTCGCCTCTGTATTTTCCAATTCTAATTTTCAGGCTAGAAATACTCTTCTTGCAGATGTCAACTTATTCAGAGTCTCAAGATTAATTTGCATGTCAACTCTCTGGATTTTGACATGTGGCATTGGTTACATAAGGCCAGGAGGCTGCCTTGGCGATGCGGTTTCTTTACAATGTGAGTTAAAAACCACCATGTGAATATGGATGTGTGCCGCCTTTGGCCTTGGAGGTGATCTCTGAAACCCGAGCGTCATGTTGCTCTTGTCAGTTACCACTGCCGACCGGCTCAGAGCAGACAGGCGGCTTGATTTCTTCCTTCCTCCGGTGTCAGGTTTTGAGGGTGACTGGTGACCACTGAAAGTCAGGGCAGTGCACGGCTGTGACGCGAACGTATCACTTGCGGGAGGTTCAATCCTCAAATAGGAGTTCCTGCAGCCGCTAACTTTCTGTGTAGCAGCACCTGTGTGGGCAGATGGCTAAGGTTCTGGTCCCAGAGCCATCCTGTGAGTTAAGGAAGGTCACTTCACCTTCGTGAGTTTGGCCTTCCTGGCCAAGCGGGCAGGGCGTTTGTGGGGGGCCCTGCAGGTACAGAAGGAGCCCCGAGGGGCTCAGAGGAGGGGGGATGACACGCACAGATGGGGGGACATCCTTGGCAGAGGGCAGGCATCCCGTGAGTTAAGAGATGGTGAAGACAGGAGAACAGCGATTGTCAGAGTGGAGGGGCCGGAGCACCTCCCAGAAGTTTCTGGAAGGCAGCAAAGGC
>CM053603.1:10737965-10754140 GCA_028646535.1 Procyon lotor
GGAAGGGATCCTGTAGGTTATAGTGTGTTCTTTAATCAAGCAGTTCCCTCCACCATCCTTCCAGCGCATGCTGATAGATGGCATGTGGAGGGAAGAGCCTCTGTACTCACATAACCCAGGATAAACAGAACGAACAGGTTTCCTTGCCCCCCGACCTCTCAGAACCTTCGAGCGGCCGTCGCGCATCGCGACAGTGTCCGAGAGCAGGTCACGTGGCACTTCCCACACCTCCTTGACCACACAACCCTGTTCCCATAGAGTATCCCTGTGTGGAGCGCTGCTTTGCTGATCACTGAACAAAAGCCATCTGTTTGGTTTTTTCCCAGAGGGCACGAAACACCTGCCTGCTCTGTGGGGGGGAGGGGGGGTGGGGGGAGGGTGCCAAGGGCAGAGGGTACCTTTGGGCCCGGAGTGTTTCTTTTTGTCGAAGGCATTTGGCAGTCACGTCAGATTTCCCCATGGCTTCCTTGCGTCCTGCTTCACGAGGGCAGAATGTGACTGAGGAGAAAGAGAGCTCTCGATCTGGTCAAGAGCTTCCGATATTAGTTCCGTCCTTTCTGAGAAACCGATTTTGACCAGGTGCGGCGAGCATGCAAGGTGCTGCTGTGTATTCATTACTGATCGGCTAATATTTAAATTCGGAGGCTGATTTTTTTTTTCTAGTGGAAAAACTGCCCTGATAGAACTTTGAGATAGAAAAAAAATGGAAAAAAAACACCCCAAAAGCCAAAAACCCAACCCCAACCCAACTGTGGTACGCTACGTTTTTTTTTTTTTCCATTTTTTTCTTGTAATGACTTTATTGCCATATAATTCACCCTTAATGTAAGGTGGACAATTCCACGGTTGTTAGTATATCTGTGGATTTACACAGTTTTAGAACATTTTTGTCACCCCCAAAGAGATCCCATACCCTGTCCCCACTGTTTCCCGCAGCCCTAGGCAGCCCCAGGTCTGCTTTGTCCATAGATCTGCCGATTCTGGACATTTCATATAAATAGAATCATGCAGTATTTAGACCTTTTGTGACTGGCTTCTTTCACTTCGTATGTTTTTGAGGCTCATCCTGGCTGTGGCCTCTGTCGGTACTTTATTCCCTTTTATTTCGGAATAATATCACACGTTTGAGTCATCCAATCATCAGTTGCTGGACATTCTAGCTACTTCCTTGCTACTATGCGTGGTACTGCTGTGAACATAAGTACAGATTTCCGTGTGGACGTATGCTTTCATTTCCTCGTATGTATCTGGGAGTGGGCTTGCTGGGTCATACGGTAGCTCTGTGTTTAGCTGGTCAGGGAAGTATCAGAGTTTCCCACAGCTGCTGAACCGTTCCACGTCCGCACCAGCAGCGTGCGAGGGCTCCGATTCCCCTACATCATCGCCAACACCTGTTATTGTCTGTCTTTCTGATGGTGATCATCCCAGGGGGTTGGGAGTGGAATCTCATTGTGGGTTTCATTTGCATTTACCCAAGAGCCAGTGATGCTGAGCATCTTTGCACGTGCCTGTTGGCTATTTGTGTATCTTCTTGAGAGAAATGTCCATTCAGACCCTCTGCCCAGTTTTTAATTGAGTTGTCTTTCTGTTGTTGATTTTGAATAGTTCTTTACATATTCTAGATACAAGTCCCTTATCAGATGTATGATTTACAGAAATGTTCTCCAGTTCTGTGGGTTGTCTTTTCACTTTCTATTTTACATGTAGGTCCTTAATCCATTTTTGAGTCAATTTTTATATACAGAAAAGGTAGGGGTCCGCCTTCGTTCTTTTACACGTGGTCATATTGCCTTTTTTTTTTTAAGTATTTTATTTGTTTGTTTGTTTGTTTGAGAAAGGGATAAGAGCATGTGTGATCAGGGAGAGGGGCAGAGGGGCAAGCAGAGGAGAGGTATCTTAAGCAGACCCCTCACTGAGCGCAGAGCCCCATGCAGGGCTTGATCCCATGACCCCGAGACCATAACCTGAACTGAAACCAAGGATTGGATGCTCAACAAACTGAGCCACTGAGGTGCCCCAGTGTATTGTTAGGAATATACTATTAGGAATATATTGTTAGGAATATTGCCCCAGGTCATATTATTAATTCATGTTCCCACAGAAATGTATCTTAAAGATCAGATAGCTTCTGTCTTTATGTTTTGGTCGTCACGTAATATGATTTCAGAAAGTGGGCGTTTTTTGTTTGTTTTGAGTCAGGCTTCACAATTTTTTTCACCCATACATAACATTCCATTAACTCGATGAACCATAATATTCTCAATCTTCCCTATCATGTTGAACTTCCCTTTTCATGTTTGGGGCTGTTACGGACATAGCTGCTGTCAACATTTATATCCACATAGCTCTTTCTTTCTATATATTTACTTCCTTAAGAGACATTCCCCAGAGTGGGATTTACTTGGTCACAGGTTGTGAACATTTTTCCAGTGTTTGTTACCCATTGCTTTTATTGGTTTCTGAAAGGGCTATAATCGGTTTATAGTGCCGTATCCAATGATACACAAATTTCAGTGCGACTTTGCAAACATTGATGGTACCCTTCGGAAAGTTTTTGCTAACTTATCAGATGTAAAATGATAATTCTTCGTGGTTACTTTAATTTCCGTTTCTCTTTTTAAAAATTAACTTGTGTTTTGTAAGATCCAAGGGATGTGTGTATATCACATGAAAACTCAAAGTCAAAGAGTATCAGGAGCTCCCTTACCCAGCCACTTCGAATCGTTTTTAGGTATGTGTTACTTAGGGTATGCGTTTGGTGGCTACGACAGAGTCCTGCAAACACAGTGACTTAAAAAGAAAGTTTATTTCTTGCCCACATGAATCTCCAAGTAAGTATGACGAGTCTGCTCTGTGAGTCAGTCTTGGCCAAAGCTCTTTCTGCCTTCCCATTCTGTCCTTCAAGGGTCTTGCCCTTACCTGTGTGTTCAGAGCTGTTCTATACTTCATCGGCGTTGCAATAAGTCAGAAGCAGGGAAAGACGTGCACGTTCCTTCCCTCTGAGAGCACGTCCCAGACGTTGCCTCTGCACGTACCTCAAGGCCACGCCTAGTGCAAGGGAGGCTGAGCAGTGCTGTTGTGAGCTATGCAGACATGTGTCCAATTAAAGGGTCTGTTGCTGATCAGAAGGTGAGGCAGCGCTGGGACTGACTGTCAGTCTGTGCCACAGCTGTTCCTATGGTCCAGGCCTCCACGTTTCTGTATCCTACACCTACCCTGTTCCTTCTCAGTTCGCCAGTTCTCCGCATTACCCAGCATTTACTCGTGCACCACCTCCCCTCAGCATCCATCTTTCTTCATCACATTTTATCATAGTTGCAGACTTAGCCCACGTACACGTCATCTTTGAGAAGGGGCAGTACGAAATGAGAAATATGAGTCTCCATTTTGAAAAGAGTCAGCCCTTGGGCAGCTCAGGGCAGCGGGTGCTTCCCAACCTTGGGACCATGGGTGCTACTGAACCTCTGCCCTGGAGACCCATTTGGGTTACATGTCACTCTGTCCCCACTGTAACCTGTCTTGTGCTTCCTGACCCCCACAAGCTGAAAGAAGAGAAGAGCCTGCTTAGATCCCTCTAGAGCCTGTCTTTCCCTTTTTGAAAAGAATAAGTCTTTCTTCCTGGACACATTTTAACTTTGAGGTTTGTAAAACAGATTTTGGATAACTTAGGAAGTTGTAGAATGTGGCAAATATAAATAGTAAGAGTTCGCAAATGAGAACTGTTGTCAATTGCTTATGTTGCAATAAGCTCAAGTGGACTCACTAATTGTTTAACTCCTTTATCCCTTCTTCCTTTGGGACTGTGTTTGGGTCTTCATGTTTCCCTTCCTGCAGATGGTCAGTTAAGTATTTTATTATGACCACGTAAATGTCACTGACAACTGAGCCAAGTATACTGTGAGTACATTTTCCTTTATACACTTTCCTAATACACTTTCTGTTTTGCCTGAAGTTAATGATGTCCTTACTTTTTTTCATTTGCTTTGTGTTCTTTGAATTTCTGAGTCTTCTCACACCCTCCCAGAGGCTCTTTAAAACATATTCCAATTTGTCAGGTAATGTACTGATCCTCCTTTTTGCCCTGAAAATGCTTTCTGGGCCCTCTGTCCTGCACAAGCCTGACCTGGTCACTCTCCAGGCCTCTGCTGCCCATCTGCCATCCTACAGCTTCCCACTGTCTTTGTTCTGAGAGTGTCCTGACCCTCTTTCCTTTGTTGGGTCCTCTGTTTCCTAGATCCCATTTCTATGTCTTTCTTGATTTACCCCTTTGTCTTGCTGGAACACATCCTCCACTAGCTCCTAAAAAAGGGTAGGTAAGAAGAACTCTTCTGCTCTCTGCTTACTCTCTACTCTCCTACCCACTTCCATCTTCAGGTGTTAGGATTTGGAATTCCAGAAATCGCCTTAGCCATCGTATGTTTTTGTGTTCCTTCTTATTCTGTACATTCAAGGTATTTTTCAAAAGGAAAAGGAGGTGGCAGGAACATCTTTACCATCTGTAAAGTAAAAGTGCCGTTTTACCTCTTCGGTTCTGAGCTTAGACGAACGTTTTTGTGTATTTGCCTAATCTTTTGATTTTCTACTGGTGTGAATTACCCATTAATACCTTCAAAGAACAGATTGTTTAACAATTAGCACAAAACACAGAAGTCCTCATGCTTATTTTTCTCCCTTGTCTCTTCTGAGACTCAGATGGTGTTAGTACCCCAACTGTCACTCGCTCTCATTTTCAGATTGCCTCACACCCGTGAAGGCTGTGAACATGCTCACCCAGCAGGAGGTCCCCGTCATTATCTTGGCCAAAGCTGACTTGGAGGGCTCTCTGGATTCCAAAATAGGTAAGTAGCTATTAAAATATAATCAGGATAACATACGCAGCAGGCTTCAGATCAAACTACCAGCCTGTTGCTGTCAACTGGAAGAGCTCACTGCTGGTCCACGGTCTGTTCTGCATCTCTGGGAGAATGATCGGCCCCTTCATTCAGCCATTCCCTGTTTAACAGCTACATTTTGGAAACATACCCAATATGCCACACCTAGCTGGTTGGTGAGACTCGTACGTAGGACATGGGGAACAGTACGACTCAGATGAATTCTGATTTTGGGGTTCATATAACCAACAGCAACTGCAGAGATGGGGATTCTGAGCACAAATGATAGACTGGGCTGGGTTTTGGTGAAGGATGGAGGAGGTGAGCTTGAGCCCTCTAAGGAAGGGACCGTGACATAGCAGTCAAGTGGAAAGTGCGTTTAGAACTGTGCTTTGGATGTCCTCCACAGCTTTGCTCATCCCTGGGAGATCTGAAGTGTTGTCACCTAGCAGAGGCCGGGGGTGAACCCAGGACGGACAACTAATGACACCACCCAAGATCTGACCTTCGGGTGGACCCGAGTGGCCCCCTTCCCCAACATTCCCGCTGCAGCTCCCAGCCAGTCTCAAAGTGCCAAAAGCCTGCAGAGAAAGTTCTTTCCGCACCATCGATTTCCTGGCACCCAGAAGAAATAGCATTTCTTATCGAAATCATGTTTTCCCTCCCGTTTCCCAGATCAGTTTTTGACAAAGTGATTTGAACAAACATCCAAACAGAAAATGGATATTAAGCCATTAAGGTCATTTCCTTCGGACCATTTAAACCGAGAAAGGGTGTTGCTTAAGGGAAATAATTCCTTCTGTTATTGTTCTGTATTTTACAATCAGTAAGATTCATTAATACAACCAGCCAAGAGAAGCAATAAAGGAAGCCGTTGTTGAGATGGCTTTTTGCTTTTTTGGGGGGTCGGGGGAGGCATAGTATTTTGAGAGAAATTACTGGCACAATATTGAAAATTCTGGAAGAAAAAAAAAATCTGGGTTTTTTTTTTGGTGTTTTTTTTTGGGATGTGCATGGAAATCATTTTCCCTGTGGTCTTGATTTCCCACAGTTACATTATAACATTTTCTAAGTCACTGCTTCTTGACTTCCAAGAACTAGCAGTAGAAATAAAAAAGAGATAAAGGAGCATTTTTGCCATCCCCCCTGTATGTTACAGGTAGTTCTCACCCTGCTCAGTGCCACAGAACCCACAGTGTGGTCCACAGCATCCTAAATAATCCACAAAAGGATTACTGTGGCCAAATAAGTTTTTTGGCCACAGTGTCTCCGAACATTTCTGCTGGTTACTCAAACCGTACGCTTTGGGAGTGCAGTGAGTGACTCTTTTCCCTTCTTGACCATAAACGCTGTCCAGTAATACCTACTACTGGCCATTTGTTCTCACCCTTCCACATCCTACAAGTCCACTCCAAACATTTATTTGCCTTGTTAGATGTTTTTCTTTTTTTGGGGGGGGTCAGTAATCTCAGCCGGAACACCACAGAACTTTCCATCATTCCACAGAGCTTTCCGTCCTGCCAAGGAGCTTTAGAACACGTCTCCCAAATATGAAATCACCCTCATCAGGCGTGTTCCAAGGAGGTTATTCATCAAGATCAGACTTCAGCACTTTGTGCATTGTCCTTAGTCTTCCTGCTCAGGGGCCACGTGACGTGTCGTATCTGCAGAGACGTCAGCAGTTTTGACAGCTGACCCTGGGTCCTCCACCAGGGACGATTTTGCCCCCCAGAGACCCGGGGCGCTGCCCGACATCCTACGATGCCCAGCACAGCCTCACAACAAAGTCGGGCCAAGACAGAGAGAGTCTGCCCTGCAGAACCGACTGCTGACAAGCTGGTTGTGACGCAGAGCTGAAGCCGAAACAGTCGGCCTTAACCCACTGGATGAGCGATTCGCTTATGCTCAGCTCCCATCTCAAGGGCACGTGTGGGTTGAAGAATAAATTTCTATAAAGAACGCATGTACCATTGCCTTTGGGAACAAAACACAGCGTGAGGAAGCACGGTTGCCAGCTTTCCACTTGGGGACCGTGTGGATTTTTCTAGAATGCCAGGAACTGCTGGACCCGCCAGCCCTGCTTCTCAGGAGATCGCGGCTGCCCTTGGTCCTGGAGGGAATTCAGACAAGACGCTTCTCCAGACGCTTGTGGTTCACGATTTCAGTGACAGAAAGCACCCCCAAATCGTCTGTTTTAGAACCACAACTATTTTTTAAAAAAGAAACAAAGCACAGGAGAAAGACTGAAATGAAATCGTGGCCACATAATAAACTGGTTGTAGGAGGGGCAGAGGGTTTCTCCAAGACTGTCCTCCATTTTGCCAAGGAATGAGCTGCATTTTTAGAACTTCTGTAGCTAAAAGACAGTCTCCCTTAGGAAGCTAAAGCCTAGTGTCGGTGCTGTTTGTTATTTTGTGACTTGGGCATTTGCAAAGGAGGTGTTCTGTGTTTCTTCCCCTCTGAATAGGAATCCCGAGCACCAGCCCGGAGGATGCCACCTTAGCCCAGACCCTGGGGCTTCCCTACTCCGAAGTCATTGAAACTTTGCCAGATGGCACAGAGAGGATGAGCAACTCTGCCGAGGTTGGTTCCCCGTGGCCCGGGCCTAACAGCTTCCCACATCGTGACCTTGACTTGGGTTTGCTGAGACCTTTTCCTTCAGGTGCAGATTACAACCTGCCATTTCACTCACCCCCCGGCCTTACGATCTTGCACCCTCATTTCATAATCTATGAAAACAAAACGGTATTTTTTTTTTCAAGATCTAGAAATTTATCGACTCTAAGCCAAGCCCAATCCTAGAATAGTACGGTTATCATAGTCACGATATTTTGGGAATCTTCTGCGTAGGGGAAAAAAAAATTCCCTCTTCCAGGAAAACGGATCCCTTGGGAGGGTGACTGAAATTGGCTATTCTTCCTAGAGATTTCTGTTCTCCCCAGATGACTGACTTGGCTCCGCCTAAATTCAAACTCTTGGATAGAAAATGAACACCGAGGCTGAATCATGTTTATTTGGGCTGGCTTCCCTCTTACCAGGTGGTAGATCTGGGAGGACTTGACCTCAGCCTTGCTCTTGACCCAGGCCAAGAAGTGCGATGCAAAGGGTAGGGTGAGGGGCAGGTGGGAAACAGCAGAGGTAGTGTTTCTCCAACCTGGGCACATCCCAGAATCGACTGGTGCCTCGTTCAGACACACACACACAGCGCCTCGCCCCCACCTGGACAATCTGATTCAGCAGCCCCGGGTAGAACCCAGGAACATGCATTTCTAACAAGTTTTCAGGTGCTGCTACTGATCAAGATCCACACATTGAGAAACACTGGCTGGAGAACTTTCCTACTCAAGTCTGGTCCCCAGACCAGGACCACTGGCGTCACCGGCCCCAGCCTGAGCGATCCTGATTCAATCAGGCCTGAAGATCTAGGCTTTTCAGGCTTGGGATTACCTGGCTAGAGGATATTTTATAGATAGATAGATAGAGATAGGTAAAGATATATAAAAAGATTGAGAGTCTGGCCAGGTTTTTTTCCGGACCTGAGTGACGTTTACTGACCTCACGTTTGTGCCTTCACGACATAAATGGTAGTAAGATGCTCGAAATTATTGAACCTTAAACCTTTTTTTTTTAATTTTATTTTTTTTTCTTATTTTTTTTTTTTTTAAAGAGAGAGAAACACAGCGAGAGAGGGAACACGAGCAGGAGGAGTGGGGGAGGGAGAAGCAGGCTTCCCGCTGAGCCGAGAGCCCGACGCGGGGCTCGATCCCAGGACCCTGAGATCATGACCTGAGCTGAAGGCAGAGGCTTCACTGAGCCACCCAGGTGCCCTAAACTTCTATTAGACTATACTGGAATATACTCCCTGGATGTGGAACAGGCACCTTGGTGTCTCGATATCTCTCTATAGCACAAGAAGGGGGACACTCGTGGCCAATATCAGGCTTCTGAAGGGCCCAGAGAGCTACCCCCTGATTAGTACAGGACTGACGTTAATTGTGCTCCCTGGCATCCTCAGATCGCTTCAGGTGGTCTGCTGAGTCCTCCCCTGGCTCTCGACCGAATGTCTAGCATAACCAGTTCTTTCAGTGGATGGATGAGGACAGGTGGTACAAGGCTCCTGTCCTCCGTGAGCTTAGTGACCCATGGAGAAGGTAGCCTTCCCAGAGAGCTTGCGATCGTGTGCCCTGTGATACATGTAATTACATGTCACTCACGTAATTACATGAAGGTGGATGCCCTCGTGTCAGGATGCCTCCCGGAGCCTGCGTGCTTCCTTGGTAGCAAGCTCTGTGTGTGTCTCAGAAGTCCCTGCAGACACCAAGGAGGGGGCCGCTTTGGGTAAACATTGCTCTGCTTAGGTCTTTATGCTCCATGATCGTATAAGCTCCTTGTGCGCAGGGGGCATCAGAGCCTCTCTATCTTTATGCCCCCAGTGCCCCACGTGCCTGGCACGTAGTAGGGACGCAGTCCATCCGCAGTGAACCGATTCCAGGATCCCCACAGTCCCCTGCTGGCATTCCATGCTGGCTCGATTCTCATCATTAGCTTGGCTCTCTGAAGTGTCAGTTGAAGAGACAATTTCTCTTTTCTGCTGTCAGTGTTTTGCTCTGCTCTCTAGAAAATGGAAGCATTTAAATATAAAAGGAGTAATTCAGGTCCGTCCAGCTGTGGCCCCGGTTCATTCCCCTACTTGCCTGAATTACTTTTGCTTTAAAGATACTGTATTTTCCTCCCTGGATTATTTTTTTCCCCAATGGGACATGTCATTAGAAATATGTATCGTGCAGTTTTTGTTGGCAGCTCAGGGCTGAGAGTTGGTGATCCCTGTACCGTCTCGGGGCTGAGGTAACAAAGAGGGCCACGGAACCAGGGCCGGTTTGGCCCTGAGACCCAGTGGACGCAGTGCCTTGGGGTCACGGTACTTTTAGGGGTCCCCCAAAAGATGTTAATTTCTTTTAAAATCAGAGGGGGAAAAGTGAATTTTTAGGGTCAAAATCCTATTCATCTTCTTTAATACAATCATAAAACATACTTGAATAGTTCCTAAGGATGGGGCGCCTGGTGGCTCAGTTGGTTAAGCGTCTGCCTTCGGCTCAGATCATGATCCTGGGGTTCTGGGATCGAGTACCACTTGGGGCTCCCTCTGCCTCCTGCTTCCCCTGCTTGTGCTCTCTCTCTCAAATAAGTAAATAAAAATCTTTATTAAAAAACAAAAACAAAAAAACAAAAACACCTGTCCTAGTGGGGAAGGGGCCACAGGGGTGAAGGCGCGTAGGGCTCATGAGGTCACCACAAGGCTCTGCCCAGACGACACATCAATCAAAACAGCAGTTTGGGGGTATGTGGTGGCAGGTGACTTCTCGTCCTTGTGGAAGGAAGCATAGGATCACTCTCCTTTCCACTGCAGTTCACAGGCATGAGCCGGCAGGATGCGTTCCTAGCCTTGACTCAGCAAGCCCGGAGGAAGAGGGTAGGTGGAGACGTGACCAGCGACAAGCTGAAGGACTGGCTGATCTCGCGACAGCGGTACTGGGGCACGCCCATCCCCGTGGTCCACTGCCCGGCCTGCGGCCCCGTGCCCGTGCCTCTGCAGGATCTGCCCGTGACCTTGCCCCACGTCATGTCTTTCACCGGCAAGGGAGGCTCCCCACTGGCCACGGCTTCAGACTGGGTGAACTGCGCCTGCCCTCGGTAAGGAATGGTGCCCCTGGCCGTGGCTTGGCCCGTGGCCCCCGGCACCCCACTGGAGTTTCAGGCTCTCTGCTCCCTTTTTCCCGCGTTCCCACCAGACTGGAAAGAACACCCTGCGTCTTTCTGTCCACTTGCGTCTTTACCAGAACACCCGCCAACCAGTGGAAAGCTGCACGTTTCCGTCGTGGCTTTGTTAAAGACCACTCTCCTCCATTTCATATTCCAGAGAGCTTCCTGGGGATGAGAGAAAGTGTTTTCTCTTCTCTGCCTTCGTTTTCCCACCCCGTCGCTACTAACAGCGGAGATTTTTTTTCACACGCGGCAGAGCGGTAGCTTCGGGTGGGGAGGGGGTGTGTGCGCAGGGATTCTGGAAGTAGGATTGTGTTTTACTGCTAGCTCACTGGCGTATCCCAAGTGATTTTGGGGTTACCATACAAGCCGAGTAAACAAGTAAATAACCAAGCCCAGCTCCAGCATCTTCCTCCTCCCTTCTATGGAGAAGCCTTCTAGATCACGATGACCATGTTAAAATAATCGGGCCCTCTGCTGGCTCAGAGCTGAGTTACGAGGTTGGTAATGGGTTAACCCCGGTGCAGTTGAAAGGCCCGGGCTAGGGAGTCAGACAGTAATGGATTCAAGTCGCGGCCCCCCTCTTTAACTAGCCGCGTGACCTTGAGAAAGTCATGTGACTCCTCTGAGCTTCGATTTTCTTACCGGAAACTAAAATAACCCCCTCCAAGGGCTGCTCAGAAGACTAGAATTAAGGCCTGCAACCCTGTGCGGGGATGCCTACCAAACATCCTGTAAATGGAAGTGTTAGCACCGTCCTCCCAGGTCCTCCCCCAGGTGGTTTTAAGATTTGCGATGGGGCTTGTGGGTGGGAACGGAGGGAGCTCTGGGCCTTTTCAGGGTAGAATCATGGGCTCCAGCAGAAAATCGCACACACACCCCCTTTTTTTTTTTTTAAGATTTTATTTATTTATTTGACAGAGAGAGATCACAAGCAGACAGAGAGGCAGGCAGAGAAAGAGTGGGAAGCAGGCTCCCTGCTGAGCAGAGAGCCCAATGCGGGGCTCGATCCCAGGACCCTGAGATCATGATCTGAGCCAAAGGCAGAGGTTTTAACCCACTGAGCCACCCAGGCGCCCCTGCACACCCCTTTTATTAATGAGATGCGACAAAAAAGGCTTCCCTGCCAGAGACCCTGGTGGCCTGCAGCACACCAGCTGCAGCAGCCCAGGACCCGTATGGTGGGAATAAGGGTTCCACCCTGGCTGCGGATTCCTGGAGGGCAGAGCGCAGGCCGTGGTGTTGGTCAGGGCTCCCTGGGAGATTCTAACGAGCATCCAGGACCAACAGTCACGGAATCAGCGTGGCCAGGCAGGACCGCAGAGCCCAACACATGTGGAGTCCTTGCTCCTGAGCTCCAAGACCTCGGGCAGATTTCTTAATCGCACTTATCTGCAAAATGGGGGACCTGAGTGGTCTCTACCTCGTTATCCCCAGGAATCCTGAAGGCCGGGGAAGCATCTGGCTCAGTGCCCGCACCCACTGTCCTTGTTTGTACCCTCGGCGCTCAGGACGATCATACTGTTGCCACTGTCGCCCTCATCTGTCCCTCCCACTTACCAAGCAGCCTGGGCCACGTAACCAGCTTTTAGTGGCAGCAAGAAGATGTGTTGGTGGTCCTCAAGTCCCACGTGACCATTGCAAAGAAAATCACCATGGCAAAAATCAGTAGGCAGACAGACGTTACTCCTTGGATCGCTCGGGCCTTGTATTTTCTTCCTGAATTGTCCACCTGCCCCGATGGTGGGGGAGAAGTAACTTTTATCTTGCAATTACTTCCCCCAGTAGTGTCTGTGCTCTCGTTGATTGCTCTCCACATAAAAAGATCTTGCTCTAATTTAGAGATGCACCGTGGGGACCGGTGTCTTATAGCAGCCCTGGGTGGTAGGAAACAGGATTCCCTCGTGCTCTCTCCCATCAACATCCGCCCCCCGGGGACCACCGCTGTTCCCAGAGGGAGACCCCTGTGAGTCCCAGGGTCCCCACCAGATCTGGGGCTCCTGTGACTCGGCTCAGCCACTTCTATCCCATAAGCGGGAAGTGGGGGGTGGGGCGGCTGTTTCCTTCCATACGGTTTGTAAAGCCAGCATGAACTGCTTCACGGATGCAAGATATAAATGCGGGCCTTCTTTTATTTTTAAATGGAAAGCAGACCCTTGCTCTTGCCTGCAAAGTTAGCAGAAGATTCATCAGTTCCTCTTGGGGCTCCTTGTGTCCCTGCCCAGGATCTCCAACAACCCCCAAGGACTGAGACTGCCGAAAGGGCAGCATTTAGAAGGGCGGTTGGTCCCCGTCCAAGCCTCAAGAGGGAAAACCTGGAGTCAGAACCGTGTTCCCCAGCTTGTTCCCACTGTCGCAAAGGGCCCCTGTCTCCTGTTAGTAGCTGACAGTCTCGATGCGTCGATGCGTCCACTGCTGCTCCGGGCCTTCGGGAGTCTTCACTGGGGCTGGGCCCGTCCTGGGCGAGGCTCGACTAAGGACACCCTCTCTTGGGTTCCTAGACGTTGTGGGGTTTTTCGTACCCAGTTCGTGCCATCCCACGGGCCCATCGCACTGGGCGCATGCGTCAGAACCGGGTCATCAGCTGGGCCGGGTGGAACCTTCGTCCTCCCCAGGCACCCTCTTCCTGAGGATGAGGGTCGCTTGTTCTCTTCAGCCCTTCACACACCAGGGATCTCGCTTCGCTTGCTTTCTGGAACAGTAGAGCTCTCTTCACCCTTCTGTATCCTGTCCTCCGGTGGGGGTGCATTGGAGGGGAGCTCCTGACCTGTGGTGTTTGCCCATTTGGTAAGCATACCTACTTTCACCGAGGGCTAGTTTCAGGTTGAGGACTTGACATCCCTTGTCATGGAGTTGGGAGGAGGTGCGAACCGTTGATTCTCACGGGCCGGTACAGGTCGGCTCAGCTCGTCACAGCCCCCAAGGTGACCTTGGGGGTCTTCCCAGGGCCCCCCTAGTGAGTTTTGATTTCTGCACCCCCAGCCCTAGCAGAGATAGAGAAAACCCAAGTTCATTCTTCAGCACAACGTCTCCATTTGGTTTTCAGCTTCTCTTCGTAAATTGACTGGCTTCCTCGGTATCACAAAGTAGGCACTGGCTGAAGGTGATCTTGACCTGCCTAAATAGAAGTTAACGTGCAAAAGAGACACTCCTGGCTTATCGACTCAGGTTGTTCGATTTTCTATCAAGTAAAATTCAGACAACTGGAGAATAAGGCTTCTCATGGTTGAAGACTTAAATTTTTATTTGTAAATTTCCTTAAAACGTCTTGTACTCAACAATACAAAAGGAGACTGTCCTCTGAATTACTGATCCATGATGAGGCATTGTTCTTGTGACATGCTAAATGGCTACTAAATTGTCATCACTTAAGCAGGTGGAACACTGTGTTAAAATTTAAAAGAAACCAGTTGATGAACTTCCTTTTTATTTCTTAGGTGCAAGGGAGCCGCCAAGAGAGAGACGGACACCATGGACACATTCGTGGATTCTGCCTGGTACTATTTCAGATACACCGACCCGCAGAATACTCAGAGGTAAAGCCTTGCGGCATCCTATGAGTAATCTGTCCATTGTGCAGGGAGCAGACAGCCAGATAAAATTATATACGTGAGAGATTTACGGAGGGCGGCGCCTGCAAGGATTCGGGAGGGAGGAAGGGAGCAGGAGTTGGTTGCTGGGGGGAGCCCTTAGACCACCACGCAGTCCCCACACCTGAGAAGCAAGTAGAGGAAGGAAAGAGGGTCGGGTGGGGAGAGTCTGAGACCACAGTGCAGCCCTGAGAAAGTCTTAGGCAGGCCGACGGGAAGCCCAAGCGAAGCTTGCCCAGTAGACTCCTAAGTCCCCAAGTCCAGCAGAGGTGACTCTGTGCTGGTCCCCTCCCTCTGGGGGAGCAGGGGCTGGCAGGGGCACCGAGGCCTTCCATGACCCTTGAAACAGGCCCTCCAAAGGGAATATAGTGTGTCAGATTATTAAATCCCATGCTTCACGGCCAAGCAAATCCCAAGTACAAGAAAAATTAAAAAAAAAAAAGAAGGAAGAAAATGCGGTTGCCATAACACCCTTCGTGGTCCTGTGGTGAACTTCATTTATGGGCTTATAAAGACGTGATGCTGATTACTTGACAAACACAAATGATGGGGAAGGAGGTAGGGCACGAGAGGGAGCATTGCCTCTCGTCACGTACACACCATAATTTCTCAAACTGATAAATCGATGAAGAGTATAGTTGCCAGAAGAAACAGCTACAGAATTCTGAATGGCTGAGGTCCTAAGGTCATTGGGGGTGGGGGCAGCAGGTGGACGGTGGTGCTCTTGAAGGCAGGGGCTGGAGACCAGTGTCGGAAAAAATGACAAAGCTCTCAGCACAGTCTGAGTTTTCAGCTTCAGGCAGGTTTCTTAGACAAAGGCAAATGCGGGAATGAGGGAAAGAGGGCCGTAGGGAGAGGGGGTAAAGACAATGTGCAAAAGAAAGCAATCGAAGAGTTCGGACATGTTTGCTCTCCTTTTGCTCTCCACGGTAGGAAAACCATTGCCCTCAAACCCCAAAGTCCATATATGAAAATGCCCCCCCTTTTTTCATCAGTGGGTGTAAATGAATACATTTCCAGGGAGATGGGCACTCCTACCCCCCCCCAGTCCCGCCCTGCAGTGCTGTGATTTCTGTCATTGGAGTCCCGGCCATCCAGGAGAGAGGGGACCCTGAGTACACAGTGGCCCGCAAGGGCAGGATGCACGGGGCCTGCTGTGGCTCGGGAGAGGGGCCCCTCCTCTGACTGCTCCTTCGAGAAGGGGCTGTTGGTGCCTTCTGTTCAGGAACAGCTGCTCAGAATGCCGAGGCAATCGGGCCCTACCTGTCAGAATGCTTCAGAGGCAAATCTTCTCACAGATGATGGAGGCTCTAACCGGTGATGGACCCTGGACCCAGGGAGAAACAGCCTCCGATCTGGGAATACCATGGAGCCCATCTTTGGCTTCATAAATCGCAGCTGCGAGTTTTGGCACCAGCTCGCATGCTCCCTAGCTGGGTTCCCGGGTAAACCATGGATCCAAGCAATAGCTAGTTTCAATGTTGAAATGCACCCCACACTTGTTTTCAGGATGAGCAACCCCCCTTGATCTCCCTTTCTTTTCTGTCCCTTGGATTAGTCTTTGGATTTTGCTGAGGAGTCAGTATTCACAGAGGGAAAGAAAAGGGGGGCACCTGGGTGGCTCAGAGGGTTAAAGCTTCTGCCTTCCGCTTGGGTCATGATCTCAGGGTCCTGGGATTGAGCCCCACATCCGGCTCTTTGCTCAGCAGGGAGCCTGCTTTCCCCTCTCTCTCTCCCTGCCTCTCTGCCTACTTGTGATCTCTCTCTCAAATAAATTAATAAAATCTTTAAAAACAAAAACCAAACACTTGTCTTAATGTTACCAGGATTCTGGCCTGGCAACTGGAGACCAATAAGCCTCATTAAGATGCAAATGCGAGGCGGTTGGCCACGCCCACCTGCGGAGCCTCGGGCTCTTCCTGCGGGTGCCTTGAGGTGTAGGGAAGAGAATTTA
>CM053603.1:10754240-10787039 GCA_028646535.1 Procyon lotor
ATATACAGGCTATTGCTGACTATTCGTATTTTAAGGCTGCTTTTAAAAATAAGATGGAATTTTGGGGGGCGCCTGGGTGGCTCAGTGGGTTAAAGCCTCTGCCTTCAGCTCAGGTCATGATCCTCAGGGTCCTGGGATCTCTGCTCAGCAGGGAGCCTGCTTCCCCCTCTCTCTCTCTGCCTGCCTCTCTGCCTACTTGTAGTCTCTCTCTCTGTCAAATAAATAAATAAAATCTTAATAAAAAAAGATGGAATTTCTGTTTTAAAATGAACATTTAGTGGCTGCCTGTTTATCTCCTTTGCAAAGGCCGTCTTGCCCCCTGTTGGTAAGAACCCCCAAATCCCAGTCTGCCTTACTACCCTCAAAATTAAAATAGAAATACGGAGATTCAAATGCGCATCTTAAGAGATAAACTTTTTCACGGAAATACCTTTTTTATGCTGCCGCCTGGTTTTCCTTTTATCCTCATTTTACGCGGAAATCACATTCATTGAATTGTCAGTAATGGCTCCTGAAACGGTTTTTATAAATTCCGTAATTTCACACCCTCCTTTTTCCCCTTTGTTATATCAGCTTTTCTCTTACTGTGTTTTAAAAAGAAAACTCACCATATTTTTTTTGGACATCATTTGTCTCGGGGCACACGTGGACGATCACAGGTGTGATTTGTGCTCTTGCTGCAAAGCAGGTTTGTAAAAAATGACCATTTCTCTCTCTTACAGCCCTTTCAACACAGCGCTGGCTGACTACTGGCTGCCCGTGGATTTGTACATCGGAGGGAAGGAACACGCCGTCATGCATCTGTTCTACGCGAGATTCTTCAGCCATTTCTGCCACGATCAAAAAATGGTCAAACACAGGTGAGCGCTTCATACCGCTCGGCGGAAGAATTCAGTCCCGTGAGCGACAGCTCCGAGCAGGTGGCCGTTCTTCTGCAGCAAGGGGAACGTGTAGTGGAAGACTTCGCTTTTTCAGGTATCCTCGAGCGGTCACAGAATCAAAGTGCGATTCTGCTACTTATTCATAGTTCCAGTGTCTGGTAACCGCAGGCTCACATGGAATCTTGCCTTCAGCTCTCGTCTGTTTAGCCCAGTTAATTAATTGAGATTTTGACTTCTGGCGCAGCGAGAAGCGGTTTGTAACGTTGTAGGGCTTTATACAGCTTCTCTTTTGAGGTCGTGTTTATCATCTGGCCATGCTAGGTAAGCTCTGTGAGCTCGACTGAGTCCTGCCTTGATAGCTCACTCTGCTAGAAGTAGGTAGTTGTTAAGCGTCCGCCTTTGGCTCCTGGTTATGATCCCAGGGTCCTGGGATCGAGGCAGGAAGCCTGCTTCTCCCTCCCCCACTTCCCCTGCTTTGTGTTCCCTCTCTCGCTGTCTCTCTCTGTCAAATAAATAAATAAAATTTTAAAAATTTTAAAAAATAAAGGCAGGTAATAGATTATAGCTGGGGAATCACACGTAAATCCATTGATAAATGTTCTTCCTCTTTGTCTGTAACCTGTTTCCCATCACAGAAAGGTGTCTGTGCACATTTTTTCCCCATGAAATACACCATATATGTATATATATGTATATATTCATATATATACGTATATATGTGCGTGTGTGTATATATATATATGTATATGTGTGTGGTATATTTAATGTCTTACACAATTTAAAGTCAACATCCCTGTACCCTCTTGTCGGTTTAAGAAATAGACTATTACAGGCTCCTTTGAATACCCAGGGTCCCCTGTGCAGTCACACTCTCTCCCTACCTTCTGTCCCTTTCCCAACCAACACCTATGCTGAAATCCTGAACCATTAATTTCTGTATAAATTTATCATCCCTATTTTTAAACAGTATATATTGCTTGGTGTTCTAGTGTTTGAATTTCACGTAAGTGGAATCGTATTTCACATATTCTCTCTTGCTTTCCTCGCTTGGCGTTTGGGGGGGTTTCAGCCATATCGGTGCATAGAGGTTTTGTTCCTGGTTCACTGTGGTAGGGCATTCCATCACGGGGAGTGGAATGTCTAGTGCGGAACTCGGTTTCTGTGTCCACAGCACTGTTAATGGTTGTTGAAGTGTTTTGTGCGGTGATGAACCAAACCGTATGAGCGTTCTTGTCCGCGTTTCCCAACGCGTGTCAGCCCATGTCCAGGCCAGGTACCTAAGAGTGGGACCGCTGAATTGTAAGATGTGCACGTGTCCAGCTTTGCTAAGGAACACCCAGCTTGTTTTCAGGTGACTTCTATAAACCTACACTCGTCGGGGCCTCTGGGTGGCTCAGCCGATCAGGCGTCCGACTCTTGATCTCAGGGTCATGAGTTCAAGCCCCGCGTTGGGTTTCACTTGGGGCATGGAGCCTGCTTTTAAAAAAAAAAAAAAAAGCAAAACCAAACGAAAAAATCTACGCTCGTACCAACAGAGATGAGGGTTCGCCTCCCCGCACATGCTCGGCACGTCAGCATTGCTTATGGAATGCATCAGTTTGGGGAGTGTGTTTGAACTGAAAGACACTGCTCACTTCATGATGTTTAGCATGTTTTTCATATGTTTAGGGACCTCTGTTTTCTTTTCCATCAAATCTCTATTTGTGTCCTTCACCCTTCTTTTCTTTTCTGGGTTGTCTTGTATTGATTGTAGGAATTTTTTTTTTTTTTTTTTTAAGTGGGCTCTGCACTCAGCGTGGAGCCCAATGCAGGGCTTGAACTCACCACCCTGCGATCAAGACCTGAGCTAAGATCCAGTCGGATGCTTCCCCGCCTGAGCCACTCAGGCACCCCTTGATTGTGGGAATTTTTGAAATATTCTGGATGCTAACCCTTTTCCAGCTCTACATATGGCAAATATGTTCCCCAGTTCTTAGTTTCTCTTATTTCTGTGGTATCTTTTGATGAGGAGAAACTCTTAACGCAGTAAATTTTAATAATCTTTTCCTTTCTGGCTGTTGCTTTCAGCGTTTCAGTATCATTAATGGGCCAGTCTGTGCATTTCCTCACTGAGCTCCATCACAGTCTGGTTTTCGTATGTATGCAAGGGCCTGTCTATAGGATCTCCATTCTGTCCGTTGGTCTGTTTGCTTTTTGCTATGATAATTCTTTATTGGTTTTTGTATTTTAGTTTTACACGTCTTACTGTCTGGTAAGGATAGTCCTTCCTGGGGCACCTGGGTGGCTCAGTGGGTTAAAGCCTCTGCCTTCGGCTCAGGTCATGATCTCAGGGTCCTGGGATCGAGCCCCGCATCGGGCTCTCTGCTCAGTGGGGAGCCTGCTTTCCCCTCTCTCTCTGCCTACTTATAATCTCTCTCTGTGTGTCAAATAAATAAAATCTTAAAAAAACAAACAAACAAACAAACCAAGACTAGTCCTTCCTCTCTGTTCTTTATCTTTAGGTGTATCTTGGCCATGATAGGAAGGTCTTCATCCTTCCATATGAATTTCAGATTCAGCTGTCACATTCCACAAAAGTATCTTTTTTAAAAAATTTTATTTATTTAGGGGTGCCTGGGTGGCTCAGTCGGTTAGGTGTCTGCCTTTGGCTCAGATCATAATCCCGGAGTTCCTGGATCAAGGCCCACATCGGGCTCCCTGCTTAGGAGGGAGCCTGCTTTTCCTTCTTACCCTCCTCTTCTCATGCTTTCTCTCTCTCTCTCTCTCAAATAATAAATAAATAAAATCTTTTTTTTAAAGCAGAGGGAGAAGGAGAAGCAGGGAGCAGGGAGCTCCACTGAGCAGGGAGCCCGATGTAGGACTGGATCCCAGGACTCTGGGATCATGACCTGTGCCACAGGCGCACGATTAACCGACTGAGCCACCCAGGTGCCCCCTCCCTGCCTCCCACATTCAGACCTGCTCTCTCTCTCTGTGCATGCACACATGTGTTAAAGGTCTACTGTACACAGAGTGCATTTAGTTTACAAATTAAATGCTTAACATAATTTTCTCCTCATTAGTCCCAGAGCCCTTCATGTGTAAAAATAAACTGATCTTCAGCAGAAGAACAATGAACACATTAATAGCATTAATCTTCAGTCGAAATGTTTGTGCCTTAGGTTAAAGAATTTACCATTCTGCCTTGCATTTCTTCTCTGTGGAAACTTCTTTACCCCACCAGATAAAAATTACTCCTGAGGATGAGAAATGTGTCCTGTTGCTGTGACAGTATCGTGGACATTGTACGTTCTCCGTGAACATTTGTTTAAATAAATTGAGTTTAACTCCTTGATAGAAACATATAAAAGTTCATGGCTTTGGGGGCGCCTGGCTGGCTCCGTCGGTAGAGCGTGTAACTCTTGATCTTGGGGTTGGGAGTTCAAGCCTCACGTTAGGCGTGGAGCCTACTTAAAAAAAGAGGGGCGAGTTTATGTTTTTCAAAGGAAGTGTTCCCCTTGGGATAGAGAGAAAAGAGCATGAGAAATGTTTCCTTCTAGGTCTAGAAACAAAGACTATAAATGATTTCTGGCTCTGGGGCAACTTTCTCCAGCTTCTACACAGTTATTTGTAGGAGCAATGAATGAAACCATAAATGATACATTGGCTGGCTATTTTAAAATAGAAGACAAGCCCTGGCTACTTTTAGGACTCCTGTACAGTGGTTTTAAAACCGCATTCGAGAAGGAAAAACATGCGGCATTCTGATGTAATTGTAGAGTACGGTTTTGGGTATGACTTTGTATCTGTTTGGATGAATCTCTAATTTGCTGAGCTTCCAAGCTTAGCAGTATTTTGTGTGCACTTTTAAAAAAAATTCTTTGCAAGACAGTAGGATTCAGGACGCCTAGGTGGCTCAGTCAGTTGGGCGTCTGCCTTCAGCTCAGGTCATGATCCCGGGGTCCTGGAATCAAGTCCCCACATCAGGCTCCCTGCTCAATGGGGAGCCTGCTTCTCCCTCTGCCTGCTGCTCCCCCTGCTTGTGCTCGCTCTCTTTCTGACAAGTAAATAAAATCTTTAAAAAAAATTTTTTTTAAAAGACAGTAAGCTTCTATCCCATACCCTCTACCTCCTCCCCAAAAAGAGAGAGATTTATTTTAAGTACTCAAAATCTGACCTTGAAGAAGGTGCCGGAAGTCCTCTTCCCTCTGTGTCTGGGCACAGTTGTCAGGGTCACCCTCGTGAAATCACATCAGGGCAAGGACAGCTTCGGGAAATGGTCTCTGAGCGTGCCCTCCTCAGCAGAGCTGTCTTGGGAAGGCAGTCAGCCACAAATGAAATGACAGTCGCCCACTTCGTGCAAGAACTCAGAATTCGCCAGTCGGAATTTTTGAAGGCCTCCCAGCCAGTTTTTCAAGGTGGCCTAGGAGGAAAAATGAAGACCTGTCAGCCATGGGTGTGTTTATTTCTCTTTGTTAGTTGTTTCTGCTGACATGTGCCTAAATGAGGGTTTTATGTCTTTTTCTCTGCTGTTCTTGGTTAACATCATCCTTCTGGAGGGATCTCAGGCTCCGGCCACTCTCTTCTGTTTTCATTTCTCAGTCTCTTGGCCACAGTCTTAAGTAGTGGCTCACGGGGCACCCGGGTGGCTCAGTCAGTTAAGTATCTGCCTTCAAACTCGGGTTATGATCTGACGGTCCTGGGGTTGAGCCCCACATGGGGCTCCTTACTCAGCGAGCAGCCTGCTTCTCCCTCTCCTTTTTTTTTTTTTTTTTTAAGATTTTATTTATTTGACAGAGAGAAACACAGCGAGAAAGGGAACACAAGCAGAGGGAATGGTAGCGGGAGAGGCAGACTTCCCGCAGAGCAGAGAGCCCGATGCGGGGCTCGATCCCACGTCCCTGGGATCTGACCTGGGCCGAAGGCAGACGATCAACGACTGAGCCACCCAGGCGCCCCTCTCCCTCTCCTTTTGCCCCTCCTTCTGCTCATGTGCACATGTGTGCTCGCTGTCTTTCAAATAAATAAATAAAATCTTCAAAAAAATAAAATTAGTAGCTCCCGCCGGGGACCCCGAGGCCTCTGTCCCACGCTCATGTGTGTCACGACTTCACATCTGGACAGGTAACCCCTTGGGCTCTCAGGGGGCCTCATAGGTTAGCAATTAAGTCGCCTCTGAGCATTGGATTCACTCTGTAATTCTGGTAAATTTCATCAAGTATATACCGCAGAGGTTTATGCAGTCTTAAACTCTTCCCTGTTTTCCAAGTGAGTCCAGCCCCTCTTTCACACTTGAGTCTGACCTTTGAGCTTCTCGTAGGTCTCTTGACCAGCAGCAAGAAGCTGGTCTTGGGGGCAGGGGGTGGGGGGGTGTGCTTCCTCCCCTCCACCCCCATGGGACAGCTCGGTGCTATTGTGTGTCGGAAATACGAGGTTAATGATGATCAAGCCAGAATTGAGGTCAGCAGGAAATTTGCAAAGGAAGATGTACAAATGCCTAAGAGGCCTGGTCTACAATGTTGCCCTCACTGGTAGTCAAAGAAATACAAACTAAACAGCAATGAGGTGTTACTTTCCATCTAACAAAGAGGCCAGGAGGAACAGCATCTCGTACAATGCAGGAAGGCAGTTTGGAACAACCATTAGGAAAAGCAGTTTGACAATACAGAGTGAGAGCCTTAAAAATATTCACTTTTGGACATGCTAATTGCACTTCTAGAAATCCAAGCCTAAGGAAATAGTCAGAATGCAAACGTAAGCACCAAACTGTTCACGCATTATTTCAAGTAGCTAGAAGTTTGGAATACAACCTGAATGCCTTGAAAGTCTGAGAAAGAGCAAATAAAGTCTAGCCCATCTATATGAAGGACTCGCGTACAACTCTAAAGCTATATTATATGGACTGTTTAATAACAGGAGGAAATGTATCTGAAGTGCTTAGGACTGAAGAAAAATAAGATACAAAGTCATAAATGCGGTTGGATTACCTCTGCCTTTAAAGGTACAGGCATGTATATACTCATAACACAAAGCAAGAGAAAAGGCTAGAAAAAATCATGCCCACGTGTTCGCACGAGTTTTCTCTGGATGGTGAGCTAATCAATGATTTTTTTTTCTCCCTATGCACTCCTGATTTTTTCCCAGATTTTTTACAATGATTATGTAACTTTATAATAGAAAAAGAAAACAAAAACAGTCCTTGATGGTCTGTGTTCCGAAGCAGGGAAATACGCAGAGCCTCCCAGTTTGATTCTGGAGGAGGGGATGGCAGTGGCTTTGGCCGGATGTCAGCCCCCGGGCTGGGACCTGTCCCACTCTGCAGTGAGGGACAGCTTCACCTCCACTGAACTGGGATCAGATCAGGAAGGTTGCCGCTCTCCATACAGCTCTGGGGAGACCCTGCATTCCCTGAGCTGATACTCTCCCCATGGTTTGCTATCAACCAAGAGGGGTGGCGCCCTGCTGACCTTGGAGAGCTCGTGGGGCTCCAGCCTCTTTCTCTGATCACATCAGAGCTTGGGGGAGGGTCGAGGAAGAGAAGAGAGGCTTTACTTGGTTCTCACCGTATTTTTTTTTAAAGATTTTATTTTATTTATTTGACAGAGAGAGCACAAGTACACAGAGCAGTAGGCAGAGGGAGAGGGGGAAGCAGGCTCCCGGCTGAGCAGAGAGCCCGATGTGGGGCTCGATCTCAGCATCCTGGGATCGTGACCCGAGCCGAAGGCAGAGGCTTTAACCCACTGAGTCACCCAGGCGCCCCTCACCGTATTAATTGGGGCTCCTCCCATGCTGCTGGCTGGCTGCTAAGAAATAGAAACAGTGGTATTTTACGAGTGAGCCATGGTTTAATACTTAGAAACTGGCCGATGATGTGAGCCCGATGGTCCCCTGGGCTCAGGGCGAGGATGAAGAGGAAGTTCACAAACTGAGTCTTGAAAAGTCCATGTTAGAGATTATTTTCCAAAATCCAGGACTTTCTGTTCTCCTCCTTCCAGATCTACGGGGTGCCTCCTGACCAGGTGAGGACCGTGGGCAGTGGGCTGTCTAGGAGCTCCTGAGTAGGTACAATGGCAGGGCTCTGGTGAATCTGAGCTTCTCTTAGCCACGTTACTTGTATGCAGTGATGTTTCACAAAGGCGCTGAAAATAGCCTTTCATTCTATGTTCTGAAAAACCTTGTTTATCCTCATAGTTGCTGGCCCTGCTCCCCCTGCCCTCCCCCCTGCCTTCCCTCCCTTCCTTCTTTTCTTGCATCCTTGGTGGGACAGAGGTGGCTTTCAGTGACTGGCGGATATCAATGGTTGTAATTTCTGACTCAGGGCAGTGCAGACTGTCAGGACCTGAAGAGGGCATCACTTCCCGTCCTGCCGCCAGGGGAAGGCTGACACACCCACCTCTCAGGGTCGTATTAGCAGGAGAGCCAGAGACAGAAGCACAGGGAATCCATTGAGGCCCCTCCCGGGGGGGAGGCCCAGCACAGTGCCCCCCATCTGTGATGCTTCCGGGTGGAAGGGGTTGGGTGGTGGTTTCAGATTTTTCACTTCCTTCTAGAAATCCCTGCTACCATGGTCCCTGTGATGAATGCGTCGCTCAGTTGCTTTTACAAGTTTGTTCCTGGGGCCATTCGTCGAGTGGATGAATGGACACATAGGGACTATGTTACACTGGTTGGTTACACTCATTACCAAGATTAATGAGGTTGGCAGTGATGTGGTCTCTGCTCCAGTGGGACTGGGTTTCAAGTTCAGCAGGACCCTCGATGTCCCCTGGGCCGTCGTTCCCCCGCACTTTGCACTTCCATGCCTCACGAGTGCCTCTTCTCCATGGTGTGGATGGTTATTTCTGAGCGTGTTTCAGGCCGCCCATTCATCAGCCTTCTAATGGTGGGGTGCCCAGCACCCAGTTGGTGCTCGCTGGCCTGTGGAATGGATTAGGAAGTGTGACTCCTCGTGCCAGGCTAAACTACTCGTGGGTGCATGTGACCTGCTTCAGGCTCGAGAAGGCTAACGGATTCCCAGAGGCCTGGGAGTGCTGCAAGAGTGGGGGGTTGGGAGGGCTGCTGGGGAAGGAGCGGGACGCAGGGGCTGGGACGCACCCCTCCCACCATGAAATCCAGTGTAAAGCCTCTTGGGGGCCTTCTCCCACGCTCGTGTCCTTGCTCCTCCCTGCAAGCTTCCTGCGAGCTCGTGTGAACTGAGTCTGAAATCCCAGTGCGCCTCTCCTTGCAAAAAGGTCACGGCCCCAACCAGAAGCCACAACGCCCAGTGCCTGCCCTTTATCCGCCTTTCTTCCTTCATCTCATCCCCCTGTACCGTTGTCCCCACCTCTGCTGCCACAGGCTTATTTCCTCCCTCGTGGACACGAAGTTGATTTAGGTCAAACCAGGGAACAAATATTGGGCATCCGCTATGTATGAAGTAGGCACCGAGAAGAGGCTCGCAGGGGGAAGACAGGGAGGCAACTCACCTGAACACACAACACAGTTTTACAATTTAGTATCTGTCATGTGCAGGGGCCGATAGCGCACAGGACACCTCAAGAAGGAACAGTTATGGGGGCAGCCGTCAATGTGCACAAGCCCCTGGGATCCCTCACCGGGAAAGGGTTAGAAGTGCTTTTCAACCAGGCAGGAACTAGCCGATGGCGTCAGCAGCCAGGCTGGCGGTGCCCACGGTGGGGAGGTAGGGCCTTTGGGAGGCGGGTCACACGCGGGTCATCAGTGGGGGTGCTTGCGTTGTGAAAATTCAAGGGGCGCCTGGGTGGCTCAGTCGGTTAAGCCTCTTCCTTCAGCTCAGGTCATGATCCCAGGGTCCTGGGATCGAGTCCCACACCGGGCTCCCCACTGGGCAGAAAGGCTGCTTCTGCCTCTGCTTCTCCCCCGCCTGTGCTCTCTCTCAAATAAATAAGTAAAAGAGAAAGAAAATTCATCAAGTCTTACTCCTAGGATTTGTAGATTTTTCAGTATGTGTTATGCACTTCATTTCACAGTTTACTTTAAAAGGGCAGGGTGGGGGAGATTGGAGAACAATTGTAAGCGATCAGGCCTGGGGCTTCTAGAAGAGCTGGAGTTAGGGGCAGATGCAGTGCTATCTGTCCCCAGAAGGTGGCAGCATCGAGCCACTTGAGAAACAGCAAGACCCAGACCAGGATTCCTGGTTTCTTCCCCCTTGCCCCATCTGGGGGTTGAAAAGTAATGGATGTTCATCAGATGACTCATCTTTATCCTTGGGATCCAGCTTATCTTCTCCTCCCTCCCATCCCTTTTTTTATTTCTCCTAAGAGTGGCCAAAGCCATGTATTTAGAGTGAGAGAGGAAAGGAAAAATCTCATAAACTCTACAGTTCATCCCACTGTCATAGGGCACAGCCAGGAGAAGTCGGTGGTCTGGATTTTTGCCTTGTCCTTTTTTTTTTTTTTTTTTCCGCTATCGGGCTGTGGCACAAAGAACTATCTGAGGAAGACTGGGTGCACACGCAGGTCGCACCGTTGAGCCCACTGATGCTTAGCGAAGGTGCCGCTGGGTTCGGGAGGCAGCCTGTCCTTGTAGAATTCCGGCTCAGTTTGCTTGGTGCTTTTGGACGCATTCGTGTCCAGTCTCGTCCATTACCTTTACCTGCCCAATAAAAAGTAGCTGTATGATTTTCCTATTTAGTTTTCAAACTGTGGCTGTGTGCGTACTCGAGTATATGTGCTGGGTTAAAATCCGAGTGCCACTTTACATTGGTTGGAAAGGAAAGGCAGCTTTCAGGAGCCAGCAATAGCAGCCCGCTAACGTCCCCTCCCTCCATCCCCCTGCCCACAGGCATGCGTCTGTTTATGCGTATTTATGCATTCATCCATCCATCCGTGTTTTGTAGAGCCTGTCCTCCATCTGTCATGCACAGCACCAAGCGCTGGGGACAGAGGGAAGAATAAGGGAACAGCCCATGCCGTGATAGGTGCAGCGCAGGGCATGGACTGGTCTTCTTGTAATCACGACACAGCCTGGTCACACTCGTCACGGCCATGTGTGCCAGACGTCACAGGACACACGGGAGGGCGTGGGGGTGTGTGCTGGGCTCAGAGGTGGCCACCCAGAAAAGGGAATGGCTGAATCAATGGTGAAGGGGGAGTCCAGGTTTCCTGGGGAGCATGGCACGTGCTAGGAACAACCAAGCGTGCCCATGACCTTGGTGAGGAATGAGTGTGTTTAAGCGTCAGAGACACCAGGAAGGTCAACGGGGGCTGACGGTGGAGAAAATCACAGGCTCAGTCTGTGCGGGTATAGTTCCCTGAGCTCCCTGAGGAAGATGTGGACCTGGGTCCTCGGGCATCAAAATCCCGGCCTGCTGCGGATAAAGCCTGTGTGGCCTAAGGACTTGTGTTCCTCATGGCAGGGGTGCAGGTGTTCCTGAAGAGGGGGCGACCACAGACACCACGGTTCCCCCTTCACAGCGTCGCCATAGTCAAATGCAGCATAAGGTCCAAGCACATTTGACCGTCAGATAACCTTTCATAGTTTTCTATGTCAAAGACTCACATTTTCTAGGAACCTTGTGGGCCCGCGCACTGTGGCACCAAAGGATGTCCGTCTGCCCAGCGTGGCTTTGCCGGTGGAATGTCGTGGGGGAGGTGGGAGGAAGGCAGTTATACGATGCAAAAGAGTTTATTATTAGGATGGATTTTTTTTTTTTAAGATTTTATTTATTTATTTGACAGAGATCACAAGTAGGCGGGGGGGGGGGGGGGGGGGAAGCAGGTTCCCAGCTGAGCAGAGAGCCCGATGTGGGGCTCCATCCCAGGACCCTGAGATCATGACCGGAGCCAAAGGCAGAGGCTTAACTCACTGAGCCACCCAGGTGCCCCTAGGATGGATTTTAGAGCCTGAACAAGAGCGTTGGTGATTCTTTGCACGCGCATGTGCGGAATTTCTTCCAGAGTAACACGGTGTGGCATGGTAGGGGGCCCCTGTGACGTTGAAGATGAACATTGACTAATTTGAAATGTGTTACATTTCTCCTCGAGTGTTACATATACCGGGTCTTTTCCACCTCGGAAAATACCTCTCCACCGGCCTCCACACTCACATACACAAACACACACACTCATAAGATTTTAAAATATGAAGGCTGAGAGTCCCTTCTTTCTAGCTGACCCTTCTCTCTTTCCCAGTCACTCTGTTTGCTCCACGCCATCCCCTGAATCCGCTAGAAAGTTTCCCCTAAGCTGCACCTGTCCACACGGCCATTTGATGAGGGCCACACAGGTACAAAGCGGGGGCCTGTCCGCCCGCCCGACTCAGCATCACGGATCAGTTACACCAGACAGCCTCGCGGGAGAAACGAGGGTCCTGTCCCATTAGCCAAGCCAGGGCCTTGCAGAAGTGAACTTGAAGCACCTCGTGCTGCCGGCGATGCTCGTGGAGAAGGTGGCTCCCGCCGCCCATCCCTGCCTACTGTCCTTAGGAATACGAACCACGCGCACGTGGGATCAGCACGTGTCTCCCCAGGTCATTCCCGGAGTTTGGAATAGCGCTTGCTCACATGCTTTCTAACTGAATCAGGTGGATTCTTCGGAATGTACCATTTCACGTCAGAAATGAAGTCCTTGCAGCATAGGGGTCAGCCTCTCCCTGTCCCCTTCAGAGAAAACGCTTATGTTCCACTATTCATCCAGTAAAAGTGACAAAAACCGGACACTATGACCAAATTATAATCCGTCCATACCATAGACTGAGCTAGATCCGTATGGACCTCCGTGGAAAAATCCTTCCTGTGGTTAAATGAAAGACCACAAAGTAGTATGTACGTTAGGATCTATTTAAATCCTAGAAAATCATACAAAACCATGTATGCATATACACAGCCGTATGGGCAAGGCATTCAGAAAAGTCTCCAGACCTTTCCAGGTATATTCACCATGCAATTAACAACTGTCTCCTCGGGGTGGGGATAGGCCTAAAAAGAGGAGGGTGATGACCTTTCTGTAAAGGGTATGTGTACGATTAATCTGCGTGACTTACACATTTTCTAAAGAATGTGGGTGGGCACTGTCAGGGCTGAGGGGACAGCAGCCTGCTTGCACAGAGCCCCGACGCCAACTTCTCTGCACCCTCTCGAGCCCTTCCTGACGCCAGACTCAGCACGTAGCTGACATACGTAGGGTTCTTTAAAGTTTACGAGTATTTTCAGGAGTTCATTTACCTGAATCTTCCCAACAGCCGTTGGACAGATTTTTATTGCCTCTACTTGACAGAGAAGCAAACGGGTGCCAAGAACAGGTAAAGGACTTGCCTTGGCTCCTAGAATTCCTTGAGTAGGAAACAGATTCAAATCCGGGCCATCCGAACCTGAAGTCTCGCGCTCTTGCCACTTCGCCAAGCGGAAAGCAGTTGATACCTGCTGGTTTGATTTCATATTCTTACCGCTTTGTAGGGAGCCATTTGTCTGGTTGGGTTTCCAGGTGACATTGGCCAGCCCACCTGCTTTCCCGAGGGGCAGCTGTCTCTGTCCATCGGCGGCGAAGATTTGTATTGCTGTCTTCTGGATGCTTCAAATCCCCACCCATTGATTTCTTTTCCCATTACCTTTTCTCAGAGAGCCTTTCCATAAGCTGCTGGCCCAAGGCCTTATCAAGGGGCAGACGTTCCGCCTGCCATCGGGACGGTATCTACAGAGAGAGGAAGTAGATCTCACAGGTAAGAAGGGCCCATCGGGTCCCACCCAGGTGCCTACCCCTCGGCCCCAGCCCCATCCAGTGTCTGTTCGCTTCTGGTGGGGGTTTTCATTTGTGTGTGACCCAGAGTCAACCCGGGCATCCCCACGTGTCCTCGCTCATGTTTCACATCGCGTCTCAGGAACAGAGCCCTCAGACCCAAGAGATACTCTTCTAAACCTGGAGTACTCCCAGCACTTCTCCCGAAGTGGTCTTGAGGTGCACGTCAGAACTCGGGGCCACCCCGATACTGAACCCCTGCGGCGCCCTGGGGCAGTCCGTCTGGCACTCCCCCGACTTCCTCTGCCCTTTTCCTCAGGGGTAGTTCCTCCCACCAGATCCTGAGGTGGCACCATGACGATGTCGTGTGCACCCAGCACACTGATGAAACTGGTAGAAAATGGGAGTAGGGGGTACTTAGGGGCACCTCTGAGAAACCCCCGGAACTCTGGTCATTCAGTTTAGAAAAGGCAGTGCCCAGCGGAGGGCATCATGTGAACCCAACAACCCCCTAATGGTAGGCAACCTCCTGAGCCAAACATTAGAGAAAAGATGTAGGTAGAAGCCATCAGTGAAATTACCTACTTAATGCAGTAATAATATCAGGGCTTGGAATGGTCCAAGGGAAAAAAAAGAAGCTAGAAGAGCAGAAATTGGCCATGTTTCACCAACACGGACCAGAGGAGAAAGCAGCCAAATTCAAAGGGTGTATACGTTTCAGTTGTTAGTAAAGTGCTCTCTGTGTGAAGGCAGGGCCGCCATGTACAGCTGGGCAGCATGTGCACTGTACAAAGGCACCCAGCCAAGGGGGTGAGCAGGGCCTGACCTCCAGCCACTTGCCAAACCATACGCCTCAGGTGCCAAGAGAAAGTACCTTTTTCTAACTTCTTAATTGCTCTGCCCTTCTTAATTGCTTTTTCCTACTTTGCACAGCAGTGCTGGAAAATGTAGCTACAGCCCAGAGGAGGTGTGCAGGGTAAACAGAGCAATGGTTCCCTGAGCCGCAGCCTGGATAAAGCAACTTCAGTCTCCCTTTGCTCCGATGTTATGGGGCCAGACAATGTTGTGAACATCTTTTCTCTTCCCACGCAGACTTGCCCCCTGGGAGAGAATACTTGGATCAGCAAGGGCGGGCTTCCGTCTCCTCAGTGGGTGTGCTTCTGCTGAAGCATGGAATTAGCTCTTAGGTACACACATGAGTCCCTTGAGAGCTTGGCTGCTGTTGGAGTGTGGGACTGTGTGGCTGGAAGGAACCGAAATGCATCCAGAGGCAGGCTGAGCACAGGATACAGAGCTTTTGCCCCAGGCCAGTGGCCAGCGCTCCGGCCCGGCTCACAGCACGCCCGCAGCCCCCAGGTGTCACACAGAGGCCAGTCCTAGGACTTTCTCCTCCCTCCTTTGATAGCCTCCGGTTCCTCTTCCTCCTCCCCTCTGTTCTTCTGCCCTGATCTTCTATCTCCACCAGCCTTGGCTTCTGCCCTCCCCTGACTTCAGGTTCTAAGGTGACCTTGAGGAGCCACAATTCCATGTCTGGCCCATCTCTTTAGGACTTTACGGTTCCAGTGCCCGGCAGCATGGAAACAAGAGTGTCTCTTTCTTAGTTCTGGGTCCTGAGAAAGACCTTGGCCTTGCCACATGCCTTTCTTGTCTCAGCCACTGGGGCTTGGCCACAAGGTCCCCTCATCTCAGCCTAGCCATGGAAGGCCGCCTCTGTCAGCACCCTGGGGACCGGTGGTGTCAGGGTGGGGAGGAGCCACTTCCAAAGAAGAGGCCGTGCATGGCAGGCTGCCCGCCCCCCAGGGGACACCACATTCCACGGAGCCTGGTCGCACGATACCGTGTCGTGGTGACCGGACTGACCCCTCAAGGGGCTTTGCTGCCCTGAGACCCCGAAAGGTCAGCTGCTGGCTTCCAGAGACCGTGAAGCCATAAAGAAAACAGCAAAGTGTGCAAAGCTTTGCCACCCTGTTTTCATTTTCTCTTTTGTATAAACATCATTTACGTTTGAGACGTTTTATAGAGCGGGAAATTGCTCTTAGTCTGCGGCGGAGGAGAAGCTGGCACGGGCCATCGCGCCCGTGCTGTGCGTTCCCAAAGGGAGGATTTGTGGTGGGAGGCGGGCCTCACTCATTTCAAAACGAAAACATGTCCCGCGACAGTGGAGGGAACAAGGAAGAGGCGTGTCGAGGAATTTGCGGGATCCCCCGCGTGGCCACTTTGAAGGGCTCTTACCGAATGTGCTTTTACGCAACTGGCTGAGGGCCACCCCTGCTGTCCCCGTGCATTATTTCGGTGCGCAGGTGCTGTTCCCGTTCACGCAGAAACGAGGGAGACGCTGGAGGTGACGTGGGAGAAGATGAGCAAGTCCAAACACAACGGGGTGGACCCCGAGGAGGTCGTCGAGCAGTACGGCCTCGACACCATCAGGCTCTACATCCTTTTCGCCGCCCCTCCTGAGAAAGACATCCTGTGGGACGTGAAGAGTAAGGCCCCTTCTTCCCTGCGGCCCGCCTCCTTTGGGATCCCCCTCGGACGCCGGAGGAGTTCGGGGAAGGAGCCGTCTGGCTGAAGGCTGTAGTCAGGGGTCCCGGGATCTGTTCCAGGAAGCAAGTAGCATGGTTTATCCCACGTCCTGTGCCATTCTTAGTCCGGGGTTCCCAGATAGAGGGAGCCTCCCGGGGAGGTGGGGGGAGCTGGTGGCCATTGTGGGTTCCCAGCCCTCGCCTCGGGCCTGCGGGCGCAGCGTCCAGGGGGCCCCAGGAACATGCCTTTGGCAAGTGTGTGCTGTGCCAATGATGGGTCTACAGAGACCCCTGCCTGAGGACATTCCCTGGGAGCCAGCGTGGCTCTCATGCCCCCCTGCGCCCCTCTGGGGCCCACGGAGGCCAGTCCCCTCTTGATCCGCCCTGAAAGGTTTGTTCTAGAGCAGGGTCGCCGCCTGGGGCCTGCTCCTGATGGTCTCTGGGACCCCCTCCCTCGCCTCACAGGGGCCGGTCCCAGAACCGGCTGCGTTGGAATCACTGGGGATGGACCGAGGGCACATGCACGCGGGCATAGGCGTCTTTGGGGACGCTTTGGCGGCAGCCAGCTTTCTTACTTAAGGCAGCTGTGGGCACGGAGGCCCATCCTGCCCCAGGCTTCTGAGGTCACCGCGTGGGCTGGGGTGGGACAGGGTCCGCGCTGTTCTGAGCTCACGGATGCTGGGAGCCGGGGCGGCCCCCATAGCTCCCACGGGGGCACAAGGAAGCGTGTCTTCAATGCACACATGCCTCTCTGGGCTTGGGGACAACCCAATCAGTCATTCACGTGTCCACCTTTCTCTGTCTCGTTTCCTGACATGAAACTCAGCCGACGCCCTCCCTGGCGTGCTGAGGTGGCAACAGCGACTGTGGGCCTTGGTGACCCGCTTCATCGAAGCCAGGGCTCCCGGGACGGCTGCCCGGCCCCAGCTGCTGAGTGACGAGGAGAGAGCCGAGAGCAGGAGGCTCTGGGCGTACAAGAACTCGGTCGTCTCTGAGGTCAGGAGCTTTGTGCTTGGTGGGGCTGCTGGTTAGTTCTGTGCCTGAGCGCACTTGGTCGGGGGGCCGCTGTGGGCCTGCCTCCTTCCTCACGCCGGCGGCCCCCCTGGTCTGGATGGGCTGCTCTCAACCGTGTCGAGCGGCTCACCAAGCTGGAGGAGGACATCCTGTGGGACGTGAAGAGTGAGGCCCCTTACTCTTCTGCTCTCATGGAGAGACGTCCTCTCAGGAAAGGGCTTCCTCTGACGCTATCCACCACACGTCCACCCCGGGTCCCGGGGGGGCCGCCCCCTTCCCATGGCACCCCCACTTAACACACTGGGGCCGAGAAGCAAATACAGGACCGTGCTGCTGACACGATACACACGAGGCGAAGGGAAGCAGAAGTATAGAGTTGAGGGCCTAAAGAGACTGCTCTTCACAGAGACGAGGCCCAGAGCCAAGAGGGTGCCCAGATGCCCCGCGTAGTGAGGACTTGTCTGCCCAGTTAAGTAGTCTCCACACCCAGGGTGGGGTTCGAACTCATGCCCCAAGGGTTGCACCCTCTACCGGCTGAGGCAGCCTGGCACCCCTGACTCATTGTAAAAGATTCTTCATTGATAACAAATCCCTATAAACTTCTTCTCTGGACGTCCGATACCATACCAGGACATTTGCTTTTTTAAGCACTTTGTAAAAAAAAAAAAAAGTCGCATGTCTTTGAAAGAAGGCGTTGAGGGGATCCGAAGCTATATTTTAGTGGCTACCAGACACCCCAAATACCCCTTAGGCTGAAGCTTTAATTCTATTTTTATCATTTTAGAATTGCCGGTTTGAACTTATAAAGCCAGCCAAGGTCACTTTTCTGGACTGTGGTAACTGATGATGTGGCAGGAACAGGGTTTTCATGAGGCCCTGGGTCCAGCCCGGTCTCATTCGGTGACACTTCCTTAGGGACTATTCCCATCCCCTCCACTCTCGTGTAGAGACACAGAGCCCACGCACTCGAACTTCATGATGTGAGTGATGCCCGAGTGATTGTTTCCATACCACAGACTTCCTCTCTGGATTTGGCACATTCTTCTCTTCTGTCAGATCACAGATAGGGGTATTTCGACAATTGGAAACTCTCGACATCTGTAGCTATCTTGTTTTTCTGTACCCTTGGCCATGGTCGAAATCGAGAAGCACATAAACAGGAAGAATCTGACAAGTCCTGTTAGTGTTCTTGTGTTGAATCCGTATTTGAACATGCAAAACTCACCTTATCCCGTATACAAATAATCTCTGTTGGGAATGAAGGTCATGGAGCCACAGAGAAGGGACATCCCATAGCCCATCTCCTGGTGACTGTTGTCGTCCACGGGTCCTGCTTCCTATCCGGGTAGTTAGTAGTGTTAGATGTCCCCACTGGGAGAACCAGCACTGTCTCAGATGTGGGGGAGCAGGAAACTGATTTTAAAGATATTGATTGATTGATTGATTGATTGATTGGCAGAGAGAGAGACACACAGCAAGAGAGGGAACACAAGCAGGGGGAGTGAGAGAGGGAGAAGCAGGCTTCCCGCTGTGCAGGGAGCCCGACTCAGGGCTCGATCCCAGGACCCCGGGATCATGACCTGAGCTGAAGGCAGACACTTAACAACTGAGCCACCCAGGCTCCCCAGGAAGCTGATTTTAAAAACCTTTGTGCCCATGAAACGTTATCATGATTATTCGAGATAATGAATGCATTCATAAATACCTTTTCATTTCATTCACATTTTTTGGATAATTCATTTACTTTGATGTCATGTTGCATTGTGGTTTTTTTGGTGGGAAGTTTAAAGGAATTTTGAAGAAAGTGAATAATCCCATTTTTACCCATAGGTGACCGCCCATTTCACAGAGGACTTCTCACTGAATTCTGTGATTTCTCAGTTGATGGGACTCAGCAGCGCCCTCCAGGTAAGGGACCCCCCTGTCCTCACTCGCTGCTGGCAGAGGACCGGGTGGCCTCCAGCCACATTGCGAGGTGGCCTACAGGGTCCTGGGTCGTGGACAGAGCGCAGAACCATGGTGTCACCGCCTTGGTGTGGCTCTGTCATCTTAAAGAAGCATTTTTTTCCATAGTCACAACGTAGTTTTATAGCTGGAAGCTTCTTAAAGATTGTCCAGTGCAAAGCCCTCCGTCAGTCCCTTCCGCCATCCCCATATTTTGCAGACGAGGACACTGACACCCATGGAGGTTTGGTGACATGTCTGGTTGTTTAGTGACAAATCGGGACCAGACTCAAGCCCCCCCTCTCTTCTGACTCTCCTCTTTTCTTCCTGCTTCCGCTGCTGCCCTCCTGACAGATCCGACGGCCCCTTGGCATCATTAACGTGTAACTCTCCTTCATCCAGGATAGACCAGATTTGTGCCTGTTAAAAGCAAAAGTTGGCCTTTTTAGCATAGACTCCTCTTCTTGCCAAATGTGACTAGAATTTTTCTTGCCAGGGAAGAATCTGTCACCAAACGGAGTTTAGGCAAGTGATTAGCTATTTGGACAACAAACAACCAAAAACAGTACACTGAAACTATTAACAAATTCCTTTTACAGTGACGCTCCCCCCAAACTTTTAAGAACAGTGGAAGAAATTTTACAGGTTTGACAACATAAAACTTACCGTTTTTAGTACACTAAAACATGCCATGTTACAAAGCAGGTAAAAACTGGGGAATACATTTTATAACAAATATGTCAGACACGAGGCTTAACATCCTTAATGTGTAAAGAGCTTTTTACATGTGAATATGAAAATACCTGACCTAAAAATAATGTATAAACTTCCAAAAAAGAAAGTATTTTTTTACTAATGATCATGAAATGCAAATTAAAAACGTGATGGTATTTTTTTTCAACCTATCAAATTTGTAGAGACTTTAAAAAAATTTATTTATTTATTTATTTATTTATTTGGCAGAGAGAGAGAGAGAGAGATCACAGGTAGGCAGAGAGGCAGGCAGAGAGAGAGGAGGAAGCAGGCTCCCTGCTGGGCAGAGAGCCCGATGCGGGGCTCGATCCCAGGGCTCTGAGATCATAACTCAAGCTGAAGGCAGAGGCTTTAACCCACTGAGCCACCCCGGCGCCCGATGTGGAGACTTTTTTAACACAAAATCCGTGCTCTGACAAAGACAGTGAGACAGTGTCACACCCCAGCGGCAGCCTTAGTTGTTGTAACCTTGCCAGGAAGAACTTTGGCTTTGAGGTCGGTATTCCTACGATGGCTTACATCCTTTGACTCAGAGCCAGCCACTGGCAGGTGACTTATAATCACAGAAATGTAAAACCCCAGCTGTCCTTAGTGGGGACATCATGATATGTCATATCAATAGGGAGGAAATGTGCCGCCACTATTCACATCGTGTCTTTCAGGAATCCTTAGTATCAGAAACTGTTCATGATACAAGGTCAAGTAAACACGCAATACAGAAGTTATCATAGGATAAAAATTCCAGTTGAGCGAAGGGTATGTGGACAGATGTGTATATTCACATATTTTTGGAGACCAGGATGAAATATATCAGGTTTTTTTTTTTCCTGAGTGGTCTGATTACAAGTAATTTTGTATATCCCAGATTTTCATTGCTGAGTGTGTGTGTGTGTGTGTTTTAAGGTTTTATTTATTCATTTGGCAGAGAGAGAGAGCACAAGCAGGGGGAGCAGCAGGCAGAGGGAGAGGGAGAAGCAGGCTCCCCACCAAGCAGGGAGCCCGATGCGGGGCTCAATCCCAGGACCCCAGGATCACGACCTGACCAAAGGCAGACGCTTCACCGACTGAGCCACCCGGGGGTCCCATGTGTGTGTATGTTTTTAATCAGGAAAAAAACTGGCAACTATTATAAAAAAATGAAATTTCTTCTCCCCGGCAGCAAGTTCTGTCCACAGCCCTTCTGGTAGATTCTCTCTGTATCCTTGCCCGTAGAGTTATATTCTGATTTCTCAGGCGGTTTTGCAAAAATCATACAGGCATGCTTTTTTAAAAAAAAATGTATACTATTTTTGGCCTCTGTTTACCTAGCAAAATACCTTACGTGGGCTTTCTGCTTTAAATTTTGACAAACATGTCATAAAATTAAACCAAAATTGTTTTTGTCACAAGGTGTTAAAAACACGGACTGAGTTGCTGCCATCACGTTAGGCTGGTTTTTATCATGACTCCCCCAGGTGCTCTGAGAACCCGCAGCCTCTGGGAAACTCAGTACCATGTTCTCCCCACCGCCCTCTTCCCTCCAGGCTGTCCTTGGTCTACACCTGCCAGCTCACGCCCTGCTTTGCTGACCTCCCTCCCTCCCCACCCACACCCTGTGGAATCCCAAAACACCCTCCATTCATTTGTCACTTTTCTCCCGCATTGGCTATAAACTCCTTGAGCGCAGAAACCGAGCCCTTCTGGACGTTTTATCCCCAAAGCCGAGCATGGAGTTAGGTACCCCATAAATTCAATGGGTGTGGCCGCATCTGTGACTAGCTGCCCCACAGGAAGAAACCCCAGTGTTCACCAGAACCAGCACAGCTGTTTAATAGAAGGAGGATCCCCGAGACCCCCGAAGGGGCAGGGGGATCCCTGCTCTGGGCGCTCCACGTTGCGAAACCTGTGAGCGAGTCTCTTTGCATGTCTCACTGGTCCTGCAGCACATGGGAAACCTCACAGAGCGGTCAGGAGTTTCTGATTTAATAGGGCACCTGGGTGGCTCAGTCGTTAAGCGTCTGCCTTCGGCTCAGGTCATGATCCCGGGGTCCTGGGATCGAGCCCTGCATCGGGCTCCCTGCTCTGCAGGAGGCCTGCTTCTCCCCCTACCATTCCCTCTGCTTGTGTTCCCTCTCTCACTGTGTTTCTCTCTGTCAAATAAATAAAATCTTTAAAAAAAAAAAAAATAGTATTTTAATACTCTGATAATGGGGCGAGTTGTGTGTCCAGAGCAAACGCAGGTGGGGAGGAGGGTTTCTGCCTACCTGCTTGCGTCTCTAGACTTGAGAGACACACCTTCCTCACCCTGTCTCAGCGTTCACCACTCTTCTTTTGTTCCTCAGCAAGCTTCTCCGAGAGTGGTCGTCCACAGCCCCGAGTTTGAGGACGCGCTGTGTGCCCTGGTGGTGATGGCCGCCCCTATGGCCCCCCACATCGCCTCGGAGCTCTGGGCAGGTAGGTGCGGGCGCCCTCATCAGCCCCGTTGCTGCCCGTCGGGCATGACGTGGGGCTCGCATGGCCTCAGGCGTGGGGTCGAGCATGTGGCCTCTGTTCCGGGGGCCTCTCTGTCTCGCAGTCGGGACGGTGGGACTTCTGCGGGGTCACCCCTGCCGAAGGGGAAGACCCTTCCCCACTTAGGCACAGCGCGGGGTGTCCTCTCTCCTAACCCAGCCCCCCGCTCCCCCAGTGCCAAGACCCCGTGTTCTCTTTCTGAGGTGGAAACGCGGGTTTAGTCCCACTTTGCCGATGGGGAAAAGGATGCCTGGAGTCAATGCTGCAGACAGAAAACTTAACCTAAACTGGGATTCGGTCTCTCCAGCAGACCCTCATTCCAGAACTGGGCTCTGGAGCGAGTCCTGCTGCCCGAGGCTCGCTCATGGGCAATAATGTGGAAGCTTCCACCCGCCCACCCCCTTGGAGGTCCCATTCTGGAGCTTGGGAAGTGACTGGAGAGTGTTTTGGGTTTGTTTGTGTGTTTTAAGATTTTATTTATTTGTTTGACAGAGAGAGAGAGCACAAGCAGGGGGTGGTAGGCAGAGGGAGAAGGAGAAGCAGGCTCCCCGCTGAGCAGGGAGCCCGACATGGGGGTCTGGGGTTCGATCGCAGGACCCCGGGACTGTGACCTGAGCCAAAGGCAGACATTTAACCGATGGAGACACCCAGCCTGGAGAGTTTTTAACCAGCTCCTGGGTGATTCTGGTGCCCGGGCTGGCGGGGGACTGTATCCCTCTACCGTTAGGGCCTGGCTCTCAGAGGAAAGCCTACGGCAAGACTTCACACACTTTTTCAGTCAGAGGGCGGCCTCTTGAGAGCATTTGCAGGTCGTTCAAAAAGGCCATCACTAGAAATACCTATATCCTCTCCTTTTAAGAAATAATCTGAACGTTCTTTACCCTAAGCTGTCTTCAACAGTTAATTCTTTCTTTTCCTTTTTGTCATCTCTATTTTTCACTAACCTTAACATGGAACTACTTTTTCAGATGGCGTGAGGCTTATGGTGTCTTCCCATTTCCTATTTTTGGGCACATAGGCCATTTATACCGATACATTATTGTTTTAAAAGTCCAATAGCTAATTTTTAGAACACATCCCTAAATGGAAGGCTGGCTCTGAAGAGATACAAAATATGAAGGCTTTTGATACATGTCCTCAAATCCGCTTCCAAAAATTCTCTGGATCATTGGTGAATAGGCACAGCAGGAGCCCCTGTCATGAGGCCGGGGCTTTGGCAAGGACTCTGCAATCCCTTGGCGATATACCCGCCCTGCGTGCTGGAATAGCCCCATCGGGGCCCATGCCGTCCCTCCGAAACCCTGAGTGTTACGCTGCCCCCAGGGCTGCCGTGAGGATGAAGGTCGGGGCCGGAGCGGGTGGCTGTGTCTCAGAGGAGCTCAGGCCCCCAGGCCTTGGCCTCAGTGTCACAGGCCTCGGTTGGCCCGTCGGGACCCACTCAAGACAGTCAGAATGTGGAACAGCAGTTCGCCCATCTTTGCTTTACATGGGGCTCTGATCGGTTTCCTGTGGGTTTGCAAAAAAAAAAAAAAAAAAAAACATCATCTGTGAGTATTTCCAGTTTAAAAACAAGATGCACTTGTAAATGTTTTGAGTTTTGTTTTGTTTTTTTTTTAACTTGTAAATGTTTTTAATCACTGTGTTAATTGCCCCCAGGCGTGACTTGGGTGACTGTCGCAGCCGCCGGTCTGGCATTTGCTCCCATGATGCACCATGTCTGTGCGGAGATCTGAGTTTCCGTTTCAGATGGTGCCCTTGAATGGTAAAAGATAGGAACGTTTTTAAGACTCCCGATCTGCGTGGCCAGACTGTTTTCCTGGAAAGTTATCCCCATTTCCACTCCAGGGCCTATTTTTGAAGTATGTGTTCTGTCTCGCGGATTTAATTATCGGATTTTTCAACGCAGTTTTAACATCTGGCAGGCTAGCCTCCCTTCGTTTCTTTTTTCGTAATTATTTGAGTGTGTCTCACATGTTTATTTCTCTCAGCAAAACTCTGGTATAATTTTACTATTAAAATCCTTGAGATTTCGATTGAAATGTGGTTAAACCTAGAATTAATTTGGAAAGGCCTTACATCTTTACCCCTCCCAGAACTCCATGTGGTCTGTCTCCCCCTCCCCCCACTTTTTTTTTAAGCTTTTATTTTGGGGATGCCTGGGTGGTGCGGTTGATCCAGCACCCGACTCGTGGTTTCGACTTCGACTCGGGTTGTGATCTCAGGGTCACGAGATCAAACCCGGTACCAGGTTCCTCGCTCAGTGCAGTCTGCCTGAGATTTTTTCTCCCTCTCCCTCTACCCCTTCTGCTAATGCTTCTCCCCCGACACTCTAAAATAAATAAATTAGTTTTAAAAAAAAAGATTTTATTTTTAAGTCGTGTCTACACCCAGTGTGGGGCCCGAACTCACAACCCCCAGATCAAGAGTTGCATACTCCACCTGGTGCAACTGAGCCAGCCTGGTGCCCCATCTCTGTCTTTATTCAAGACTTTCCTTATGCTGAGTCAAGTTTTGTAGTTTTCTTCATGGAGGTCCTACACGTTTCTTAAGATTATTCCCGAGTATTTTCTGGTTACATTTCATTTTTGCTCTTGTGACTGGAATCTTCTCTCTTCTATAATTTTTGACCAGTGACGGCTGGCAGGTAATTTTTAAAAATTTATTTGCATACTTATTCTCTTACCCAGATTCCCTACAAATCTCTCCTACTTTGGGTTATGGATCAGATCCTCTTAGATGGGCTAGGACTCTGTGATCAGCACATAAGGATAAGTGTTCTCTTTCTTTCTAACAGTTTGGTTTGGTGTCTGTGTACATACCGGGTATTAAACGGCTCAGAAAACCCTGTGGAATGTTCCCAGTGCTGGCCCAGGTGGTCCTGTGTCACTTCTGGATCAAAGGGGAAGTAACACGTCCCTGTAGGGTTTGATGTTGGCGGTTGGTTTAGGGTAGATATTCCCTGTAATGTTTTGGGGTTTTTTTAAAGAATTTTTTAGACAGAGGGGGGTCTGGATGGCTCAGATGATTAAGCATATGCCTTCGGCTCAGGTCATGATATCCAGGTCCTGGGATCAAGCCCCATGTCTGGCTCCCAGCTCAGCGAGGAATCTGCTTCTCCCTCTCCCCATGTTTGTATTCTCTCTCTCTCTCTCTCTCTCTCTCTCTGTTTCTCAAATGAATAAATAAAATCTTTAAAAAAAATTTTTTTTTAGAGAGTGTGAGCAAAGGAGAGGGGGGCAGAGGGAGAGAGAGACTCTCAAGCAGACTCCCCACTGAACATAGAGCCTGACGTAGGGCTCGATCTCACGACCCTGAGATCATGACCTGAGCCGAAATCAAGAATCGGATGTTGAACTGACTGAGCCACCCAGGCGCGTGGATATTCCCTATAAGGTTAAGGAAGCAGCTCTCTGTTCTTGTTTTCCAGAACTCATATTAGGAATAGGAGCTATGTTTTATTGAACATCCATTCTTTAGTTGTTGAGGTGTTCATGTCATCTGCTTTTAACTCCGCCCTTCGCCCTCTTGATATCACTATTGCCCAGCTCGTTGACCATCTAATATCAAGCTCTCCCTACCTAGATTCCTCCTGACCATGGTGTAGTGGACTTTGAGTATACCATCAAATTCTATCTGCTAATGTTTAATTTAGAATTTGGCAATTATTTTCTTAAGGAAGACCAGTTTTTCTCCGTGTGCGTGTTGGGCTTGGAAATGAGGGTGTCGTTGACTCCGCCGAGCGAATTGCATTGGGTTCCTCCATCCTATGTGGTGCTTTAGAACAGACTATAGAGGATGAGACATTTACCCATTCTTTTTTTTTTTTTTTTTTTTTTTTTTTTACATTTACCCATTCTTTGCGGAAGAGACAGTGTGCCCTAAAGGGAGGTTGGGATCAGGCCCTGCCACGCTAATGCCATATTCTATCTTGCAGCCTTTTGTTCTCTCCTTGGGAAGGAAGCAGGACTCTTTCCTTCAGCATAGACAATCACATTAAGTTTTTTAAATGGCATGCTGTTCATTCTCTTTAGTCCTCCTTTGCTCTAAAACAAACCAATCTAATTTGTAATAAACTTACTCTTATCCTAGAATATGCACGTCTCTCCCTTTTATCTCTGAGCTTTGTCCCGCATTATCTGTCTCCCTTCCTTCTTTCATTTCTCCCACGAAGGACTGATGTCAGTGGGATTTGCAGAAACTCCACCCCTGACCCTCCCCTGCCGCTGCTTTGCATGTCCCTTCAGTTGTGTTGTGGGAGGGCAGCAAGGATCTACTCTCCCCAGGGCCCTGTCCCCTCCCTGTCAGGTCTTAGGAATCAAGTATACAGTGGCATGGCAGGATCCCCAACAGGACACACACTAAAGCATCGTGATAGAAACTGACTCATCCCAAACCTCGCGCCATGATTTTTCCAACACGCCACACAGAGCTTTCGTGAGCTGTGTTATCATGAGTAGGTGGAGATTGAATCTTAGTTTATTGAACATGCATTGTGTGCCAGGCTCTGTTCTGGGCATTTGTGGGAGAACTGGGGAGGGTGGTCACCTGAAGGTCTTCCCTCAAGCTTTACAAATTCATAACAACCAATTTTGTTGTTGTTTTTTTTTTAAATTGAGGAAGCAGTGGGAAGCCTGGGTCTCCTGGCGCCCCACATGCGTACGTGGGACACTCTGAATGAGCCGCAGGGTCCGTGACAGAGTCAAGTGAGGAGTCCCGTGCACCTCGTGTGAGCACCTTGGTCATTAAGTCACAAGGATCAGGTGCCCTCGGGAGAAAATGGGGACGTGACTCCTTCCTGCCTCTTCCAGAGCTCAAGAGGGCTGGTGTCACAAGGTGTGGGGAGTCCTGTGCAGACAGAGGCACTGTGTCACGAGGAACATCATTACTGTCATCCCACACTATCGATCATTCTCGATCCAAGGCTTTGGACAGTTTTTATACACGTTTCCTCTATTCTAGAAAACTTAGCTTTCATGTAGCTTCTGATTTCATTTCCGCATCTTTGACAGATAACTCAGAAAGGCTATAAAGGGAAGACAGTGAGGGTGGGATGTTCAGAAATGGCCATTTTTTAGAGTTCCCTAGAGAAGCAGATTCCTACAGAAGAGATTCTCCCCCAAAGAGCAGAAGAATTGGGATCTGTCTTCCAGGGGACACTCGGAGTCCTGTGGGCAAAATGGCCACCCCTGCCGTGGCTAGGAAGGAAACATTTTGGGGAAGCTGAATAGTCCCCTACCAGTCCCTTAAAGAAGCAGTAGAGACCTTCAGTAAGAAACAGAACCAACGTCTTGCCAGTTGACAAACTGTAACAGGATGAGGAAATCTTTGTTCCTTCCTGAAGTTTTGGATCTGAGAAGCACAAGGCGCCACATCTGAATTCACACAGCTAACTTGTGTGCCATAATAGAGTCCTGTGCGCCCCAGCGGAGGGTGGTGGCTGCTTGCTTCAGCAAATTTTGTGTATTTGAAGTCACTGATCCAGGGGACGCAAGGTTTCCTTTGTTGGTGGACAGTCAAAGAGCAGAAACTCACCGGACGGGGGTGCTTCTCGGTAGTACTGTGGTTGGAGGCGTAATTTCATCATCGTCACAAATGACCTTTCCCATAGACAACAGCGTGGATGGATCCCAGGGGGATCATGCTGAGTGGAAAAAGTCAGTCTCCAAAGGTGATATATTCCATGATTCCATTTATACGGCATTCTTGAACTAATGAAATTATGGAGATAGAAAACACATTAGCGGTCGCCGGGGCTTAGGGACTGGGCGGAGGGGCGGTGGCCACACAGAGGGGACCATGAGGAGCCCCGAGGTGGCCGAGCCCCCCCAGATTTGGACCATGGTCGAGGTTACATGAAGGTTACAACGCTCACGCTCATGCTAATAAATGCTTGTAGGTGATGAGATCTGTGTGAGCTTTGCAGATTGTCCCTTCTCAGGGTCCTGGTTTACGTGTGGCCAGTGGGGGAGGCAGGAAGAGGGGTCACATTGCTTTACGACCTCCTGTGAACATTTCCTTATTTCAAAATGGAGTTTGTTCATCATTGTCTTTCTAACCCCACAAGTCCGGAGTGTTGAGATTCTGACTCTGGAACATAGGAGACCGTGAGAGAGGAGGGAAGAGAAGAAGGAATTTATTTTGAGTTGAAGGTTTTAACAGATGTACGCACGCACATGCGCGCACACACACACCCCTAACCAGACGCAGCCCTTCCTCCTGCCGGCGTCCAAGGCATGAAGTGGCAGCAGGATACAGTCCCGGGATCGGCCTGCCCTCCGGGCCCGCAGGCTCTGCTGCTCCAGGGCACGCTCGCTCCTTGTAAGCCCCCCTCAGAAGAAACGGCCTAGAGCCAACTGCAGAAGGGAACTTGCCCTCCCCGCCAGTGCACCTCTCGGGGCTTCTTCAAGCCAAGCAAAACCTCGATTTTTAATTGAAAAGTTACATCTCGGGGCACCTGGGTGGCTCATTAGGCGAAGCGTCTGCCTTCAGCTCGGGTCATGATCCTGGCGTCCTGGGATCGAGTCCCGCATCGGGCTCCCTGCTCAGCGAGGAGCCCGCTTCTCCCTCTGCAGCTCCCCCTGCTTGTGCTCTCCCTCTCTCTGTCAAATAAGTAAAGAGTTACATCTCTAACGCGTACTGTGAAACACCCTACCGTTGAAGGTTGTGTCCTCAGCCCCGTCGCGCCCTTGCCCCCATCCCTCTGTTGCTCTGAGACCCCCTGCTCCCCACTCGTTGTTCAGTCTGATGCTAGACCCCCATGCACGAGACGGGAAGTGTGCATCTGTTCTTAATGCAAACGTTGGCCCGCCCTGCAGACAGTGTTCTCGCTCTGTATTTGAGCATCGTTCTGCGTCCATTCTTCTGGCCAGACCCTGTCTTTGTGACCAGCCACGTCGTGCGTCGCCCCGGGAGTGTTCCACGAGTCATCGAGCCACCTTCTACTCACAGGCATTTGGGTGCTTGTCCTTCTTCTACTTTTTGTGCCGCTTTGAGTTTAGCTTCTTTTTTTTTTTTTTTAAATATTTATTTATTTATTTATCTATTAGAGAAAGAGAGAGCGAGCGAGCGCACATGTGCACGCACAAGCAGGGGGAGCAGCAGGCAGAGGGAGAAGCCAGGCTCCTTGCTGAGCAGAGAGCCCGACGTGGGGCTCGATCCCAGGACCCTGGGATCATGACCTGAGCCGAAGGCAGAGGCTTTAACCCACTGAGCCACCCAGGTGCCCCAGACACCCCTGAGTTTAGCCTCTTGTCCAAAATACAAGCTGTTGACTGTGTGGTGGCAAGGTCTCTGTTTCTGTCTTTGTGGCCCCTCTCGTGGCTGTGCAGTGATTTTTTTCTGTCTGGATTCTTGCCTCAGGCTTTACCCGGTGCAGGCTTCAGGTCTCCCATCAGCACCGTAATTGTGAGGCGACGGCGAGGGGCACCCTGTGGCCCCCCCACCCCCCGAGGCCTTCGGAACAGACTCGTAATCCCTAAGCATCAGGCTGCCGCTGCAAATCCATTTTTCTTCATAAAATGAAAGCGGCCACAAGATAGTGTAGCTTCACGTTTTGCTGTATGTATGTGCCGTATCCCTTACTTTCAGCACAGTTACAAACATACAAGTTGCGTTAGGGGTGTGTGCACAATCATTGCAGCGGAGAAGTTCTTACAGACATTCAGATGGCACTTTATGTACAGATATGTGTGCGGCGTCCGTGTCGTTATCTCAAAATAACGTCCATGGAGTTCCTTCGGTGGGTAAGGGCTGAAATGAAGGACAAGCACCCAAATGCCGTCCTGTCCATTTTCTTGGAATCGCCAGGGCTGGATGAGGCTCAGTGGGCCCCAGAGGCCATGGAGTCTGCAAGTCCAGCTGTGTGTGTGTGTGTGTGTGTGTGTGTGTGTGTGTGCGTGCGCGCGCACGCGCGCGCACAGGGGTGCAGGGTAGAAGCAGGGCCGCTGGTGGCCAGCAAGGGAGGCTGCCATCCCCAGGGACCGGGCCCGTCCCAGCACCTGCCCCCAGGCGCCACGGCAGCGTGGTGACCTCCCCAGCTCTCAGAGCACGTGAGGGGCTTGCGTCCATCGTTTCGGAGGAAGGTCAGCGACAACAGCCCCCAGAGGAGGGGCAGGAGGGTGGTGGGCCACAGGTGACAGCCGGCCCTGCACGGTGGCCTTGTGTGCCAGGGCCCCGACGCATCCCACCCCACGGCCACACTTTCTCCAGGTGCTGCCCAGAGGCCAGCTCTCGACCTGACGCGTGTCACGTAAAGAAACCATTGTATTTGCAATGCAAACGTTGGGTGTTTTTCCTTCCCCACAGAGTAGGGATGCAGAAACACCCAGAGAACCCACAGCCGGGAGTTTCTATTTGCCCCGCTGAGCAGGACGGCCCCACTCCCATCTATAGGGAAACTCTGGCGGGGACCCAGGCTCCTATAAATAAGCATCCTGGCTGCTCCAGGAAGGCCGGGCTTCCTCATTTTTTTTTTTTTAAGTGGAATTTGCAACAGCCTCTGCCCAGAACATTTGCATCCACGGCCCTTTAATCTCCCAGGCGTCCTGTACAACAACCACACGGAGGTTCTGGAACCCTTCCCACAGCAGCTGGGTCACAGGACGAGCCCTGCGGGGGCCCGTCCTGCAGAAATAAAGCAATGATTATCTCCCCTCTGTGGCTTCCGTCTTGTATTTCGATGGGAGTCTTCATGGCGCCCCTTCCAAGGACCGAGCAGGAAGCTCCTTTCGGCTCCGGCCACACGGCCCCTCCGTTAGCAATGGAGTAGCTTCCTCAGTAAGTGCTAGAAGCCCAGAGCACATGGGCCAGCGGGGCCCCAGGAACACATCTGGGACACCACTCGGTCCACAGACTCTGATGGGCCTTCTGCCCACCCCCCGCCCCCCAGCATGAAGCCCTCTAGGATGCAAGACTCGTGGGGGTTTCCTTCCTCACTGCTGCCTCGTGTTTGACCCACCCCAAACCAAGGCATTGGCAGGAGCCCCTCTCAAGAAGAAGTGTAGTGGGAAGGCTGAGATCCCTGCTATTCCCAGCACGTGGGCTTCCGCGATCATGAGTGAAAGGACCGGGGAGGAGGCCCTCACAGACTACAAGTCTTCACAGGCAGGAAGGGAAGTGAGCCTGGCTCGTTATTTCGGGAGCCACTCTCAAGAGCACAAACGCCTGCCTTCATCCACAGAACTGCAGAGACCAAGGAAAATCAGCAGCCTTGTTTTTTCCAAATACACACTTTATTTTTTTTTTTTTAAAGATTTTTATTTATTTGAAAGAGGAGAAGGAAGGCCCAGAGGGAGAGGGAGAAGGAGAGGGAGAAGCAGGCTCCCCGCTGAGCAGGGAGCCCAAGGTGGGACTCGATCTCAGGACCCTGAGATCATGACCTGAGCCCAAGGCAGATGCTTAACCGACTGAGCCACCCAGGCGCCCCCACCAAATGCACACTTTAGAACAAAGTGTCCAACCATCTCTACAGCTCTGGGAACTATTTAAAAGAGGCGGGGCACTACCTCTAAGCCCAGGATGGTAAGCTGGGCCAAAGTAAGTGGGGGGGAGCCCCCGGTAGCCTGCGTAAAGCCAAGGTGAGGCCTCCAGGCAGCTCCAAGCCAGGCCACATTGGGGCGAACGCTGTGTAGCCTGCTCCCATGAGCCTCGCGTGCACTGGTGACCGTCTGTGCCTCGACGTTGCAGGCCTGGCGCAGGTGCCCGGGAAGCTGTGTGCACACTACGCCTGGGACGCCGGCGTGTTGCTGCAGGCCTGGCCGGCCGTGGACCCGCAGTTCCTTCAGCAGCCAGACGTGGTGGAGATGGCCGTCCTGGTGAGTGTCTCGCGCAGCCCTGGGGCTGGAGGGGAGCCTGACCAGGGCAGGTCGTCGGGCCTTTGTAGCCCAGCCGGCCTGACTCGGCCGGACCGTCCTGCCTGTCTTACCTTCGTACATGGCAGCTTTGAGAGGTCACCACGCACCGCGAGCTTGGGACATAACCCCGCCCCGCATCATAGGTTCCTGATGGCCTTGCCCCCACAACCCCCCCCCGCCCCCACCCCCCCCACCTCGCCCCCACGTCATTCAGAATAGTCTCCTCCAAGGCTCTTGCTTTATTTAGGGAGGAGGGGGGTGGTGAGCAGGTCGGCGGAGCGGGAGCACCTCGCTGAGAAAGCTATTTCAGAATGGCTATGGAATGTTTCTTTCTTTTTCTTTTCTTTTTTTTTTTTTGGCAAATTGCATCATTGTAGATGCGTAAAAATAGTTTTATATTTTACAGAGCAGGTAATTCGAATAGTTTGGCCTTTATGTAATTTTTACATCTTTAATGTGTTTACTCCGAAACACATTATCAGAAATTTTTAGCGCTGATGTGGGTGAAGAGGGAAAGCGAGGAATGGGGCCCCTGGGCCCGTCTCTGAACCACACGTGGGGCCAGGTCCTTCACACCCAAGATTCCATTGAACTCTTAACCACTCTCGTCAGGTAGGTGTTTCCCTTCTCTTTGGCTCCACTCGAGAAATCGGGCTCGGAGAAGTCAGTCGCC
>CM053603.1:10787539-10812534 GCA_028646535.1 Procyon lotor
AGGGTGCTCTCACCGGAGCTCAGCCGCGGCGGCACCCCGGTCTCAGACTTCTGTCTCCAGGACCGTGAGGAGGACATTTCTGTTGTTTACAAGCCCCCCAGCCCGTGGGACTTTGACACGGCGATTACCATCTCCGACCTCGGCGAACCAGCTAAGTGATCAGCAAACACCTTCGTGAACACAGTAGACCTCTCAGGTCCCCCCTCGGAGAACATACAAGACCTCCTCATGACCAGTTACTTCATTACTACCTGCTAGTTCTCTCGCTTATCTGCCCTTCGTCTTTAGCAATAACAAATTTTGGGTATCAGCTAACTGATAACATAAGTATAGCGTCGAAAGCCCTAAACCTCCGCAGTCTCGCAGCGAACCTTCTTTCCCCTTCCCAGAAATCTAATCCTCTGGAGAAGGAGCGGGGGAGGAGCTCTGTTCCATCCCGATCAGCTTCACCGAGGGACCCAGGTGGAGGCAGGCTCCATCAGGTGGCTCTCAAGGTCACCCAGGACATTGACGTCCACCCGCAGGGAACGGGGGACAGAGGGATGGCGTTCCCCAGGGAGGCTTTTATGTGCCAGGTCAGGAAGGGGCTTGGATCTCTTTCATCCACTCTCTCCTGGCCTCGGGGGAGCTGGGAAGCGTGGTCCTGGCTGCAGCCACTTCCTGGCCACCACTTGCATGGGGGGAGGGGACACCCGCGTATGTGGTGGGCAGCTAGCTGCCTCCTGCCCCGCCGCCCCCCCAGCGGTCTGCACACCCAAACTCTTGCTTGTCAGTGCACTTCTTCCTGATCTTCCATATCTGCTAAGCCCTGGGCTTCCAGACCTCTCCTGGGGACAACTCTGTCCTCTAAATCGGGGAAAGCTGTTAGGTGTGCTCGCTGTCGCAGACCCGCTCCTCCCCTGCCCTGCACCCTGCCCAGGCCTCGCTCCTCAGAAGTGTGTGAAATCGCAGACCTGCCTCGTGCCCCCCTGCGCGTGGCCGATATTTACTGCAAAGGTTGGTCCCAGGTCCCCCTGGGGGACTTACGCGTTGGTTTGTGGAGGCCGTTTGGAATGTTTTGTTGGTTTGGAGGATGTGGGACATTTTGAGAAGTAGAGAAAGGCAGGCTTCTCGGATGCCCTGCGGGGAACCTGGGAAATTCCTCAGATTCCTGCTTCATTCGGTGTGGAAATGTGGCACATCCCTGAGTGTGTGACTGAGTCTGCTTCTGGAGCTAGACGCCTCAGCCCACGCCCCGCCTCCACCCACACACTCACACACACGTACACATGTACACACGTACACCCCCACATACATACATACACACGCACACACATGTATACACACACTCACACACATGTATACACACACCACACAGATACACATACACGCACTCACATACACATACACACATGTACATACATACACACTCACACACATGTATACACACACCACACACATACACATACACGCACTCACATACACATACACACGCACATGTATACACATACACTCACACACATGTATACACACACCACACACATACACATACACACACTCACATACACATACACACATGTACACACATACACACTCACACATGTATACACATACACACACCACACACACATTCACACACATGCACTCACATGTACACACACACCACACATACACACCACATACATACACACACACCGCACATACACACCCCACACACATACATACTCACACACATGTACACACATACAGGCACACACACCCCACATACCACACCATGCGTACATACCACATACATATACACTCACACACATACCACACACACATCCCCACACACCACACACACGTGCACACATGCATGCACATACACATGTGTACACACACCACATACATGCACACACCATACACACACTCACATACATACACACACACACATACACACATCACACACACAAAACACACAACACATACGTTCACCACACACACCACACAGCCAAGGGCCTGCTCTGGGGGGCGGCACCTGGCACATTTATTTTTGCCTGATGGAGGACATGCCTGGCAGCCAGTGACCGGGGGGCTGCAGGGAGGGCTGTTTAGTCATGAGAAGGGATCCAGGTCACAGCTGTTGGTGAAGGAAGTGGCCGAGGCGGGGGCCGCAATGGACCATGTGGACCATGACCCACGAAGGCTCCCCATCCTCCCCAGGGCTCACGTGGGCCACCATCCCCCAGGCCATCAAATCGTGGGGGCCACCCTCCCCCGACAGCACCCACCTGTGGTGGGAGACCCTCCGTATTGTTCATACAAGCAAGTAATAGTAATCGGGACACACGGAGCGGCCGCTGTGTACCCACCATCGGTTCTGTGCCAGACGCTGAGCCGGACGAACGGCCCCGCAGGTGAAGCCGAGGACTCTGGAACTCGGCTCGGCAGGAGGCCCAGCTCCACGGATTCCTGACCCGGAAAGCCTGGCAGGTGACTTACATGCCCGAGGCCCGTGGGACTAGGGATAACAGTTGCAGCCTTGACGTTGTTGTGAGGAGTCTAAGGTAGGTGAAAAGGCTTCGAATGAGCCTGTCTTCTCACAATTAAATGCTTTATCCCATTTAATCCCCACCCTGTGGGGGGTCAACAAGCGGGACCCCACTTTACAGATGAGAATACTGAGGCTTGGAGACGTCACACACCAGTCAGTGCCCCGAGGTGCGTGCTCTTGAGTTCTGTCTCCCGATCTGGGGGCTGATTGCGGAGTTTATGGGAATGAATGGTGTTGTGCCCTCGGGACACGTGCCTTTTCTGAATGTTTCCTCAAATGTTTACTTTTTTTTGGAAAATGTATAATGGGGGCACCTGAGTGGCTCAGCGGGTTAAAGCCTCTGCCTTCGGCTCAGGTCATGATCTCAGGGTCCTCGGATCGAGCCCTGCGTCGGGCTCTCTGCTCAGCAGGGAGCCTGCTTCCCCCTCTTTCTCTGCCTGCCTTTCTGCCTGCTTGTGCTCTCTCTCTCTCTCTCTCTGTCAAATAAATAAATAAAATCTAAAAAAAAGAAAAAGCGTATAACGCCAAATACTGAAACAAAAAAAGCCAGTCGTGACCCACCCAGCCTGGCCCTGGGCTCCATCTACCACCTCACGATTCCCCCCTACACCCCCTCCAGCCCACAGGGTGACCACCATGATCGCTAAAGTGGGTTGCAAGGGTGTATCTCACCCTGCTTGGCCCGTGGAAAGGCTTCTGTGGGGCGGTTTGGGAATGTTCTAACGATCCGCCATTTGGGTGGTGGCATGCTCCTAGAGACCAGCCACAAAGGTGCTTGCCTATTTTTTTTTCCCCAGGAGAGTGGAGTTTTAAAATGCCTAGGCTGCCTCTTCTGTAATGTTACAGGTATGGTTGTATAGGTTGTACACTGCACAAAGGTATCTAGTCAGGGGCCAAGTGGCCAAGCCGTATGCCCCTAGGACTATGACTGCCCAGAGCAGGCAGTTTTTCTCAATCATATAAATATAGAGGCGATCAGTGTCTTTGCCCCTCAGCCCCTAAGCAAAGTCTTTCCTGCAGTGCCTCTCAGCTTAGAAGTCCTAAGCAACAGGTCAGAGGAGCTAAAATACCGACCTTCGACACCGGTCCAAAGTCTTGATGTGATTCCAAGGGTCAAGAAATGGTCACGGACTTTTGGGTGAAGCTTGGTGGCACAGGACAACTTTGAATTCTGATTCTGGCCCCAAGTGGGCTCCATGACCTTGAGCGAGTTGTTAAGGACAGCCAAGACTTTGATTTCCTTAATTACAAAATTGACCCAGCGATGCCAGCTGGTAGGTGAGATGGGCGTCCGGGGAGGGGAGACTGCTGAAAATAGTCTGGGGATATTTTGTAAATTGAAAAGTCCTGTGCAGCCCGAAATGACAGTCTGTGGATTTCTTGGCAGGGAACGAAAGCGTAAGAGTTGGAAGATTTCCTGCAGCCTCTCGGCTAAGGCTAAGGCTTCGGTTCTGGCCCCTCTTCCCTGGGCTGCCACAGGCTTGGGGTGGAGGGTTCATCACGGGGCACTCCTGGAGCCAACAGCCCGTTGCAAACCTGGTTTGTGTATGTTTCAAGTCTTGATTGTCAAGAATGGGGCTGAGCCCAAGGGCTGGAAGCCTGCTGGGCAGGGAGCTTCAAAGCAAAAGGCCGAGTGGAGCTGGTTGTAAGGAGGGAGTGAGGAGCTGCTGGAGGAAGCCCCATCCGTTTATTTTAAGCCTAGAAAGAAGGAAAGCTGAGGGAGCACAATGTGAGGCAGTAATGGGGCCCAGAAGTCGCTGGCCTTTACTTGGATATTTCCCCTGGGGCAGGAATGAAAAGGAACTAAGTGTTCTATTTACCATAATGTTGGGGCCAGAGCCCAAGGGAGCCAGGAAGGGGAGAGGGGTGGGGACAGCCTTGTTCCGGACCCTCTTTGTGGCCACAACTAAAAACCACTGGATGGTGCAATAATGCAGAGATTGGCCAACGGCGGCCCCTTGACCAAATCTGGCCCACCTCCTGTTTTTATAAATAAAGTTTTATTGAAACACTGTCATGCTGGATTGTGTATATATTTGTCATAACTGCTTTTGCAAAGAGTTGAGAAGCTGTGACAGAAACTCTATGGCTCACGGAGCCTAAAATATCTATCATCTGGCTCTGTACGGAGAAAGTTTCTTGACTCTTGGAATGATGGGAGAGGGTTGGAGGGATTATCAAATAGATATTGTATTTATTATATTTCTTTGTATTATTTTAATGGTTATTTTAGACATTTCAGGATGCAAACGTGACTGGTAAATAGTCTTCCTTGAGTTTGTATTGTACCGCTTCACAGTGTGCGAATTGAACTGCTCTTCCTGTCCTTTGAGCTGCTATTAAATACTTTTTCTCTAAATGCTATAAATCCCACGTAAATTGCTTATTCTTTTTGCCAACAGTCTTTTTTTTTTTTTTTTAAAGATTTTATTTATTTATTTGACAGAGAGAAAGAACATGAGACGGGAGAAGGTCAGAGGGAGAAGCCGGCTCCCCGCAGAGCTGGGAGCCTGATATGGGACTCGATCCAGGGACTCCGGGATCATGACCTGAGCTGAAGGCAGTCACTTAACCAACTGAACCACCCAGGCGCCCCTGGCCAACAGTCTTTAAAGAAATTTTTTTGTGTGTGCCTGGGTGGCTCAGTCGGTTAAGCACCTGCCTTCAGCTCCGGTCATGATCCCTAAGTTCTGGGGATCGAGTCCCGAGTCGGGCTCCCTGCTCCGTGGGGAGTCTGCATCTCCCTCTGCCCCTCCCCCCACTGGTTTTTCTCTGTACTTTCACTAGAGTCTTCTTGGTTGACATGCGTTTCTTTCAACATTTTAGATCCCATTCTAAGGGCCTCTGGCTCTCTTTCTGATGAAAATGTTATTGTTGTTCTGTTGAAGATGCCCTTTTTCCTTCGTCTACTCTTAAGATTGTCTCTTTAACTCTGTTTCAGCCATTTGAGTTGGACGTGTCTTGATGCGGTTTTCTTTGTATATACCCTGCTTGGCGTGCATGAGACTCATGGGTCTGTGCTGGGATGACCTGGGCTTTGACTCTTCCTGACCCTCCCCTCCCCTTGCCACATGCACCCCTTCTTGCCCACCGCCACCCCCTCCCAGCCTTCCTCCCAGGTTCCCACTGGCTGGACAGAGAAGAGACACCCACAGACACAAGAGCGGCAGAGCCTCTGGGATCCAGGACAGCCCTGAGAGAGAGACGAGACACACAGGATGTTTTTCTCTAAAAACTGCCCCTTCGTAAGGCCACGCAGGGTGTGTGGGCGTCCACAAATATGGACCCACCATGGCCTGCCTGAGGGCCGGCTTCTTGGGTTGGGATGATTGCAAAATGCAAAAACCACCCCCCACCTCTGCTTTCCTTCATTTTCCTCTCAATTTGGGATCCAGATGTGAGCCTGTTTCTCAGTATAGGCTTAGTGTGAGGTCTGTATGTACACGTTTGAAAGGGGGCGGGGGTGAGAGGGCACATTTCCAGCCAGTGGCCCACTGTTCCCCAGGAGAGGACAGCATCTCGCCGTGGCCTCATCCAGGCCCTTCTGCCTCCCCATCTTAAAATCCATTTATGAGAGGGGCACCTGGCTGGCTCGGTGGAGCATGTGACTCTTTTTTTTTTTTTTAATTAATTTATTTTTTATTTTTATTTGAGAGAGACAGGGACAGAGATAGTGACAGAGAACTGGAGTGGGAAGGAGAGAGAGAAGCAGGCTCCCCACTGAGCAGGGAGCCCAATATGGGGCTCGATCCCAGGACCCCGGCATCATGACCTGAGCCAAAGGCAGACGCTTAACCGACTGAGCCACCCAGGCACCGGAGCATGTGACTCTTGATCTCAGGGTTGTCAGTTCGAGTCCCACATTGGGGGTAGAAATTACTTTAAATAAAATTTTTAAAAATCCATTTGTGAGACTAACTGGGATGAAGGTTTAACTGGGAGTGTTTCTCACTGAATTTAGAATAAATCCAGAACCCCTGACCAGCCCTAGGGGCCCCGCCCCCTGCTCCCAGCTCTCCTTCCTTCCGCCCTGAGCCTCAGTGACCACACCCTCTTTCAGCTCGTGGCCCCGGGGAGCCCTTCCCTGCCCTCACATCACACTCCTCACAGAACTGCTCTCCGACTACCCCGCTCCTCGGCCAAGCCTCGTCCCTCCTGCCCTACTGCGCTCCCAGGAATGTGTTCTCTTTCCCAGCACTTTCCACCCCTGGGAATTCCCTATCCACGCGAGTGACTGTTCCGTGTGCACCTGACTCCCATTAGCCCGGATGCCGCGTTGGGGGGCAGTTGGCCCTGTCCTTCAATTCCCGAGGCGTCCCCAGCCCGGAGCCCGGAGTACAGGGCCCGGCACGGAGTAGGTACTCAATAACTGTTTGTTGAATGGATGAACGACAGGCTATCCTACGTTTTCCCGATCGGCCTCAGTGGGGATTCTGAATTCTCACGAGGGGGCTGGTTCTGAGGCTGGGAAAGTCCCACAGCCAAGTGCCACACCCTGCGTGGTTTCAACAACAGAGGTCTCTTGTCCCACCATTCTGGAGACCGGAAGTCCACAGGCAAGCAGGGCCCTGCTCCCTCCGAAGGCTCGGGGGCGGGGGTGGGGGGGGTCCTTCCTTGCCGCTTCCAGCTTCTGGGGGCTCCAGCATCCTTTGCTACGCTTGACTTTGTGGCTGCATCGCACAAAGCTGGGCCCATTGTCACTGGGCATTCTCCTCCTGTGTCTCTTGGTATCAAGACACCGGGCACACCGGACTTGGGACCCACCCTCGTCCCATGTGACCTCCTTAACTTGTTACATCTTCAAACACCTTTGTTTCCAAACACGGTCCCATTGTGAGGCTCCAAGGATAGCATGACTTCCAGGGGGGCAGGGGGGACACTGTTCAACCCAGCACGGGCCTCCTGCTCTTCTCTCCCGGCTGCTTTCTCTAACCTCCTGCCCGCGTGCCACCTCTCCGGGGCCCACACCTTTCCTTGAGGAGGGGTCTGGTAGACCAGCCTTCCCGAGAGGGCAGTGGCAATGGGACTTTACGACCCATTTAGAAAAAGGCAGCACCGGTTTCCGGGTAAATGGTAAAATGACCCTACTGCCCCCCCAACCCACCCCTGCACCCTCCTTCCTCTCCCCTCCCCTGCCCTCTGACCTCTCGGCACCCAGAGTCCCTGGTCAAGGTCAGCAGTGTCACATCCCCCGACGAAGGGGAGGAGGAGCTGCCCACCGCGTCCCAATGCCCTCTGTTGATGAACGTGACGTAGCACGTCCCCTCCCCCTTGAACCCGGGGATCGCCAGCCCGCCAAGGCGCCCGGGGCACAGACGCCAAGTTGTTCCAGTGGGTGGGACTGGGACGGGCCGGGGCTCGGGGCTCCCTCCGCAGCAGGCGCCGAGGAGGTCCAGGGTGCGGTGTGCGGCTCGCGTGGGGAAGTCTGCGTCTCTTCTAGAAGGGGACAGAGCGATGACCCCAGTTACAGCCGGGCATTAGCGTAAGGCTGTTTCACGCGGATCTCGCCCTCCAGGCAGTGAACACTGGTGCTGTGGGCTGCACACCCATCAGTTTCTAGAAGCTCCAGGTGTATCCATTTGGATCCTTGCAGGAGCCGCTACCAAGATAGGACGTGCAAGAGATTTCCTGGGGGAGAACATCTGTGTGAGAAAACGGGGAGACAGATGGAGGAGAGCGAGAGAACCCCCATGTTGACCCCTACGAGGGAGAGAAGGAAAGGAGGCTTGAGACTGCTGTTAGAAGGGGTCCTCAGGTCAAAGACAACTGGGGGGGAGGGGGAGAAGCTCGCAGGAAGGGGCCTGGGGGCAGCCTGGGGAGGGGCGGCCTCAGGGCATCCAGCGACCATGCCCCCCACGGTAGGAGTGGGGAGGGCCTGCCAGAGGCCCAAGAGGCCCGTCAGCTTGGCCTCTATCCTGGGGCCTGGGGGCCAGGCCCAGGTTCCCACCTAGACCAGGAGGGAGAAGGAGGGAAGTGGCCGCCCCCTCAGGCCCGCTTGCCTGCTGGGGTGAAGGTCCCCCAGGCCCGCCCACCCACGGCAGCGGGAGTTTCTATGAGGTGCCCTCACGTCAATGAGGCCCGGCCGTCCTCAGAGGAACCCCAACCATGAAATCTTTTTCAACACAAAAGGCCCATTTATTGTGACATGAAAAAAAAAAAATAGTGACTCTGACCAGCCCTCAGATGTGGTGAGCGCCCTGCGGATGCCCGCTATGCCTTATGGTCCACCCACAGCTCTCAGGGGCTGCAGAGCAAATCTTTTTCATGTTTTGGGTTTTTTTTTTTTAAACAGACTTTGAGAATCGTGAGTATTTTCTGCTTTCCAGTATTTCCCCTTTTGAGGTCCCCATAGCTCGGTCGGTGCTGGACCGACCGAGCGGGACGCAGAGCCTTGGCCTTAGGGCTGCATATTTGGCGGAGGCTAAAAGGAGGGAAGAGAGGGCGTGAGGACGTCAGCCCGTGAAATGAGGCAGGTCAAGATAAACAGGGCGTCCATCCCTCTTGTCTCCGGGGCTCACAATGTCCAATCAGCGGTTACCTCTCCCAGATCGCAGGTGGGGGTAGGTTCGCCCCCAGACCCTCAGCCCGGCTCCTCAGAAGCTTCTAGGCTCCTCCCCGGGCTGCCCTCCAGCAGAGAGGCGCCTCTTCTGAGCTCACACCCAGCCACGCTGATTAAGGCAAATGTCACGGCCCCTCTTCCTTCTTGATGTTGCTTTACAAGGTAGCATGAACCTCCCCACATCCTCTCCCTTCTGGAATCATCCACTTCTTATTACCCACATAAAACCGATGCAGGCCCAGGCCACGAGCCCCGGGGGGAGGTCGTGCCGCTCGCCACGGGAGCTGGCCCCACCAATGACCTCCGCGTGGCACGGCGCGTGGACGCGTTTCCACCTTCCTCTCTCCATTTCCCAGATGCGCTTTTTTCTCTCCTCTCCCTGCCTCCCCGGCCACTCGCCTCAACCTCATTTTCTGGCTCTTTCCTCTCTCAGAATGGTGTGTGTCCATGTGTGCCTCTGCTTCTCCATCTGTCAAGTGGAAATCATAACGAGATTCCCCTCTAAGCTGTTGTGAAAATTCAAGGAGGTAATTTATGCAAGCTCTTAGCGCCCCAGGAAGGCCAGCGGTGATTGGCACCCTCGTTATCCAGGACGATCCCCATTCATTCAGTAATGATTCATTGAGCAGCATGCGGGATCCCAGGTGGAGCAGGCAGACACAGCGGTGCTGGGAACAGAAGACGTAGTTCCCCTGCTTACTGGGGTGGCAGACATCCATGCACACTGGAGGCAGCCGCAGGGGCTTTTGTAGCCGAGTGAGCCCTCATGCGATCGTGTCATGACAGGTGGTCCGGCACAAGCCTGGGCTGCCTGGTACCCATCCCCAATCCACCGCCTCCCCACAGCAGAACTGAGTTCCTCCGTGCCTCAGTTTCCTCTTCAATACAAAGGACGTCTCTGATCAGCCTTTAAGGGGATTCAACACTGTCACATCCGTGGTTGTGGAGAGTGGTGCCGAGCAGGTGCCAACGCCGTTGGAGTCAGTGAAGAGATCCAGGCAACTGTTCATTTCCGCAGCACGGTGGAGTTTTCGGGAACACACCTGCCTCCTGCATATCCTGCAGACACGCGGGCGCAGGTGTGACGTGGCGTGCGAGTGAGCCGTGGCTACCGTGCGTGGACGGGACAGCCCTGCAGGTCTGTGACTCTGGGACGGGTTTAAAAAGTCTGTGACGCCGCCAGAGAGAGAAGCATCAGGCCTCCCAAAGAACGAGGCAGCTAGCTGCGTGCGAAGTGATGTGGAAAGGTTTTCGAGAGCCCTGTCAAGGGCACAAGGCAAGGGGCAGGGCCGGGGAACTTTCTGTGTCACAGAAAAGGAAGACGGGAAGACGTGAACGTCATGCCTATGTACTTTGGTCATGGGGTGACCGTCTCTGGAGGGGCCACCGGTGGGCTGGGGCTCCGTGAGAGGGAGAGGGAGGACACGGACTTTTCACTCAGTGCTCATTGACACCTTTTGCATTTTCAGCTATCGGCATGTATTACTTGTTAAAAAGTCACAAAGAGGAGGCAGACGTTGGAGCTGATTCATAAAGGAGCACTCCAGTTCACCGGGTCCTGTGAAACGTCTTTGGTGGCGCTCAGAGCAGATGGCGCTGGGCGGGGTTGGGCCAGGGCCAGGGGTGGGGGTCCCCCTCCCCTGGGGATATGTGGGAGCCACGTGGGGCTCCGGGGCCAGGCACATGCCTGCAGCTGGGCCTTCTCGTGCGGTGCAAGGGCTGGGGTGTGGGCCTGAGACCAGAGGAGGGTGGGTTCCAGCCGTCACACACGGCAAGGTCACAGTCCGAATCATCTGGGCCAGGCCCAGGCAGCTTTCCAGAGCAGACGATCACGACCGAAAGCACGAGGAAAGGGCCTTCATCACGTCTGTTTCTCTCCATCCGCGGGGCAATTCCACAGGGAAACCCGAGCGGTCCGAGTTCCGGGAAACAGATTTGGGGTAGGCCAAGGTCTCCTGGCCGGCTCGGGGAGTCTGGGGAATGGAAAGGGCCCCGAGGAACCTAGGTTCTTAATTCTTCATTCATCTGTTCGGCCGATATATAAAGATTCTTTTCAGAGCTCTCCCTGAAGGGGCCCTCCAGCTTCGGGACACACACAGCTTTGTGTGCAGGGGACATTCCCCGCGGTCAAGCAAAAGCGACAGAGAGGCCCTTTTAGTTAACTGCAAAATAAGCAGGGCTCTGTCCAAAGACGGGGGCCCTTTGCCTCACGGGCCCCTTGGTAATTCGCAGGCTGGCTGGGCACCGCTGACTGCCCGCAGTCTCTTGGATTAGGGGTTTTTGAACGCCCTTTAGTCCACAATTCACCTATATAAAGAATAAACTTGGTCCCCCCGGCAAACAGATATTTTTAAGTCAAATACCCTTTATATGCTCAAATACGCACATGCGTATTTATGAATAGTCCCACTCCTGGTGAGCAAGATACACAACATATGATGCAGATCAAATATGTGTATCAGGTCATCGCCAAGCTCTACAGAAGGTTTGCAGAGACACACACACAGTCACCAGGGTAATAACACAGCCTCCTCTTTGTCTCTCCAAGTCTGGGTCACGGCGAAGTCCAATGACTTTTGTCCACCTGTAGACGATGATGCCTGCCCTCCCTTTTCTGATGTATTTACCAAGCAGTCTGGGAAGGGGGGGGGGGCCCTCCCACGTGCCCAGCATCACACACTGGTGAGGATACCGACATTCCCTGCTGGGTGGGGTTCGGGCGGGGCCGGAGGAAGGGGGTTGAGAAGGCCTTCCAGAGAAGGGGCCCCCGCGGGCAGGCCTGACGGTTGTAAGCCAGGGACTCACAGGGATGTGGGACACCAGGGGAGGGGAGCGGGGTCGAGGCAGGAGAAGTGGCGACTGTCTTGCCCACTCTGCTTATGTTGCACTCACTCGGCAGAAGCCGGTCCTGGTTAGATCCAGGACCACTCCACCTACCTCGCGCCCACCCCTGGGCAACCGCACCTTGGCGGGAGAAACCCCCGCCTCCGTCCTGGCTGGCCTCCTCGGAATCCACGCCCCGGATCTCAGGGTGGGAGTTGGGAGTGAAAGGGAAGCTTCCATGCTTCTCTACTCTCCCACTCCCCCGATGGCCGATTCCCAACAGCAGTTTCCCTGGCCTCCCCTCTCCGCTAACTCTCCTTACTTCTTTCATAGAGAAAATTAGAGAAATCAGAAGAGCTACGTGCCACTCCAAGATTCCAACACCTTAGGTACCCACCTACCTGATCCTTGCCCCCATCCTTTTTTTCTTTTTAAGATTTTATTTATTTATTTGACACAGAGAGAGAGAGAGATCACGAGCAGGCAGAGAGGCAGGCAGAGGGAGAGGAGGAAGCAGGCTCCCCGCTGAGCAGAGAGCCCGATGTGGGGCTCCATCCCAGGACCCTGAGATCAAGACCCGAGCTGAAGGCAGAGGCTTTAACCCACTGAGCCACCCAGGGGCCCCTAAGGAAGCCTCTCTTGATGGCATTTCTCCTCTATTCCACTTCACCCAACAAAACTCCTGAGGCTCTTTCCCTTTGCTCTTCTTCAAGTCTGTCCTCGGCGAGACCGTCCCTGACCGGTGTAATCAAGATGGCGTCTCCTCCTCATCCTCTTCCTCGTTTCCTCCTTTGCCGCCTCTCTCCTCACTTGCTCGGGTCCTCCACGAGGCGTGTATCTGCTTTGTTTATTGTCCACTCTGCCCCACGGGGATGTAAGTCCAGAGAGGACAGCCACGTCGGGCTCTTCTGTTCACTGCCTCAGCACCTGGAAAAGGGCCCAGGGCATCCTGGGTGCTCAGTAATGTTTGTTCAGTGAGTGAATGAAAGCCAGGTGAGGGCATGGGCGAAGGACGGTGAGGAAGCCAGTGGGGCTGGAGTGGAGGAAAAAGGGGGGGATAGAGGGAGATTAGGAGGGGGTCACAGGTGGCAAGAGGCCCTATCACATGAGGTCAAGGGGAGGACCCTGCTCTCAGTGTGACGCCGGGGGCTGCTGGAGGGTTTGGAGCAGGGGAGGTACAGGATCTGATGGATGTTACTGAGATTCTGGGCAGGTCGAGTTGAAAATTGAGTTGAAGTTGAAAATGAACACAAGTGCGTTCATGGGCAGGCAATTTTTAGTGGGGGGAGGGGGGGCAGAGAGAGAGAGAGAATCTCAAGTAGGTTCCTTGTCCAGCACGGAGCCCGACGCCGGGCTCCATCTCACGACCCTGCCATCATGACCTGAGCTGAAATCAAGAGTGGGATGCCTCAGTGACTAAGCCACCCAGGGGCCCTGAGGGCGGGTACTTTTGCATCCGTGTGCTCATGAAAAGAAGCTTCAAGACTAAAGGAAAACCGTGAGTTGGTAATGGCTTCGGATCTCTAGGCAAGGCCATGGGGAATGGTCACTGGCTCTCCTGGTAAAACAGAATGTGGGACATTTCTCACCCAACGAAACAAAGCATTACCAGTAAATGCGAAAACAAAATCATCCATGCTCCGCCTACGGATTGATATAAATATTGAGCTCTTCGGTGTTTTTGCTTTGTAAACAACGGACACGCAAGGAATTAACCCATATTTTGAGATTCGAATCAATAGATGTTTCCAAGCACACAGAACAGACAGAACTGGCCGACGGGAAATAATCACGGCTGGGATTCTAAATGTCGGGCACAGAATGGGAAAACACGTCTGTCTTTTAAATTTTAAGTAGCACTGGCAAAATATCCAGTGGGCTGCTGGCCAGGTCTGAGTACCCCTCCCCAGTACTTGAGGCTCACGGGATGCTGTCTTTCCAAGCTGCTTTGTAAAGGCGTAAGGTACTCCGCGGAACAAGAGGGAACAACCCAGTCTGGTGAGGAAATTCGCAGATGGCGGGTTCAGGTGTCTGTATTATTTGGTGGAGAGGCTGCAGTAGCTTCTAGAACTGCCGTGGGGATGGGGAGTAAAACTCATGGCTCCTGAGCCCTCCAGGCCAGGCAAAATGAGGGTGGGGGTGTGGATCGGGTAGGGAGCAAGGCTGATGGGCCCAGGCGCTGGTGCCACTTAGCATGAAAAGAGAAAAGTGACTTATAAGAGGCCCTGGCTTGTGTCCTTACCTCTAATACCAGGGGCCCAGCTGTTAGAACCGAACACCCAGGAAGCTGGCTCTGAGCTCGTCGGTCTTCACACAGGGATGGCCAGGTGTTCCCGGGACTTTGTTAGCTACACCCCAGTACTCGGGGGTTCAGGGAGAGTGGGCCACAGCTTTCTACTCTGATAGATGCCCGCACCTCTCTGTGCACCGAGAGGAAGCATGGGAATGGGGACTCTGGACCCGTGGTTCTCAACCGTGGTACCTGCACCCTCATTGGCATCGCCTAGGAACTAGGTAGAGAGGCAGATTCTTGGACCTCACCCTAGAACCACTGAATCAGAAACTGGTGGTAGGGCCCAGCAACAAGTTAATAAGCTTCCTAAGGAATTCTGATGTGTGTTCAAGTTTGGGAAGCACAGGTTTAGACCAGTTCTAGGTGATGCTGAAGCTGCTGGCTCCGGGACCATACTCTGAGAACCACTGTTCTAGAAAGTTCATATGCCTGTCACTCACTTTGTGAGGAAGCCCAGTTATTGATGAGTAAGGATTACTGAATACATAAGGACTGTTTAATACGAATGATCTCTGAACAGGGGGATTGTGGGCAAGTTTTTAAAAAGTTTATGTATCAGGGCACCTGGATGGTTCAGTGGGTTAAGCATCTGCCTTCGGCTCAGGACTCCGATCGAGTCCTGCATCGGGTTCCCTGCTCAGTAACGTCAGGTACTACTATGTACTAGGTACTGGGCATACAGATCCCATCTAAGGAGGTGGAAAACCACCCGCCCACCAAACACACTGCATGTAAACAGATAAAGAATTGTAAATACTGATGAGGACGGATCAGAAAATAAAGAGGGTGCCTACAAAGAAGGTCTCTAGGAGGAGGTGATTTCAGCAGACACGGGAAGGATGAGCCACGGAAGTTCAAGGTCAGACTCTGGGCAGGCCAGGAAGCTCTTGCAGCAGCAGCACGGGGGCAGAAGGCTCCCAGACCAGCTTGGGGAAGGCCCTGGTAGGGAGCTGATTTCAATCTAAGCCCCGGAAAGCATCGAGGGAAGTGACTGGTCTGGTTATTTGCCTTTAGGATCACTCTGGCTGCCCCGTGAGAAAGGACCTCCCTCTCCAGGGTCACCTCGGAGTTGGTGCAGGGAGCGCTGGGCCATGCGGGGGCGCCCTGGAGTCAGGCCCAGCGGGGTGTCTCCCCCTCCCCTTTTTTTCCCCTCCTTGTGGCGCAGACCTGGGCAGGGGTGGTCAGGAATCCCCATATGAACAAGAAGTCACCAGGGCGCGTGTTTTTATTGATGCACTGAGAGCCTTAAACGTGCGCGCTCCGGGGAACAATGTGACTTTTTTCTTTTCCCCCTTTCAGAGAACCTGGGCTCCCACGTTGGCATCTCGGACACTATACCTTCTGTGCCTTAGTTCAAGAGAACTTCGGGCCAGCCCCGGGTGATATCCCGGGCCTCCGATCGCGCAGCTCCGGCAAGCGGAGAGGCTGGCACGACCCCGGCGGAGGCGGCCTCGGGCGGCACATGGGGTTGACTGCCCCCCCCCCCCGCCCCCCGTCCCCGGGAGACTGAGGCACGGTGAGGCGAGGAGCTTGGGCCCTCGAGACTCCTGCAAACTCCAAGCGGCACGTCGCGGACCCCGCAGGCTGCCCCGGCCGCCCGCCAGCGGTCTCCGCGCCGAGGCCACCCCCTCCACCCCTCACCCCCGCCCAGCGCGGCCAGAGGCGGGGCCTGACCCGAGCACGGGAGCGGGGCCCGGAGCGCCGGGGGCCGCGGTGGCAGGGGGCGCGATGCCCGCTCGCCGGCGCTGACGCCGCCCCCGCGTCCCCCAGCCCGGCCGGGGTGCGGGCGCGGGGGCCACGCGGCGAGGCGCAGGCCCGCCCCGGGGCGCCTGCCCGCCCGCCGCCGCCGACCCCGCCCCTCGGCCGCCTCCCCCGCCTCCGCCCCCTTTCGGCCCGGGACCTGCCCGGCCGGCCACCGAGCGGCGGGGACTGCGTCCGGCGCGCTCACTTCCGCGTCCCGCCGCCCTCCGGCCCGCGCGCGCCCGGCCGCCGCCGCCGCCGCCGCCATCGGACAATAGGCCGCCCGCCGCGCCTGCCGCGGACTTCCTGCCCGGCCCGGGCCGGCCCGTGCGCCCCTCTCCGCCCGCCCCGGAGCCGCGAGCGCCCAGCGCCCGGGACGTGCCCGCGCCGCCCGCGCCTCTGCTGCGGCGGGTCCCGCGGCCTCCACCTCCTCCGCCCCGGGGCCCGTCCGGCGGCTGCTCGCGTCGTCGGTTTGCGAGTTCCATCGCTAACGGAGGAGATTTTTTTTGTTTTCCTATTTTTCCTTTTACGATTTGAAAAAGAGAAGGGGACGCACAGCAGGCTGGGCCGGTGAAGCGCCACCAGCTGCCCCCACGTGGACGCCGCTGAGGGGAAAGGGAGTCGGAAGCAAACTTGGTCCCGCCGGCCTTGAGGCCCCAACTTCTGCCGGACTCCGAGGCCCGGGGTCATGACTCTCACGCCGGGCAGGTGGAAGGCGTTACCTGTCCCGGGCTGGACTTGAGCCCTGCGCGTCTCCAGCAGCGCCCCCACGCCCCCACGACGCACCCCGGACACCTGCGCTGGGCTCTGACACCCCTCTGCGACATGGACAAGTACGGGGACCTGGGCCTGGAGGCCAGTAAATTCATCGAGGACCTGAACATGTACGAGGCCTCCAAGGATGGACTTTTCCGAGTGGACAAGGGGGCAGGCAACAACCCCGAGTTTGAGGAAACCCGCCGGGTGTTTGCTACCAAAATGGCCAAGATTCACCTCCAGCAGCAGCAGCAGCAGCTCTTGCAGGAGGAGGCCTTGCCCAGGGGGAGCCGGGGCCCGGTCAACGGTGGGGGCCCCCCGGGCCTACAGGCCCGCCGGGTCGCTGGTGTGAGCGGCAAGCTGACCGTGGATGGTGCTGCTAAGCCCCCTCTCGCGGCCTCCACGGTGGGTCCTGGGACGGCCCCCTCCGCAGCAGCCCCCGGGCAGCCCTCCTACCCACCCCAGGAGCAGAGGGCCAGGCCCTATGCCCGCAGCTCGAGCCACGGCAGCCAGGACTGCGGCTCCAAGGAGAGCCTGGCAGGCTGGGAGATGTCTGCCTTCCGCCCGCTGGGCCCCTGCGAGGACCCTTCCTGCCTCACCCACGGAGACTATTATGACAATCTCCCCTTGGCAAGCCCAAAGTGGGCTGATGAACCACGCGTGTCTCCCGGCGGCAGGCCAGGCGCAGGGAGTGGGTGGCCTGGCACCCCAGGGACAGACGCACTCGTCCCCAGACCCTCCAGGGACCACCCCCTGTACCAGCCTCAGCCGTCCCCGAGCTCCAGCAAGTCATTCGAGAGCGGCCAGGATGGCAGTGGTGGCGGCCGAGGTGACGAGAAGCCTGCTGGGCTTTGGCCTACCTCCTCCTCCCCTCGGGTGAGCCCTGGCCTTCCTTCCCCAGGCCCGGAGAACGGGGCCCTGCTGGGGCCCCCTCCGCCCAGGACCTCCTCTCTCTCAACACCCTTGGCCCAGAGCTGCTCCAGCCAAGGAGCTCTTCCAAGAACAAACTCGGCGGTGGGCAGCGAGGTTTCAGGAGCAATGCCCAGACCCGCGGTGGACCCTCAAGCCTGGTTCCAAGACGGACCCAGATCTTACCTTTCTAGTTCTGCCTCATCATCCTCACCAGCCAACGTGGACAGTTTGCCGTCGGGTGCGGCCCCTGGGCTGGGTCCCAAGCCAGTCTGCGCGGACCCTGGCGTTGGTCCCAAGCTCAGCCCCACCAGCCTTGTCCACCCAGTGATGTCCACCCCGCCCGAGTTATCTTGTAAAGAAGGTCCCCCTGGCTGGTCGTCGGAGGGCAGCCTGGGGCCCGCGCTCCCAGAGAGCCCCAGCCCCCCCAGGGTGAGGCTGCCCTGCCAGACCCTCGTGCCAGGCTCCGAGCTTGGGCCCTCGGCCGCCGAATTGAAATTAGAAGCCCTCACCCAACGTCTGGAGCGTGAAATGGACGCACACCCGAAGGCCGATTACTTTGGTAAGTGGGAGATGCGTGGGGTTGCCCACCATGGGTGATGAGGTCCCTGCATTTGGGGGGAGGTGCTCCCCATCCGGGATACTGCAGCTCCCCTTGACTGCCACACCTCTTCTTTTTTTTTTTTTTTTAAATGTGCATCTTCAGATTCAGAAACTTGAAAGCATCCCTGAGTAGAAAGCGGATCTTGCAGCTGGGGGTTACCCATGCGCAGGGGGGAAGTGGGGCAGGACCGACGGCTCGTGACGGCTCTCCAAAAAGGGAAATGCTGTGACTTCGGGTTTCAGGGGTTTGGGGTGTGCCCCAGAGCCTCGCGCGAGGACTGGCTCGTGCAGGAACTTGAATGGGAGCAGCTTCTGGGGTCCAGCTACCCCTGTGGGTTCCATCCGCCGTGGCTGGGCCAGACGGGTCTGGCTATTTGAGGACCAGTGGTTGGGCAGGGGCGCAGTCTCTGGCCCCGTGTGTGTGTGTTTCAGTCTCTTTTTCAAACCTCTAGAGGCAGCATCTGCCCCTGGGGAGGGTGTTCTGGGTGGGCACACAGGTCCTGTGTGCAGTTACAAGACTAACATGGAAGGCTTTGCTCTCGAGCAATAGTGGTTCTCAAAGTATAGTCTCGGGACCGGCAGCATCCCTTCACCTGGGAACTGGTTAGAAAGCAAATGATGTGTTGGGGTCTCGGGGAAATTTGAGCAGGTGTCTCCGAAGAACTCAGCCCCCAGCCTGGGTTCCAGCCCGCAGCCAGGGGATACCCACAGCCCCGGCGCCCAGTCGGTGGGAAGAGGCTTCCTTGCTGGTTTTACTCACAGTTTCGGGGGCTTGTTTTAGTCTCTTTTTCAAACCTCAAATGCCTGGCGTCTGCTGGCTTCAGCTTTTTCTTTTGCTCTGCGTTGGGTTTGGAAGCCGCGAGCAGGCAGCTCTCTTGTTTGTGGAGTCACGATGTCGTGGTCTTATAGAACTAACTAGAAAGCCTATTTTTAGCAGAGTCTGAGGGTTTTTGTCTTTTTCCCCCCCCCGTTTTTGAACTCTGGAGAATTGGGGTCACGATCTCCCTCCTCTGAGGCCCGAGAGCCTTGGGAAGCTGAGTCCCAGGAGGGGGCTCGCTGCCCCCTCCCGCCCTCCCTGGAGGAGGGCAGGACTGGGGAAGGGCTGTCAGTTCTCTGCGAATGACCGGCCGTGGCCTGAAGTGCTAGGAGGGACGGGGTCCCGGGCACGCATGGCCACACGGTGGTCCGTATCCTCTCGAAGCCTCATGGGACCCACTGTCACGGCACAGGGTGCTCGGAGGTTGGGGTGACTTCGTTGGTTTATGTTTGGGAGCACACAGCACCGTCTCGCTGCTCTCTTTCCCTTTGCAGGTGTTCCCCCCTCATGGCGAATAATGCTTAGCTGGAAATACTGTGACTTTTAACTGCAAACTGGTGCTTCATTTTAAATTTTGAGCTCAGTAAACAACAAAACGGCCGTTTTCTTTTGTCGGGGAGGCAGGCTCATTCAGGGGATCGGGGCGGAGGTGTTCGCTAACACCGGTCATTCAACATGTGTTTGTTGAGCACCTGCCTTGGGCTCTGTGCCCTGTTCAAGACCTTGGCACACACAGCCAATAGGGCAGTCGAAGGAGACGGCAGGTGGACCAAATACATAATCAAGTCCTGGGGAGAGAGACAGGTGGAGGAGGGGGGTGGAGCATCCGGGCGAGTGTTGGCAGAGAGGTTTTAAGTTAGGGGGTCAGGGGGGGCCCCATCAGGAAGGGGGCATTTGAGGAAAGGCCTGGAAGAGGCAGCATCTGCCCCAGGGGAGGGTGTTCTGGGTGGGCAGACAGCAAGGACAAAGGCCCTGGGGCCGGTCTGCACCTGGTCCCACGCTGGGCAATTACCTTCTACCATTTAATTTACTAGTTGCAACAACCCTGGGAAGCAGGTTCTGTCATTAGGCCTGTTTCACCTACTAGGACGGACGATAAAGCCCTGGGAAGTCAGATCACTTGACTGAGGCCTTCCAGGTGGTGGCGCTGGGCATAGCTACGAGTCGAGCCCCCCAGTTCAGACGCTGTGCCCGTGCCCCTAACCAGCATCACCACGCTGCCTCCCAAAGCACAGATGCAGAAGCCTGTTCTGTGTCTGTATTTATTTTTGTGGCTTTGTTTTTTTATTTTTAATTGAGTTGGACATCCCACACCACACAATTAGCCCTTTTACAGTAAACAATTCAGCGGCATTTAATACATTTGGTGTTTTACAAACACCAACTCTCAGAGTTTCAAAACATTTTTATCACCCTGAAAGGAAACCCCATACCCATAAAAAGCAGTTGCTCCCGGTTCTCCCTCCCTCTGGAAGCCTCTGGAAGCCACCCATATGTGCTCTGTCTCTGTGGATTTACCCATCTGGGTAGTTCACGTAAATGGACTCATATTTTATTTTTTGCCTACGCATGACATTCGTGTGTAGGAAACTCCAAAGACCACACACACACACACACACACACACATAAACAAACCTGTGCAGTGAACAGTGAGTGTCCTTTCCACTTGGGCTCCTAGTCGAGTGCCCCGGGTGTAATGAATATATGTGAGTGTGTGTGTGTGTGTGTGTGTGTGTGTGTGTGTGTATGTGTGAATCCCCGTGCTCTGTGCCGCAGATTGGGGTGTCTGGGCCACTGGTGCATGTCTGCATGTGTTGAGTGGGCTCAGCGTGACCGCTGCGTGGCTGTGCCCCGGGTCACGGTCGCCCTTGAGAAGGGCCGGTCTGCAGGGTGCAAGCCCAGCTGTGGGAAGAACCCCCAGGGGTGGAATTGTGGGGCCGGGCTTGCTGCTCTTTCTAGGTGCTGTCTGCAGAGGTGGGCCGGGGCCCCGTGCTGCCCAGCATGCAGGAGAGGGCTTGCACCTGCTTTGGCAGCCAAGCCTCTGTCCGCTCTCCCATGGCCGGCCGTGTGGCCGAGAAGGAAGTCTCCCATCGGGGCCTCCGGCGGGCAGTTCTTGGCCTCGCCCTGGTGGGGGACCTCCTGTTTCTAGGTCTCCCCCCGACCCATCTGTGGTGCGAAGCATCCGGCCATGCTGAGGGGCTCCCCACACGGAGGCCTTCCCGTCCCTAGATCTGGTGTCCTTTGAAAGACCATGTCTGCGTCCTGCGTTTCTTGAATTAGGAGGAGATTTTCCTTCCGAATAGAAGAGTATCTCTCACTGCGGGGCTCTTGTCAGCGAGAGGCAGGGTAAGGGAGCCACGACCATCAGAGTAGACGTAGGTCTAGCCAGAAGCCAAGCCAAGCCGATGTTTGGGTTGGTTATGTAGGTCTCTTCCTGGGGCGAACGGAGGTGTCCCTGTGGGTGTTTCCACTGTGGGAAGAGCTCCTGGGTCCCTGCTCTTGCCTTTGAGGACCCTCAGGTCTAAAGACACCTCAGTTTCCAGTAACTGACCTGCTCATCTCCAAGGACACTTCTGGCTCTTTCCTTGGCCGTCTTCATGAGGTCGATACCATGGGATCCCAAGGGCTGCTTCTCCCCCCAGCTCCCTTTTCTTCTCTGTTCCTCCTCTGTGGCCTTATTGTGTTTTTCTGCCCATGAGGGAAGAGGCCGGGACAGATTCTGGATGCTGCTTGTGAATGCTGCTGCTCTGCCTGGTGCCGAGGCTCCTGCTTTAGGGCCGCTGTTTACATTGCACAGGGAGGGAAGATGTCGCTGTGCCTTTTGTTGACTCTTTCCTGGCCTTTTCCTCCACGGCATCCGCTGTCTTCCTCACAGGGTTCCCGCCTCCCTTCCCAAGGGAAAGGGATACAAAGGAGCCACCTGTCACAGCCTGGGTTTTCTCAGAGCCCTGGGAGGAGGGGAGGACTCGGGATCGGGCAGAGGAGGGCCCACCCCGCAGGGAGCGCAGGGCTGCAGAAGCCCTTCAGAAGAGTCCCGAGTTGGGGGGAGCTCTCCGGGCCTTCACGCTGCCCCCTGGCTTGGTCATCAGGTGTGGGCCGGCCTGGGAAGGGCCTGACCTTGGCCGAGGCAGCCCTGTGCAGCCGGGGCAGAGCCCCAGGGAAGGATGGGCGAGGCCACCACAGCCCTGGTCCTCAGACAGATGAGACCCCTCGAGCAGTGACCTTTGGGCTCCATGACTGATCCCGGCCACCGCCTGTCTAGGACCCGTGGCGCACTAGGCTTTGGGGACGTGGCCTGCGTTGCCCTGCACAGTCAGACACCAGTACTCTCTGTTCCGGACAGAGAAACCGAGGCCCGTGACTTGCTCAAGACCACATGGGCGTGAGTGGGGGTGCATCACGCCAGGTGGGTTCTGATGGCTCCCATGGAGGAACCCACTGGCCTATTGCTGTTTGTCCCTCCAGATTCACTGTGCGCAGCTGCTGCGGGGGCGTCCGTGGGCTCTGAGCTCAGAGGACCTGTGCCTTCCCTCCGGTTTGTGGGCCTGGGGATCCCTCACTGCTAACGCCCCCCAGGAGGGCACCGGGCCCTGAGCCCGGAGTAAAGGCGTCTCTGCCGGACGTGGTCAGGCACCAGGGGGTGGAGAGGCCTGAAGAGGTTGGTTGTGGGGTCCCCCCCCCACCCTGCACAGAAAGAGAAGAGGCTGCCTATGTCCTCAGTTTTCCTGTTTCCTGTGGGCCTTCTGGTTGCAACCTCAGACCCGCCTTTGCCTGGGAGCCGGTAAATAGGTGTGACTCCTCCCAGGAACGGCCGTGCCTCCGCCGGGGGCCAGGGAGCCGGTCACACTTGATGTCATTTGACTGGCATCGCACGAGGTTAAGTACGCCGTCCAGACAAGGACTGCGTAGATGTCCTAGCTGCTCCTTCCCCAAGGACAATCTCGCAAACCCCGGGCAGCACGTGGATTGTCTTAATGCCCGTTGAAGCGCGCCCGGTCTGATTTTATGAGCGGCAGATCCTTGAAATGTGGGGCTTACATGTAGCCCCGAATGAAAAATCAAAGGGTGCTTCCAGGGTGCTTTTCCTGGCCAAATAACGTGGGGCAACCCTGTAATAGGGTAGCCCCTTCCCCAGAATTGCAGGACAGTGGCCTGCATGTACCCTAGAGGCCCTCGTGGCTCCCCCATCCCCCAAAGATCAGGCATTTCGGTAAAGCCAAAGCAGGGGCTGAAGTAGAAGAGAAGGTACTAGAAGCTCATTAACCCTCTGACTCCAAGCAGCTGGCAGGACAGAGCGTGGTTCCCCGGAAACTTAGACGCAGATTTCCCTTTCTGAGACCCTGGGCCACAGTGTGGACCCAACTGAAGCTCGGCTTTCACTGCCATGGAAGTAAATTTCAGAGCCTTCAGGTGACTCTTGTAAATGCCACCCGAGACCCTGTTTCCTCCTGTCCAGCCCCAAGGTGCGCGTCCCGGGATGGAGACACCTGGTCCTTTAGAAATCGGGTGGCCTGTGTGCGTTGTGCTCGGTAGACCAGGAAATCTTCTCAAAATCAGGAAGGCATATCGTGTTTGGCTTTCTAGGGATGTACAGGATAACGCCTATCGGAGGTGCCCGCAGTGTGAATGCGCCTGTGTCACCAGACGGGGGCACAGAACGCGGCTGGCGGTGGCCCCACACTTCCCTTGACGTAGCCGGGGAGCCACGCTGAGCCCATGAGCCCCGTCCACAGCAGCCTCCCTGCTGGGCCCCGAGCTCCTGGAACTCCCCGCTACCTCCCCCGGCTCCTTGTCCTTCCCCGGCCAGCGTCCTTCTGAGTGGCCCAGAGGTGCCTGCCCCTGGGACCCCACACCGGGAAAGAGGGGGGTCTCCAGCCGGATCCCCAATGTCAGGTTCCCACGGCGTCGGCCAGGTCCTGTCACGCTGTTTCTCTGCCGTCCTCCCTCCTTGGGACGGTGTGTTTCTGCTCTATTCCTCTGTGACCAGGAAAGAATGTCTTGTTTTTTTTCCATTAATGCACAGCATGAAGCTGACCTTCTGACGGGACAGTTCCTTTCCAGAGAGTTAAAAACAAACTTACATTTCTTTACATTTTTTTAAAAAGATTTATTTATTTATATTTGAGAGAGAGAGAGAGAGAGAGAATGAGAGAGCGAGAACATGAGCGGGAGGGACAGAGGGAGAGGGAGAGAGAATCCCAAGCTGACTCCCCACCGAGCACAGAGCCCTGCTCGGGGCTCGATCCCACGACCCTGAGCTCATGACCTGAGCCGAAACCAAGAGTTGGATGCTTAACTGACTGAGCCGCCCCAGCGCCCCCTTCTTTACGTCTTTTGATTTATGACTCCCACCCAGGACACGAGGAAGCCAGGTGCTCTGAGGCTGCTCCCAGCAGGAGACCGAGGCGTGGCGGTGGGCAAGCCGCTCTCCTCGGGGCTGAGCCACGCTGACCTCTGAGGGCTCGTTCCGGCCCCGAGTGCTGTGTCCGTGGCTTTGGGTCCCGTCGGGTGCCTGACTGTTAGCTGACTGAGTAACCCAGGGGCGGGGGAGCATCCGCGTCTACGGAGGCGAAGGCCAAGTTTGTGTCTTAGTTGTGGTTACGTTGTCTGTCGCAAACGGTCATCATTTTGACTTCAGGTATCCGGAAAATGCATAACCTTGAACCAAGAGCCATGAATCACTGGCGCGCCTGCCACCCGAGGACAATCGGTGTGAGGGTTTTCGGCAGAAAGCTTCCGGAGCAGAGCCGCGGCCGGAGCCCGCCGTGACTCGGGGTGCGTGGAGCGCTGCTGTGCGGGGCTCTCCGGCCAGGTGTGGAAGCGTCGACTCAGCCGGAGGCCGCCCACTGGGCTCTGCAGAGCGTGTCTGAGGAAAGGAGAGATCGCTAGGAAAGCATCAGATGCAAGCGCTCCTGGGGTTACGCCTGTCACTCACCCTGGAGGCCTTTGGGAGGCTCTGCTTCTAATGAAACGTGGGGTCCTC
>CM053603.1:10813034-10829847 GCA_028646535.1 Procyon lotor
ATGATCCTGGGGTCCTGGGATCAAGTCCGGCATTGGGCTCCCCGCTCAACAGGGAGTCTGCTCTCTCCCCCTCATCCCCACTCATGATCTCTCTCAAATAAAATCTTAAAAAAAATAAACTTTAAACGTATATAGCCACACGTGGCTAGAGGCTACCATATTGCACGGTGCAGGGAAAGCCTCTAGTTCCTAAACCAAAGTTCCCTCATGAAGAAGAAATGGTCAGTGACATTTACCATTTTCATACTCTATTCATCGCAAAGGCAATAGAGTCACGGTGTTAAAAAAAAAAAAAAAAAAAAACCCTAAGGGAGAAGAAAATACCCTGTAACCCAGTACCGAGACAAGACCAAAGAGTGTGTGCCGTGCCTCCGAGCGCTGCCTGTGATCGTCCTCGTCATCAAGTGCTCACTTGGCTTCCCTGCCCGTTCCATTTAGAAGTAGATCCTACACCTCTTTCCTCGTGGCACCACCGTCTTCAAAACCAGATGCTGCTTAAGATCCTGTTGATTTGATGACTCAACGTCAGCAAGTTGGGTTAAAAGGGGAAGAGAAACCCATACCTCGTGGGCTCCCAGACTCCGCCCCGAGAATGTGCTGAGTCGGGGCGGGGAGCCTGCGGCTGGGTTTTCAAGGACAACCCTTGGGGGGCTCGCGCCCCGGCTCTCTGGTCCCAGTCCTTCATTCAGCTTTGATAGCATTCCTTAAACCAGCTCCAGCTCCTTGCTTGTCTCCTGCCCTGCCGCTGTCTCCTCCACCCGCCCTCCTGCAGTGCCCCCTGGCCCTACAGGATAGCCCTTGCCCCTTTGTGTGCCTGTCCCCCTCACCCTTCATCTCCACCCAGGCGAATACCACCCTCTGAGGTGCTGTCCTCCCTCGAGGTCTCTCTTGGGGCTCCTCTGATCTCTGGTCTCATACCCGTCTTGTGTCTGAAGCTACGGTTACATTGAAGCCGGGCGCAGGGGTCTGTGTCTCCCCCTACCTGGTCAGTGGGGAGACTGGGGATAGTGTTCGGTGGATCTCGACTTACACCTTGACTTACCGCCCTTCAGTACTTGGTGGGGTAGTGCTGGGCATTCCCCGAATGTGCTCTTTCGCCATCACTCCCCGTCTTGACCCTCCTCCCCCAGCCCTAAGCAACCGTGCACCGATCTACTTTCTACTCACATAGATTTGCTATTCTGGAGGTTTCATAGCCATGGAATCCTGCTAGAATATGTGGTCTGTTCTAACATAGTTGTACAGTCGCTCCTTGAGCAATGCGGGTTTGAGCTACAAACTCTACTCCTATGTGGATTTTTTACAGTACCATATTGGAAACGTGTCTGCCTTAGGATTTTCTTAATATCCTTTTCTGCCGCTTACTTCGTCGTTCGAATATAGTATGTAATCCCTATAATATACAAAATACGTGTTCCTCGACAGTTTACGTTATTGGTAAGGCTTTCAGAAGGTCCACAGTAGGCTGTCCGTAGTTAATTTGGGGGGTAGTCGAGAGCTCTATGTGGATTTCAGACTGCATCGGGGGGAGGGGGTCAGCGCCCCTCACCCCCGTGTCATTCAAGGGTCTCAACAGGGTACGTTTTTGTGTGGACACACATTTTCATCTCTGTGTGTATATCCCAAGAGTAGAATGGCTGAGTCACCCAGAAGCTCTGTGTTTGACTTGTTGAGAAACTGTCTTGCAAAGTGGCCGGAGCATTTGACATTCCTACCGGCTGTGTGTGAGGCTGTCAGGATCCCACATCCTTGCCAACACCCGTGATTATCTGACCTTTTGATTCTGACCATCCTAATGAGTGTGAAATTGAATCTCAATGCGGTTTCAGTGTGCATTTCCCTGGTGACTAATGATGTTGAACCTCTTTTCGTGGGCTCATTTGCGCGCCTTATTTGCAGAAATGAGTATTCAGATCCTTGCCCCATTTTTTTATTGGGTTTTTGAAATCTTTTTATTATTGAGTTTTAATAATTTTTTTGTATGTTTTACATATGAATCTCCAGTAGATGAGTTGCAAATATTTTCTCTCCTTCTGTGCACGGTCATTTCACTTTCCTGATGTTACTATTATTACATTTTGATGCGGTCTGATTTATCTACTTTTTTTTTCTTTTATTTCTTGTGGTTGGGGTACTTTGTATAAGAAAACATTGCCAGGGGCGCCTGGGTGGCTTAGTTGATTAAGTGACTGCTTTGGGCTTGGGTCATGATCCCAGGGTCCTGGGATCGAGCCCCACGTTGAGCCTGCTTCTCCCTCTGCCTCTGCCTGCACTCCCCCGGCTTGTGCTCTCTCACTCCGTCAAATAAATAAATAGACTCTTAAAGAAACAAGATAGAGAAAACATTGCCCAACCAAGGTCACAAAGACTCATGCCCATAGTTTCTTCTGAATGTTATAGTCTTAGGTCTTAAGTCGAGGTCTTTGATCCATTTTGAGTGGGTTTTTATGCAGTTTGAGGTAGAGGTCCAGCTTCTTTCTTTTGCACATGGATTTGAAGTTTTCCCAGCAGCATTTGTTGAAAAGACTAGTCTTTCTCCATTGGATCGTCTCAGCAAATGTGTTGAAAATTAATTGACCCTAAATGTTAGGGTTTGTTTCTGGTCTCTCAGTTTGACCATTGCTCTAGTCAATTATCTTTTAAGGAGATTTAACTAATAAGAAAAAAATCTCATTTATCCAGGCAGTTGCTATTTCTGGTTCTCTTCATTTCTTTGTTTAGCTCCAGATTTTCATCTGGTATCATTTTCCTTCTGCTTAAAGGCCTCCCTCAACTTTTTTTTTTTTTTTTTTTTTATAGTGCAGATCTGCTGGCGATGAGTCCTTTCAGCTTTTGTATGTCTGAATTCGTCTTTATTTCACTCTTGGGTTTAGAGGATATTTTTGTGGGGGGCGCCTGGGTGGTGCAGTTGGTTAAGCGCCGACTCTTGGTTTCTGCTTTAGGTCATGATCCCGTGAGTCATGGGATCGAGCCCCACATCGGGTTCTGTGCTCAGTGAGGAGTCTGCTTGAGATTTTCTCTCCCTTCCTCTCCCTCTGCCCTTCCCTGCTTCCCTATATTCGCGTGCGCTTTCTCTGAAATAAATAAATCTTTTAAATTTTTATTTATTTATTTAAAATATTTTTCTTTTTCTAAAAGCATTTTTATTTATTTATTTGTCAGAGAGCAAGCGAGAGCGCACACGCAGGGCAAGCAGTAGGCACGGGGAGAAGCAGGCTCCCTGCTGAGCAAGGAGCCCAATGCGGGGCTCGATCCCAGGACCCTGAGATCATGACCTGAGCCGAGGGCAGATGCTTAACTGACTGAGCCACCCAGGCATCCCTGAATAATCTTAAAAAAAAAAAAATAAGGGATATTTTTATGGAGCTAGAGAATTCTAGGCAAATAGTTTTTTTAGTTTTTTCTTTCACTTCTTTAAAGATATAGTTCCATTGTTTTCCATCAGAAATCTGATGTCCTGGGCTCCTGGGTGGCTCAGTGGGTTAAAGCCTCTGCCTTCGGCTCAGGTCATGATCTCAGGGTCCTGGGATCGAGCCCCGCATCGGGCTCTGTGCTCAGCGGGGAGCCTGCTTCCCCTCCTCTCTCTGCCTGCCTCTCTGCCTACTTGTGATCTTTCTCTGTCAAATAAATAAATAAAATCTTAAAAAAAAAAAAGAAATCTGATGTCCTCTTTATCTCTTTTTCTCTGTAGGTAACATGGTTTTAAGGTTTTTCTCTCTATCATTGATTTTGAGAAATTTGATTACAATATCCCTTGGGGCCCTTTTTATGCTTCCTGTGATTAGGGTTTGTTAAGCTTTTCAGATGTGTGCGTTTATAACCTTTGTCAAATCTGGAACGTTTCCGGCCGCTATTTCTTCACTTTTTTTTTTTTTTTTTTGCTGCCCCCTTCCTTCCTCTCCTCTCCCTCAGGGGCTTTGTTACCCCCCTTTGTTGCTGCTTTGTTACATTTAACAAATCACCCCTTAAATTAAATCTTCACTAACTGGAGTTGCCTCACAACTCCCTTATGTTCTATGCTTAGCACTCTTTTCCTCTCTGTTTCATCTTGGCTATCGCGTGGCCGATTTTTATTACCACGCCTTTAAATCTGCTAATCTTTTCTCCTGCAGTGTGCACTCTCCTAGTCCCACCCAGCGTGTTTTTCATCTCTGATACTCTGCTTGTTGTCTCTAGCCATTCGGTTTGGGCGTTTTTAAAGATCTTCCTTTAGCTCCTTGGACGTATGGAATACGGTAACAGTAACTCGTATCTCTTTTTCTACTGATTCTCAGATTTCTGTCGCATCTGGCTCTGTTTCCATAGGTTATTTTCTCCATTATGGGTCCTCTCCGCCCACCCCTTTGCCCGTCTGGTCATCTCTGATTCGATGACAGACCTTGCAATTCCACTCCTGTCGAATCCTGGATGTCTTTGTATTCCTTTCAATCTTGAACTTTGTCCCAGGAGGCAGGTAAGTTGTTTGGAGACAGCGCTCTTTTCAGAGCAGATCTCTGTCCCGGGCCAATTATTATTCACTCCAGGGTAAAACCTTCTTGAACGGCACCCTGTGGATTATGAGTTTTCCCACTCTGGCTGCTGGAAACAGGCACTGTTTTCAGCCCTTGCGGATGACATTTTCCCCTGGGCTTCATTAGTCTCTTCACAGGCACGAGCTGATCCGACACACAAAGGAGACTCTCTCAGCAGGTGTCCAGGATTTTTTTTCTCTGTGCAGTGTTCTCTTCTCCAGTCCAGGTGATAATGGTCTGGAGTAGTAGGAATGTAAAACTAAAAGAGAATGGATTTGTAAAACTGAAAGTACATAAAAAAGACCTGGGAGCAGCCAATGAGAAGAGAGGCAGAGTGTGGAGCAGGGCTGCTCGCGGTGTGGTCCCCGACGGTGCCGGTCACTAAGGAGAGAAGCCCAGAAACAGCCCGTCAAGGAACATTCGCAACAATTGGACAAGAGTAGGTTGCAGCTTGGATTGTATGTTTCATTTTTCCGCGTTATTATTTATTTTCCGAGAAAATAAGTCTGGCCGATGGAGACGAAAAACGAGACAAAAACCCAGCCCTTTACCACAGATAAACTGAGAAGGAAGGGGTGACCTGGAGGGTTTCGGCAGGGGGAGGTGAGGGCGGAGGAGATTTTTAGCTCTTGTAGGTTTCCTCTGAAACTGAAGGTCATTGACAGGATCCTGGCAACCGTGACCTAGGCTAACACTTCAATAAGAGCCAGCACCATGTTGGGCTCCCCCTGGGACCCCGCCCCCCCCCCCAGTTTTATCATCTCCACAACACCCTCTACCAAGGAACCCACAGGGTCAGGTGACCGGCCAACCTCTTGTTTCTGGGAGGTGGCAAAGCCCAGGATGCGGCCCTGGTTGCTTCTCGATTTTCCACCTTCTGCCTCACTCCTCAGCCCACTGAGGCTGCACCAGCCTGGGGAAATCCAGGTGGATGGTTTCATTTGCACAGAACCAGTTTGGTTGGTTTTCCTGTTGGTTTGTATTAGTTCATTGTAAGAGTTAACCTCTTCTGGAAGAAGCTGTTTGAAGAAGTAGATCAGGTAGAATTCTGTGCGATAAAGCAAACGGTGCATAGCTGCTCTCTATCGCAAGTGGCCCCGGGATACGTGAAATGTTCTTGTTCAAGTCCTTGAACTGAATTATAACCATTTTTAGAATTTTTTAAAAAATTTTATTTATTTATTTGACAGAGAGAGCATGAGAGAGAGCACAAGCAGGGGGTGTTCGGGAGGGAGAAGCAGGCTCCCTGCTGAGCAGGGAGCCGGATGCGGGGCTCGATCCCAGGACCTTGGGATTATGACCTGAGCCGAAGGCAAATGCCCAACCTACTGAGCCACCCAGGCGCGCCACGTTTTTTAAAATTTTATTAACTTAGATTTACATACGAACAGCCACGTATGATCGGTCATCAGTGGACACGTGCAGGTAGAAGTTACCCTCTTGGGACAGTACAGTAACAAGAAGATCTAAACAGTTGCTCGTTTTTACTTCCTTTTTTTGGAAACTCTTCTCGTGGCCGGGAAAATCTTCACCTTTTCACTTTTCAAGGAGGCATTTTGGACACTGAAATTTGTGATGAAGTCGTACAGCTCAGGGCCGGTTACTTTTCCAGAAGAGATAAGTCATTCCTGTTTCTGGAGGGAAGGGAGACCGGCGAGAGCGGTCTGTGCATTTATTAGTCAGTATTTCCTAAACTTGTTGCGACTGGAAAATAAGGAGCACCTTTGACCACTCTAGAGCTCTGGGAAAGCGTTTTCTTTGGTATTTTTCTGGTGTGCACACGACTAGGTGCTTCCTGGTGTGAGGAATTCCTCTGCCAGAAGCAGGGTGATTTTGGGGTTGGATTATAAAGATGGAGCACCGACCTGCCTTCCCCCTCACCGTTCTGTTGGCTGCTCATTGTTGAGGGATGCTCGAGATCTTCGCGCTTCTGTTGGACCAAGACGAATCTCGACAAGTGGAAATGCTGGTTCAGAGACTGGCCTGAGGCATTGCCTATCTTAGTGTGGTCCCTGGACCAGCCCCTGGAGCGTCACCGGGAAGGGGTGGGTCTCAGGCCCCTCCCAGACCTACAAGAGTCCTCGGGGATGGGGCTCAGCGGTCCGTGCTTTAAGAAACCTACCAGGTGCTTCTGAGGAGTGGGGAAGAGGTTTGATGGGGAAGCCAGGAGAGCCAGCTCCCCCTAGTCTGAAGCTACTCGTTGGGGGACAAGGAGGGTGTCACATGATAGGAAGAGTGCTGACTTCTTGCCAGAGAGCTGGGTTCAAATCCCAAGGGCTGACTTCTTGCCAGAGAGCTGGGTTCAAATCCCAAGGGCAAGTGTGCCTGATGGATTTAGCTTTTGCATATCGCGGTGGGTGGTCGTTAAAGTGCCTCGGATGCGAGGTCGCCTTGTTGGAGGGTTAGTGAGTGATGGAACCCAAGCCAGCTGCCTCCACTAGCCACCTGGCGGTCTCAGTGGGTCCGGGGTGTGGTTTGGTGCCACCTAGTGGTGGTTGGCTTCTCTAGCGTGTGTGTCAGTGAGGACGGTTCCACGTTCTGCATCAAGCAGCTGTGTGGAACTTCCAGGTGATTCCAGGAATTTCCAGGTTAGTGTCTGTGTCATTGGCCAGACCTGGAGTGATTCAGCCACAAGAATGCTTGCCCGCTGCCTTCCTGCTTTTGAAGACGAGAAACCTCGGGGTGCCTGGCTGGTTCAGTCAGTAGAGGGTGCGGCTCTTGATCTCTCGGGGTCGTGAGTTCGAGTCCCACACTGGGTGTAGAGATTACTTAAATAAATAAACGTTAAAAAATGAAAAGTCCTTTCTCCATTCCCTGGTAGGAAGAGAAAATGTGGATTCCATGTCGGTGTGCGCTCCCAGGCATTTAATCGTGTAGGCGGTCTCATGGCATAGCGAGACATGCGTGAGCTTCAGGGTCTGACAAACCGGGTTCCCGTCCTGCCCACTTACTACTCTGAGCCTCAGAATGTACAAACTGGAGGTGACGGTCCTCCCATCAGTATCCTGTTTTTATGAAGAGATAAGGAAACCCAGAAAGTGGGAGCAGTCCTGGGGGGTCCTTTCCAGCGATTCCCAAGGATGATGAATTCCCGCCCCTGTGCACTGCTCCGTGATATGGTCACGTGATGGGTTTTATTTCTGCCTCATTCTTTGGTGAATTGTTTCCCCACTCGCTGAAACCAAAAAGCTGCAGCAAGTGACAGGGAGTGATCCGTGGACTTGCCTGTGAAAGGTGTGGGCTGGGACAAAGCCAGAAAGGGCTGGTGACAGCGTTACACGTTTTTAGACTTGTTACTATATGAATGTTGTGAACACGGTACTTGAAACCTACAAGGCAACCAGCAGATGTTAGGGTTTTATTTTTTTCTCCTACTGACAAAATACAAACTAATTTGGTGCAGGATCTAGTTTCTCAACTTAGATGGTCTTTTATTTATTTATTACGTTATTTTTTGTTTTATTTATTTTTTAAAGATTTTATTTATATATTTGACAGAGAAAGAGAGAGCACAAGCAGGCAGAGTGGCAGGCAGAGGGAGAGGGGGAAGCAGGCTTCCCACCGAGCTCAGACTTGATTCCAGGACACTGGGATCATGACCTGAGCCGAAAGCAGAGGCTTAACTGACTGAACCACCTGGTGCCCCTTAGATGGTCTTTTAAAACTGAGGTCAAAAATGGAGTTTGAATCCTTCAGAGCACACTTAAGGCCCCACCTTTTCCCTATTGGAGTCCTCAATAATAATAATATTTATTATTAATAATTATCAACATATTTTATAAACCGTAATAATTATAATATACAATTACTTATTTTATAAATATATTATTTATATAAATACAGTAATATATATTTTATAATATAGTAATATATAAAATATAGTGATTATATTTTATATTAATATATAAATATGTCAGTATTGTATAATATATAAATGATTATAATCTATATATTATGTATTAACATATAATATGAGTGTATTATATGTTAATATATAGCATCAATACAATATATAATAATAGTAATAATTATTATTATTTGGGAATAAAGGAAAAGCCAATGCAGCCTTGAAGCTATTCCCTTGGCCACCGGGGTCTGGACAAGGGACTTCTCAGCTCTGGGGACCAGCAGCAACAGGATTTGTCTAGCCGGCTGGGCAGTTTTTCAGAGGACAATTAAAGTCCTGCCTGCTCGTTAGTAGAAAGAAGTTTGGGGAAGTGCAGAAAGTATCAAGAAGCACTCAATCAGCAAACAAGGTCCCCACCCCACAATCATGCAGTTACCCTGTACGTCCACCAGAGGCACTGTCACTCTTGGGCAGATTTTGGGGGGGGGGTGTCTTTTTTTTTTTCCTTTGAATTTCTTCTTTACGCAGTTGAAATACACAACCTTTAGATCTTGCTTTATTACTTTTTGTATTATTACATAAGGATTTTCTTTTAAAAATTAAAGTTTTGGGGGCACTTGGCTGGCTCTGTTGGTAGAACATGTGACTCTTCATCTTGGGGTGAATTCAAGCCTCATGTTGGGCATGGAGCCTACTTTAAAAAAAAACCCAAAAAACAAAAAAAAACTAAGGGCACCTTGGTGGCTCAGTCGGTTGAGCCTCTGACTCTTGGTTTCCATCAGAGCTTGGTCTGCGGGGTCGTGGGATCGAGCCCTGCGTGGAGCTCTGTGCTCAGTGCGGTCTTCTAGAGGTTCTTTCCCGTCCTCGTTCTCCCCTGCCCTCTGCTCCTCCCCGCCCTCATGCATACCCTCTCTCTCAAAATAAATAAATAAATGAATAAAAATCTTTAAAAAACAAAAGCATTGTTTTTCAAATTATTAAATATGTAATTCTAGAAACAACTAATATGTGTATGAAAGCAAAAAGTGAAATTCTGATACCATCTATAGATGTCCCTAATAGTGCATCCCTAATAGAAATGTCCCTAATAGAAAAAATGTCAAATATCGAAACGTATAATGTAGTGAGAGGAATTCCTTGTAATACAACCTACCAGAGCTCCAAGGGACTAGATAAGTTTAAATAGCACTGTCGATGGTGCAGTTCCCTGGTAAAATACCATCTTACTGGTGCCAAACACCATCAGTTTCAGAAGATGGCATTCCAGAGTTTTCTTTCCTTTGTATACCAGTGTGTGTGCGTATGTGCGTACGTTATTGTCCGGCTGTCCAGCTGCATTTTTCATTTACTAATGTATTTTGAGTAACCTTCCATAGTATAAGCATTCTCCGGTTTCACTAAAACACTTATTTGAATGGTACTTCAAATGGCCACATAATATCTCATCATTTAGATATACTCTGTTTTATGTAATCGTTTCTCCTAAGGCTTCCATTGTGGACCTAAGTAAATATTTACTCACCTTTCTGATTCTTTCTTTAAGCTGAGTCCCAGAGAGCTGCACCGAGTCAGAGATAAACATTTTCAGTTTCTCTCCAGGGAGAGTTTATCATTTTACACTCTCATCAGTAGCTTACAGAAATATGCCAGGAGGACAGAAATATGCCAGGAGGACAGTCATAAATGACTGTGATCATTTTAAAAATCTTTGTTGCTGTTATAAGTGAAAAAGCTCTTGCTGGTGTTCCTTAGAACCCTAGAGCACTTGGCACTCTGGCAGGTTTAATAATCCTCCTCTATGATTTCTGGAACAGAGGTGATATGCCTTTTTATTAAAACAGAAAGTTAATTCCCAGCTCAGATTCCTTGGAACTTCCTGGACCCCGTTCCTGGAACCAGAGCTCCATGTTCTCTGCATTGGATCGGAAGCCTCATTTCTGTCTAGGAAGACCCGTGCTGTTTCCAGGCGGCCCCCTTGCTCTCTCCAGTGGCCACTGTGGGATCTGCAGCCTCGCCTCCTTTCCTCTCTGGAACCCGGGAGCAGCAAAACAAGCCAGCCCCACCCCAGGCTGGATTTGGGTTTTCCTTGTGGTCAGACAGTGTGGGCATCATTTTCCTTTGGGGTGAACTATTTGCGTCCTTCCTGTCGCCGTGGCTGCCTGGGGAGGGCCTGGAGGCTCTCACTCAGGTGCCTGATGGGGACAAAAATATCGAGAGAGGCTATTCTAGTTAGTTCTCATTTTCCTGTGTAAAACTTTAAGTTCGCTGGCATTTTTTTTATAGAGGGGAAAGTTCCAACTGAGATAATTATAAATGGACTTCCATGGCTGTAAAGGGGGGTTCTGTTAGTGAACCCCAAAATCATTTAGTTGTAAGTGTGCTCCTTCTTGTTACCCTGGTTTCACAGAGTCAGGAAATGCTTGCGAGGGTTCTAGAACCTTCCAGAAGTGAGTGTAACTTTGAGGGAAGAACAGGAGAGAAGGTTTGGAGAGCTACAAAGTCTGCATTGTAGACTTCTAGCATATGCCCCATTGCTCTTTCCACACTCCCTCACCTTATTATTTTTTTAAAAATATATTATTTATTTATTTGACAGAGAAGGAGAGATCACAAGTAGGCAGAGAGACACGCAGAGCGAGAGGGGGAAGCAGGCTCCCCACTGAGCAGAGAGCCCAATTCAAGGCTCAATCCCAGGACCCTGAGACTATGACCTGAGCTGAAGGCAGAGGCTCTAATCCACTGAGCCACCCGGGCGCCCCTGCCTCACCCTATTATAATTTGTTTCAGGCTGTGATAATAATATACAGTCATTGCAGGAAAAAAAAATAAAAATCACCCATTTTCTATACTCAGAGATAATGACTATTAACATTTGGTATACATTTGGTGTGTATGAACATACACATAATTTTGTGATCATACAGGTTTGTGAACATGTTTCCCTATCTCTACTCATACACAAATATGCTTTTATATTTATGCAATATGCAAGCCCTCCTCCTTTTAAATATCTCTCTGTCATCAAGTATTTTTGAAAACAATCTTTTTTATGGCCGCATAATATAAATGCTATAATTTATTTAATAGGAATTAGAGATTTGCTTAATGGTCATTTTAAAAGTTATTTTATTTTTTAATCTTTTAAATGTTTTTTGAAGATTTTATTTAGGGAGAGAGTGTCGCATACAAGCAGAGGGAGGAGGAGAGCGAGAGAGAGAGAATCTCAAGCGGACTCCCCATTGAGTGTGGAGCCCAATGCAGGGCTCGATCTCATGACCCTGAGATCATGAGCTGAATTCACGCGTCTGACGCTTAACCAACTGCGCCACCCAGGCACCCCTCAGCTGTTTTCAGTAATGTTGAGATGAAGATCCTTTACCCAGTCCAACTCTGATTATTTCCTTAGGATAAATTCCTGCAGTAGAATTTATGAGTCAAAAGAATCTGAACTTTCTAAATCCCATTGATATTTGATACCAAATTATCTCTCATAGGCTTGTTCTAGTTTCTACTGTCCCTCACAGAGTGAGGAGTGTCTTCAGTGTGATTACGAATGCGAGCAGGGGGGAGGGAGGGGCAGAGGGAGAGGAACAAGCAGCCTCCCCACTGAGCAGGGAGCCGGGACGTGGGGCTCCATGCAGGGCTCAAACCCAGGACCCTGGGATCATGACCTGAGCCAAAGGTAGACTCTTAATTGACTGACCCACCCAGGCGCCCCTCTTTGCCTATTTTTCTATGTGGACTGTTAATTGAATTATTTGTGTATTGGGGTAAGTAAAGTTATTTTTGTCCTACAGTGCCGATGCTTCTTCTGGTTTGTCATTCTGTACATACTATAAACTTTGGTTTATAGTATTCACCTAAAGAAAGTGTGTGTGTGTATAGTTTCAAAACTACAGGAAAGTACAGTAGGAAATAACCTTTATTTACCTGCTACCCAGAATGCCTGGACATTTATATGTTGTCCTTTGGATTTATTTCTGATAAAGTAGAATATTACAGATAAATTGGAATCATCCGGGTTCCTCTTCCCATATTCCATTCCCCCCTTCCCCAGGACAGCTGCTGTCATGACCTGAGTGTATGGATTTTTAGTTTTTCTTCTGTTATCACATAGTCAAGTATCACAAACAACATATAGCAGTAGTTAGTGTGTGCATAGGTGTTTGTTCATAACTTATATATATCATTGAGCAACTTTCCTTATTTGTAGAGCAGTGTGTTCAGTTCAATTCCTAATGATATATACAAATCTAGTTCATGCATCTTGACTGCTGTGTGGTATTGCATCCATTGACTGTGACTGCAAATTCTTCCTCAATGTATTTCTCAATTTTTCTATTTTGATGAACATTGAAGATGCTGCTGGGTATCTGGGTTTTCTTTGCAGTGCTGCAATGAACAATTCTGTGTGCTTCTCCTTCGTACACATTGGGAGATCTTCTCAAAGGGCATCCCTAGGAGTATGTGCTGGGTCATGTGGATTTTCAGCTTTCTGGGCTCTTGCTGAATTCTTCCCAGGGTGCTCATGCCAATCGACACTCCCGCCAGCAGCGGGAAAGGTTTCCTCTTATCCCATACCTTCACCATGACATGGTAGCGTCAGGCTGAGTGATTTTAGTCCATCCAGAACTGAGACAGCATCTCCTTGTGGTTTTAATTTGCATATCCTGATTGCTGGTGGGATTGAACATCTTATAAAATGGTGACTGCCTAGAGTTTGACAGATTTTCTCTTTGCATTTTCACTTCTTTTCCTTTCCTTGCTTTTTCCGTCAGGGTATCTTTGTCGGATGGGTGGTGGGTGTTCTTTATGTTTTAGATAACTACTGCCTTGTTATATGCATTGTAGCCATCTCTGGTCCCTGGCCTGCCTTTCCTTTTATTTCTTCAACTTGGCCTTTATTGCTTTCAGTTGGACCACCAGCAAGCCCTCCTCCTATGAGGCCAAGTTGAAGTTACGTTCTATCCTCAAGGAGTGCAGCATATATTCAGAGTATTAAAAAGTTCTGTAGGAACTGATCAGAGGGTTGGGGAGACACAGAGATAGCAGTGGGTCTCGTAGCAAAAAGCAGGACACTGAGAAGGGCGGGGCCTTCCTGGGGAGGGGGGTATAGGGGCAGGACTGTGGAGGGTCAGCCCAGAGTCTTCATCCCTCCCGGCTGCTGTCTCCTCTTTCTCCTTGTTCTCTCCAGGCACCGCCCCTGACCCGCTCCTTCTCCCTCCCTGCTCAGAGCAGTTTGGGTTTTCAACAGCTTTGTCTTTGGAACTGTGTATATGTTGTTTTATGTTGAACGGAAGTTTGGATGTTTGATGTCCTGTTGATCAGCCTCTACCTGTATAAGGTGTGCCTTTTAGATCTCACGGGAGAAATCCTTTGCCACACCCAAGCCAAAGACAGCTGCTCACATTTTCTTATGATAACTTTTGTTTTTCACACTGAGGTCTTTAATCTGTCTGGAGCTTTTTGCTTTTGTAGTTAAACTTCTTTCCTTTTTTTGTGGCTTTTCCTCTGCATTGACACATTCCAGGCCCTCTCTAAGCTCCAACATGTCTGTGTCACCGAGCTTTTCTCTGTCATCTTGTGCTCTTTGCTGTCTCTGGGGGTCCCAGGTGAGGGCGCTCGGTGCTTTATCAAGGGGGTTTCTCTGTCTTGAGCACCGTTAGTGTTTGCAACATTTGGTGAGTTTGGTCTCATGTTGTGGACCTGGCTCCAAGGGGCATGATTCCACTAGAGTTTAGAATGCATTCAGTTTCGGAAGCTTCCATGGTCTATTGCCTATGTGTTGTGCCTGGTGCTGGAAATGTTCTCAGATTCGGGAATGCCTCGGAGTCACGGACCCAGGGTCTCCTACAAAGATGCTCCCGCTTATCCTTGAACGTGCGACCCCCTGTATTTTTTCATTAGGGATCAAGGGCATTGATAAAGTGTTGCTATTCTTGTCAGTGTCCTAGCTTTATGGAAACTAAAGTTACACCTAAGCCGCCAGGGCGCTTTGAATTTTTCCCACCCTTCCTCACCCTGTTTCTATCAGGAGAAAACAAGAAAAATCATGATCTGTCCAATAATGTGTATTTTCTGTATAGTTGAGATGAAGAGAGACAGGACAATAAGGAAAATAAGGCTGACCAATTTATAGGACTTTCCCGATAGGCTGTCAGCAGTTTGGGTAACATCCCAAATACCGGTGGGAAACAGCTTCACAACAAACTTGTCCTGTACTCCCCCTAACCACCCCCCCCGCGCCCCCTCCCTCCCGAGTGTGCCTCTTCTGTCCCCTCACCAGATGTCTGTCTGGCTTCTTTCTCAGCGTAGAGGAAGTGGGAGAAGTGGGCGTAGGATGATTCCCAAGGCAGCGCTGGTGTCCCCAGCCACACACACCCACCAGGGGCCCGGCTGTCCAGCCTCCGCCTGCCCACTGCCAGGGGCGGCCACCAGCTTTCTGTCACCGCACCCCCTTGGTGCCACTTGGCATTTTGTGCATGTTTGTTTCTGTTTAAACACACTTTGCCTTTCTTTTCTCCTTTTTTCACCGCATACATCATCTTCCTTTCACCCTGCCTTTGTGTTTTTTCCTTAGGCCGGAAGCTGAGAGGAAAAGCCTTTTATTTTGTCAACGGCAAAGTGTTTTGTGAGGAAGACTTTCTGGTGAGTTTGTCACCCAAACCTCCCCTGTCACCAGTCCTGACACAGAATCAGGGGCAGGGGCCTGTGGGGCGGCCCGGGCCCTGCAGAAGAATGTGGTTTCTCTCTATGATCCCTGGTGCCGGCGGGGAGCCGAGCGCAACTAGAGAAGGGGGTCCTGACTTTCCCGCTGTAGATGCACCGGGTGGCCCATGTTCCCGAAGCAAATGACAAAGCACAGAACTATGTGCTTGGAAGGGACTTGAGGGTCAACCTGGCCTGTCCTCTTGTGTTCTGCCCATTTCTGCCTACCCTACCTCTCTCTTGAACATCCGGACTGGGGTTCGGGCCTTCGCTCCTTAGTTCCTGGCTGCTCTCCGAGGGCACCCAGCCTCCCGTCCTGCTTCAGAAGCCCATCTGTGTACCAGCGACTCCCAGACCTGAGCTCCTGCCCTCTGAGCCCCTCTCAGGCCAGCTGCTGACATCTCACTGGCCACTGGACGCTCCCCTGGGCTGTCCCCCAGCCTTTCACTGTCGGCTTGTTTGAAGCAGAAGCCTCATGTTGCCTTGGGTCCTTATCTCTGAGAACTGTGTCCTGGGTTCACCCTTGACCCCTCCTCCTCCCCACCTCTCCCAGAATGTGGCTGAGCACTGACCCTTGTGCCACCTCGGCCTCCCTGGGCCTGCGTGGCTCCCCGTGTCAGTGTAGCCCAGCCACGCTACCCGTGTGTCCACCCAGCCCACCCAGGCCCCACGTCCCTAGGGATCAAAGCATGTGCCCAAGCTGTGTTCCGGAACTTGCTTGCACCCCCGCATAGCCTCGAGCCTTTGTGCCCCAGTGGGGGCCATTTCCCCTGCCTGGGGTGTCTTCCCCCTTTCTTTGCCCGGGTAACCAACAGCCTTGTCCCCCTCCCCGACCCTGAGCGCCCCTCCTCTGTGGGGCCACCACACCCGGCTTCCCTGGGCCAAGCAGGGAACGCACGACAGGGTGCCGTCCATGAACCTTTCTTCCTCCCCAGAATGTAAACTCCTACGGAGGAGAGAACATGCTTCTTCGCTTTGACCTCGTCAGACCCTAACCCAGTGCCAAGCTTGGGTGGCGCGCAGTAAATGGTAGATGACCTGAGCCTGCGTCACCCCGGGGGACCCGGAGATGGTGTGGGGGGTGATACACCGAGACCTGGGCTTGCTGGTAACAGACAAGCAGACCCAAACTGGGTCTCAGCAGTGGCCTCAGAGTGCTTTTGTCTTCAGTTTGGCGCCCTTCCTCTGCAGCCTGAGCTGGGCTCCGGGGTTTGCATCTTCTCGCTTTAAATGCCCCTAAGCCAAAGTGCCTGCTCCTCCAGTCTCATTGGCTCTCTTGGGTCACATGCACACCTATGGACACAATCATTGGTGCTGGAGGAATGTGGGGCTCTGATTGGCCAGGTCTGAGTCCTTGCCCCGCCTCCGTTCTCAGCAGGCAGTCGGCCCCACAGGCTCATGGGAGCATGAGGTGGGGGTGAGGCCGGCTCGCCTTGAAAATAAAGGACTGTCACCCTTGAGGTTTTCAGGAAGTTCCTTTTTTCTTTTTTTTCCACATTCCTTCCCATTATGTGTCTCCCCCCCCATATTGTGTTTTTGTAATATCTAAGCTTCTAGTATCTTCCACCATGTGGTGTCTTTTCTGTGTGTGCTTTTCTGAAGAGTGTTTCCCATTTCTTTCAAGAATCCCGCTGTGGGCACGGGTGTGCGTGTGTGTGTTTTACTAAAGTAAGAGAGAGAATATTTACCAAGTTTCTTTGAAACTAAAGCCATTGACTTTTTAACCAGAACCAGACTTGAATTTGAA